>JAKLMI010000001.1:267929-964025 GCA_022813495.1 Pasadenomyces melaninifex
CGGAAGCTGGGCTATCCAGGAGCAAGCAGTCTATTAGGAGGCATAGCCGTGCTCTTGACGATTGTGCCTTGGGTCCTAGTCTTCAAGGGGGAAAGTATAAGACGCCGAAGCAAGGTTGCGAGTGAAGTGATGGAGGTGCATCGGTAGGTTTGTCGGGATAGATAGTTCGCCGCAACCTATACACATTATAGACCACTTCCGGCAAACTAAGCCATTATTTGTTTTGTTTCGGGGCCACAGACAAAGTAGGTAGAGCAGCAGATCCAGTGCTCGGAAATTCCAGACAAAAGTTGAGTTCCAAGGTGTTGCGGTCGTTACCACTTGCAATGCTCGTGTACCTACTACCTTAGAAGAACGCTTATTAGTGCAGAGTTCAAATGTGCCTGCCTAGACGGCTTTCTAAGGTGTGGCTTGGTGGAGTCGCCAGAGATGCCTAGCACGGCGTGATAGGGTAGACCTCTCCATCGCGACTCGATTCTCTTCTCACTTGTCGCTCTATACTCCTCGCACTTCTCTTCCGATGTGTCTGCTATATGCTGATATCAATTAGAGAGTGTTATTACCAGTATTGTGATTGATATCAGGTATCGTATCTCATGCGGAGCGATGATAATGAGCTGTATCGAGGTGGTTGACCACCTGAAAAAGTCTATCTGAAACTGGGGCAGTATTCGTGCCCATTTCACTGCATGCAGCCCTCGGCCGTATACTCGACAATAGGGGGTGATATCGGAAACTAGATCTAATGAAGGGATTTGGAGCTGGTGCTGGTCAACTACGGATCGTCCTCTTGTACAATACCTGAAGGACTCTTAGCATACAGACACCGAAACTCACCATTGCTCTCCCATTACTGGCAGTGGAAAAGCACGACGAATCGGCTTCTGGTGTCTATTTGGCACCTGAGCAGTCCTCGCGACTCTCAAAAGCTTACCATATTTCTCCATTACTTCATTCGAATGGAAGGTCCACCACTGAGTCTATGTCAGTCAAGTACGAGACCTTAGTTTTTTGTACGCACCTGCCAACTGCAGTCTTGACCACCGAATCCCTCGATAATTGCCTTGCCTCCAGGATGCTTGTACTTGAATTTACTGCAGTCCAAGACAATATCATCAACAACAATCCCTAACTCATCTCAGTCCCTGGTCTAGATTTTGTTAAGCTAATACCAACAAAGGGGCTGACCATCAGTTCCGGTCCTTTTAGCCACGTCCTCTGCCGGCACGAATGGCATTTTGCTAATCACTGCTGAACGTGGCGATCGTGGGTACTTTTGCTGGAGAGTGTTTTCTAGATGATGAGTGGCATCTTTGTTGATTCGCTCTAGTACAACCAAACCGGATCCAGGAGATTTCGATCCAGACAGTGTCGATGTTCCGCCAGTTACCAGACAAGTAGCGGCAGTCTGTGACACAGACAATTCATGAGGTTGCGGGAAAGAATGCTGCAGACTTATCTTGCCCATGGCTAGTGATTGTAAGCCGACATGGTGTTGTAGCACGACCAAGAGGAGCGAAGGTAATATTCAGGCAAGCACACTTCCCTGATAGCATCACGAGTCTGCATTGATATGTCGTCGATCTACAAAGCGCATGCTGTATGCGTAAGCCTTGCGACGTTGCTCCGCACGTCAACGAGGGGAAAGATTACTCGCTAGTCAAGTCGAAGGTCGGCAAGAAGTGAGCCGGAACCTTGAACCATCAAATCACATCCCGAGCCTCGCGCGCTAGCAGCTCCCCATGGGGTGTCACATTGCAAGACTGGGGCAGAGCATCGGTTGTCGTAAGCTTTTTGGCTAGGCTATATGTCGTTGTGATTATATTATTTTTCACTGACCTCAAATTTTAGCTTTCCAAATTAACGCAACCATGGCTCCTGTCGCTGTAGATGCGACGGGCAATATGTTGAACGGTTTTCACGACAATAAAGTCGATACAATGAATCCGCACGATGTCGTACAGTTTGACAAGAAATTAACGCCAAAACGATACGAGATCAAAGGAACAGACCCGAGTTCGAAAATTCTATTCACCGATGTTAATATTATTGATTCAACCGGAGCTGACCCATTCCGAGGTGATGTTTACATAGAAGGTATGTACGCGAGCCCCTAGCAGGCCCAGACATCTGACAAAAATCCAGGCGAACGTATCAAACATGTTGGTGTCGTGCCCGATAAGTCCAATATCATGAAGAATGCTAAGGTGCGGATTATCGAGGGACGTGGCCGTACCTTGATGAGTGGACTCGGAGATGCTCATGTGCACTTTTCATGGAACGAAGGTGACCTAGGCAAGTTAGGTGAGCTCGGCGTGGAGGAGCACACTCTAGTCTCCGCGAGATCGGCACAAATATATCTTGACAGCGGGTATACAATGGCATTTGGAGCCGCATCTGCGAAGGAAAGACTCGATGTTGTCATCAGAGACGCCATTAACGATGGCAGACTCCCGGGACCACGGTATCTGGCTAACGGCAAGGAAATGGCGGTGCCTGATGGCGAACTTGTCCCCGGAATCACTGCATTTGCTTCCGGGCCGTTGGAAATGCGCGAGACGATAAGACACCACGTAAAGCTCGGAGTTGATCAAATCAAATTGAGCATGTCAGGCGAGCAAATTTGCGAGATCAGAGATGCCCAAGATTGCTACTACAGCCACGAGGAAACGGCTGCCTGTGTTGATGAAGCACACCGCTTAGGCGTTCGTCTTTGTGCGCACGCTCGAGCTCGAGATAGTGTCAAACAATGTGTACAGCATGGTGTAGACATCATCTATCATGCATCCTGGATTGACGAAGAAGGCATGGACATGCTTGAAAAGGCCAAAACCAAGCATATTGTCGCGCCAGGGATCAACTGGCTAGTAGCTACTATATACGAAGCTGGCGCCTTTGGTTATTCCTTCGAGAAAGCAGAACAGGTTGGTTACAAGAAGGAGCTCGAAGCTGCGATCAAAGGTCTGAAGGAAATGCATAAGCGTGGGATTACTGTGCTACCTGGAGGGGACTATGGCTTCGCATGGACACCGCATGGCAAATACGCCCGAGACTTAGAACATTTCGTAAAGCTCCTCGATTTCACACCTATGGAAGCTCTGGTGGCGGCAACGGCCGGCGTTGCTAAGCTGTTCATGCGTGAATACGAGCTGGGAAAAGTGCAACCTGGCTACTATGCTGATTGCATTCTCATCAACGGGGATCCCTTAAAGGACATCTCTATATTGCAGGTGAGCTTACATCTAGGTATTTATCAGCTATCGATGAACTGACCTTCTTAGGACCACGATAAGCTGGATGTCATCATGATTAATGGCCGCATCCATAAAGCAAGTTATAGGGAGTTCCTGAAGGCCGACTCTGCACAGGCTACGTCACCTCCACAAAAACCAATTCTAACCAACTATGTGACATACGCTCTAGATAACGGTACTGGCAGAACGAGACTTGGCCATCTCGACGTCGAACAGGGCACAATAACGCCGCTGTCTTTCGCCAGTGGCACACCTCTGGAAAACCTTTATCAAGCTATTGAGATTGGTGCAGACCAAATCGTTGCTGGTGGGGAGGGCTTTCCCCTGACTGACCACGTCAATGTCCTGGCACCTATCTCTGGAAGGGATGTTCTTGCTGTTGGTAAGAATTATTCGGCACATGCCAAAGAATTCAATGCCAGTGGCTACGACTCGTCAGACAAAGTGGACATCCCTTCGCATCCAGTCATCTTCACCAAACGCGCCACGTCTATAATCGCTAATGAGGAGGAGATTCTACTGCATGAAGACTTTACGAACACTCTGGATTACGAGGGTGAGATAGGGGTGATCATTGGCAAAGGCGGTTTTCAGATTTCCGAAGCAGATGCACTTGACCATGTCTGGGGCTATACCATCATAAATGATGTTACTGCAAGAGAAAAGCAACGCGATCACAAGCAGTTCTACATTGGCAAGTCAGGTGACAGCTACTGTCCGATGGGCCCAATCGCGGTCCCAGCGCATGCTCTACCGCAGGTCTTGACAGTCACAACGAAAGTGAACGGAGAGAAACGGCAGGAGTCTACGACAGAGGATCTCATATTCTCGGTCCCAAAGCTCATTCAAACACTATCTGAGGCACAAACGCTCAGATCCGGAGACGTGATCGCGACCGGTACTCCAGCCGGTGTTGGGTTCGGACTCGACCCGCCAACGTTTCTGAAGTCAGGCGACCTGGTCGAGATATCAGTAACAGGGCTTGGCACACTCAGAAACAAAGTGTCTCAAGCAAAAGTTTCGAACTTCGTTGCCGAGCGCATCAAGAATGAAACACATATACCAATCAATAACCTGTCAATCACATGTGGTGGACTCGGCTTGATGACTCTTCCGAACGGAAAACGCCTGTCTGTGGAGAAAATTGGTGCAGGGCCCAATTTGCTAATTTTCATTCACGGTCTGGGTGGTAGCAAGACCTTCTTCTCCCCAATACTCAACAAGCTGAGTCTCAACGATCCTGGACATAACAATTACACCTCACTACTATACGACATTGAAGGACATGGCCTTTCACCAACGAGCGCCAGCAGCACCATCACTATTGAGAGTCTGGCAGAAGACCTCCTTGCACTTGTAACGTCGAAAGAGCTTGGGCTACCAACAACAAGTCAAGTAACAATCGTAGCACATTCGATGGGTTGTTTAGTGGCAGAGCTGTTTGCTTCGAAACATCCTCATCTAAGTCATAGGATGATACTGCTTGGGCCTCCGCCTTGTCCATTACCACAAGCTGGTTTTGATGCGAGCATACAACGTGCCGCGAAAGCAAGGGCAGAAGGTATGCGCAAAGTGGCGGTGGCAGTGTCCACGGCTGCAACTAGCGAGAAGACAAAGCAGGAGCGACCCCTAGCATTCAATGCAGTACAGATGAGCTTACTCGCCCAGGACCCAGAAGGATACGCTAAAGGTTGCACGGCACTGGCTTCTGCTAGAGACCTGGATATCGATATGTCTAAGCTGCAGTCCGAGATACTGATTGTCGCAGGTGAAGAAGACAAGGTCAGTCCTAAGGCTTGGGCAGAAAGATTCAATTCTACGCTCACAAAGAGTCGGCTTGAGTTCTTGCCCAACGTGGGCCATTGGCATTGCTTTGAAGATGTCGACAGTGTAGCTGCGGCAATTAGTACTGTCATATGACATGTGTGTATGAGTTAGTGTTATACCGAGTTGCGCACATCAATTTGACGAAGATGAGACTTGTTGCATTGCTACAAATTCGCGGAAAGCTCACGATGGATCAGGCATTCAGCTGTACCTTATGCTAACACTTAGTACATAATCGCCAAGTATCACAGTTGGCCAACGTTGTTGGAGAGTGCTCTGATGCTGCCGTATGTGCCTTCCTGAAACATATCAAACCTTCAGTATGCGAACCCTGGATCAATGTCAATAATGTTCGAATTGACTGCTACGGAAAACAATACTGACCTTCCTTCTCAGGCTGAGCCTCGGCTTCTCTCGCATACTGACAAGATTAGCAGATCGGACACGTCCAATTTCCAGGTTATCTTACAGCAAAGCCTTCCTTTTCTGGACCTGGAGACCTATACTGTGATAGTGTTAGCTTGTGCTTCACCAAACATATTGACGAGATCTATTTACGGCGAAGCCCTCTTTCTCGGCAACAGCAACTCTTTTATATGCAAATCCTTCTTTCTCTGGTAGTGCGACCGGAGCCCCAACCACAACAGCCACAAGGGCGAAGCTGAGTAGACTCGAGATGAACTTCATGATGATTGGTGAATTGTTCTGCTATTGACTGGCAGTTTATACTTCAATTTCTTACTCCAGTGGTGATATAAAGAATTTGAGAAATAGCAACCACTATCAGACTAATTATTAGATCAACGATCAGAACCCTTGGCAGGCAGGATCGCTGTATCCGTTCCTCGGATCCAGATGCAGCTTGTCAATTGATCTGCCGATTACTGCAGCGTAGCTAAGGGCTGATCATGTTATCAATGGCCACTCAAGACCAGTCTCAACCGATCACAGGGATGTTGTAATGTTACTGAGGAGTAGCAAGGTCAGGATAGATGGTGTTGAGGTTTATCCCTTGGACGCCGTGTATATCGAAAGCAGAAGTATCAACACTGCTGTACACTATTGGACGACCATAAGTATGGAGTAGCACTGCATGCAGAAGTAGCAACTAACCTACCAGCCAGCCGAACTCTCTGCATGCTCATCCTCCTTAGCAAAGCAGATATCTAGTGCCGCTGTGAGCCGGTAGTGACCTGCCTAATCCAGCGATTTTCGAGAAATTTGCGCCGCTTTTAGCAAAGTGCCAAGCCTCGACCACTCTATAGACGTTGTCGCATGAAGTATGTGTTACCAAGAAGCTACATACCGTTGATAGGGTCTTTCAGTACTGCTCGTCTGATGTTGTGAGTAATGCTCTATGACATGAAGCCAGATCGTCAAGCATACACTGCTCTTCCTGCAAACGAGGTAACCACCTCCGAGAGCTCGAACGACTCGTCACAAGAGAGTCAAGACGGTCGCACGAGCTGGACTGATGAGCGATTACCAGCAAAACACCCTCATTTTCGGCAGCGGCGCATTTGCGATATTGGTTATACAGTCATTCTGACGCTACTCGCTACGATTATGTTTCAATGGACTTATCACCATGCAACATACGATCCGCAACAAGTCTTTGACAATGCTAGAGCATCTCTATATAGCGAGGAAGCACGCCAGAACCCCAAACATCACTGTGGTAATTCGAGCGTTGAAGCCAAGTCACTGGGTTGTGTATTCGATCTGAGCTTAGTAGGTTTCGTGCCCGCTCCATGTTTTGATGCAGACCTGAACCAGCGCTTCATGGACTGGGGCTGGCGCTTTTTCGAAGATCAGAACGGGACTCGAGAAGTGTCCATCGAGCGCATAGAAGAATCTGCAGGCACCAGAGAGCCTTTTTGGGCACAACACGGCTATCATATAACACATTGTGAACTTGCTTGGGAGAGGATACATCGGGCTTTGCAAAATGGGAAGAGACTGACCACGCATATGCTCAACATGGAGCACACTCGACATTGCGGCATGATGACCGAGCTAAGAGACGATTTCTATTCGCTAAATAGTCAGGTTCTGCCGCTGTTGAATACGTGTTAACCTGGTGGTAACGTAAATACGAATTCAAACGTCTTGTTCCATCCTCAAATTGTAGCTACCCGTTCTTGTGTCCACGCCTTCAAAGCACCGAAGTCTCGACAAATGTGCCTCTGTGCGTAATTCGGATTGATCCGTTGCCCTGTTTTGCTCCATTCTATGGGTAACGGCGTCATATTGCCTTCACACATGAGAAGCTCTCTCAGGCTATCGATGCAATGATCAACGTGTACTCGAGCATTGTGAGTGAGCATCTCAGGGTATTGATCTGCGTAGACACGCATTCTGATCATGTTCAGACAATGAAGGCTGTGAAAGACCTGAAGCTCAATCTTGTACAAGCCGGTTTCTGGACTTCTGTACAGTTGTACGTTGCTTGGCAGAGATTTTGCTTCGTTGTCCGTAATGTGTATGTCAGCAGGTAGGATCAAGTCGTCCCAATTCTGATCGATCTCCTTGGATACGTTGCCAACATAGGGTGGCTTTTTGGGATCAAAGACACGATATATATGGTCTGGATTAACAAATTCAAGTGACGAGGTGAATTGTGTTGTTGTTGTTCGAATGACTGGTCGCGACGCCACTGCTACCATCAGAATTGACTAAGCAAGAGATACATGCTTATATATACCAAAATCCGATGACTGCTGGGGTAGGACATTCCCCTCTGCTTTCAGACTCTGAACAGCACTCGTGACTATTATGTATGTCGAGAGCAGAACAACAAGTATCCATGGTAGCAAACGGTTGTGCCTTGGCTCTAATCTTTGACTTAAGCCATGCTGCTCGATGAAAGGCACCTCTTCGTCTGTTTTGGCTCTCATTATGAAGCCTTGTTTCATACGTCAACTTTCATTCTACCTGCAAGGACGATGGTTCGAATTGACACATGACGAATTTCGATATCGATCGAAGCTTTCATCGTCAATTCGGTGACGGCGGCCCGTTAAAGCAGCGGAATGCAGATCCAGCATGCCCGCATATATTGGTGCATGAAGTGCAACATAGTGAATGGCGAATGTCCGAGGCTTGACCTATTATGTAAGGTAACATTTGAGCAGCCACTAGTGAAGCTCCACCGAACTTGGCTGCCGCAGTAAGGTGACAGCGTCGATCATGTGCCAGGACGCCAATGATAACAATTCCTAGAACTTTATGCCCACTCACAGAGGCAGATCGTTTAGCGCATATTGTCGGAGAGGCTTGCAAGGGATCGTCGGCCCTTCCAGCTGTGGCAGTACCTTCTTGTCTTCGTGAGGCTACAGTGTATTGCGTTGAGCATGCCAAATTGGATAGTATCGAACAATGCAGATATGCTTGCCAAGGCGTATTTGAGTGATGAAGATGACTTTGACCAGAGCGACACCCTGGGCGGTACAGCGTCTGTGTCGAAAAGGGTACGACCCGATGGACCAACACCGAGTGCCTGGCACTTCGCGTCGATTCTTGTACTCGTGTCTTTAGTTGTCTCCGGCAGTATGCTCTCTTCCATTGCGCTCGAACACAAGTTGCAAACACCATTTACCATACCCAGTCTTCCGGAACAGAACCCGTGTGAGCATGCTACCGCTCGGCCATCGTGGCATTCTCTGCCACTCCATCGGCGTCATGGATACAAACGTGCTGTCGAACGGTTGACCACCTTGCCGTCACGACTGGGACTAAACACTAGCTTGTATGATGATTTTACCTACATTCATGTTCAGCTGATCTGGTATACACATCATGCGGCTATCTCTTTACCATATCACCGCTATTTCTTATCCATCTTCGAGAAGACCTTAAGGATTGAAGGAGGTTACGATCAGCCGATCCCTTTTTGGGATTGGACGCTGGACGCCGAGCAGCCTTTCGAATCGCCTATTTGGCACGAGTTTGGAGGCTTTGGGCCCGTAATTATAGACTGTGTAGGCAACAAATCGGCCAACTATACTGAACATGGATATCAGCCGCACTGTGTTCGAAGGAATTTTAACAGTACTGCTGAAGATGGAGTTATGCACAGTCATCACTGGAGGAGAGAAGTCGTGAAAGACGTTGTCGAAACTTCCAAGACCTACGCTGAGTTCAGGAGTCAGCTTGAAAGTGGGCCTCATAAACACTTTCATCTGGGTATTGGTGGTGAGATGCTGACAGCTAGTTCTACTAATGGTAAGCAATGCCTTGTGTCCATGCAATGTGTGTAACGATACTGACGCTGCACAAGATCCTCTCTTCTTCCTGCATCATGCTCAAATTGACCGACTTTGGTGGTTGTGGCAGCAAAAGGATCCAGATACCAGACTCTCCGAATTTTCGGGACCAGTCATGTCCTCGTCAGGAGACGCAACTGATACAGAGGCCAGCTTGCTAGACACCATCGTAATGCTGGGCCTCGCTGCTGATATTGCGGTCGGCGACGTAATGAAGACTGATTCGGCACTATTGTGCTACAAGTACAAGAATGAGCTGTGATCGTCCATTTTATCAACCATTCCGTAAACCGTCCTTAGGAATCTAAAACCAATGAGGGCTTCGACACCTTGATGGGAGGACGAGGGGAAAGCAGCACCATGCTGACGTTGGCTCGACCTCGCCAAATGCCAGCAAAGTTGCAAAGATTACGCGGCAGACTGCTGATATAGAGGTCTTTTCGAGCCTCACTCATACTTCACAGCTTCTGACAGGCTGCAAAGCTTCAGGTTGTTCACCTGATGCAAGCATTGAATATCCCTAGACCTGGTCAACCTACGTATCTGCTTCTTTGGCACTATCTTATCAACCAATTGAACGATCTTTGACACTCGAGCATGCATGTTAGCCAACGAGGCAGCCACTTTTGCTCTTGGAAATTCTTGAGTGGTTGTCAAAGCGTTGCTCGAGAGGTGACTCCATTATTAAACTGGTTGAGTGGTGCAAGTCAGGCTCTGAGATGTGGTGTCATAGTGGCTCAGGCAGCTCGCAGCACAATCAAAGCATAGTATGATGCGAACCAATTGTCGACTGATGTTCCCTGTGTGTTGCAGGGCCCCAATGCACAGCTGCGATCTACCACCACTGAGGTCGTTACGACTGGATTGTCATCTTTCTGACCGCCATGATCGAGGCAGACGCGTATCCTTCGTCCAAGCTCGCGAGCAACCATTGTCGCTTCCAACCATTCATTCAATACCGAGTTGTTGGGATATATCGATCGCAGTCATCAGTCGTACCCTGCAGGTGGTTTGATTACGTGCGTCATTAAATGAGATGAAGTTCTTCTCAGCACACGAATGCAGCGCAGCCTCGCAGCCCTAAGATTCTAGCTTGTCCCTAACCGAGCACCTAATAGGGACCCTTCGAGCGCCTGCAGGGGTGCCCAAACTAGATAGATTATCCCTTAATGACGTACGCACTGTGGCTGCAGCATCTCAGCTACCTTCTAGGCATGACCAGAGCTTTGGTAGCAGCATGGTGCATTACTACCTTGGTGAATCAACGAGTTTCCTACCAAGCTCTATTGACTCCTGTTCATGCTTTCATCTGGATTGCGACGACGAGTATCTCTGCTGCTTATCGTTGTGTAAGCCGCCGCGACACGAGCACAACCTACATGTAGCTGTGCCTACCTTGGGCAATTCCTCTTCTCCCAATTCTCTTGGGCAGCTTTTGCCAAACAACGATGTTGCTGATTCATAGCACTGCCTCTGGATACGTGATCGCACCCTGTAATAACACAGCGAAGAGCATTCATGGAAATGACAGTGAATACCGTCCTCCAGCTATGGCAAAGAGATTCAGCTAGATGGTCCACTACTCGGCTCTGGTGTGCTAAGCATGAGCGAACATCGATATGCGTACAGTGCCAGACCCACGATTACCACTGTCTGCCTCCTGCTGCGTACCCTGTTGATGTCAAGGAAAATGAAGCTGATCTCAAAAATTAATTCGTGAGGAGACCTGACCAGTAAGTAACCCAACACAATTGCTAAGCTATACCGGTCTTACTCGTTGAACAAGAGTTCGAGCCCTGTGTGATTATATATTATCACTTGTGGCCCTGCGTTATGACAAACACCCTATACGTGCTGAAGATGTGACAACAAACACTTTCGCAAAGTTCGCAAACACGTCTGAGCCGCATCTTGTGCTTGTCTCAACTTTCTGTCAAGAAGCTTCCGGTTTTGGCTACTCTTCAATCCCAAGTTGACCAATAGAAATTCGATTGCAACTCGGCGAAACTAATTTGGCAGTGCAATGTCGTCTCCTACTCCAGTTCGGAACACGCTCAAGCAGAAGGAAAAGGGTTCTTCTGCGAATTGCAGCATAAAACGCTCTCCGAGAAAGGTGTCCGCAAAAGGCGATGTAAGTGGCACAACAAGGAAGAAACGCAAAAGCACGCAGTTACCGAAGCTAGGAGGTAGATCGAGCAGTCTACTTAGAAACGCCAGAAGAGACGCTGTGTTTCCTGCCAAAGATCAACACGTTGACGACATCAAGGATGAAGAGGACGATTGGGTGGATGTTGAGGACGATGGTGGCAGGGGCGAACCGTTGGAGCTAATCGAACTTGACGACGCTGAGACATTGATCGAGCTCGATATCGAAGGTAGAGCTGTCGAGTATGCCATCGACAGCTCTCCACCAAACACAACTTTGCTGGGTGACGCTCTTCGACAGGCTTGGGCCGACTTCTTCGGTCTAAGATTTCGCTATCACAGGTTTGAGTAACAACATCAAGCTATGTACAGTAACAAGGAAGGTTGCAAAAAGCATCTTCGTTCTTAAATTCACAGCTAACTTGAATTGAATCAAATTCTATGCTTTGGCCGCTAGTGTAATGGTCAATACACACAGGACGCCAATCGATGTTTTTATGATGCGCAACTCAGACCATTCTCTCCGCTTGCTTGCTACGATGGATAATTTGGTCTTGCAGCAAAACTCAGTCGCTTCGCCCCCAAATCGAAGATCGCAAGCACATTGTTCAGAAAGACGTCCCCCAATATATTTGGACCACCAAGAGAGTTGGAGCTCTGAATGCCACTGACACAATATTGTCCACTTGAGTCAAATTGCTTGACAAGGTCTTTTGGATTGTGCCAGAACGTAGTTCCGCCAATTCGAACACCTAGAGGTGGCGCAACCGCATTGCAAGGTACGACATAGAAACCCGAGTAAGAGTCGATGGCTGCAGGAGGCTTGAACATCGAATTATAGCGCTGTGCGAGGTTGTGTGGGATGAAGTTCAGAGTCGTACCAGAGTCCAGTATATAGTCATTGTTCTCGCTTCCAGGGATGATCGTCCCTGGCATCATTGGTGGAGGAGCACTTGAATCGCGGTTCGCAGGTGTTGTGTTGCCCTGCGGAAGTACCACCAAACCTTCTATTTGCATCAGATAATATCTGAATCTGTCATCACCTGGTAAAATCTGTATGTTGGTTGAAGCAAAAGTTCGGTTCTTGACGCCAATGACCTCAGGACTCCTACAAACGTGTTAGCTCTCATTCAATTGACGGCGATCTGATGGATTAAACACTCGCTTGACGTGTGCCATAGGGTTAGGAACTCACGGAATGCCACCAATTGTCAGATATCCTCCTGAACCACTTCTACTCTCGTCACGGCTCAGCGCCAGCGCGAAGATTGGCCTTGTGAGTCGCTGCTTGAAGAACATATTGTCGGTCAAGCTAGAGTATTGGACCTGGTTGCACTTTGGATTGCGTCCACCAGGGGAGCAGTAAACATCGAGACGAGGATCGGTGCCTGGATATGCTGCTGTAAGTGCTGGATAAGCTAACCCTATTATCCCACTTGTGACACCGTCTCCCTGCCAGGCGGCCTGTTGAGCCAGGGCAATCTCTTGCTGCGGGACAGTGATACCAGCGAGGGTCACGCTGTACAGTTGTTAGCTCGACCTCTTACCTTAACGGTGCTGTCCGGCATCACCGAACTACTTACTCTGCGTTACCGATTATTCCTGTCAAGAACTCCCCATCTCCATACGTTATGTTGAAATTTTGATTCTGAATCTGTTGAAAGGTCTTGTCAGGTGTGTATGCAGGTCCGAAGTAGCATCTTTGTCGAAGAATCTGCTTTCGCGAAACCACATCGAGACATGTGAAGGAAGAGGACACAACCCATGTATCTGCGGACCCAGTATCAAGGACATGCATGAACGACTGTCCGCCAATTGACAACGGTGCCAGAAAGGAGGCACCTGTAGAGCGTAGGATGCTATACCCTGCATGCACACGTGTAGTAGGGTTGGTTTCATCTTTCGAATAAGCAAACCTCCCACTTCTCTTTCTTAAAGCTCGCGATGAGTGTTGTAAATCGTGCGGGCTGCGTCTGAGTTGGACCACCTTTACGGCTTCTGTGTCAGTATCTCCATGGCTCTCGGCATAGGCAGCCCTAGCCGATATTGGTGTACTAGTGACAAGGTGAACGATGATGCTTAAAAGCAGGAGGTAAGATGAGTGAGCGCACATTTTGTTTCACTGGACGCTGTACGGCCTGCTTAGATGGGCAGGACAACCCATATTGCATTAATACATCGTGCAGCCTTTTCCAATTAGTCACCAAGCATAAGATTAGACTTACGAGGCTATAGCAGACTCGGTTCGCCTGGTGCACCGAGCTTTCGTGGTCGTAGGGCTAGATGAGCAAGAGCGAAAAGAGAGGAATGTGAGTCTAGCTAGCCAACAAAGAAAATGCTTGATCGTGGCGGATAGTAGTGATGTAGTTGTAAGATACCTGTTCTCGCACTATTTTCGGTTATGAGGCCATCACGTCGTATTTTCTACATTACTATCATCAAAATCGATTAGACAGTTCGAGCAGAACCCACCCTCGGTCGTGAACCACCAAACTCCTTCACTGGGGTATCTCTGTAAATCAAATTAAGAAAACCTCAGTACTTCCAAGCCCAATGTGTCCTTGTGCTGCTCAGCACCATATTCAGAGTGATCCTACACTATCTTGCCTCTCTTTACCATTATTATTGTGCGTCCACCCCAGAAAGTCCTTCCCAGCAAAAGATGTCATCGATGCAAATGCCTTGATTTTGACGTTCTGCTGTGGCTGCGATTCGAATTTAGGTTCGAGTATTAATGAGCGCCGATACTGGTTTTGGATACTCATGTCGCCAGCTGCTCTAGCACGGATACATTCATTTTGGAGCCAGGTCTGAAGCTCATCAACAGAGTTCAGCTTGTAGGGGATTTGGAATCGTTGTAAATCTGATATGATTTCAGCCGTTCTAGCATGCTTAGCAAGATTTATCACAGATACTGGACCATGCCCAGTCTGCATAATACGTGTAGCGGGATTGCCCTGGTCTGTAAAAATTAGATCTGTCCTGTAAATGCCCACATAAGGCAGACAGGGCAACGCGGCGTTTTCGAACCGCTTCCGGAGTCTCGCGTAATTCTTCTCATGGCTGCAGATTTCTGTATGATGTTCATGCATGGATCGTGTCTTTTGGCCAAGCAATTCCCAAGTCTTCCTAAGTCTCAAGACTGACGTGGTGTTCAGGGACGCATTAATGGTCATGAAGGACTCGTAATTATGCAACTCCAGACATTTGCTCGCGACTTTGATCCAGTGTTTGATTAGCGCAGCTCTTTTCTTCGTATCCTCCAAAATTAAAATCGATTCGATAACCAGGTTGTTCAGGTCAGTGGACAATTGGGTCAGAGCACGGAGGTTGACTGCTAGCGAATTGGATTGCTTAGTAAACTCACAGCCAAGCAGTTCTTCTGGAAGGACGGAGCAAAAGATAGTGGAGGTCTTGATCGTGATTTGTCGCGCCAATTCCAGTGGGTCAAAATCGACCAAAGCGATGCCAGCTCCAGTCATTTTCCAGGTCTTCAATGCATTTAATTGACCTTTGGAAAGGACTGGAGCTGGTATTGACTGGTTGGAATCGTCCTGAGAAGTGCTAACCGTATTTGTCTTACCCATAGATGAGATGACGCGGGGAATAGCTGGACCGTGTGTGGTTCTGACGACGTTAATCAGTTCCATGAGCCGGTTGCTGGCTGTCAGTGATACTTCTTGAACCTTGTGTTTGACGAAATGTGTTAGAAAGGGTATCACTGGCTCATCACAATCATGCCGCCAGTGTCCTTCAAGCCAGCCCTTCACAACGTTCGACACGCGCAACCGTACTGGTTGAGCTATTTTTGCACTCTCCTCGATGTATTCAAATCGGTGCACAAGTGCTTCTGCGAACTCTTTTGGCGTTGCAAACAGACGAAATGTCAAATACACCATCGTGACGAAACTAGAATCTGGTGTACTATCATGCGAAGTCAATCTTTCAACAATAGCGTTCAGGCTGCCACCAACGACACGGCTCTCGGAACTGATACATAATTCATGGGCGTAGAAATGTGCCATGACAGCATCCTCGCCATCATCGCGATCATCATCCGCCTGCTTGAGACTTTCTTTGGAATGTGCATCTGGCGAGGTGGCTCTGGTGGAGGTCTGCGAAATAATGCTAGGCCCTGAGTCGCGTACAGAAGACACCAGTGTGCTTTCGCTCTTATGAAGCATGACGTGCGATAGAGGACGCGTCGTTTGGAGAGGCAGATTCGTCATTGGTCCTTCGTCAATAGGGGTATCTGGAATCGGGCTTGCGGTTGCATCTGTCAATGGCGTATAAACACTATTCCTACCCATTGTGGCAGCCGGAGCGAGTACGTCCTCATGCACGCCCAGGCTCCGAAATCCTTTGGAGACCTGTAATCGAGGGATAGGTGGTCGCTCAGTGCTTGAGACATGATCTTGCCTCGCAAGCTGTGCTATGAAGGAGTGATTGATCGGTGACAAGGACCCGTCCTGAGATTGAGACGCATGCTCTGATGAGCTGGTCCGCATATCAAGCTCGAAATCGCCAACTTCTTCAAGAAGAACTCGGGCCTTTGCTACACAGCGTCCAGCACCACTGACGCAAGCTGTCGCCGCATTCACTAAGCGAGCGCCTTCACCAGGCAAATAGATCATGTCATCATCCTCGGTGTGTAGTGGACGAAATACTTCTCGAGCTGCATGTACAAGGGCAGTAATTCGATCGTACATTACATCCTTGGATTGCTGTAGATCGTCCGCATCTAGTGAATCGTGCTCCAGAATTATCTCTACCACCTCCAGAAGCTTGCGGCAAGATTTGACTGCTTGCTGGGTTGTTAGAAGTAGCTCCGAAGACGACCGAGATTGCATATGTGAGCCGAGAAAAGATGCGAGGACTCCGAGGAAAGCATCGTACGTGTCGCTGAGCTGCTCTGAAGCCATGTTGCCACCGATGATCTGAAGATTTCTTCCAGTATATGACATGCGATGTGTAATTGTAGGCACACGTGAGATGGATACAGGGCGGGTACGTGAATAATTGACGCTTGGGGCTACCGAAGCTCTCCGAGGACTGTAAAGACTGGTGCGCTTGCTGATGGGTGGAATGACACTACCTCTTGCTGTACTGGTCTCGCTAGCTGGGTATGGATCAGGTGAGATTCGGGCCGTGCTCAGGCTGCGTGCGAATTCCGTTTCCTCGCTCCATATGTCGAAGAAGTTCACTGCTCTGGTCACAACTTGGAAAGCTTTCAACAGTAGCGCGTCTGAAACTTTGCTATCCGTGTCAATCTCGTCGATACTGCTCAGGCTAGTTAATTCTGAGGTCTTGCCAGCTTTGACCAGAGTCGAAAGATCAGCTAGGAGCCCTTTTCGTGTTCTCCTGATATTATCGTGCTGTTTGACCAAAAGAGCATCTCTGGTAAGGCAGCCCGATTTTTCCAAAAGGAATCGCACTCCAGCGACCATCCCATGCATATGGTCATGCGCACCGATGTTGAGATCGTCATCACTTCGGATGATGTCCCACAGCTCTGTAAGCGCTTTAAGTAAAGGCCGCATAGTAGCATAATCGTACGGTTCACAGTAGTTTGTTGGTAACCAGCCCCTAGCTCCTGTTTCCAACAAAGTGCCGTCAGCCCAGCCATTAGTATGTATGGAGTGGACTAGTACGATATCGCCCGCAGCCAACGGAATCGTCACTGAAGTGGACGAAAACTGTTCTTGAGGTTGAAAGGGGTAGGAGGCTCGAAGGAAGTTCTGAAATCGAGGTCGCGGTGAGTAAGGCTGATTAGGTGTTGTTGGCAGCTCGTTATCGTATTGCGCTTCCGCACCGACTGCTATCGCATCGACATTGTCCTCTCGCAGGTCTCTTTGACTCTTGCGAATCCTGAGCGGCGCTATGTGCACTGCCTGGTACTCTCCGTCTTGCATAACGGTGCAAGACTTCAGCACTCATGCCACTATCGTAGCACGATTATGCTCTTCACCCACCGTGTTTGTGTAATGCAGGACTTCCGAGCTGGGTGTTGCTGGAGTGCCTGGATGTGGAATGAAGCACGGCCCGATTAGGTCGAGGCTCTAGCTCAGCATATCTATGCGTCTCAGGTCCGAGTCCTTATGGCACTCTCATTTCGTAAACCGGCTGCATCAAATGCCGTCGCGTGAAACAGATTGTCGCTCTCTTCTTGGGTCAGACCGGAGCCTGTGATTCTTGAAATCTGGTAAAGGAAGGCACGAGGGCAATGTGAAGTGTAGAAAGAACGACTGAGGTGAGTCCGAATCTGTAGCGAAGCAAGGAGTAATGCGCCTCGATATCTGTGTTCATACGTTTTTCGATCACGCAGAACACAGCAAGTTCTCAATGCCTGCGCATGTTTTCTGTTACAGCAGATTAGAGCATTGGCGGGAAGAAGTCATGCGCTTCGTCATTGGCTGTGTAGCGAATGGTGTCTGGAAGCTTCACATAAATCGCTACCACGATTATGAATCCACAATAATCTGCACAGCTTTGAGTGGGCTGACGGCTAGTACGGTGCCACTAGTGAGCCCACAAAGCGTGAGCCCAAAGATTTGGTTGCTGCTCCTCATGAACAATGCTATGGATGCCTTTCCACTACACTCACATTGGTGGTAGACCACAATTTCATTACAGCAGAGTTTAGGATGGCTCGTTGACGCAACAATCGACCAGCTAGCCAGTTTCGCGTGAGCACATGGTAGTCAAACCTGCTTCTGCAGTGTTATCGTGAAAGATATAGGACCCGATGCTGGACGTGATGAGTTGTAGCAGACTGTACGTGCATTCATCACAGTTGGAAACGGACCAGAACAGTTAATTCGATTCTCGACACAGCGTTGATTGGTTGCGTTTTCGTCCTCCGAACACATTGTTCTGCACAGTACAGTAGATACCGGAGCTTACACTTCTACAAGTACGAACTCGCGTCTAGCGCTAGCCTGGGTTCAAGCATGCCCCTTGTCGCAGACTTTATTTTCATCCGCTGTCCGCGTTAAGCTGTCTGTGGAGATATTGTCTCTATGGAAATCTTCCGACTCGCTTAGAGAGTCATGAAGATAAAGTTCTAGAACAAGAACGCAGAATACTGTGACATAGGATATGACAGAACATCCATGGATGATAATGAACGCAGCAGCAGAGGTTCAAGAAACAGTGCACCACTACTGCGGTCGAGGATGAACTAAATACTGGTAAGGGCTCCAGAAAGTCTGAGGGCCGAAATTTGTTCTGACCAATCGCAACCTCTTCGCTGATTTGCCTGTCAATAATCTCGAATTCGCCAGCCACCAACTCCTGAAGATCAGTGACTGACGTAACCAACAACGCGGCCTTGCTTCATGCTATGCTGATCACTGAACATATTTACTGATCTCTCAAATCATCTTCAAGCGCCGGATCCTGCTTAACTACGTTGTCATGGTTTAGGTGAGCACAGATTATCGCAAAGTGCTCTACTCACGGCTGTATACTTGTTACAGCAGGAACAATATGTGGCTCAGAAAAAGTTTCAGTCTATATGCTAAATTAGCACAATCTAAACATTATGCGGCGTGCGTTACTGTCACATCGGCGTCACAGCCGGTTTCAAAACTGGCGTTGGAAGTTATAGTCTGGAATTCGTATAGCTTGCACGTTACGGCTCGATATCTACTTCAAACCGCATCGAGATGTGCTCAATGTCTAACATCAGTTCGCCACGTGACAACGATTGGCCACGTTCGTGACGACGCCTTCTGATCAGTCGTCACTCGAGGCCTGCTATTTTGCACTCGTTTGTTGTCTCCTGGTAGCTACTTACCTAGGTACGTCAGCACGATCTTTAGATAGAGTTATAGGCTACCGGACTCTAGATGATGAAAGGCCACCAAAACTGAGCCTCGTCTAGGTTCTACAATAAATGATATTAATGATAACAAGAATAGTACTAAAGACGATAATAATGTGTTATTTCGGAACTTTCTTATGAGAACTTAAAACATCATCTGTATGTAACGCACCTAGGAAACTCAAAAGGCTGCAACCTAGCCCTGTATTCGCGATGTATTTCGTCCACTGTGCAACCATCACCGACAACTTCAATTTACTTAGGTACTAGTACATGTACAATCCAAACTTAGTACCTACCCATATCTGTATATCAGACGTCATGACATGGACACCAATCTCAGGCGTGTCATGGTGTCTAGCATTCTCGAAGGACACAGTTTTTGTGGAGCACTAGGTCTTTACTAGAATGGCTTTCAATCGCTCAAGCCTTCAATACTCTTTAAATTTCCTTTCGGTTTACTCCGTACTCCCTCTTAAGCAGCACTGCCATTACTAGATCTCATCAAAAAGGTCATAGCCATGATGCTGTCGAGTCGGCTCGACACTGAACGGCAGCGGTATCGAACGCCGATGCTGAAAATACGCGAATCCTAGTTAGACGGTTACAAAGCCGCAGAGTCATGTGGTAGGATTGGCATATGCGTGATACGGGGTTGAAATAGGTTCAGATCATAATGATCAACTTGTCAATCTTTCCAAGAGACACGAACTCTTTGACAGCGTCATTCGTCGAGTGTCTGTTGCACCTCAAATGGGCAGAGAAAGACGGGAAGGAAATGGTCCAATCTTGCGAGCGCGAATCCTGCTTGCGGTTTGGCAATGCGAGATGGGACAATGCTGATTCGACGCCGTTCGGTCTAGAGTATGCACAATCGCAGTCACGCTTCGTCAGGAAGTGGTGGTTTTGGCTGTTGGGTAAGCCCCTCTATACGTCCGACATGCTTACTTTCTAGAACATTGAGACTCATGTTGTGTGTCTAAGTATGATGACAGGGTGCATGGCAAAAGTTGGCGTCTGTTTGTTAGCATCTGACATTATCTGGAGTGCCATATGTGACTCATCAGGATGTCTTTCAATGGATCGTGTCATTGTAGCTGGTCTGGCAGCTAGTGTATTAGACAGTGTCGCAGCAGTGACTACAGTTGAACAACAGAAGACAGTTCTGTAGGTAGATTGATGTCAGGTGTTTGATTTAGATCCAGTTCTTGGCTACAGAATCGACCATGCGAAAGGCTAGAAGGAGCGAAAGGCTAGAAGGAAGTCAAGGGTACATTCCATGCAAAATCGACCATTGTTCGTGAAAATATCGTCTACGAGATTTATCGGGGAATCGTTTCGACCATCCTGAAGTCAGCCTCAAGGTCTGCAGTTCGGATGGGTCATACAATGCTCTCGAACGACTATTCAAGACTTACCAAATACAAAGTCTTCAGTGCCTGACCTTGACCAGTCACGATTGTTATTTGTTATCACTAGAATGTTCAAACGTTTGACAGGCTGATTAATTAAGCTTTCAGCAGTACTCGACATGGATTCCCCGCATCCTTTGTGATAGCTCGGCACGGTGATAATCTCAGTATCAATACCTAAGCTCCGAAGGATTGGTCCGTGAAATCCAATAACGACTATTGGCGGATGAGATCACAATACGCGACATCATACATAGACATAGTATATAGACCTTTGTGAAGACGATGTACGGCCACTAGCTATTACTGGATTCCAAGATCAATCTCGAGGGTGTGAGGACGTAACACATAACTGAAGACTTCCCTAACCCAGCATTTTGGACCTGTTGATTGAGATTATATCAGACTACCATTCCACAGCCTCTTTCTTCATACATCTCGATAACAACGTCACCTCTAATCATGGGCGACGCTGGTATGCCCCAATCGCTGCAAGACAGTGTTAACACGACCAAGGTGTCCTACGCACAGCTTGGAAAATGTGGTCTGAGACTCTCGGTGCCGGTTCTAGGCGCAATGAGCTTCGGCCACAAAGACTGGCAGCCGTGGTATGTAAGATCAACGTGTAATCAACGTTGTGCAATCTATCATCACGGTCATGCAGAACAAATGTTGCTAATCACTCGACAGGGTGGTCGACGACGAAGCTGAAGTCGAGAAGTTGCTTGTTGGTGCGTGGGAACGAGGACTCAACTCATGGGACACTGCAAATGTCTATTCCAACGGTGCTAGCGAGGAAATGATTGGCAGGATCGTGAAGAAGCATAATCTGCCACGACAAAAACTAATCATTTTGACGAAATGCTTCGGCACCGTCGGCGAGGAACCTGGAATATCTCACCTGAAATATCGAGAAGAGATGAAAGCTAGCAGAGACTACGTGAATCAAGGTGGCCTCAGTCGCCAAGCTATTTTCAATGCTGTCGATGCTAGCTTGACGCGATTACAAATGGATTACATTGACGTGCTTCAGATACACAGGTATGACGCTAGTGTACCTGTCGAAGAGACAATGAAGGCTCTTCATGATCTAGTGCAGTCTGGAAAGGTTCGTTACATCGGTGCTTCTAGTATGTGGACATACCAGTTCGCGAAGATGCAAACGATTGCAGAAACCCATGGCTGGACAAAGTTTGTAAGCATGCAAAACCACTATTCGCTTTGTTATCGGGAAGAAGAGCGAGAAATGAACAAGTGAGGTTTATGAATCACATGAATTCGAGCCATGCTAAGCTGTACAGGTACTGCCATGAGAGCGGAGTCGGCCTGATACCTTGGGCACCCTTGTATCGAGGTTATCTTGCTCGTCCAGCTGATGCGGCTCAGACCGATCGGTCGGAAACGATGAAGAGCAATCCGATGTTCTCGCAGATTTCAGAGACTGATATTACCATAATCAAGCGAGTTGAGGAATTAGCAAAGAAGAAGGATTGGAAAATGAGTCAGGTAGCGTTAGCTTGGATCATCCAGAAGGGCACAATACCTATCGTCGGCTTCAGTAGTCTGGGAAGACTTGACGAAGCCGCTGGTGTACGCGGAAAGGAGCTTACGGAGGACGAAATGAAGTACATAGAGGAACCCTATCTTCCTAAGAAGATTGTGGGCCATCAATAGTCTGAACTCGCGGGTTGCATTGTCCCAAAGTCGATATGGACGTTCAGGTCCGGGTTCACGCCATAAAAATTTGGCTTCGTCTCGTATGGGGGACGTTCTACTGTTCGTGCCCGCGGTCTTCAGGAGAAAACTCAAACCAAAGTGAAAATCAAAAAGCAGACGACAAGCATCTCTCCCTCGGGGAATCTTTTTTATGTTAGTATCCGAAGATATTCATATATCAGAATGATCTTACCGAACCCCGGTCTCCCGCGCTTGATAGAATTTTGAGTATTGACAAGCGGAAATCATGACCCTGCAGATCGTTAGAACTACGTAAGGTGTAGTAGTTGCTATATAACCTACACTAGACCAAGGAAGACATAAGATCTGGTGAACCAGATTTTTGGTCGAATTCAGGCATCATTTCTGATATATCCTATTATATATAGATTAGACACGATTGACACTGCTTTCGAGTCCGGTAAATTACGAGTATGAGATGCGACTTTACCCCACATCGAGAGCGCAAAAACATACTGCCGGCGAGCATTAAATTTAGGTATAAACACATCGCGTTTATGGACGATATGTGCCATTTCTGATTTACGATCGTCAAGGATGAGATTTTGTATCATATTGTCACATTCTGAATGTGGTAAAGCACCACCCCAGTCATGGTGATATGCATCTAGGAGGAGTTTTCCTGCTACGCGATTGTGCCAATGATCTTTAGTGCTCCCGCAAAACACACGAGGTTGAGGATTCCCAACCCAGACACATTGTATGCTTTAGTGGTCATGTTCACTCCGCGCAACAAGGAAAGCATAATGCTTTATAGCGCCAAAGACCTTGCAATCAATGTCTCCTGCATCTATGAAGGAAAATCGCAAAGGCTGACGATTCTGTATTTAGTAAATTGCACTATCATATAACGGATATGTGAATGGAATGCCTGAATGCAGCTGCCATAACCTAGTCCACTATAGGCAGCGAAAATCGCTGAAGACCGTCAAGTGACAAGACACGAAGGTCTCAAGAATGAGTACGTATGAACAATATACCAGCAGCGGAGCATATAGTTTCGAGGACAATCTGCAACAGATGGTCAGCTTAGATGGCTCAATCACTGTCAACTCAGGGCTGTACGTATGCTACTTGGTCAATTCTCATCTGACTTATGTACGCCATAATGTGAGAATTTAGTTGGACCCTCAGGCATAATTTTCTCATATCGTACCTTCACTCGTGATGTCCAGGCCATTTTCTGTGCCGGCGGCAACCCTTTCCTATCTCTTTGTTACATCACGCCACGAAAATCGTCTTGGATGCAACACAGTTGTGACCTTTGTGAAGTTTGCAAAACAGGTATGTAAAATACAGCAGGCTGTCGAAGTCTGCGCCCTGTTGTTGACTATCCAAGGCCGAAGCATCGTGTTGAGTATTTCCTCGACTAAAATTCTATGGACAACACGATTGAGTGCCAATCGCGACAATTGAAGGGTTTATCGCTGGCAGCCGATAGAAGTAATGCACCATCACCTCCAAACTATCCGTTCTGGCAATTCTACAACTCTGTCCGAACACAACTGGAAGTGCAGAGTTATCCACAGGAGCACATGCTACTATGCATACAACAGCATTGGAGGCGATTAACGAATGAGCAACGGGGTCAATGGTATCATCGATACAGTGAACAGATGCGAAAGCATCAACAACGGACAGCACTCAGACAGAGTAAAGCAAGCAAAGCTGCGGTTCCCAGACTTTCGAAGAATTCCCGGAGACGTGTGCATGTCGTGAAGAAGCAGAAAGCCAATAGCCAGGAGGTTGGAACAGCTGTCATGCGTTTAGGCTCAGGTCAGACATCACTCAGCTTTACAGGTGAGGTTGCGAATATTGCAGACAAAAATCAGGACTATCCGGGACAAAGGCTTGCTTATCATGTAGGCGATAGCACAGAGCATCTTTTCAAGACCTCAAAGTTACGTGGTGAGGACGACGACGACTTCCCTGCAGGTCGTAAACTGAAAGAACAAATCGGTCACGCCAACAAGAAGCATCGTGCTACTGAAAGTGAAGAAGCATACATGAAAGCGCTCCTTCTAGCTGCAGTTGGGCTTTCAAACAAAAATGGCAGATTAGACGGAGTGCATTTACCGCTCGTATAGCTAAGAGGCTATTCGACTGCTAGAAAGCTACGGACCATTTGCGTAATAATCTTGATCACAACAGAGTGTTTGTGGCCCAAAATGTGGTAATGTCCTTCAGAAAGTGAACAAATTTTACTCGTCTGCTGTGCTATACCAGCAGTGACAACTGCTTCATCACAATTGTGAAGGCATTCACATCAATGACATTCAATGCAACCAGCGAAATGTTGCCTTGTTGGTCGTAACAGCAGATCGTCCCTGCCTTAAATCTACTGTAGGAGATCACTCACGACAGGCTCCCGGACTCATGGTTTCGTTCCAGCTAACTTGCTTTGATCTTGGACAATTGATGATATTCCGTGAATTTAGTCTTGTGTCTTTCTTGACAAAACTGGCAGTATGTCTGGTTCCTGAAGAAGAAGAAGAGAGTTTCATGTGGGTGGCTTGATAAGATAAGATTGACATGCTCGTTTAGCCCCGCTCCTGCAGGCAATACTGGTGTCTTAAAAATCAATGTTTATATCAACAGGATCAGCTTACTGTAGTATAGCAAAATGTGGAGCTAAAACGAATGGTACTAAATCGTGCAGCGGCTGTGGATCAGTGAGTTGCTCAAGTTATTCGTTGCTTCGAACTAATCGAACACTTCAGACATGCCCTCGATAGCGCCTGGATGCCACGATGAGCTGAATAAACATTGTACTACACACAATGATTCGAGTGTCAACGAAGCGTGGGCAGAATGACGTATCACAATGAATTGATTCGGTATTGGCGGAATGATATAGCAGGAGAGATGTCTCGTCAAGCTCTAAAGTTGCGGCGGTAGAACTGCAGATAGCCACCCAAGCATATCCTTCAGCTCTTTGTTCGTGGTGTTATGACCCATGCCCTCGTAGAGATGGTCCTCAAGATCCTTGTCTGCATCTATCCACTTAGTCAACTCTTCCTTGCCCTGTACGAATAGCTTTCCTGGAACTAAAATGTCTTTCGACCCGTGCACGTAGAACCACTTTTTCTGCTCATTCTGCTTGTCCGGTGCTTCACTCAGCCCTCGCTTCTTGCGCAAAGTTGCGATGCGATCTGCGAGTGGAAAGTAGCCACTCAGAAGCATCACGCCAGCCACATTGTCTCGCTCTTTTCCAACTAGGCCCCATACCAAGCTAATGGCACATCCTTGACTGAAGCCACCTACAACGATGCGACTAGGCTCAATGCCACGCTCGATCTCCTGTCTGACAAGCTTGTCGACCGTGTCGCAAGAAGCAACGATTCCTTCCTCGTCATCCGGTTCTGTTTCATCGTTCTGGTCCGCGCCTGGCACACGTGGTTTAAGCGCACTTGGTAGAGCCTTAGGCATGTACCACGCCGTCGAGCCTGCGTCGTGATTATGTGGAGAATTGGGTAGAAGCCATCTTACGTATGGTAGCTTGTGGTAGAACTGAAACTGCTGCGCAAGACCTGGTACCTTGTCAGTGGGTGCGCAATATGTGCTTTAGCTATCTTACCTAATGGAATACCTTCTGCATCATCCCCAAAGCCGTGCAGGAAGATAATCGTAGCTGATCGTCCGGTACTCTGATCTTCTGGTTCACAGATATATGGCTCTTTTGTTTGGCGAGCCATGCTTATCAACTACCGCAATCTAAATTGACAATTCAGAGGCCCTTCGTTATCTCTGGCAAGTGTTTCGCGCAATGATCAGACCGTGGGCTAACATCTTGGGCATATTTTAGTAGTCAACAAACCATAATGTACCGTCGCATGGCCAAAACTTTGTCGTTGGAGATATGATGATGATACGATTCGAGCATATATGCGGAGACAGGACTTTGAAATGCACAACGAGCATACGAGGTATGCCGTAACACTGCTTTGATCAACTCATGGGCTCGAGTTCGATAGTACGTATTTCGCGTCTATGACCTGAAGTGCAGCTTTGAAGTCTTGGTTTGCGAAGTTTTCATGTGTTTCAGCCCCCGCCGGGTAGAGCGCACTCGAGGCAGACTCGATAGTCACCTCTGACGCAGCACATACTGCACACTGCTCTGCTACAATCAACGCATCGATATTCATCATCATTAAAGAGTGCTTCGTCGTGGTCGATGTCCATACCGTCTACATCAGCTGCCATGTGTAGCTGCAACTGACAGCCACAGTCCTCACAACAAATTCCTGATTCCGAGACAACGGCTTTGGCCGTTTTTGTCGGCATATCAATGGATTTAGTATGCGATATCTGGAAGAATGAATGCAGATCCCTTTGCTGTGATTCAGAAGCTGCTGACAACGACCGCGTGTCCGTCATCACACGGTTCCCAGGTTGATCTCTGTCTAACCCAAGGTGGCGTTGCGCATCAAAAAGTTTGGCTAAGGTGTTCTGATGAACAATATTCGGTTCTGGTCGATTGTCTCGAACTCGTTTTCTTGTCCTCAAATTTATATGGTCATTAAAGCGTAACAGAGGTGGCATAATACCGTGCATATGAATACGCGAATCGACGGAAGAGGTCGATGTATCAGAAGAAGGTGAGCACGAGGCGACTGAACCGTTCTCTTCGATTTCCGCTGCTTTCCTCTTCATATTGTCGAGTTGATGAACACTAAGATCGTGCTTTGGAACTCGAGTGATCGACTCAAGAAATGCGTTGTCCTACGCGTACGCGACGCGTTGTCCAGCCCCCTCGAAAGCGCGTGGCTCAAGATTGGATATATCCTGAAACGTGTTCCACAGCTTGCATTAGCATATTATTGAGCATAAACCGTGTACTATTCAAGAACACGTTCACATTCGTTGTTGTAAAGATGTACTGGATAAGGTCTGGACATAAATTGTAAAATACTGCAAAAAGAAGGCGAAATACATATGATTAAGTGACTGACGTCAGTTTAGCATGACTGCAACCCTAGCCTGTGACTTCCGCTACACATGTATTGCCTCGTTTCATCTGCATAATATGTCTATCTCATGAACGAACAGCCTGTTCTGCTATTGCTCTTAACGCCACACTCAAGACCCGAGATAGCATAAATTGCCCCACGCAAGCTATTTGTTCTGTTAACACGGAAGCTCTTTCAAGCATGGAGGGCCTGATTCGTGAAGCAGATCATTCAGGCTCGTGGTATTCATCTAATAGCAAGCAACTGACAGCACAGCTTGACGGATGGTTAGATTCTGTGCCTGGTGATGCGCTAGCTGACGGTCCATTACCTTTGCCAGGAGCTCGAGTGATTATCTCACCACATGCTGGGTACGCGTATTCTGGTCCTACGGCAGCTTGGGCGTACAAAAGTCTGGATTTATCGAAAGCAAAACGAATCTTCGTCTTGCATCCCTCTCACCATTGGCACCTTCGAGCAGCTGCACTCCCTGAGGTTGATGCTGTCAGAACGCCGCTGTCCTCGGATGCAATGCCGCTGGACTTGGCAACCATCAGAGAATTGTCTGCATTGACCGCAAATACTGGCAGCCAAACCATCAGGTTTTCGAGAATGTCACAATCAATTGACGAAGCCGAGCACAGCGCTGAAATGCAATATCCGTTCATACACCGTCTGCTTCAAAAGCTTTACCCCAACCAACCAGTCAGTTCGTATCCGCCATTGGTACCTATAATGATCGGAGCCACGAACAAGCAAGCAGAAAGAGCGTTGGGCGAATTACTTGCACCGTATATTGCGCAAGATTCTAATGCTTTCGTTATCTCATCTGATTTCTGTCACTGGGGCTCACGATTCTCCTATACTTACTATATTGCAGACGCGCCAAGTCCAGCTATATCCCCTTTGACACTGCCAAACGGTGTGGGAGGCAAAGCGGCTGCTCTGGATGTCCACAAGCAGCACGACTGGCGGCAAGGTAGGATGATTAGAGGCTCTGTCTCGCCACAAGAGCCGCGAATACACGAAAGTGTAGCTGAGGT
Source organism: Pasadenomyces melaninifex (assembly GCA_022813495.1). NCBI lineage: Eukaryota > Fungi > Ascomycota > Dothideomycetes > Pasadenomyces > Pasadenomyces melaninifex. The sequence goes on from JAKLMI010000001.1 coordinate 296,387, forward strand.
GGACCGAGCTTGTATGTGTGCAATAGCTTCTGGAAGCTACGATGATTTCATTGAGGTTATCGAAGAAACTGGAAATACGGTCTGCGGACGACATCCTATAGGTGTCTTTCTAGCCGGTCTTGAAACGCTCGAGAAGGCAAACTCGGGAATAGCAACAGAGGGTGCTGTTCAGAGGGGGTTTCGATTTGTCAGGTATGAGCGAAGCAGCGACGTTGTATCAGCAAAAGACAGTAGTGTTAGCTATGTCGGGGCTTTCGCAGTGCTCTGAATGCCTGGAGTATCGTCGCTGTTCGCAAGTGCTGGTCTCAGAAAACACGCTCTAAAGAATCGCCAAATCTGTGGTCATGCCTACAAGTTGGAAGCGTTGTTGTAGAGAAAGCAGGTCATGAGTTTTATGACAGGGTAAAGTATTGACCATCCAACACCGAGCTGAACGCTCTAATAAGAATATCTGACTGTTCAGCATACAGTCAACAGCACTAGGTAATCTTCGGGGTTCAAGGAAGGACACTATTTCTCCTCTGCCACAGGCTCTTTCCTCTGCTTCTTGATTGCTCTCTTCTTGCCAGAACAGCAACAAATGCCACAACATGTTCCAATCGACATTAGAAAACCTAGCAAATTTAGGCCAACAGCAGTCCACTCAAAGCCCAACATCTCCGGGCCCAGCTGTGCCTGAATGTTAAATTCCGCAGCACCGTCGAAAGTGTTTCGGAAAATGAGAAACATCACTGTAGCAAGGATAGCACCTGCTGCGGTGAAAAGTAGTGCTCCAAATCTAAGCAGCAAGATTGGCAGCGACCTCAAAAACACTCTCTTGGCCTTGTGCTGCCACCGAGGCTTCTTCGAGAATTCCAAGGGCGCAATGAAGATGCAGAGGAAAGTCAGGACGGCGCCCACCATGAAGCAAGCGAACATCCATATACTGACAGTATGCACGATATGCAATATCGACACCACCTCCGTTGGTAGAGCAATACTAGCTCCGACCAACAGTTCGCTCATGATAATCTCGACCGGGTTGAACCAGTATGCAGTCTGCCTCGGCGAACAATATGTGATACCCTGATTTTCATAACCGGCACAGTAGTTCCATAATCCGACCTGATAGAAATCGTGTAAACCAAGAGACTGGGCAATTGTATTTATAAGCACAGCGTTCGGGACGGTTTCAGGTATAACGTTTGCCAGGTTGATTTTTAGGAAGTAAGTGCTTCGAATGACCGCATGGTTATTAATGTTTCCAATCTCAACCAGTATCAGAAAGATTACCGCACACAGGTAGAGAAGGATCGTGAATATACGCAAACCCGTCGGACGGTTGTAAAACGCTCTATCGTCGGTCAAGGTATCATCTGAGCTGCTTCTGTCACTGATTCCAGGTTCCTTCTCCTCCTTCTTGCGCCGAGTGAAAATGCCCATGACAATTTCGATGCTGAGTGATCCGAACCGGTCTGATGGATATCCTACACTTTATCTTCTCAACGCAGCTTGAGCTTGACCTGTCACGGCAGCTCCTGGACAGCTGCGATACAGCACGCGAATAGTATGGCGAAGTTGTGTAGCAATACAGAAGTTGAGATCAGTTCTTTGATTCATGACTAGAGTGCGTCATGAGCTAGGAAGCTGGCGGATACTGCTGCAGCATGTTAGATCACCCGTGGTCCCAAGGCTACACTATCTTATCCACTGCAAATTGTCACAATCTCCCGCAGAGAAAAGGTTGTTGGGGCTCAAAAATAATCTGAGCCTCTGATTCAGACGTCATTGGCGTTCCGGCACACGGTTTCTCTGCAGACTCTAAGCTCTTTCTGGTTTCAATGGAGACCTTCGAAAGCTTATATCGACTTTCGGGAGCCTCCTACTAGACAGTGGTCGCGTCCATCAAGTCCGCTCTTAGCCGCTATTGAGAAGCTCTACTTTTTAGTGGCTACAGCTGCTGTAAAAGCCACCGCAATTATGTCACATAGCCAACAGCATGAAAATCTCCTTTCCCACGATCTCTTCGTCGCTTGGGGATGGGGTGATAGGCGAGTATCGATATACAGCGTCTTTTGTTCGAAGTAAGCTCTTTATGTGATGATCCCCGTCATAGAGCGCCAGTTACATCCGAAGCATCCTAGCTACAAGATCTTTTGAGAAAAGCACGTGGAGGTAGGAAGATTAGTCTTTCTTCGCTGAATTCACAAGGTCTATTTTGTCCCAATCATTCTTTAACACCGAGAGATGCGTATGCTTTGCTTGCGTATACCAATAACACTTCGTACGTTGTGATTGTACAAAGCGTAAACCCAATAGGTGACGCTGCTATGCTTATCAACACCCTCGTCCTTGCTGCAATTGCAGCCACGACTAGCGCACAGTCAGCTTCTTCATTGACATTGAGTGGCACGAATACCGCAGGCGACCTGTCAGGAGGAGATTATGCTACAGGCACATACCGCTCTTACGAGTCTACAATAAGCTTGAGCACATCAGACAGCTATTTGACATTAACCGGAGCATCCGCAACTGGTAGTCAGACATCCAAACCACAAAATGAGACTATAACCACGAACGGTACAACGATTACGAGGACCAGTGCAACACAGACATTGCTCAGTGCGAGTGGGAGCAATTCCACCTCTGCCACCGGGTCATCGTCTTCAACAGCTGCAAGACCGACCAACACTCAGCCATGCAATGGATATCCCGAACTATGCAACCGCAAATATAGCAATTTCACAATGGTCGCAGCCCATAACTCGCCTTTCTCGGTTCAGGGTAATGTTGCATCAAATCAAGCCTTGGATGTAACGACGCAGCTGAATGATGGTATCCGAATGCTTCAGTTCCAAACTCATAAACCCAATTCGACCTCACCAATCCGTCTCTGCCACACCTCTTGCGATCTGCTCGATGCAGGTTCACTCGTCGACTATCTGACTACTGTACGGCAATGGCTCGATGCGAATCCGTACGAGGTCGTGACCATTCTTATGGGTAACGACGACGTTCTCGATCCCGGTAACTATACAGATCCAGTCTACAATTCTGGCCTTATTCGATATGTGTATACACCACCAAAAGTGCCAATGGCTCTTGAAGATTGGCCAACCCTCGGCGAAATGATCATTCGGCAAAAGCGGGCTGTTGTGATGCTGGACTACCAGGCTGATCAAACCGCTATCCCTTGGCTTCTTGACGAGTTCGCTCAATTCTGGGAGACGCCCTTCAGTCCTACGGATCGAGAATTCCCTTGCACGGTTGATCGACCTCCGAATCAGGACCGTAACATCAGCGCAAACAGGATGATTATCTCCAACCACAATTTGAATGTCGACGTGAACATTGCCAGTCTTGGCGTATCAGGCCTGCTGATTCCTGCCACGACGCTATTGAATGAAACGAATGCTGTTGTTGGTTACGGCAGTGCCGGGGTTGCAGCTTCGAACTGCACCGCAGATTGGAATCGTCCGCCAAACGTGCTCCTAGTGGATTATTACAACGTCGGAAGCTTCAACGGCAGCGTTTTCCAGGTGGCCGCGGATGCCAATGGTGTCAACTATAACAGGGACAGCTGCTGTGGTCTCACCCAGAGTCAAGTCAGCTTCGGCACAAGTCTGAAAATCGACAACCTTTTTGTTGTCGCCATCGCGGCCTTATTAACATTCGCTCTCTTGTGAACGGACACACTCATGCCTCGATACCTTGCACAATCCATCCATGGATACGAGAAGATCTAATCTAATTTGTTGGTCATTAGCGTGGCGCAAAGGTAGATAGACATTGGTAGCCTATCTTTATAGTCTCTAAAACATAGGCTTTTGCGAACTTGAAATATCTGCAGGTCATGCTCATAGTTGACAATCATGTTCAGATCCAGTGAGCAACGTGGTAGTCAAGGACATATCCGTCATGGAGAAATTGGAAAACGCTCAAGCCAATCAGATCGAACTTGCTAACGAAGCAGGCTGGATCTTGACTTCTGCTTACATACAACTTGATCCCATCGAGTTCTTATCGATCGAGCTCATTGGTATCAGCAAGATCTACTCCAAATCCAAATCATGCTCTTGTCTATCATGATGCGTCTACTAACTTTCCACCGAGCTCTCGTTTGTTTAGGGCTGCACGGGGACCAGGACACCAATATCACATGAAGTCACGACTGCATCAGCTTCTCGCACTCACTTGACCTGAAAGACAAACCTCGACCGCACGAGACGAAGTCTAATCCAGACAGCAATATGGCATGGCTCGACGATGCTGCCGTCAAGAGGTCTGTCCTCAGAACAAAGCCGCGACTCACCCGAAAGAGTCATCAAAAGGTACGAACAGGATGTGCTACGTGTAAAGTCCGAAGGAAGAAGTGTGATGAGACATGGCCAGCATGCAGTCGATGCACAAGTACTGGTCGCAAATGTGATGGCTATGATACAGGCACCTCTTCAGCTGTCTCTGTAGCTGCAAATTGCTCTGCCGTCCGGGTTGAAAAAGCCGATCTTCAGCCAAGACCTTTAATGCTGGAAACCCCCCAAAGACTCGAGGCTCGTATCACTGCGAGCGCGACAGATCCCATTTCTGACTCAGGCGACGCAGAAGAGGCAGAGGTCACGGACTTTATTCTTGACTACGTCTCGACTATAAAGTTAGAGACACCAACGAATGTTAGCTTGGATGCTTCACGATCGCTGATGAGGCCGTCGACACGGTGTTTTGGATATCAAGAAGGGCTATCACGTGCTGATGATACGCAGAAGCGTCAACGACTAGTTCAGGATGTCGATTCTGCTTCAATTGCTCGGGCACCGTCAACTTTCCTTCGAGGAATGTCCGATCTTGAGGTTCATTGCTTTTCCTACTTTCGTCATTGTACAGGACCACAATTTGCCTCATACTTCGACTCGACCATGTGGGAGGCGTATTCAGCGAACCTAGCACTTTCACATCCAGTGACATTCGCGTGCGCCACGGCTTTAGGTGCAGTACATCGAAGATTCGGCTATGGCATTTCTCGTGAAGCTTTCGAATACTGTGCTCACTCTTTCAAGCTATATGCTAGGGCCAAATTTCTCTTAGCAGAGCTGAAGGTAAAAATGGCAGAAAGAGTGATTGATCAGGAGCAAGAGGGCTCCAATGTGGACAACAGAGACGTGGTTATGCTGTCGGAAATGCTGCTTGGCTTGTTCGAAGGGTTCCAAGCAAACTATGACAGCGCAGTGCGACATATGAATGAGGGCATGAGATACATGCTCAACAGACCCATGAAATTGCTCCATAGTGAAAACATGTACTGTAACATCCTGCCCACTAATCCTGAAATTTTCGCGCGTTTCTGGCGGCGGATTCAAGAGCGAGCGAGACGGCTTTTTGACAGTGAGGCGAATTTGCTCGAGCCTAAAGTGCCAAACGATGGTCTCATGACTTTGCCTCCTGTACCTGATCAATTCGCCACATTTGAGCAGGCTAGAGATATGATATTCACGGATGTGCATTTGCTGATGCACACGCCGAAACACGTCTGGCGCAATGAGTACTTGAGAGGCAAGGCGCAGAAGTTGCATGTCAATCGCCTTTTGCGGTGGAGTGTCGCTTATGCTGAAACGGTGAAAAACATGCATCGAACCAACCTTCAGAAGCAACAGTGTATGCTGCTCAAGCTGACGAAAAACATGGCGTATTTGCTTCTGTACCTAATTCTGTACGTCAATGTGTATGTGCACGGTCATCTTGTCGACCAGGAGAGAAGTGCATTATTGCGGAAGAGTATGGCAGATGGCAACTCGGAAGTCGAGGACTTTCTAGAAACTTGCATCCAGAACGGTGAGATGGCAGAGGACACCAAGGACTTTGACGACGATGAAGCCACCGCATATGCCATGCCTCACCTTTGGAATACCATCAGCCGTCGCGAAGAGCTGCTGTCCAATCTTTGTCGCGTTCAGATACTGGGAGAGGCTATTCTAGATCCGGATAGTATCTTCAGTTACCTCGAGCACAGCTGCAGTTTCGATAGTGCCATTGGGCCACCGATTTCACCACAACTTGAACCTGAAGCCTCTGGCAAGACCAGACATCTGGTCAAGAACCTCATCGAAACACCTGACAAAGAGGACTTGTACGAAAGACTGGATGTCTATGGTGTTGCCGAGCGTATATCGGCGCTAGAGGAACACGCTGTTATCGACGCTGTTCGGGACAAAATTCCTAGTCATATCAATCCGAGGTGGGTGGATGTTACTTGCTTATTGGAGCAAGGTAGATTGCTTCTGCGCTATTGCAGTCCTGACGAGTACGGGCAAGGAATGAGATGGACCCAAGAGTGGTGGAGCATGAGATGATAGTAGTAGAACGATCGTACCTCGTGACCATCTTACACGTTACAATGTACCTAGGTAGTTGTGCGACGCCTATAACAGTGCTTAAACTCAAAGCCAGAGGCACTTGATCGGGGTACTTTCTTTCATTATTAGGGTCAATCCCAAGCGCCCCAATCATCGTCAGCGCCTGCGTTCTTGGGTTTCATGTCGACCTTCTTAGCAATAGTCGTAGCTGGAGGTTTCTTGGTGATGATAGGCACGACCTGTCTTGTAATGGTAGCTGGACCAGAAGATTGAGTCCGACCAGCTGCAGGCCGACCATTTTGCGATGGGCCGTTAGCGACCTTGTTGAGGCCTTTTGGCAGAGGATTCCTGGCTTTCGGCTTGTTTTGTGCCGCAAGCCAGCCAGCAAAATCTGGTTCACCGCCATCGTCAAAAGGCGATGAGGTAAGAGTAGTTGATGTAGATGGTTTCGTAGCAGCAGACGCATCGAAGAAGTTGTCTCCATCGTCGTCCATGTCTCCCCATGCGTCTAATGCATCGTCTTCGATCATTTCCTGTTGACTCTCTACTGATGTCCTTTGCGAGGTAGCTGTACTTGCTAGTCTGACCTGGGCAGGCCGTTCATTAACGATATTTGTAGTTGGTGTAGCTCTACCACTAGCGGGCAGTGATCTAGTCTGCGCTACGTTAACACCATTGGCCGGTGTCGCCTGGGTGTTGTTCATGTCGCCTTTCGCAGTAGAAAGTTTGTTAGTAAAAGACGAGATTGCCCAACCAGCCCAGCCTGATGCATCTGTTTGATTGCCCATTCTCGCGGGCGTGGCTGACCTCGCATCAGCATCTGCAGGTATTGCAGTATCAGGCAGTGTTTCGGCGTATTTTCTGACCTTGGACGTGTATGTATCAAATGCCTTGTTTGCAGTCTCCCTCACGAAATTTTCCTTGTCTATCAGAGACGCACAAATGGCAGGCAGAATTTTGGTAGCACAATCGTCTTCACTGAATACATCAGCTGTCGCGCTGAACGCCATAAGGGCTGCATTTCTAGCGTGCACAAACGGATCACGTAGCGATCTTGTAAAGGCGGCTATGAGGACTTTCGATCTGGATGAAGCGCCCAGGTTTCGCGCAATCTTTCCCAGACATATCGTGGTGTTCGTACGAATGCCTGGTTGTTCGTCGTTAGCGGTCTTCGCTAGATGCCGTAAAAGCTCGCCGTTGATCGTGCGATCAGAAAGCTTGACAATGACTGTCAAGATCGCTTTCACAGTCTGCTCTCGTACTACTGGCGCTGTGTCCATGAAGCCAGAGACCATCATCGGAAATATCTTTCCATTGACGTCCTTCTGAGGTATTCGTTCAATCATTGCTGGTAGATTGTCCAATAAGCAGACTCTCATTGCTCGATCTGGGCTTGCAAACAGGCGCAGCACGACGGGCAATAACCTAGATTCCCACTCGTCGTCAGAGAGCTTAGCACCTATCTTGACGATGGCAGCAAAGACCTTAGGTCCTCCACCACCGAATTCCACCGACTTGAGCAGCTCTGGCAGGATTTTGACCTTGAAAAAGTCTTCGGGGAAGTCATCGGTCAAGCTTTCGAGCTCATCGAGAAATTCATCACGTTCGTGTTCGTTCTTTAAGCCTAGGCTATCAGCACCCTCAGTAATATGGATTAAAGGCGTCTCAAAGAATCCTCCGGACTTCTTCCCTTGCTCGAGGAAATGAGCGGCACTTAATCTCAGCTTGGGATTGGCGTTAATCAACCTTTTGTACGAGGCTGTCATGCTACCTGGCACTTTGCCGGACTGGCTCAATCTGTCCGTGCCAGGAAATGTGCCATTGAATGCTTCATAGACCACAGTTCCCAATCCAAAAGAGTCCGGGGCCGACAGAGGGTTGCGCTTGATCACGTTCCATCCTCCACCAGAAGCGATTTCGGGAGGCGCATATCGGTTGGAGTCAGGTACAAGACTTCCATATGTATAGATCATGGCTTGATCATCATTCATGGAGCCCAACACTTCGAACCCCGCGAGCTTCCACTCTCCGCTATCACTGGTGTAGATGGATCCGACCCTGATGTTCCCATGTACACTGCTTGCTTCCCCGTTGATGAATGCTAGACAACGCGCTAAGTTGTACAAGCCCCATTTTATGGTCTCTTCGCTCAGACTGCCTCTTCTTATGTGCCAGCTCAACGGTGTGACTTTCTCCGTCGCAACATAAATATGTGTTTCATTTTCGATCACATCTAGCACTTTGATCACCCCTGGATGCCGTATTGTCCTCAACTTTCTGGCAGCATTTTTGGCGAGTGGAAGAAAAGACTTTTGCGCATTGATATCGAACGTGAATATTGAACAAGCAGAATTGTCGTCTTTCTTGGTTGCATTGCTGAGCGTCCAGATCGACGCATCGAGGTCGACGCGGTCGCCGATTGTATAGGGGAACGAGCTTGACTTTGCGATTGCACTCGCGACTGCAGACTTTAGGAAATCCATGTGAACAAGTAAAGCTGCGAGCACAGTAAGCTGGTCATTCACAGAGATGTCTTTAAAGGGATCGCAATGTGTTCATTCACGCAGAAGCCATGTGATTTTACGGTTACGCTTCATGACAGGTTCTCATTGACGAACCATCAGAACGCCGCCACGTCCATGGACAGTGCAATATATCAGAGCCTGGCAACGCATCTTGACTCGCCAGCATCAAGGCTACTTCAAGTTTCCACCTACGAAATCTAACGGCCATGAGATTGTGATTGCAGATGATATTCCGTTCGGAGCCGGATGCTTAAAGCTGGCAAATAGCCTCCTAAGCCCGTCAACTTTTGGTCTACTATAGCATGACCATGCCCATACCGCCCCTAAACTTAGCACTAGGCAAGGACTTCTCATCAATACCACCAGCTACGAGAGATGTCCTCCAGTTGTACAGATAGTAGTGAAGGAATCCATCACCAGCGCCGAATTTGAGCTCTTCCAATACTAATGGGTTGTCGAGCAGAGTCAGCGCGTTGAAGACATCAAAGCCGGCCTTCTTGGCCTCGACGAGACAATCTGACATGATCGATGTCAACCGCTCTTTCAGACCAGTCTCTTTCTCATCTGCTCCAGTCTCTGTAGCATAGTAATAAGAGTATGCTGCCCTAATCTTGTGGTGCTTAACACCATTTATTATAGTGCTCTCAAGGTTGTAGAAGCTGGCGAAGTCAGTTATTCTGCCGTCCTTCTCCACAACGTATGTCCAGATAACTCTTTCATCCGGGTCCTTTTGTTTGTTCAAGAACCAATGTTCGACCTCTTCTCGAGTCCACTCTTGAACAAGTTGGAAGCGTTTCAAGTACTTGGTCAATAGCTGTGCGACGGCATCTACGTCCTTCTCCCCCATGTCCCGCCAGCCCGGTGTTGCAGTCTTGTCGGGCACTTTGTTCTTCTGGACCATCCTGGCTGGTGAGATTTTCGGTGGTAAAGGAGAAAATCCACATTCGTAGAGCTTCATCCATTGCAATGGTCGGTGAAAATACCGGCACGTGCTGACAGGTGTGGGCAGAACCGTACCTCCTGTATAAATTGCTTGGTAGACACCTTCCAGATGACACCGTCGAGTGATTTCCTTGATCAGAACGGGAGCTAGTCTCTTCGATCTGAGCTTTTTGTGTATGCATAAATAGTTGATTTCTACTACATCCACGTGTTTGTCCCTGATACGTAGCCGTGTTGGTATACCAAATATACTAGCAACGAGTAATCGACTTGGACCTTGGGCTCTCACACCAACGTGCCATGATTTCCTCCATCCAGGAGCTTTCAGTGCCCAGTCCAAAAACGTCTTCGAGTAGCTAAACCGGAACATAGCCTTGTCATCTTCGACATAGTGATTGTTGAGTAAGTTGAACGTCTCTTGCAGCTCCTTGTCGTCCAATAGGTCAAGCTCTACCCATTCGAAGCCCGCCATCAATGGAGCTGGCTCTTTTGGTATCTTCTCTGGTATCACCTGTTTTATTGGTCCATCCGGCAGTGCCTCTTGACTTTTCTTCGCGTCTTCCAGCCGCGGTACTGGTTGCGTGCTCCAGAATTTATGCGAAGCCATGTCTTTCTTGTTGTTGCTCAAAGACATGCCTGTGAGCAACTCCTCAAGATTGGCGTCCTTCAGTCTTCTCTGTCTCTCCTCATGGCTTAAGCTTGCAAGCTCATCCTTGAGTGCTGGGTTGCTATCCATTATGGTTTCAACCTTCTCCTCGGTCAATTTGCCCTTGTCCATTCCTAATGCTGAAGTCACTTTTGCTCTTTTAGACTTCTTCTTCTTATTGCTAGGTATTTCAGTGCTGCCTTCTGGCGAGTCGGTGGGTGTGTTAATTATTTCTGCAGCCTCCGAGTCCGAGTCTACTGCTGCCTGCAGCACAGAAACAGCTGTTTGCTGCGACTCCGCCATGTTGTCTCTGTTCTAACCTACTGGCAAATTCTGATACTTGCTTCGATAAAGCGACCATGTCTGGCTTTGTTGTGCTCGTGCTTTCTCATAATCGGTTGGAGGCTGACAGCATCGTGTGCTAGGCATGACGTAGGCTCTAATTTAAACGATAGTGCCCACCACCCACCCCTCGAACATGTGGTTTCAGGCTTCTTGGACCACTAAAATACGTAGGTACTAGAGCTTGCCTTCAAAAACCCGAGTTGAGCACGATTTATCAGATTGGAAGATACCACTTATCTCATACCAATGGTACACTGCTCTAGATGCTAAGCACAACACCGCCAGCACTGACTGACGCTGCTATTACGTGTCTGAACGTCTGACGATAAGGTGGGCAGATCATGGCGCGACGAAAGACAATATTCAATGACCTGTTAGGCTAAGGAGCTTTCCATGTGTATCGAGGCCAAAGTCCTTCTACGGTAGTGCTATCATGTCTCGGTTCACGAGTGCATTATCAATGGCACAGCAGTACCAGGAACGGGGACATGTATCATTTGACGGGCTTGGGAACAGCATAGATCGACGAAAACCGGGTTACGTATCGAAAACAAAAATAAACCAGAAATATCACATCGTTGGCTTCATAAGTAGTGGTACCTATGGACGGGTATATAAGGCTATCGAAAAGACTCCTAAGATCGACCCGTCAAGTCCCACTACCGGCAAAGAAATCTATGCCATCAAGAAGTTCAAGCCTGAGAAGGAGGGAGATAACATCCAGTATACCGGCTTGTCACAATCAGCTATTCGAGAAATGTCGCTTTGTACTGAGCTGTCTCATCCTAACTTGATTCATCTTGTAGAAATCATTCTTGAAGACAAATGTGTCTTCATGGTTTTTGAGTACTGTGAGCACGATCTTCTGCAAATAATCCATCACCACACCCAACCGCCAAGACGTGCAATCCCGGCAAGCATGATCAAGTCAATCCTATTCCAGCTCCTCAACGGTCTGCATTTCTTACACGAGAACTGGGTCATGCACCGTGATCTGAAGCCTGCTAACATCATGGTGACTAGCACTGGTGCAGTACGAATTGGTGATCTAGGATTGGCACGACGCTTCGACAAACCACTAGCATCCCTCTACACTGGTGATAAAGTTGTGGTCACCATTTGGTACCGCAGTCCAGACCTCTTACTCGGCGCCAGACATTATACCGCCTCGATAGATTTGTGGGCAGTCGGCTGTATCTTCGCAGAGCTGTTGAGTCTACGTCCAATATTCAAGGGTGAGGAGACAAAGATGGACAGCAAGAAGACTGTGCCATTCCAACGGAATCAGATGAGTAAGATCGTTGAGATACTAGGCATGCCGAAACGTGACGATTGGCCTGGGCTCGTGTATATGCCAGAATTCCCACAGCTACAGCAGCTTATTATCTCGCGAGGTGGCATACCACCTAGTCTGTATCCGACAACATCTAGTCTCCAGCAGCGGTCGCAGTCAACAGGGTTAGAGACGTGGTATAATCATCAGTTAAGAACAGCACAGTACCCTTCAGACAATAGTCCAGGTAAGTTAGGGTTCGAGTTATTGACTCAACTTTTTGAGTATGATCCTGAGAAAAGACTTCGTGCTGCACAGGCTCTTGAGCACGAATACTTTCGCTGTACGGACGGACCACACGATGGTGAGATCTGGGTCAATGGCAATTGCTTCGATGGCCTGAGTGAGACTTACCCGCATCGTCGCGTCAGCACAGAGACGAACGATATTGCTACTAGCAGTCTGCCTGGGACCAAGCGCGGCGGCCTACCCGATGATAGCTTAGCACCTGCGAGCAAGAGGCGAATTTGAGGCAAGAAGATGGACGGACATACAAGCCAAGAGAATGTTTCTAAAATTACCAGTTTGATCTAGATTCGATGTCAATTCAAATTTTAGATGCCACGCTCCCCGATACTCCATCGCTATGCACTAAACGTCAATCAACATAATTACAGCTCAAAACATCCCCTTCTTGCCCTTAGCAGCGTTCACCTTGCTCATATCTAATTGCGGTACAGGTGGCATCTGGCTTCCGGGGTCTGGAAATCCAACTCTCTGCAACATAGCGGTGAAAGTGGTTGCGTTGGTAGCATGCTTGTCCTGCTTGGTCTTGTCGAACTTCGTGCTCGGTGCTGCCGGAATCATGTCATCGAATGTTGACGTTGGATCTGCACGCGGCTGCATATATGGATTAGACACAGCTTGGGACTTATATGCTTCTCGTGGTGGGCTCTGCATGGTAGGGGAATACCCTGGATCAAGACCATCGTCAAAGTCGAAATCTTCAGAATATTGTGTTTCTGGCCGTTTTTTCAGGCGAGCATCTGGGCGTGGTGGGATGACTGGCCGTTGCTGTTGTGAAGGTAGACTCTGTTGAGCTTTACTCAACCTTGATGCTGCTGGCGCGGCAGCTGTTAAAGGCGATACAGTGGCTTTGGGATCGTATCGCGCTGGTGTGAGTGTCTGTGGTATTCTGTGTTCCTCCTCAGGCGAGTCGACAGTCGTTGCGTCATGGTATGTGGCATACATCGATGGTGTATGTTGATTGACGACAGTCGGTTTCTTTTCAGGTGTCTTGTACGGCGTGCCTAGGCGGCCGTCCATGCCTAGCCCAGAATCCCGCCTCGGCGGTGGAGAAGGGGAGAGACGACGCTGACTATTCATGCCTCGCAAAGGCGGTATTGAAGCCATGGGAGCTTCCGGCATAAACGGCGCGTCCTTCTGCTGCTGGTTCATTTCTGGCGAGTAAATGCGAATAGTCTCGCGGTCGTGAGGCTGGCTCACATCAGCGCTTGCTGGGGAAATGTCTCTCTTTTCGTTGTCGATGACAGCAGGATGCATATCGTCATGACTATATCCGATCCGTCTATGTGGTGTGATTGGTACATCAGGCATATCGTTGATGTAATTCACAGGCACACCTCCATTTGCTGGTGGCGTCGGCATCTTCGCAGCCAATATTTCAGGCGTAGTCATTGTTCTTGTGTGACGATTGCTGGAGAAGAGTGATCGAGCTCTGGATCGACTCCTACCTAGAAAATCAGAGCGTTCATTGCTCTGTCGTTGGTTCATGACAGGATGAGAAATGAAGGGTCGTGCGCCATGACCTCGCAGATTTAAACCTCTACTATCGACGGACTTGTTGTTGCGCTTGGTGAGGACAACCCAGGCCAACACCGCAAGTGCACCTACGAGTATACCAGGAAAGAACCCGGCGAAAAAGGCACCGGCTGAAAAGCTGCTCTCCTTCTTGGCAGGAGGGTCGTTTGAATCGATACCCTTTTGTCCTGTAGTCGGTGTTGAAGTGGCGGTCGCACTAGTCGTCGACGTTACTTTCGTTGTTGAGGCAGCACCTGCGTCAGCCTTATTCAGGGTGCAAATGTTGTCGTTACCATTCTTGCCGCAGGCATAACCAAAAGGACAACAGGTGTTGTTGCCACAGCTAGGCAAGGTTCCGTTGAGCTTCGTCGTGAAAATTGGACCCAGATTGCCCCCCTCGGGATTTTGTAGGGACACATCGCATTGGATAGTTGCGATCTGAGAACAGTCCTTGCCACTCGGACAGCAGATAGCTGAGCTGGATCTGTCAATGGATTGACATATCGTACCGCTTCCGCAGCAGAAGTTATTCGGCAACTTTGAGTCGACCGCGGAGCATGATACTGGTTGTTCTGATGGACAAGTATCTCTGACTTGTAATCCGTGCAGAAATTTAGAGGAATGTACGTTGTCCCGATTCTGTAGGAAAGCGTTCGTGCTTATAATGAAGGAGATGGCGATGGCCACAGACCGGATGCCCATCTCTTCACGTAGTATTGATCGCTTTGCAACCAAGTCGAAAGATTTGCTTGTGTTTGGTGAAATTAAGAGTAATTAGGTATTCCGTGTTGACCAGCAAAGACGGAATGAGTCTGATGAATTAGAAGCACGTATGGGGAAGAAAGACAGTACGCAATTAGAAACTGGTGAATCATAGAACAAACACTTGATGATGGCGTGCAGACAGACAAAGGAAAGGCTGTGAGAACAAAGGAAACGGCTTCTCAATGTGTGACTGATGAAGAAGAACAAGAAGAGATGTTCTAGAACGCGGACACCTGCTGTGCTTCACATAGAGTTGGACCTAATCATGATCTGGCAGAGGTACAAGTGTGAGCCTGTCGTTCGATTGTAGTCGGAGGTGTACCTAGCACAGCCTCATCATCAAGTTGGGTACATACACTGTACAAGACCAAAGCATAGCCAGTAGCTAAACGCGCATAGCTTACAGGTCGCAACGGCTGGATATAGCTTGCGAGTCGTACAGAGCAGAAAGTAGAGTGCGAATACTGGTCGTTGGTTCTGGCGGCTGCAATACTGAAACAAGTTGAAAAGATGAGATTGGAATACAGACATGAGGCAGCCGCGTCGCAGAACATCGTCTTTGTCCTCGAGATCTGCCATCTGATTGGTCAAGCGCAAGCGCGATACGCTAGGCTCGATTCGTTCAAGTACGACATGGGAGACTTTTTGGAAACAGATGCGACTGAATCGTAAGGGCAGCTAACAAGCTCATCAAACGCACATCATAGAATGATTTTGCGGCGTATAGCGAGGCCGCAGGTCCTCGCAGACTCACTTCAAGCCTTATGCGTAAGTTTTGGCTATCGTTTTGCAGGGGTGTATCTATCTCGCTAGTGCTTGCTGGCTAACACCATATCGCAGCGACCAAGTATAATATCATCATTTCGGCGGCAGCAACGACGCTGCTTACACGAAGTCCCAGCTCTAGGTGATACCAGGAATACTCTAGGAGAATACTTCCACGAACATGGCGTGCCAGGCTTCCTAACGCGAACATCATACCGGAGAACATGGGTCGAATACCAACAGCAACTCGTAGAGAAGTTGAACGATGAGACAAGGGATTCAGAATTCGAAGATAGAACTGCGTTAGAGCTACACAAAATTTTGAGTCGACAGCCAGCCAGCGCATACGTCTATAATGTCGCGGCGATGGCAGCCTTCAATCACTTCTGGTGGGATAGCCTTGCACCACAAAAGACAGAGCCTGCAGAACAGCTAGTCAAAAATATTGAAGAATGGTTCGGCTCGCTTGCTGAACTGAGAATGGAGATGCTCGAACATGGCGAAGCTATCTTCGGGAACGGCTTCGTATGGCTTATGCAACATAAAACAGGACAAGGCAACACGAATGGACGTATGCGTATCTTGTGCACGTATAACTGCGGATCACCGTACAAGGAGGCTTGGAAAGTGCGGCAGCCGATGGATATGGCGACACGATATGATCCTGCCTCTCCAGATGCTTTACAGGCTCGAGCATCGCAGACTGGTCGCATTCAGCAGAATCTATATGCGCAGATGAACAGAAAGAGCTTTGATTCAGATGAACAGCTAGATGCTGACCCACTGTTGTGTTTGAACGTGTGGCAACATATGTATGTTCCAGATTATGGGCTAACGGAGGAGGGAAAGAGAGCCTATCTGGCCGCATGGTGGGAGAGAATCAATTGGGACAAGGTCGCGCAAAGGGCTCAAGCAATAGGCAATCGTCGTGCAATGCCTGGTTTCGGCGGCCCTCGCTGGTAATGTCGATGCCATAGACGACAACAGACATCTATTCATGTACAAAATAATGTTCTCGTGTGATATGTGCGGCTGGAAAACAAGATTTCAACCTACAGTATGTAGATAGTAGCGAGCATCAAAGACTGCACGGAGAAAATCTGCGTTGACTTCTTAGGTACGGTTCTATGACCACCCAGAGCATTTTTAATCATACAAACTTCGTGATTTACCCAACACATATCGAATGATGTGTTCGAGCTGACGTCTTGGTGTATACTTGCCGTCTACTTTGTGCCTAGACCCAATGGAACATCACTAGCCTTCATGTCCGGGGCCAGACTACCTTCGATACGGCGTTTGGCTTCCTGTCGTTCTTCGTTCGTCACTCGACTAGCGTCCTTTTGCATGTCGGGTCTGTGTGGTCCAACTTCAGGGCGATGTCCGATGGACATGCCGACTCTAACCTGTGATGGTATTAGTTCGAACATAATTTTCGCAAAAGGACTTGGGTAGACTTACCAGGGTCTCAAGTGCTCCGTTGCTGTTATCTATCAGGTCATCGTCGTATACCATTTGACCTGGTTCAAAGAAGAGCAAAATTGTACTTCCTCCAAATTTGAAGTATCCCAGCTCTTCGGCACGTTTAACCTTCTCTCCTGCTCTTCGGGTGATGACTGTACTGCCGACCATCATGGCTCCTATGCAGACAAACATAACTCGACCATGAGCAACGGAGTCGATCGGCACGACAACACGCACATTATCGCCATAGACGTCAAGTGCAGATCTGATAGCCATTGGGTTGACGGTGTAGTATTCACCTTCAATTGCCTTGGGAGTGCCTAAAATACCGTCGACAGGTATATGAAATCGATGATAATCCTGTGGTGCCAAACGGAAAATGCCCATGCTACCACCTTTGTAGCGATTTGCCTCGAGAGGGTAAGCTTGACCAAAGAGTTTCTCCATTGTGAATTCTCTACCTTTGACCCAGATCTTGGTCGCATCGTCGATGGTGTTAAAGACGACTGTTCGACAATCAGCAGGACTGACAACGATCTCAGGTCTGTCTGGAGCCGAACATGGTCTTGCTTCGGGCTTCAAGGCACGATAGAAGAATTCGTTGAAGTTCTTGAAATCTGAAGTTGATAGCAGCACCTCTGACATGTCTAAGCGGTGAAAAGCGACAAAAGACTCGATCTGTGAAGCTGAAGCTGGATCGTCATACTTCTTGCCCTGCTTGATAGACAATGACTTAAGCATTTTCTTGATACGCTTCTTTTCCATCTCCCGGCTGCCGAGTGCTTTGTACAACAGACGGATGCCTAGTCGTACATACACAGACATGCGTTCTTCGTTGATTTGACCCGTGATACGATCTTGAACTAGAATATTGGCGGAATTGGCGCCCAGCTTGTAGCCGCCGTAGCTCACCTTGTTGATGACTTTCGAGTACCATTTACGTTGAGCTTGTGACTGAGTGACGAAGCCACCCATTACAAGATTGTTGACAGATCGCCAATCTTCGCTGGCACACGTAGCTATGTGAGTGATGATGTCGGCGTCAGCACGCTTGTTGAGCTTTGGTTGGTGACAAATGGGACATTCGCGTATCTCGATGACATGCTCCTCGCCGTTGTTGTCGTCCCCGAGGTCGTCGGGTGACAAAATATCGCCTCGTTCGCCAGCCTGGCCGTGATCAGGAATGCTTATTGATGGAACAGCACTGCGTTTCGAATCTATGTTTGTTGCAGCTTGTGTACTGGTTTCAGGCCTGGGTAGGTTGGCCGTCGAAGTTTCGGCGTTGGGAACAGAGGACTGCATGTGCATTGCTCCCTTTACCTTGGAGGACAACGAAGGTTTGATGTTAGTCTTCATGAGTTGTTCTTCCAAGCAGATGATAGCTTGATCGATCGTCAAGTCGATTTCATCAACCTCTTCGTTTTCATGAGCAAAGCGCTTAAAGAAGCCATCTATCGTGGATTCCCGTAGCGTTGATCCAAGCGTGTCGAGCATTGTGGTCAATTCTATCTTGCTGATCCTACGGCTATCATCCGCATCATACTGCTTCAGCATTGCACGCCAAAACTGTTGCCGTAACGCATTGTAGGGTAGGAACCGAGCTTG
Source organism: Pasadenomyces melaninifex (assembly GCA_022813495.1). NCBI lineage: Eukaryota > Fungi > Ascomycota > Dothideomycetes > Pasadenomyces > Pasadenomyces melaninifex. Next base: position 314,864 of record JAKLMI010000001.1, read on the forward strand.
AAGATATAGTTTCGGCGCGTGCTTGTCCTCCCAGCGGTCCTGATTTTTGAGCTCAAGTGGAATTGTGTAAGATTGCATGGACGGATCTTGAGGCGACGCTACTCTTTCCTCGTCACCCTCCCCACCTCCTGCATTCAAACTTGACGGGACACTGGCGGGCATAGGACGAAGTGACCCGTTTGTAGCGCCTGCTCCATTACTAGCTGACTGCGAATCCGTCTTCACCAGCCCTGGTCGAGCATCCTGCTTGATGTTTTGGGAGGATGAGGATCTTGAAAGTGGTAGCCGGAATTTCGATTTCGATTGCGTAGGTGGAGAGGAATATTCCTGTGGTTCAGGTAGAACATAAAGACCAGTGTTCGGATCTGGTTCGGGAGCGGTATCAGTAAGGTTCGACAGGGAAAAGACTGCGTTGGCGACCATATCGTTTCCTGAAAGACTGTCTCTGTCCATCACGCTAAATGTTAAGGAGTAGCCCATTTCATGCTTCATAACCTGAAAGACCATTTTCTCGTTGTAGACAGGATTCAGGTTGTGTCTGACGACTTTGGTTCGAAGCACTTTCCTACCTAAAGCCGTTACCACGAATGGATCACAATCAAACGAGGTTCTCGTCATGTTCTTCTCGGGCGGCAAATCGGTCACTTTGAGCAGCTCCATGAAAATCATGCCTGAGATATCACTATCTTTGCCGGTAAATTCGTACGCGCGTGCAGCGATGCTCTTCCGGCGCAGTACAGCCAGTTTCTTCTTTTTCTTCTTCTTATCCGTAACGGAACTAACGTCCGACATGCTGTCTGTTTCAACTTCATCGAGTGATTCAAGGTCGTCATCGTCGCCGTCCTCATCATTGAAGGAAGTCGTACGTGAGATGGACTGTTGCAGCTCGTCTTCGTCCTCATCGGCAGAGATTTGGGCTCTAAATTTACGCAGTATATCTTCCGGACTCGCAGCTGGATTAGCAGAGTCGACCAAGCTGAACTGCATCTGGACCTCTCCTGAAACGTCCGCCTTATGTCCTTTCGCCTTACGTTTCGACTTGAGCTTGTACCATTTCGGTTCTGACTGTATCCCCGAACGAGCAAATATGTCTTCGACAGCAATATCAAACTCGCCCATATAGTCCTTGCCAAAGCGATCCTTGTCCCAGCACACACATTCGAGCAGAGGAACGCCAGTCAGCGGCATGTCGAAAAGCACCTTCCATTCTGGATTTAAGGTCTTGCTTATGGAGGGTGTGCTCTGCTTGGCTGTGCCAAGGTTGACCACGAGGTATGGATCACTTGTACCCGACTTGTCCTTCGCAGCAAGATTTCGACCCTTTATCACGTAGACCTTGAGTATAAGTGGCTTCTCGCCGTTCGTGCCTGCTGCAGGCGTCCTTGCTGGGCTGGAATTGCGAGAGTGGTCTTTAGTAGATTCGGTTTTGCCTAAATGGCTCACTCTGTGAGGGAGGATATTTCTCATGTTGGGCATGGTACTCGATCGAGGCGTCGACTGTGCAAGGGATATCGACCAGTACGCAATAGATGAGAGTGGCTAAGTATTTAGCACAAATATAGATCAGGTGTGGCCATAGAAGGGACGCACTGAGCACTTTGATGTGTGCCAACAGACGTCCCAGATCAAGACAAGTCGTTTGATGTAGCAAGGAAGGTGACTGCCGAACAATGCAAGATCGCTCAATGGTGGGCTGCTAAGACTGCCACTGCACTGGTCTGATCGTCCACGGCACGAACCACTTATCGGTGCCGAACTGAGCCAGGAACCTGAATAGTGGGGCTGGTGCCACAGGTCTATACCTCCCAGCTTTCTGGCTGCCGCTTCTTCGTAGCATATAGCTTTGGCCTCCTTCTATCGTGTCACCCTAGTTTGGATTACATGATCTATTACGCTAGAATGCCGTCGTGATGATTGCAGAACGATCTCGCTGGTCGCCATCAATTCGTGTGCCAAAGACGTGCGGTTCCAGCACAGCCAATTCTGTGTTTGTGATGGACGCGTGTCCTGCCGCATAGAAAAGCTTGTCAATCTCTGAGGCAGGAACATGGATGCGAAAGAGCTTGCCACGCTAGAACAGCAACAAACGTTTGCATGTGGCACGTAAAGGTCATGCTGAGTTGACACTGATGATAGAGGAGACAGGTAAACAAAGGAAACGGATATGCCTGCTAGGATTTGGCTTTGACAGGACCATGCAAGAAAAGCTCTCAAATCTATGTGCTATCAAACATCAAGACAAGGGCGTCTACGGCTATATCGCAGTACTTTTTGAGTCGACTTCGTTGCGCTGATATGACATCAGCAAATTGATAGCAACATGGACTGCACGATACCTGGGTGAGCTGCATTTGCCGGTAAGGACGACTCCACCGGTATTCCGTTGTCGATATGCCACAACGAGGAATGGGAAACGAATATAAGGTGAGGTGCTAGAGAAAGCAGGCTTCAGCACGATTTCACCTGACATAGCCTCACATCACTATCACTTGGGTGACAGTGTTCACTTAATATCATTTCCGGTTCACAAGCAATCAGGCAGTTGCAATATAAGCACCGTCCAGCTTCATCGTCCCTTTCCCTCTCTGCATACTTTTCGTACATAGCAACTCTACTCAGACACAACTTTGTTTGACCTCTCTACTCTTTTACCGAACCTCCAACATGAGAATTACCACACTTATCATCTGTGGCGGTGGCCTGCTGGTCAGCAGTGTGCTGGCTACTCCAGTGAGCCCAGGAGTCTCCGAGAACAAGAACCTAGCGTAAGTCCGTTCTGGCTAGCAAGGTGATTGTATCTGACAACACACACAGCCGAGACGCACTCGCCGTGGTCAAGCACTGCAGACCAGTCTGTGACTGGAGGCTCAAAGACAATCAAAAAATCGGAACCTGCAGCGAGAATAACGGTACGTGCCCGTGAGAACATATTAGCACCACTCGACGAGCAAGCTACTTCATGGCCGAAGATTGGAAGCTGATCATTCAATACCACAGGCCAAGGCGGTACCAGCGCTATCATCACGCCATACGTCTGTGAGAACTGGTGCGATTGCAAGCAGACCAGTCGAGATCCTCCAGACGATGTGCTCATCTACTGCGAGAGCTATGCGACATGCTTCCCCGTATGTGACAGCGGCCATGTTAACAGTCCTGGACTGACCATGAACTAGGACGATATCAACAAAATCTGCCACAAGAATTGCAGCTGTCCAGATCGATCATGCTCAGGATGATCTGTCACCTGAACAGACTATGCTATGCATCGATTTTACGACTGGATGTCCTTTAGACAAGTGCATGATTTTGCTCGTACTCGACCTCTAAACAGATCGACCATAATGAGAACTGGGGGAACCCATGGGTTGTAACAGCAGATTTTATTAGAGCTGTCAAGAAGCAGCATTGCAAATAGAGCCGATGTTTTAGACCACAGACTCGATAGAACTTGAAGCTCACAATGAGTGACAAAGTCTGGTGAATTTGAGATGATTCTGGCCACCTGAACTATACTTATTTGGGATTAGCTTGAGCTGCATCCAATCAGTGACGACAAGCGCATTCAAGTGTAAACACGTCCTTCCACCCACTCGTGTCTGCCGAAAGCCATATTGTAGCCGACCCGATTTTCTATGGCACATGCTGCCGCTGCCCAACCCCCAGAAACTGCTATTCTTATCGCCAGCAGCATGCTGCCACGAACTTGAAGTGCCCAAGATCTTGCTCACAGCCGGAGCGCCGATACACGAAAGTTACGCGACGCTACCGCTCCCATGACAGCTCTGGTTGCACGCTACCCTTTACAAGATTTGTCGATGTCAGCTGTACAGAGTGGCTCGCGAAGACAAAGCGCGCGTCTGCAGCAACAAGACAATTACAACTATGCCACCAATGACACTTCGAAGGCAAAGGCGCAAAACAATAGGAAGCGGAAAGGCGCTTTCGAGGAGGACGACGATGGCTTCGTCTTTACAAGGACAAAGAATAGGAAGACAGGCGCTTCAATAGACCCAGAACCCGAGTCAAAGACAGATCTCTCTGTTGTAGCAGAAGTGCCCGCAAAGCAGAGAACACCGAAAAATGGAAAGATCTGGGTGGAGGAAGCACCTAGTGCTCAAGACCAGATACAGCAACCACCAAAGGAAAGGCGGAAAAGGCGCATGTCATTCTCAACGCCTGCGAAGAAAGAGTCTCAACCTATAAGGCGATCCAAACGCCTGTCAATTGATGCCGAAGACCAAGGTCGCAGTCCATTTGCGAAGAAAGAACCGCCACCAGTAAGATCGAGGAAAGGAAAGGTCGAGAAACCACGCCCACCAGCACCTAGGCAGCCATCTCCAGAGCAAAAGTCCATATCAGCAGAAAACCCACCAACACGAGAATACAAGCTTGATGAATCTACACAACCACAGCAGAAGCAGAATGAAGCTCTTCCGCCTGCCGACCTGCGCGTTGCTGAGCAGGAAGAATCCCATTCTTCTACAAAAATCTCTCTTCCATTTGCAGATACACCTGTGATTTCTCGAAATAAAGCTATGCGAGAAGGGAAAACAGGCAAAAACGAGCGTAGGAGTAGTCTTGGACTTCGAGGGCGCAGAGCTTCTTCTCTTATAGATTCTGGTACTTCGAATGGTAAGTTGACCCCATACTTGGAAACGGTTTAACTAAATGTAACTTAGCTGTGCCACACAACGAAGTACAGATCGAGGATTTCTACAAGCACATAGAAAGTGGTCTCATAGAGCCACGTCGGATGCGACAGCTTCTGGCATGGTGTGCCACTCGTGCGACGCACGCTAAATGCCAAGGCACTTCGTTTGCGGAATCCAGCGCGACATCAGCTGCTCGTGTCATAGAAGAGGAATTGCTTAAAGATCTGGCTAATAAATCCGAGCTTTCAGACTGGTTCAGTCGAGAAGAAGCAGCCACGCCTGTTGTGCCTTTGCCAGAAAGGGCGCATCCGAAGAACGCAGAAAATGCTGCCAAGATTGTGGAGGTAGAAGAGCAACTCAGAAGGTATGTCCACAACACGTGATTCGTGTGATAGCCTTTGCTGATCAAGACAGATTACGAGCTGAAAAGGAAGCACTAGAGGCTCTTTTACGGCCACCGTCAATCTCAAAAGGCGTACAACCAACCAGCCCTTTAGGCGACAGTGAGTTTGAAGACGGGACCGGTGAAGACCGCAACATACGTGAATCATTGCGAAAAGGCTCGTCATTACCGGCAGAAGTCAACTCAAGGGTGAAAAAGATCGTTACTGGACTTGGACCAACAGTTGACACTTTCGCCGGTGGAGTGCATAAGATCAATCAGTACAGGATTGCTGCCGAGGAAACTGCGAATCAAGTGCTTGCGACGTGTGCTGAGAAACTTACGGAACGTGAAGTGGTCGGAAGAAAACAAGCACTTGGGTCTGAGGAATACAATAATCCGCGAAGAGACCTGAGCAGCGTGCTGCGTGGCCTCAGCAAGACCGACAACAGATGAAGACAGCCCATGATAACGATCGATACGACCTCGACTATGTGACTTGAACTTACGGATCTTTCCAAGCCTACAGACAATGACACCACCTGCTTGATTTCCCCTGTTTGCAAGCGTACCTTCTTCAACCACAGGACTCTCTGGCGATTCCCAAGGCAGACGTGTTTAGAATGATGTCATACCACAGTGTTGGACGTCACCAGCGCTGTTTCACGTGTATCGGCTGCACATGTAGTGTATTGCAGTTGATGTGCATTTTGCTTTGTTCAGACGACGCAGATCTGAAGCTTTTGTCGAGATGTCGTACTGCGGAGAAGTAGTGTACGAAAGAGCACTCCAATGACACGCTACTTCTGAGGCACGTTCTCGAGCCTTTGAGGATGTGTTGCAATTTATGACGTTCTGGGCTTCATCTGATACCTCTTCGATCTCAATGCATCCAATTGACTGCAATTGGCCCGATTGGAACCCCGAAAAGGGTACGATTAAGATGCGTGGATACAGACAAGAGCTTTAAGCTCTACATAAAGAAGCTTGTGCACTCATCCTGGGCCATCGTTTGCCAGAACGACATTACAGCATACAGCAAATCCACAACAATTAAATCGACCATGTCAGACAACTTCGCGCCTACTCACCACACAGTCACCTCCGACGTTAGTGGTGGACGCAACACTGGCGACTATAGCAGCGGCATCCAAGGCAGTGACATCTCTAATACTGCCAACAGAGGCTATGACAACAGTGGCTATGGTGCAACAGACACCAGTCGCGCGACAAATCCCATTACAGACGAGCGCTCGTTTGGCGGCAGCAACTTGAACGATAGCGGTCGACCAGAGTTCACCGGCACATACGGTGGTCGCAACGACGATAGCATTACTCCGGTCGATGCGTCAGCCTCACACGACAGATTGAACAGTGAGTACGAGCCACGAACACAACTAGACCAACAGCGCGGATCCCTCGCCAGCACTCAAGGCCCGTTTCAGACACCTACCACAGACGACGTAGACAGGAGTGATGCACCGCTAACAAGCAGTGTCGGATCACAAAATGCGCCTGGCACGGGTGGAAAGATTGGCGAAGCTACCATGGGAGCTCTGGGCTATGGCGGTGCAAACGTCGAGCGACCAAAGGAGGAACAGGGTGTTGCTGAGAAGATTATGAATTTTATGGGTGCGTGAGAGATCGCAACGCGTACGGCAAACAACATTCGAGGCGTGTTCTCAGCTCTGTAGATTATTTTATCGTTGGCATAATCTTCGTTTGTGGTAAAACGTAAACTACCTTCAACTATAACTCTTGACACGATCAATCATTGTTTACTTGACGTCATATTGCCTGCTTGAGCCACACCTTATCGTCATTGTGCAGATTATCATGGCGCATGTATCGAGCCGTCGCTTTCTCGAAAATACGATCCAACAATCTATCGCAATGGTCGATGTGCCAAGGCTGTTCAATCAAGTTTCCCGTCGATGAATTGCTTGGCTGCTCGGTTGTGATGCGGTGGCAGGAGCAATGCATGGTTCCTGACCAGTGATATGATGATTCGTTTGCACAAGGTGAGTCTTGTGCAGTGACACCACCGATAAGACGTCTGTGCTTCTACCTATATACCGCTCTTCTGCATCGTGCTTCAATCCCTACAAACACAACCTTGAACCTTACGAAGTTCCTCCTGCAAGCACGGTTTCTGCAAATTCTTTGCAATCTCCTCAATCTCATACAAGTACAACTGCGTAGAAATGCCTTTCCTCTATACAAAGGTAAGTTCACCACTACGTGGATCTAGCACGCCATTAACATTTGCAGAACTGGGGCGGCAAGCACGGTGGTGGTGGTGTGACCGTCGACCGACACGGTGTCAGACGCAACCCATTCAGATTCAGCCTTGGTCGATTCAGCTGTTTCAGATAGGGCAGAAACAGGGGCGCCAGTAGACGGCCTTCAAGAAAAAGCATATCGAGCAGGAGATCGAAACGAAGCTCTGTTGCTGGCAGAAAGCCGAGCTCAACGAGGTCGCATCGGACAGGACTAAGCATTAGACTTTGATAAGGTTGTTCTCGCGCGTGGACGATGATATTGCTTCAAGGATGACAAGCATGCGTTATCATGGTTGTGAATGATTAGTGGCATGGAGCATGGAGTACAGTGCATGAGACAGCATTGATAGCAACGACCACCTAAGGTTTAATTTTGCACGCTGTGACAGATGCGTGTTATACACAAGACTGATCCGGAATTACTCCTTGTCTAGTGAGCAGAGACACAGCAATTGCGCAAGTACCATATATTGGCCCCGTAACGTGTGCTACAAGTCAGACATCTGATTGAATTTCCAGTCATGTGTGTAGCTTGTACATGCCAGTTACCTCCTTCATCGACCACTAATTGACAGCCAGCTTCTCCTTCCGCCTTGGCTCTTCAGTACTATCTGCTGAGCTTGTAGCTGGCGTCATCTTCACACCAGCCGTAGTCGTCTCATCGTCTTCATCCCAATCGTCAGGCTGGTTCTCGTCCCAATTATCCAGCTCTTCTTCAACAGTCTGCTTTCTGCTACCATCTACGCTTGCAACGTTTGTCTCCTGCCCCGGTTCTTCTTCATTCCCATGCAAACCAGGACCAGACGTCTGGCCCAACTCCAGATCTTCATCCTCTATTCCATCACCACTAAGCGCACTATACTTCGCCCTCCGCCTGCGTTCCATACTGCGTTTATGATATGCACTTGCCAGTCCTAGCGAACATAGCGATCCAAGTAGATTCGCTAAGACATCCCATGGGTCGAACTCTCGATCATTTGGCAATAGACCTTGCGCGACTTCACTGCCGACACCAAGAACAAGAGTGCATACAATAAGCGTGAGGTGGATAAGTCGACGTCGTGCAGTGTCGAGAATGAAGTAGAAACAGCCAGTGAGAGCGAAAAACGTAAGGAAGTGTAGTGCTTTGTCGCTCTGCTTAGGGATATATGGTTGTGCTGAAGCCGGTGCCTGTGGAAGAGCTGAGTGTGGTAGCAAGCCAGCGCTCGAAGCTAGCAGGAGGATGATGACGAAGGCGAATGCGAATGGCAGCCGGATGCGCATTGCTGGTGTTCGATCATGCTAATTCTTGCCTGTATGAGCAGTGGTAGTAAAAAAGAGGTCGTAGATCGGACGAGCACGATGCGCTGATCGCTTCGGATTGACAAAGTGCTCAGCTTCTGACTGCAGGTGCTTGGAGCGAATGTAAGGGGTCAGACAGCAGAGCGATTAGGCTCGTAACAGGCTGCTTCTGCGGCCATGAATGCCTAATTCGACGCTTGTACGACCAGATTTCGGGCTTACCTAGGTACTCTACAAACGCGAGCTACTACCCGCCTACCTAGTATTTTCAATCATGCGTGCAACCTTGAACTAACTAATCCTTAGCGTGTTTCTGCACTAATATTCGGTGGGCACAATGTTAGCTCTCCGGGCGATCTTTGGGGGGGCAGTAGCCTATAATCCATCACAACCGCCTGTATTCCAGGCTTGTCGTAAGCTGGACTCATACAGGAAAATAGAAGTCCCGTTGTTGAGCACGGGGAACCAGCACCCAGGAATCGGCAACCACCGGTCACTGAAGGACCTTCTCCTCACGGAAACTCAACAGGGTTGACCAGGTGAGAGTGACTGCTCCGTATGCTGCGATTCTTTGCGCACGGCGATTTCGAAGACGGTACAGTCAACCATCGATTCACAACGCGATTCAACAGTTTTCATCTCGAAAGTTGGTCGCTCGACAGCAGACGCTCCAAGGACTATTTGAGTCGAGTTTTAACCAACCTGACACAGAAGAACGTCCAAACCTGGCGCAGCGACAATTCGCAGGTCGTTCCCATGCTCGCGGTATCTTCAGGGCTGCTTTAGCGGGGAACCGCAGTCAGTCACCTCAGCATGGCTGCATGGTCAACGTCAACCCATCACCATCATCCGCACCTTCACTCGACGCCAAGAGACAATGAGCATCAGCATAAGATGTTCAATGGTCTGCTAAAGGCGCATTCGCATCAACCTCCATCACGGCCACAGACACCATCATTATCGGTCAAATTGCGCAATCTCAACAACAGCGCATCCGATCCCGAACCCGTCATCGAGGATGATCCGCAAGTCCTGCGGTTCAAAGCACTATACGAGGAGTCTGAAGCTAAGATCGCATCACTGTTTACCACCACTGGTGATCTCGTCGTTCACAAGAAGCGCAAACTTCCTCCCTCCTTCGATGCGCCAGAATCTCGAATCCCTGATATCATCGCGCCCGCGTCTCAGGGCCAGGGCCAGCCCCATACCGCATCCTCCGCACCACTTTCCAAGAAAAGAAAAATTGCTGACAACTACGATGACTACGACGACGACGAGGACGACGAAGATGATGCCGACACATCTTCTGCATCACCACTCAAAGGCAAGTCGACCAAGGTTCAGATAGTTGCCGACCCATCTCGCAATGCCACGCCCATACCCCGGCCTGCGCCTCCTTCCCGTCCCGCTTCGGAAGCTTCGAAAGCAGAGCTAGCCAAGCAGAAGCAAGAGAAGCCTGAGGATGCTCGTAAGGCACTGGAAGAGGCTAAGCGCCGTGAGATCGAGACCGTCAAGAATATGTCGCGGCAATTTTTCTTCACCTTAGAAAACGACCGCGATGCAATGCTCGATCAGCAAAGGCTAGACGAAGCTGAACGTCGAGCTGAGGTCGAAGCTGAAGGTAACGCAAATCGCGCCAGTGTCGCCCCACAACAAGGAAGTTTGTCAAGTGCAAACTTGGGTGCAAGCAGTTTAACCTTGAAGAACCTGATTGCACGCATTGATATGTATCGATCGGAAGTTAACGCAAGTGAGTCTGAGCTACGTGCACTTATGAGCGAAGTCCGCAAGAACAGAAGCAAGTGGGCGAGCGAGGAGAAAGTAGGTCAGGAAGAGCTCTATGAAGCTGCAGAGAAGGTGCTCAATGAGCTCAAAGCCCAAACTGAACACAGTGGACCATTCTTGCAGCCCGTAAAGAAGAAGGATGCTCCAGACTATCATATCATCATCAAGCTACCTATGGATCTAGGCACAATGACCAAAAAGCTTAAGCAGCTCAATTACAAGTCAAAGCAGGACTTCACAGATGATTTACATCTCATCTGGACAAATTGTCTAAAGTACAACAGCTCCCTTGAGCATCCGATGCGCAAACATGCACTATTCATGCGGAAAGAGACCGACAAGCTTGTGCCCTTGATTCCAGAAATTGTCATTCGAGATCGTGCCGAGATTGAAGCCGAAGAGCGAAAGCAAAGAATCGCTAATGGCGAATTCGATGACAACGCTGAGGACTCTGATGACGACCAACCAATCATGGCCTCTCGTGGCCGGACTGCTCCTGGCAAGAAACCTGCCGGTACTAGCAAGGCTCCTAGCGCAAGCAGAAAGAGTGTGCCAGAACAAGAATCCACCCCTGTGCCAGAGAGCAAGCCAACACTTTCGCAAATCAATGCCCTTACGAGTGGAGGCAGAGCTGACAGTGACGCCGATATTGGTAGTCAAGGTCATAGTACTCCTCCTCCTGGCATGCTTACTCCTACAGGGATCGATAAGGGCGCTGGCTCTGTCGTTGATGCCGCGAGCGAAGCACCCGATGCGGAACTTCCTGGTTTGCCTGATCCCAACACACCTCCTGAGCTTGAGGACGACGACTATCGACTGTGGAAACAGAAGACTAAAAAGGAGAGGGCAATGATTGCATCCGCTAGGCATAAGCTTTTTCGTGGAGACAGGTTGAATGCAGATGAGGAAGCCATTCTTCGCAACAAAGCCAGCATGCGACGATGGCAGAGGCTACAGCCTGGTGGTGCCGATCAGCTTGATCCTGAGCTTGACGGAGATGCAAAACAAACTCAGGCCAAGCCTACCTTGGCAGAAAACCTCGAGCCTGAGGAGGAGGAGTCGATGCTGCCGGATTACTACGATTCTTCGGCTGCCATACCAGAGCTTAATCCCCGCTTGCGTTGGGAAACCGATGCTGATGGTCAGCTCATCGATCAGAACGAGGAAGATCTTCGCCTCTATCCGTCAGGCATGTTTGTTGCTCCGTCTTCTCTCCTTACGCAGAAGATGTCTGATAACATGCGGCAAATCCAGGAGACGCGCAAAATCGTTAGCAAGATTGGCGTGGTGAAACAGATGCAACTTCAGACTCAAGTTTATCAAAATCAATTCCAGAAGTATGAACCAGCACCATTTTTCGAGGAAGATGTCCAAAATGTGGTTGTGTCTGACGATGGTCCCTTGATGGCTCCCTGGGTCGCGAAAGCTGCTCTTACACGGAGCATCGGCGAGGTTTTCTTTCATGCAGGCTTTGAAGAATTCCAGCCAAGCGCTATCGACGTGGTCGCTGATTTGGCAGCAAATTTCTTTTCGACTCTATGCTCAAATCTGAACGACTACATGACAGAGGAGAGGACGAACGTGTTGATGACGGATGCTGTGGACTCGCAGCAAAGGCTGTCCCCGCTTACAAGCCATGATCACAAAACCGCGCTCGCTACAAACATGTCGCAAGAAGAAGCTGTGCTGCACACTTTACGTGAAAGTGGTCTCTCTGTCAACGATCTTGATTACTACGCACGTGAAGAGATGGACCGCACAAGCACGAAATTGCAAACCATGTATGACCGTATGCGCAGCCACTATGCAGATCTCCTCAAGCCTGCCATGACCGATGACACTGCACAAGGTAGTGGATCATTCGACTCAGGTGAGCAATACACCAGCGGTGATTTTGCAGACGATCTTGGTGAGGACTTTTTCGGTTTCAAAGAGCTTGGTTTGGATAAAGAGTTCGGCTTGGTCAATCTTTCTGTTCCTTTGCATCTGCTGCATAGTCGTATTGCAGCCACGTCGCAACAGACGAGCAACACTGGTGATGCCGCTGAGAAGATCTTCATACCACCACCGCCATTTGCCCGTGTCAACGTCGAGAACATTGAACGCGAAGTTGGCCTTGTTCGAGAACATTTCAAAAAGTTGCTCAAAACGAACGGTGATCGACCTTTGCCAGAAGACCAAGATCTACCAGTCAAGCAAAGGAAAGGTTATGGACGTGCCAAGATTCCAGCTACAGGCAAGATCGAAGGCAAGAACGTCGGCGGCAGTCCTCAAAAGAAAGCCGGTGCTGCATCTGCTACCAAGTCTGATGCAAAGAACGTCAAACTCACACTCACGAATGGCACTAAGAAGGACGAGCCAAAAGCTCGCAAGGACAGCACCGTCAGCAGGTCTGGTGACACCAACATGGCCGACCTCGATGCTGATGCAACAGCTGATTTTGATGCCGAAGCAGATGAAGAACAGAATGGTCCTCCAACGCCTACCCGAGACGTCGATGTTAGTCCTGAAAAGAAAACACCTACCAAATCAAATCCGCTGAAGCAGCGCCCTGGTGACATCAGAAAGAATAGCTCACTGTCTGTAGACATGTCACAACAAGCGTCAATGAATGGTCACCAAGAGAGTTCCACCAATGGTGATTTCAGTGCTTTTGTGAACGGCATTGATAGTCCGCCACCTAGTGCTAACGGTAATGAGGACAGGGATAGCGCAAGTGCGAGAAAGAAGAAAGGCAAGGTGAAGGTGAAGGGCAATGATGATGGTATGATTAGTCCGGAGAGCTTGTAAGGAATGAGATTATGAACAGGGTGGGCTTAATTTGTTGATTATTTATAAGTATTGTGCATATGGAGGAGTAGTAATATGGGAGAAACATTCGGTGGTGGTTGGACCAAAGGTCTGCGAAATGAAGGGCGGCGTTGAATCTTTGTTCATGTTCAACGATACCTCTGGCTACAGCAGTTGAGAGAGGGATTCTCCTGCTTGGAAAGAAATTTTGGCGTTGGTTAGTCTTTATTCTTATATCGCTCTGAATGAACGATGTCTTGCTATGACCACGTGCGTAGATTCAATACATGGCCAGCGTGTATGATACCTCATCAACTTGAGCGCATACGTGCCGATGAGATGATCATCGAGGACTGTTATCACTTTTGACTATTCGACCGAAGACTGACTTGACTGACTACCTACAGTAGATAGGTACGCGTTGTGTTTAGCACATTTGACTCGGGATAAAGCTGGGTTTCTGCAAAACCCCCAAGATACCTACCTACCTAGGTAGGCAATTTCGAACCTAAAGTGTCATCAGATACAACCTTGAGAGACCCTAAATCGTAAAGTCTGAATTTGTGCTTAAGGTGCGAATCTATGGACACTGCTAGCCTAGATCTCCCCCCTAGATGCCAATTTACCATCGCCACGGTTCAGGATTTTCAAGCTCGGATAAATGTTACATCTCCGACTCTGACTCGTTCGCGTAATCATCGTGAATGCCACGAAAAGGAAGTATAGAACAAGGATCATGTATGTCCTCTATTATTCAGTAAGCACTGACCAACCTACAGTGTGGTCATGTCGCGTTCGTACTTTCTGCCATGGTTGACGGCCAGTGGATATCGCTACTCAATCGAGCTCATGATCTCCTCACGTCCGTAAAGCTTCAGCCAGGTGGAAAGCAGTATCAGGCGTGCTCTATGCACTTTAGCGATTGGTAATTCATGCTCAGTCATATGTGTTATCTTCGTATCTGATTTCCACAACACCATCGACTTTGATTGACATTATCCAGGAACTAAATACCTGATTACTTTTGATATTATATAGGAACACCAACACTATGAAGTCACTAACAGAAATAGACAACCTCGAGATCAAAGTCCTAGTGAATGATCAATTAGACAATATCATGCCATCATGGCACCCTGAAGTCGAAGCTGGTGGCCGTTGGTCTCATATACCACTTACACAGCTCGATACGGAACAGTCCAAAGGGCGTGGTGACGCAAAGCTTGAGCTTCGTCTCCCGAATAGCTGTTGTGGTGCGCATGGACTGTCTCTTATGGTTGTGCGTCGAACAGAATCGGTACTTCTAGCTTGCTGACCGCTTTACGCTAGACCGCCTCAGCCGGAGAAATACAGCATACGATGCTCTTCGACGCAGGGCCAGAGGGTTTGATATGGCAGATGAACGTCGAACGTCTCAGGATAGAGGATGAGATCGCGAAGATTGAGCACGTCCACCTATCTCACTGGCATAGGGATCATTCAGGCACGCCCTCCTTCCACCACTAGCGCGAAACTCAAAGGCTAATGTTTATGGTCAGGTGGTCTCGAAACAGCAATCAACATGATCAAAGCAGCGAAATCTCGGAGATCGGACTCCAGCGAGCTAACTGCCGATCTTCATCCTGATCGTCCTGCATATCGAGGCTTCAAGACTCCCAAGGGCAATATCAGCCTCGAAGCAGATCCTACATTTGTGGGACTTCAAGCTGCGGGTGCCAGTATAGCCATGCATAGCGAAGACCACACCGTGCTGGGAGATATGTTCTTCATCTCTGGCGAAATACCACGCAGGGCGACCTATGAAGTTGGCATCCCAAATGGAATTAGATTGAGCGAAAGTGGCGCATGGGAGGCAGATCCGCTCATCAAAGATGAAAGATTCGTGATGTGTAATCTCAAGGATAAAGGATTAGTGGTCTTCACGGGATGTAGTCATGCTGGCGTTGTCAATGTTACTCGACGGGCTGCCGAGGTTGGAAGTGGTCTACCGTTGTACGCTGTTGTTGGCGGGTTTCATTTGTCTGATGCTGACACGGAGAAATTGAGGAACACTGTCGAGGACTTGAAGAAGCTCAATCCAACAGTATTGATGCCTGGACATTGTTCTGGTTGGAGGTTGGCCTCAGAAGCTGAAAAGGCCATGCCTGGAAGTGTTGTGCCTATTTATGGTGGCCAAACGTATCGATTGTCAGCAAAGTGAGGAGCTTTGATGAGGTATCTGTCTGCTCCAAGGTTATGTATGTCCTCAGGCTGTGTGTTGTCAAGCTCCGTGCTGAGAGCCGGTAGACCATCACCTGAGACGAACTTTCAACCAAGAGCTGTGCACTTTGGAATGTCAACATGGTTCTTGACTGTAACTTATCTCTTCCATGAATAATCTGCAAATCTGAAGTTTAGCACTTATTCAAAATATCTAGATCCGATGCCTTCAAGCCCACCACGACAGAATTTCCTAGTGCATGATCGATGATTGAGACAAGCTGATTCTCAATCGCACGTCTCCGAAGTCGACTTGCAATGAAAGTGACGTGACGGCAAACAGCTGGTAGATATTCGATGCAAAAGCATACACCACTTGGCCGGTGCATTTGACATCGTTGGTCTAGGTCTTGTGCTTGCTAGTATTCCGTGTAGTGAGTCTAAGTAAATATGAACAAACAGAAGGGCTCTTGGTATTGTATAGAAGAGGAGCCAGGTATACTATTGGCACTTGAAAGGAAAGCAAGTGGCAGAGCTTGCTGCAGAATTAGAGGACATATGTCGCCACATGCGAAAATGGCAAAAGGATAGGATAGATTCCTCAGATAGCGGCAAGGCCATTCCGGCAAAGCGACCAAGAAAAGGATAGTCACAAGAGACTGCAACTGACAGTATCACCAAAAAGGATTTTATGAGGTTGGTCAAGCCAATGAGTAGAATTTGCAACCGGTTATCAGTGAGAGTGTTTCGACACGATTACAATGACAATGCTGTCATGGAATTTCTGCCTTCAAGTAACTGTACTGTGAAACTCCGACAGGTCGGTCCCTAATCGCGTTGATTCTGAAAACCATATTTCACGCCTGCCTCACTGCGATGACGAGCACCATACTGAACTTTCTCCTTGCCTACAGTCTTCAAAACACCTTCAACGCCACCAGCTCCTGTATTTAGATGGCTGAAAGCAGGAGCTTCGAAAGCATTAGCAATTTCAAGCGGACCTAGTGTGACTTTTCTGCCAAGCTCCCAGTATCCCCAGAACGAAGGTACGATTAACGCAACAACCACGATGGTAGATGCAAAAGCGCCCCAGGCAAAGCCAAATTTGCTTGCGTAGTATGTTTCGTCCTTCAACATTGTCATATTGACAAGTACGGCGACGTCACTGATATAGTTGTTGTAATAGTCATCCCAGGCGTTCAGTTGACCTGTGTAGTTCGAGCGCAGCTGTACGTCAGTCGACACCAGCATTGAGAGCAAGTTGACTTGGGTCAGCATGCCTGAGTACGTCAGAGTTACATCGTCCTCTGCGTCTTGGTCGAATGGTGAGCCATATCCGGAAGGACAGCCATCTGTGGTGGCGGCGTCCTGTACATACGCTTCTTGTAAGCCTGTTGCGTGAAGGACATATTGCGTGGACGTTGAGTTCTGTCCGTTCGTTGAGTTGACGGTGATTTCTGTGTCATAGCTCACGGTAGCATAACTATTGAACCAGGTTTGTAGAGCTAACACTAGACCACCAATGCTTGTGTTACCACTTGGTGTCTGCTTTTCATCCACATCAATGTAAGATGTGACGTTGTATCCTGGGAGTTGCTGAGAAGTCCTGATATCATCCAATGCATGGTTGCCCTCGTAGTAGCCACCAGTGATGTTCACGGGACCAGGATAGATGAGGTAGTTGGAATATTTGTCCTTCGATTTACGCGCGGAAAATGAGGAGTTTTGTACTGTGACCGGATATTCGATCACAGCAGGGCGCAGCTCGCATGTCAAATTGTACAGCTGACCATCACAATTGGGGTTTGCATTGCCCGATAAAGAATAGGATGTCCAGCTCAACCAGTTCATCTCAATGTATGAGTAGTTCTTTTCCGTGCTCGGCCACATTTGTGTAAAAGTGATACTGAACATCTCATCGCTGCCATTTCTGACAGCGTCTTGTGAACGGCTCACATCCGAGATATTGGTATAGGCACAGCTAGAAGCAAACCCAACGCCGCGATATGACAGACCACACAAGCCATCGCATTCAGAGAACCCGTTGATGACACTACCCTGTATGCCATAATAAGAGCTAAGCCAATATGTTAGATCGTAGCTCATTGCAAAGGTCAACTCTGAAGTAGCATTGCCATCCCCATTCAGTCGTCCAGTGACAGGAAATGTTGTCGTTGGTGCAACCCATAATTGATCAGGTTTTGGTGGACCGAGAGCGGTGTAGGTTTCCAGAGCCTTCTGGAACAGTGTTCCGTCGATGATAGCGAACTTCGTGCACAAGGCTGTCTGTCAATGCGTTAGCTTCTGGTTTGCTGAGGTAGTGAGGGAGTTTATCGGATCCTCGAATCGAGGGCGACCTCGGAAACACTCACTAGAGCAATGATGTTGAAGAATTTATATTGCTTCACAATTGCAGCGATACTGGAGGAGAAAGACCACGAGTGATGCAGGTTCTCGACCGTCGTACCCTTCATGGCCCTGCGCCACCACGAGATTGCAATACCCTGACCAACAGCCATCGTCACCAATATGCTAGCAAGCGAGTTGAAAATACTTAGCAGCACATTGGGAGCCGCTTTGATTTTCCATTGCGACTTCGCTTTGCCGTTGGAGGCATACACGACCGCAACTGCAGCTGCAGAACAGATGACGACTCCAAGAAGTGCACCAAAGCCGGTGTACGGAAATTGAGTGAACCAGCCTGGCTTCCACTCTTGTTGTTCTTTCGGCGAATCACTGTTGCTGGATTCACTTGTCACCGTTGCTGCTGCCGCGGACAATCCCTTTTCTTGGGAAGCATCGTCGACAACCTGAGCCTGCCCGTGTTGTTGTAAATTCTGAGTGTTTGTCATGATGGAGTTGACAGACTATTCAAGAGACTGAGATGCCAACAGTGACCTTAGGTGAGATATGGAACGGTCTTGGTTCTCGAAAGAGGAGCATGATGGCGCTTGGATCTGTGAGTACCAATTATATGTATTCGCTCGTTGCTCAGAAGCCTTGAGCAGGGCTGTGTGGAGCAGCCCGAGAGACGAACACAATCTAGACATAGTTGACGGCTGCAAGCACTTGCTTAGACTGTAGGACAAATATCAAGTCCAGGACCTCGAAGATTCTCCTGCCTACTGAAAGCGCGTTAGTGCATGTCTCAGTGAACGAGCCTCCGAAGTCAATTCGAAAAGCCTCTTTGTCGATAGCTTGCTGGATTCAGAGGCCCGAGTACGAGTGTATCGTACGAAGCACGACCTCCAGATACGAGTCCGTGCTAATTTTGCTTGATTGAATCTAAATCCTAGCCTGGGAGTCTGTAGTGCAGCATTTGATCGTATCGAATTGCTGGCACTCGGAAGCGTCATTGTTCTCGCCGATGAAAGAGGTTGCAATCATCATGGGACTCTTCTGTGCTTCAGCCTGCCAGCGAACCATACGCCCATGTGCTGTCGCAGTAAGTCCTAATGTCTGTATCCCGTACTGGTTATATGAATCGCAGGCTCTCCAGGCTACCCAGGCTACTCAGATGATGGGTCGCCACGTTTTAAGAGTGCGCAGTAGTGCTCCCTAGCAAACAACATCGGTCCAATGCTGCTACAAACGTTGTTGATGCAAGAGAAGAATTTGCCGATGATCTTAGGCGTGCCACAAGTAAGTTGTCCTGGTACATTGATTAGCCAATCAAAAGTTTCGTATCGTTCACAAAGTTAGCCGGTGTGTTTCGTTCCAACGCCTAGATCGTCCAGGGTCAACAGCGGAGGTCATCTTGCCTTATTCGTCCCTGGGAATCATAGCTCCGCGTTCTATATAAATCGACCAAGAACAATATGATCGGTTCTCAAAAGAGTGTAAAAGAGGGCAGACGCTTGATTCTGAAGCGGCGCACCAGCTCTGAAGACTTGGTGAGCGTGATATGGATTGCAGCGAACTGTATTTGCTTTGAGTAAATGTGAAGCTCCTCATCGTTATTACACTTATGTTGCAAAAGGCTGCTTTTGCGTATAATAATGACGTCTATGCATGAGCACTGTCTTGAACCCTCGGAGGTGCCCCTATTCGAGCCACCATTGCCTAGTATGTATAGACGATGTCCATCTACTAGTAGGTCAGGCACAATCTCGATTGCTTACCGATTCATCCCAGCTTCTCCAGTATATACAACGAAAAGAATGTACGGGAAACGCACCATATCGGCGCCCGTAATGCATTAGTCTGTCATCCTACTGCTGCTCTGCCCGTCCAACACCTCATCAACTCGGGGCAAAGCATGATTTGTGGCGAATTTGTGGTTCTGCGCGATCCGCCCATGAAGCTCACTACACGGGATGATCTCGTACTGTTCTGTCTTACTGGTTTTGAGATAAGGCGACTGGCTATTTTGACATATTATTGAGATTTTCCCAAGGTTAGCAAAAGCGTGATTGTCCTCTGGACTGTCTTCGGCGAAATCGACAGAGCAGTCCAGGCCACAGTCCTACACCTTGATGTTAGCGTAGAAACAGGAAGCCAAAATATCAAAACACTTACGCATCGCCATTGAAGCCTCTTGGACATTCGAGGCTTCTTTGGGTTTATGAGAGTATTGATCAAATCTTCGAGACGGTCTAAAGAGAACAACTATTAGCTTAATCAATCCCTTGCGAAAAGTCTTTGGCGGTCCCTGCGTGGGACAAGAAGAAGGGACATTGCGACCGCAATAGCAAGGAGTATGTTGCTGACCTGAACTCGAACCTGGCCGTCCTGACGCTGAACTAGAACCATTCACTGGCGGATATGCGCTCGGCGGTAGACTTTGACGACGTGAATCTTGCGCACCTATGAATTGGCCATCTACTGATTGTCCGTTCGTGGGCGAATAAGGTGGAGGATCGGTCATGACGGCGTCACTGCTGCGCGTATTATATGTCTTTTCTGTAGTGCTGACAGGTTGGTCAATCAATATGTGGCGTCCATTTGGTCCTTCTTTGAGAATGCCTTCAGCCACGGCCCAATGAGTAATATCTTCGTCCTCTCTTTCCTCCTTGGCAGCTTCTGGCAGATCACGAGAGTAATGCCCGCCAACGTGCTCCATCCTTTCGTTCCAGCTATTGTCGCCATCGAAGACCTTCCCGCAAAAGCCACACGTGCTGCGCGCTGGTGGTTTTCGTCTTTCTTGCCAACAGCGAGCCCTCACCTCCTCCAAGCTGTCCTCAAAAGCGCGCCAGTCAGAACTGTTGGTTTCCGCATTCGCATTGGATCCTGGACCACTTTCAGGTCTGTGCATACGTCGATGATGCTGGGTAAAGAGATCTTTGCGATTGAAGTCATTGTATACCTTCTTATGGGGAGGCGTGTTTGGATTATTGTCCGGGTTACATGAACCAACATCGCATCGGTAGAAGCCAAGCTGGAGATGCTGAATATGTACATGGCGTTTCCACTCGTTTTTAGAGCTTAAGGTGACATCGCAACCATAATGTGAGAAAGAGCAAATGTATTTCCTTTTCGAAGCTTCGGATCTCTTAGTTCCTGAGCCCAGGCTTTTGCGACCACGAGGCTTGACTTTGCCTGGCACAGTACCTCCTTCAACAACTGCTGACATTGAGGCTAAAGCACTTTCTGCCACCTGACTCGGCTGTATGTTGCCATCTACAGCAAACAGCACATCATTACCTTGCTGGTTGATGTTATTGACAACAGCGGCGACCAGGATATCAGTGTCTGACGACGAGGTTGTCGGTAACCCAGTCGTCAGACTTGTCGTATTGGTCACCGACATCGACCTCGGAGGTCCCTCAATCTCGGGATCGAGGTCAATCGACATCAACGGGAGAAGGCTGAAGTGATAGTCGACAAGGCTCAGGACGGAGGATTATTGCCGAGGATCAAAGATTCTAGAGGTGGCTGGGGCCAAAACTATGCACGTGACCAAAAAGTGCGGAATGGCAACTGCCGTTGTTGGATCTAGAACACAGAAGTTGCGATCAATAAGGTCGCAAATGTGCTCTAAGCGAAATCTTTAGCTGACTTCGCTGGTCTTCATATGAATATAGGATGTCGTGATAATTTCGAGACTGACATCTACAAAGCCTTACCACGGTTAATTGAGGTGATAAAAGGACGCGACCACAGGTGGTCAAGCTTCTCTCGAAACACCGGAGGACGAAGTATGAAGAATTGAGTAATGCATGATGGCAACACCGCTTGATGCATCGATATCGACAAATAAGAACCGTTTTGCAGAGCTATAAATATTTTTTCTTTATCTGTCTATGCACGACCGGTATAGAACATCATCGAAAGCAGAATAGCTTTCGCCTATGCCTCCGCGTCTAGCAACTCAATGAATAACAGTCATAGGGACAACCGCCTCCCCCGGTGTTCTTGTTAACGCCATTGTTGTAAAGGTAACATCCAGATCCAGTCTGGGATAATTGTACTAGTTGGCACTGACCACTAGGATCTGAAGCACATATATCCACGCACTGCTGGAGATTGTCGTAATCTAAGCCGCCAGCCCCATTCTGGTATGAACAGGACACAGTGAAGCCATCGTCACCGCCGGTTATATCACCAAGACAACAGCTAGAGAGCGCCAGCGAGGGTTGACAAGCTTTTGCAGCTGGGGTACCACAAACGGACGGAGTGGTCGTGCTGCGAAACATTAGCCCGGCAATGGGGACAGAATACAGAACAGCAAGATCGCTTAAGCGTCCAGCAGGACTTACGTGGTCGTTGTTGTCGTGGTGGTAGTGGTCGTTGTCGTGGGGCTGGTGGTAGGAGACGTTGTTGTCGTTGTTGTCGTTGTTGTCGTGGTCATGGACTTAGTCGTTGTGGTAGTTGTTGTAGAAATTGAACAAGCCTGCAAAATGATTAGCATAGTTCCAAAACAGCTATTTGTCATACTTTTACAGGAGGTGTCGTTATGCAGGAGCAAGCTATCTCACATCAGTATTCAGAAAACCAACAAGTGTCAGGGGCTTACCTGTGGAAATAACACTTCTTGCCTGGTTTATCAGCTTAGAAAGAGCCTGTTGGTGGCGATTTGCACTTGTTGTGGTGCTACTCGTCTTTTGACTTGTCGCAGTTGGCACAGAAATGGGTGTAGTGGTAGCAACTATTGTCGTCTGCGCTTTAGCGGTCGTTGTCGTAGTCGTCGATTGAGTAGTAGATGGGGTGGTCGTAGTAGTAATAATTTTCTGTCTTTATCAGCTTTGCCATTGTCGATCTTGGTATTCAGACTTACAGTGGTTGACGGGATTGTCGTAGTAGTGGTTGTGGTCTGCAAATATTAGATGAAAGTCAAAATCAAAGGTTTTCGAACTCACCGTTGTGCTCGGTGTCGTGGTAGTTATAGTGGTAGTGGAGGCCCTGGGAGGAGCACTACGCTTCGCCAGCGTCGTACATGTTACAGGTGCGATGGCGGAGCAGAGTGCTGCTGCTGCTGGATCACCTGCAAGAAGAGACAGCTCGGCATATATTCCACTGCCACAAACAGCTGGTGCTCGGACTTCAAGCGGCGATGTGGTGGCTAACGAGAAGCACAGAGCGAAGGCGGAAAGGACACAGATGCGAGAGGAAACCATTTTGCTCGATTTGGTCTGAACTCTTGTTGGGCTGGCTTCTGGGTTGTAACGACATAGAAGGCTCTTTTATCTGCACGAGTAAGCTCCCCAATATGTAGACATTCTTACACAGGATACCGTAGCTATAGCTGAGCTCATTCAGCCACGCCATACCAGCTCGATGAGTCTAGCCATCTAGCATGACCAAATACTTCGCCGACGCTTACCATTTTCGTGGCTACCGTCCGGTGTATTAGGAGATGGGCTCTCTGCAACTGGCACTTAGGAGTAATATGCTCGAACCCAGGAAGGAATAGGCAAAGCGAAGAACATGCAACCAGATATTTTCCAATGAGCACTCAGAAGCCATTCGATGGCTTTCTTACGGCAGCTGAACCGTCGCAGCTGAAGTACAGAACAGCAGGCGGTCGGCTTCTAGATGCTGTTCATAGCCCACAAGCGTCAACTTTCGTCTGAGGCGGCTCCGAGATCCACCAGTCGTACATTTATAGCCTCAGCATGCTGCGCTCAAGAATTGTGCTTGTTTATGTCATGATTTTCATCGTACGACTTTCTCTATTCAGTAGAAACTCACACCAAATATCGGCAGCATTCAGTACATTGAGGACGGCGCAAGGAGCAGCATTATTGATTAGAAGCTCGCTCATGGTAAGGCAGGAGCTTCAAGCTTGGCAGCAAGCACTTCCGTGCTAGCGCCAAGTCTATCGTGCCGTTTCTCCACAATGCATGACTGGTCTGCTTCCAGGTAGAGTAGAAATTGCACTAGATTCCTTTGTATATGGAGGGATGTCGTCGAATCAGTACATTTGGTAGTAGACAGTTATTGCTAGCCTTTTAAAGATACGGGTCGACATTCTGCTGCATGCATTGAGCTCACTGGCCTGCTGCTTCGGTCGAGTCAACTTGACTGCTGCCGGCCCAGTCCGCTCGGTGCGGACGACAGGGCTATCTTTCATGGAAGTTTTAACCAAGGGTGTGTAGTCTAGGAGAAGTCCATGGCAACGAGGTACGACCATTGTAAGTAATGAGGTTGCAACCTCGCCTTCGTCAACACTGCATCTTCGGGGTTGCAGGGGATCCCCCTTCGCCTATCACTTGTCACAATAAGCTATTTGTGACAGCGGACGACCAGAGGCAGCCTCGACGGGTATCTAAGCTACAGCTCTTAACGTGACTTAATGATCGCAGGCTCGCAGGGACAATCGTTTCGGGAGATCTCAGTGTAGTGCGCACCTGACGCCGGTGCAAATGCTCCAGATGCATCATCGTTACCAGAGCATGTCAGAATATCGACAAAGCCACCCACAGTTGACTTGCTTGAGGTATGAAGTCGTTGCTTGTCTACACAGTGGTCCTGCTCCGGATGTGCGAGCAGATCTGTTGTGAATCTAAATCTTCAGCCCATCCATAGCATAGGCAGGTCCCAGCCATTGGCTCCCTTAGCTATTCGGGTAAACAGGAAGGTAGTCGTCTGTGTTTCTCGTACAAAGAGTCGTTGTGCTGCTGATCATTTGTACCACAATTGCCATGGAAGTAGATGACTCAAGACCACTTTTCGTACAGATCATGGTTATAGCTGCTAGGTACGAAGATGGTAAATTGTGCACAAGAGCACGAGAGACCAGCTGATGCTCACTCAGGTCAGAAGCGTAATCTGTTGCGCGTTCCTCGCCGCATTCTGATCCTCCCTTCTGGCGTACCACGGCGACCGCTACATGATTTCTTAGTACGGCAAGGACGAATTGCACGCTTCAGACAGTACATACTCTCCAATCTTGTTTGATGTTCCTTGTCAACATTGAGTCCAGGGATGTCGAACAATTCAGCGTCACATTACTGTGCTGGGTTGCTCGGTGCTTGCTCAAGGTAGAGACATGTAGATGATTGGGTAAACATGGCTGGAGAAGCCGAGCATCACATCCCTTTCAGCACATAACGTCCGCTTATATGAATTGCAAATTGTGCACGTGATTCCAATAATCGGGCACCTATCAATCATGTCGGTGCTTCTATTTCATTGTTTTCAACGACTTCTGACGCATCTTCAACCGCGTCTCCACCGATAGTGTCGGTCGTCATTGGCGTATCTACCTTTTCGACTTTCACAGCCTGATCTTCGGGCTGCTCGCCGTTATTAAGATCCTCCTTCTCTGGCTGTGCAATATCGCCATTAACGGGTACCGTTTCCTCCTGCTTGCCTATCAACGCACCGAGGTTTTCGCCATTCTTTATTTCTTCGCATAATGCGAATCTTTTTCCATTAGCAGAACGCAGTGCACGCCACAGTTTACCAGCTTTTTGTTCATTGATTTCCTTCTTCTCCTCATCCGCCGCAAAATCGAGATCCAAATCTAATGTTCCAATATCGTTGTAGTATTTCTCCAGTGATGGTGGTTCCAGGAGATTTTCTCTTAGAACATCAATGCCTTCAGTATGACTCAAGAAGCTGAGCTGTTCGGCGCCTTTGGGCTTCGCCAGCGGCCTGGTCGCCAGATTGTTCAGCTTCAGCAATTCGTTGGCTGACCCAGCAGTAACTTCGTTTGTGACGGCTGGTGCAGTGATAGGAGAACAACCTTTGACCTTCCACAACGCCCAATTTCTATCTCGCGAAAGGACCATGTTCACCATTCTCACAAACATTCTGCCTTCAGTGCCGTTTCCGTCAGTCTCTAGGCAGCGTTCAATGTTTCTCCTCGTCTCCGAGCACCAATTCTTGTCATCCTCCGATAACGTGTATTTGTCATATAGCGTAGACATTATGCCTTTACCTTGGCTTAAGCTTGCGAGTTTGGTCTTGCTTTGAGCAGATAGAGAAAGTAGGAAGTCTAGCAATACCAATGACTGTACCAGTATGTGCCGTCGAAATTCAATGTCGTGAATCTCAAGATCGAACAAATGGCGGTTGGTCAGGTATTTCGGATTAAAGGTAGATGAGTCCAGCTCTGATGACTCAAAATTTGTGCCATCTATTTTTCGCTTGACGCCACGCTTCTCTTCATTAGTGCTTGAGGTTCCGGGCATGTCTTTGGCTACCGTGGAGAAGGTTGCAATGGTCGAATTGATTGCATCCTTCAGCATTGCCATACTTTGTGACTCGAACAATTTTGTGGGCGAAGAGAAGAGGGTTTGTAGTGACCAAAACAGCGGATATAGCTCGTTCAGATGCGAGGTCGACTCGACGCCATCCTGACCTGCATGATCGGCAGTATCTACATCCATGACATGCTCGTTCTCTGAAGTCGCAGACCCGTCGTAGGTCGTGATGTTCTCAACGTGGAATTCTCCTCGAAGATTGACAGAGCTCTTGTCGCCGAGGGGAAAACACTGGAACAGATAGATGAAGACACGACCACAGAACACTGTATCTTCCGCTCTTGACAAACGCCTTAGGAGACCATTGCACCATCGCAGTATCGTGAGATTCTTTTGCGCAAAATTGACCTTGGTCATAGCCTCTCTCCGTGATTCTAAATATTTGAAGACTCTTCGACAACCCTGGATTGTTTGGCTATCCAGCAGATCCTCAATCAGATAAAAGATAAAAGGGCTTTCGCACATTTCGTTGTCGCAAAGAAGGTTGAGGGCATCAAGCAATGACCAAATGGGGGTGAAATCGTCTTGCTCAATGTCAAGAGTTGCAATGAGCTCGATAAGTTGTTCGCGGAAAGCGGTTTCGACCGCTGCACTATGAGCTGTGGCATCTTCATCTGCTCTTGAACGTAAATGCTGCACTTCCTCAAGTGTCTCGTTCGCATCCCTTGTCGTGGCTCTTCCTGCAATAGCCCGATACGTGGCCACGAGCGGTACTTCGATAATTGACATAATCTTGACGGTGGTTGTCGAATAAGGGACAGGCTATACGCCTTACTCACGAGAGCAAGTCAAGGTCAAGAGAGTGCGCGATCACGACCGAGATGCGACTACGCAACAAGGCTCCGCGACGCGTCTGTGAGGCTGAATTTGATTGGGTGGCCGGGGTTCGGAAAAGTGAAAGTGGAGTGTCGAGATCAGAGCAACAATTCTTTCGCAAAGGGACCTTGCCTTCTCGCTGCCGACCGTCACGAATCAGTAGCAACAGCTTCTGAAAGATGAATGGCAACGCGTCTTTGGACGACCTGGCATTGCAATGGTCAACGTTGCAGACGCGTGCTATTCCAGATCTAGTCCTCAAGATATGGTCTTTGCTCGAAGCTGAAGCTTTCCCTACAGCATCAATCTCTAGGTTAGACAGCTTGCAATGCGCAGAGAAGTTCTTGTGGCCAACCTACAGTGACGACGCTTCAGATCAGCACGCCTTGCTGCTCGCAAGTCTGCTTACATACAAATCAGATGCACGATTGTTGCAATGGTCTTCGTTTGTCGAACCAGCCGATCGCTTCTCAGCTCTATTCCACCGAATTCTGTCCTTGACAATTGACACTTCAACTACGATCACTTCGCGGCTCTTGAGTCTCAGATTCATTGCAACGTGCTTTCAATCGCTTGAACAAAATATCATACGACGAGAGTGCGCTCCGCTGGTGTCTATAGCGATATGGGAGAATCTGCATGCGGACACGAAGCGGCAGTCGGAACTCGACCAAGTCGCAGCACGGAGAAAGGCGTGGCGCTCAAAAGTGAAACGTTATGAAGCTGCGAATCAAGAGACCAAATCGAAGATGCGGTTGGAAAGAGCCTGGCTGTATAACAGTGTGCTGGATTTCCTCAGAAGAGCCAACGCAGATTCTGTAGGTAAAACTGATACTATCTATTGCTGCCGCTTCATTGAATTTCTCATTGATCTGATCAGCCAACTGCCCACGAGACGTTACACTGTTGTTCTGCTGAAGGACCTTCATGTTGTCCCTCTACTGCGTTTATCCGCTCTTCATCGTCGCGATGATGCTCACGTTCTGAGGGGTTTGACTTCTCTGCTCGAACAATTTTGCTCGTTCGAAATTGACGATGCTGGTCAAATCTATGCTTCTCGCCACACCATTCAACGACAAGTGTTACAATCCTTACAAAAAATTGCGATGCAGCATTTCGAACATAGACTCCGCGTCTTAGCACTATCCAATCTTGCTACTATTGGCAATGCAGAAGAACTTATACAGCTTTTAGAACCTCTCACTGATGGAGAACTGCAACAACTCTGCTCATTGATGCAGATGCGAACCACTTATCCTCCCTCTGCTGGCATTCTAGCTGATCGTAAGTTCTTGCTGCATTGTTTGGCATCCACTTTCGCCTCCACACCGGACATCAAGGACCTCATGCAGCAAATTTCGATTGTGCCGACGGAAAGGTCCTTGTATGATGAAACCCTACTCCATAACGAAACATACGATGGTACGGGACCACTCGCTGTCCCCAAGCTCAATCTCCAGTATCTGACGCTGCACGACTTCTTGTGGCGTTCTTTCCAATTACAGCAAGCAGAAGCATTCTACGAAATCAGAAAGGACATGGAAGCAATCGTGAGAAGATTAAAGCCCCAACTTGCAAGAGGTCCAGGAGGTGCGACAACATTTACAGGGTTTTCCAAAATGGCCATTCCAATTGAGAAACCAGCCATCATTGATGTTTTACCACCTCTAGTTGGAGAAATCGAGCCTGCTCATGTTCGTGCAGAGGTAGTGCTTGACATCAGCAGGCTAGGTGATCGAGTGCAGTCCGAGTGGGACAACTTGAGACCGAAGGACACAGTGTTTCTGCTGGCTGTCCAGCCTTGTGGTGATTCTGTAGATTCTGGTGGTGGTCCCAAGGGCTCGCATCGCTACGAAGATCATGGCATTCGCCATTTGCGAACAGCCGAAGTTGTGCAAGTACAAGACGAAAGGGGCAAGCTCCTTCGTGAACACGGTCAGATGAACGGCAACGTGACCCATGGCAGGACAAGGAGGCTGCTCCTGGATCTAGACAGCAAAGCTTTCCAGATTGATAGAGCTGCGTTAAAGGACGGTAAGCTCGACATATACAAGAGTCTCAATGTCGTTGTCCGTCGGTCCAGCCGCGAAAATAACTTCAAGCCTATGTTGGAATCCATACAACAGTTGTTGCTGTCCGACACAAGCTTGCCAGTCTGGTTGCAAGAAGTTTATCTGGGATACGGTCAGCCGTCAAGTGCAACATACCCCCACACGGACAGTAAGGTTATCGACATTGACTTTCTGGATACGTTCCTAGATGAGCAGCATTTGCAGGACAGTTTTCCTTCAGGCACTCTCAACCACGATGGCATCCACTTTCCAACTCCACCATACGTACTACATTACAATACAGTAGAGGCGGATGATGCACCGTCTAATCCAAAGAAGAGGAGTAGAGTCCAGATGGAAGCAGAAGGAGCTCCGACGACAATCCGGATCTCTTCGTATCAACCATCGAACACTGGACCATACCCAACAGATGCGCCGAAGAAGAATCGCATTCGCTTTACCCCTACTCAAGTGCAGGCTCTGGTGCGTGGGTCTCAGCCAGGTCTCAGTCTGATCGTCGGCCCACCAGGAACTGGCAAGACTGATGTTGCCACACAGCTGATCAACATTCTGTATCACAATTTCCCCGAAGAACGAATTTTACTCATTGCGCACAGCAATCAAGCCCTGAACCAACTCTTTCAGAAGATCATCGCACTCGACATCGATCAGCGCCATCTGTTGCGACTCGGCTATGGTGAGGGCGAGCTAGGTACCGAGGAATCTTTTGGCAAATATGGCCGGGTCGAGTCCTTTATGGAGAATCGTCATGCGTTGTTGGCTGAGGTCAACAGACTCGCGGCTTCCATTGACGTACAAGGCGCTCATGGCAATTCGTGCGAAACTAGCGACTACTTCTACCAGGTCTTCGTGCAACCCGCTTGGATCAGATTTTGGTCCACTGCCGAGAATGCATCCGATGCGAGCTCAATCACAGCAAGCTTTCCATTCCATAAATTCTTCGCAAATGCGCCGATACCCGACCTCTTTCCACCCACAGCTACGGCAGAGCAATGTCGTGAGATAGCTCGAGGCTGTCAGAGTCATATCACTCGTCTATTTAATGAGTTGGAGACAATCCGACCTTTCGAGATCCTGCGTAACCCGCGCGATCAAGCAAATCACCTGCTGATCAAAGAAGCTCGCATTGTTGCCATGACCTCTACTCATGCTGCAATTCGACGAACAGAAATAGCAGAACTAGGCTTCCACTACGACACGCTCGTCATGGAAGAAGCAGCACAAATTACGGAAATCGAATCCTTCGTTCCCTGCGCAATGCAAAATGCAGATCCTAAGACAGGTGACCTACCTCTCAAGCGGATAGTCCTTGTTGGCGACCATCTGCAGAACAGTCCTGTAGTGCAGAACCATGCTCTTAGGGGCTATGCTAACCTCGAGCAATCACTTTTCCTCCGTCTGATACGCCTCGGTGTACCTCACACACTACTCGACGCGCAAGGTCGTTGCCGCCCAAGTATCACAGAGCTTTTTAAATGGCGCTACCCAGCACTCCACAACTTGAAGCATATTACATCGGAGCCCGAGTTCAAATCTGCTAACGCCGGTTTCAGGCATGAGTATCAATTCATCCACGTTCCTGAATACCAGAATCAGGGTGAACGAGAACCAACACCACATTTCATTCAGAATCTAGGAGAGGCCGAATATGCCGTTGCATTGTTCCAGTACATGCGGCTGCTAGGCTATCCGGCAAAATCCATCACGATCCTTGCCGCATATTCTGGACAACGTGCTCTTATTCGGGATGTGCTTGACCACCGATGTAAAGGCAACATGCTGTTCGGTCTACCGAAGGCTGTAAGCACAATTGACAGATATCAAGGCGAGCAGAACGACTATATCGTATTGTCGCTGACCAGGACCAAGACTGTCGGCTTCATGCGCGATGTCAGACGATTGACCGTTGCATTGTCACGAGCCAGATTGGGGTTATACATCCTGGGTCGCAGGGAAGTCTTTGGTGAACTGCCTGGATTTGACATTGCTGTGCAGAAGAGTATCGGCGAAGGTCATCTTGAAGTCGTGACCGGAGAAATGTTTCCAACACGACGGGAGGTCGATGCTGATGTCGGATGCACCCAGATTCACAGCATCGAACACATGGGTCAATACGTGTACGAGATGACACAAACGAAGATCAAGGCTCTAGGAGGCAATATTAGTCTGAAGCAAGGTTCGAATGAAGATGAGCTGGCAGATAACGATGAGTTGCAAGATGCAGCTGAGGCAGATGTTGAGATTGACCCTCTCCATGAGAACGTCTGAGGCGAGAAGACCACGTAGGTCGTGGTTCTGTGATAGCACGTAGTCTCGATCTTATCGCCAGTATGAGGGACAGCTTCCACCAACCACTTCCCAAGCCTGATCAATCACTTTCAAAAGCTCTTCTGGAAGTGGCCCCTTCTCCAATGCCTCAATGTTCACCTCTAATTGCTTAAGGCTACTAACACCCAGAATTACTCCATCGTTTCCTCCCTTCGATCTGTCCATATTGAGCTTGCTATGATGAACGAGCCACCTCAATGCAATCTCTATCAACGACAGTTGATGTTGCTTGGCCACAGGTTCGATCATTTCCAAAGCTTTCAGGAAGGAAGGCCTAAAATATCGTTCACGATACATAGCTCCCGTAGCGGGGTTCGTTTCGCTGAATCGACCTTCTTGGGGAGTATCCATAGTGGTATATTTGCCACTTAAGATGCCGCCAGCGAGGGGGTTATATACCACAATGTCTAAAATGGTCAGCCTCCACCGTTCCTCGCTCGCAGAGGAACTTACCTATTCCATATTTCCTACAACATGGCACAAGCTCAGTTTCCATGGCTCTGGTGATGCAGTTATACATAGCCTGGTATATTTTGGGCTGTACCCACTTTCTTTCCTTACACATCTGACATATCTCAGCCACTTCCCAGGCGGCATAATTGCTCAAGCCCAATGTCACAAATTTACCTTCCTTAAACATATCATCACAAGTCTTCAGCGTTTGCTCAAATGGCACAGACCGATCAGGGGCATGTAAGTAGAAGATATCCACACACTTCGTGCCGAGCTGCTCAAGAGATTTCTCAAGCGTGCTTCTCAGCTTTTCCGGAGAATGCAAGCCTGGTGCATATGGGAAGCACTTTGTTGCAATGCTAAATCCTTTGCTGGCATAATCTGCTGACTTCGTGAAGGCTTCTTGTTGACCTCCAACGTAGACACGTGCGGTGTCAAGCTCGAGATAGCCATGTGATGACAGGGTGTCTAGACAAGCATTGTATTCGTTTAGATCAGTAATTCTGGAGCCCTTGTCCTCGGTACCTGGAGGGCCAAAGGTCATTGTTCCGAGAATGATTCGTGGCTTTGAGGCCATCGAAGTGGTTGAAGGTATTAACATCTTCGCGGTTGCAGAGAGCCGTCTGCGTGCAGTGTCCGTGAAAGCCGTGTTGATCGTATCGAGCCTACTGCTTGGTAGTGATGTCTTGGCACTCGACAAGGGGATAGAACGGCAGAACTTTGTGTATGTGCTTGAGCTTCTTGCAGGCATGCACGCGGTTTGCGGCTAACCTTGTGTTTATTTCAGTGTCTGAGTCAACTCAAGTCATGTGTAGGCGAGTTTCACAAATATACGTAAATACGAGCTGCTGCCAAAAAGCCAAAGTTGAGACGAGAAGTTGCGTCAGATGACCCCACTCCCTTCGAATCACTGGCTGACGTGTATAAATGATCAGTGGATGTATACAATCTGTTCAGCTTATATAGGTAGAACTAATTAAGATCATCATCTACAGTTTCTCAATATTGGATTTGTTAACAGAATACGGCGCCGAGTGCTATGAAAGCTACACTTATGAGAACATTCGGCAGACGTACCTTCATGGCGCCACTTGTCATCGTACCGTTACCACAACACGAGTTAACGTTATACGTAACGTTGTTTGCTTTGGCTGCAGCCGCCAACGTTGAGCCATCGAAATTGCCATAATTGTAGTAATCAACCAGAAGAAAGTTTGGATTACGGCCCCATTCTTGCACGCAAGTGTCAATGCTGGTTTGAGCTGTGCCTGTTCCGGTGGTGTTGGCGTTCGTGTTATTGATGTTCGCCGTGTCAGGAATCAAAATGTTGATGCCCAAAGCCGAATCATCAATCGCGGTATTCAGATTGTGATTGACTAGATACAAACGCTGCTCTGATGTTTCTCTGCTTTGGCCTGGTGGTCGTTGCACAGTACATGGGAAGCTCACATTCGTAGGGCTGAAAGGTGTTTGCCACTGATAGGAAAACATATCTAACAGCCAGGGCACAGCTGTCTGATTGGCATCATATGCAAGCATCATGACAACGCGCTTGTCTGTCAAGATCATGTCGGCCAATGTCGGCCATCCATCTATGCCCATCGGCAACGAGTTTGGCGTATAGACATAGTCGAGAATGCCAGAATTGGTGACGGGAGCAGTGTAGTTCCTGGGATCTATATAATCCTCGTTTCCAAGCAAGATTGTTATCACATCGAATCTGTTTGTATCGAGCCAAGCTTTGACCGTGACCAGGTAGTCTTCCAGTGTGCCTGCATTGAGCTCGTCACAACTGGTATGACACAGATAGACTGTGTCGTTGACATAATGCGTCTCAGATTGCAGACCACGAACACCATTGTCTAACTGAGTTGTAACGTCGTAAACTTGGTTGCTCGCAGCATTGTGCAGTATGTGAAAGGGAGAATTATGCGCAACTACATAAGTAATATTGCTGTATTTCCTCTCGCAAAATTCCGAGTAACCATTACACTTCACATTCGGATTTGACGTGGCAGTGGATGAGGCTGTTCCGACAAGAGTGGTTTTAGTCCCGGAACTCGAAGTACTCGTAGTATTCGATGACCCAATTGACGCAGATGACGAGTTCGATACTCCTGTTGTGGTATTTGCAAGAGTTGTGGACGAAGAACCCAGAGTCATGGACGAAGCATAACTTGCATAGGTTGCGAGAACGTTCGTAGGCAATTCTGTTAAGGAATATGCGATTGATGATTCTGTAACAGTGTTGTTTGAAGAGGTCGTGAGAGATTGGGCCAAGGACAGGGGCGATAGACCAAAAGCCATTGACAGTAATATCCGTGCCATGCTTGGCAGGGCTTGTTTTGACATTCGTCTCGTGTAGACTGAGTGCTAGTAGCTGGTGATCAAGTCCTTGGTCAAGACATTTGCCTTCTATAGCAGCATACACGCAAATTGCCAGCCACGTTGCCCGTCGTCATCGTACAAAGTTTAGCAACCATACTTTCCGAAGCACCGCAGATTCACGCATAGGTGCATAGCACGAAGCTTTCAGTCGATGATTGAGCCTGCTCGCTCTGCATTCAGCAATTAATCAATCCACGCCATCTTGAGAGTAAGCATTGTCTTCTTGCAAGGTGGTACGACAGGGTCAATACCACATTCATTGCTTCATTAAATAGATGGGTCGTGATGATCAAAACTGTCGACCAAGAAAACTATGCGATGACACCACAAATGACGCGGCTGAATCATAAACACGCTAAATCGCAAAGGAACAAACGGTCCACAGTGGCTTCTAAGCTGATCTGCCGGACGCGTAGTAGAGTATGTATTCGTTAGAGTGAACTGCGCATTTTCCATAATGTATATATCTGTTGTGGAATTGATGAGTCTAAGACTTATTTGGAATGCTCCGCCATCAGCATCAATGAGTTCTGCCTCACGCGATATCGCGATATCTGATCAAAACCTAATCAACCGATGATGCACCTGCTGAACAGCTCTCTGGGTGCTTTCTTAAAATGGCCGAACAACTCATAGCAAAGCTGCGAATCCGAGCGTAGCAACACCCACGACCGTTTTGAGTGTTGCACCAGATGAGACAGCGACACCCACTGGCAAGCTAGCCGTACTTGCTTCGTTGAGCTTGCAGCACTAACAAGACTGCCTTAGATTGAGGTGATAGACGCTGCGGCTTTGCCCAAGACGCTGCTTGCTGAACTTGCTGAATTATCTATTTAGTACTAAATGCTGTCAAAGACGAAGCTGAGACTGAAGCTGCCGAGCTGATAGAATTTGCCAGATTGCTTGCGCTCGACGACGGAGAATACACGAACTCTGTGATAGGAATCAGTGTCGATCCTACCCCATTACCTGACGCAGTCGGAGGCGGGCTCTCTTGTGGTGCGTTGCAAAGCGCAAAATGCTGCGAATGTGATAAGAGTCTTCAAGCTGTGCTGCATAACTTCGGACCTCGAGATGAGTGTCAAGCAAGTCAACACTAAGGGGCTTTAAGGGCTCAATTTTAGATGACCTGTCAGAAGTACCAGGATGTGTCAATCTGATGCGGCACCTCTGCTCACCAATATACCGCTGTCTCAAGATACCTACGCAAGAGCTCCTACGAATGTGCCCCATCAAGGTCCCTCCGCCGCCTGATGCAGACGTCAGAGGCGCTGGCCAGTAGCTCAAAGCACTACTTAAGGAGTTTGAAGGTCTCAGCAAACAAAGCTTAGCTGAACTCCTGATATCCTTACATGACCATATTTTGGACTGCAAGTTGACTCTGGAAGAAAAATCACGGTATCACTCGCTGAGCAATCGAGACGTGGTCTCGCGATTTCCATAGTTCTAGCGAGTCTCGCTAGAGTCTAAGTCCGGTAGATTCTTATCGTCGTGTTGATACACGGTCAAAGTCGCGGCAATTTCATGATTGAGACCCAGCGCGCGTAAGACATGTATGAACCTCGAAGACAGGCTACCTTGAAGCATGAAGCACGTATGCACCAGACGCTAGTACTCGCTAGATGATAGGATTGCCGGTATCACATTCGGATCTTCTCAGTTAGATAATACGTATAGATTGGCCTGCCATCTGTGTGTTGAGGGGAATGGGTATGCTGCTAAGCATAATGATTTGCGTATGTGAAGCGTAGTAGATGACTAGACACTGTCGTGTTCGTGACCTGTCACAGAATGTTCTGCACCAGCAAACACGATTCAGGTGTTATCGTACTCCGTAAGGTGTAAACCTGCACCCAGGCTAACCGTTTCTCAATCTCGAGGCTGCGATAGGTCCGGCGAGTGAATTGTTCTTTCGGCAGGCACGTTCCGGCGAGGAGCGTGTCTCCATCGTGCCTGCGACGCATCACGATCGCGTTAGCGCTTTCGAAATGCGAGCACCTGTATCGAATCACTTTCGGGAAGAGATCAGGATGTCACGACTGCTCAGCTGTTGTTGCAGTACAAATAATGCAACAACTGCACTGCTTATGAAAGTAAGCATCAATAAACCACCATAATGTGGATCCTCGAAACACCTGGCCTATTCCTCGAAGGCAAGAAACTATGGTTGAAGCCAGGAAAGGAATATCTCTTTGGCCGGATTGAGAAGGACAAAAAGCGAGAATGGCTCATCCAACACAAGACAGTATCACGGAAACATTTCCTGTTGAAGGTGGCACCTGTACCAGATGGAGAGGTCAGTCAAGTTCACGCAAGGTCAAAGATAACGCTTCAAGACACGTCTAAGGCTGGAACGACCGTGGATGGTGAACTTGTCAAAGCCGCCACTGTCGAGCTCAGGAATGCCATCAACACCATTCGACCCGGGTCGAACCCAGATGTCATCACGATCTCGTGGTGGCCCTGCAACATAACATTTACATTGGACAAAAAGACTTTCAACCAGAGCGCTTTCAAGGCAAGACAAAACATGCTTCAGGAGCTGGACATACGAGTTGTTAGCGAATATTTAACAGGTCACACAACCCATCTCGTTGCCAAGAAACGAAATACCTCCAAGGGGCTGCAGGCCTTGCTGGAAGGAAGACACATCGTAGTAGATGAGTATGTCCAGGTACTGAGAATGGTCACGTTTCCCAAAGACGCATACGAGATCGAAGTCGATGGAGTCTCTGAGCTAGAGCTAGATTTTGATGGCAAATGGCCTGATACCCTGCAATATCTTCCACCCAAAGGAAGAGAACCTACGGAGCAGCCCGATGAAGCTTATCGACCGAATCCAGCAAGGCGCAAGATGTTTGACAAACACACGTTTTTCTTCTTTACCCAGTCACAATACGATACTCTGCTGCCAGTGGTGACGACAGGTCACGGCAAAGCTCTTATGTTCGAGACCACCGAGAATGTTACATCGGTAGACGAAGGTTACAAGTTCGTGCAGAATGCCACTGGATCTGCTGGTAAGGCTGTTATTGTGCAATCAAACACGGACGGAGATGAAAGCATCTGGCTTACAGACTACATTGAGGAACTCAGTCTT
This sequence comes from Pasadenomyces melaninifex, assembly GCA_022813495.1. Lineage (NCBI taxonomy): Eukaryota > Fungi > Ascomycota > Dothideomycetes > Pasadenomyces > Pasadenomyces melaninifex. The sequence continues at coordinate 352,041 of JAKLMI010000001.1, forward strand.
CGATGCAGCCAAGCCTCCGCCAACCAATCTGATATCCTTGACGCTATATTGGTCGTAAATACAGCTAAGTTACGGAAACCGATTACTGGTAGCTCGCAGCCAAAGACGCAACCTGCCTCCCACAAACGAGCGGCAGTGTCACGGAACAGCTCGGCGAAGGAGACCAAGTACACGAACAGAGTAGCCACAACAGACCAGAGTCAGAGGGACCAATCGCAATCGTCCTCTGCTATACTTTCATCTGAGACTACCGCTGCTCAGCGCCCACCTAATCAAGAAACGCAGCCGCAGGTCGCGCAAAGTTTGGACGAGCAGGATGACAATCCTAGACCTAAAAAGAGGACAAGAACCGAGCATGTCAAACGCACGCTTCAAAAGTTCGACGACGAGTTTGACCCAGATGCAATCCAGGCTTATGATGAGGAAGATGAGGTTTCGGTCGACGATGTGAGAAACACCTTTGAAGATCACGACCGAAGTCAATTCAGTGCTTCGATACGGTCTAGGCCGGAAGGTGAGGATTATCCACACGTCAAAACGGAACAGACTCAACCACTCACATCCCAGTCGACATCCATTAGGCATACACAGCATTTCGACGATGACATGGACGAGTTGCTTCCAGGTGTAGCCGCCATGCGCGAAGAGATGGAAAAAGAGGAAGCCGCGGCTAGACCACTACGATCAGCGCTTGCCAAACCACAAGCGAAAGACAAAACGAAACCTAAAAAGGTCCGAATAAATGTTAGAGAAACAATACGAGCTCAGCGTGAGGCTGAAGACGAGGCTGAGCGCCAGCAACGAAAACGATATGAAGAATTGCAAGCCGAAGACGTGGGCAAAACTGGACCTGCTAACCTTGCCCTGATCAAGCCTGTCAGTATGCCTGTGCGACAAAAGCCACAGAACGAATATCGAGGTGAGCAGTGGAAGCCGGAATGGGACGGACGGAAGAATTTCAAAAAGTTCAAACGCGCTCGAGACAAATTCGTCACAACAACTACGGACCGGCCTGATCATGAGACAAATGTCATCCCGTCTGTTACAGTAATCATGCAAAGTCGAGGCTTAGGCAACCCAGTTTGGATTCGAGCCGCAGATGTGCAGCCAAACCCAAATCAGAGCGAAGAGTCATCACAAACGACCTCCCAAAGATCCAAGCATCGGTCCCAGGCAAGTCAGCCCAGGCGCGTTCAGAAGGTTGGGCCCGATAGCGACTTTGAGGATGAGCACATTAGCCCGGCGACTATACGACTGCAGCAGGAGGCGAACAGCGTCCTTGATCATCCTGTTGACATAGAGGAACCTAGACAGACGAGGAACTCTGATATGCAAACGCAAACGTCGACTTCGACAAACACCGCTAGAGGTGCAGGATCAAAAAGACTTGCAAGCAGTACGTTTTCATCCAGGTTTGCACCTGACAAACGGCAGCGAACCCACACATCTGATATTGCGACTCAATCAAGCGCGTCGACGAGTACAGAAGATCCTCTCAAATTCAAATTCATCAAGAGAAACAGGAATAAAGATAGGCAGCCAAGTGAGTAGGTGCTTGTAGATATGAGATCGTGCGAGCCTGTCACGAGAACTTGCCTGTGCAAATGCACCAAAGCTAGTCTAAAATCGCATCACAAATACTTTCGGTTGCTTCGCTAGCTACCTTCTGGGCCGTCCTACATGACACAACAACTTTCACCTTTGACGCGGCCCTCGACCTTCGTTCTGATGGTCAGCCAGTCGCTTCGTCGCTCCGCAAATTCTACAACTTCTTCGACCGTGAAAACACCTCGATACCTTTCCGCGTCTGTGATAATGCTGCTCATCTCCTCTAATTCTTTGTTTGTCCTGCCCTCGAACAAGTAGATCTGGGATACCTCACGAAGCGCATTGAAATATACTGTCAGGTTCGGGTTTCGGTACGAGGCAACATGTGCTGTGTAGGCAGACAAATCTGAAACCCATGTAAGCTTGGACTAGTCAGATCTGACCCGGAGACTCACCTGAGAGAAGACGCATAGCACCCAAAGGACTTATCCTCTGCCTCTTGATATGCTTCACCAAAGTCTGGAATAGTCTTTGACTTACTTCCTGCACGAACACATCTATTAAGCTTTTGTCTGTGCTGCCTTGCAGCATACCTACGTGCTTATCCACAATATCGATAATGTGGAGACACGGCTTTGTTGGGCTCACGTCAATATCGCTAATTCCAAACATGCTATTTCGCTTATTCATCGTGTCCGCATCGAAGACTTGTGTTATAGGATTGAAGTCAGTAGGCTGCTGCTCCGTTGCACAGAGAAACTCGACTTCGTCCATGAGCACATCGATGCCTTTTGACAGCCCTGCAGCCACATGTTCATCAAGCATTTGCTCGAATTTACGCTTTTCCTTCACAGATGGTGCGATAAAGTCGTCTCGTTTGACGATGCCCATACGGACAACCTCTTGCTCGAAGAACACGTCGAGCATCTGTTGAATCAGGTCGCCGACGTTGACTAGTTCTAGAAACGTGGTAAGAGGTGCGACGACAGGACCCTGATGTGTGTTTGGCGAGGCTGACGACTCTGCTCGGGGGTTATATGCAGACAAGTGCTCGATGGCTTTATCAAAGCCGGTTCTAACGTGCTTGTTGCCGATAGTGTCGACCAGAATGAGGTATATCTCAGAGCACTTCTCTCGTGCAGTGTCTCCTGGTGGGCCGCCAAGCGCTATGAATTGTGCAGCTCGTTCGAGGGACGACTTTGCAGCATGGATTAGGTTGAGAGCCACGTCGATGCTGAAAAGACCTTTGATGTTGTCGAGGCGAGATGTCATGAGCGCCGCTTTTGCTGCAAGCTCATCGGTTGGGGCACGGGTAGGTAAGGCCGGAGTCAACGGTGTTGGTGTTGAACTGGCTAAGTGGTTATGCACATCCAGAGCACTATCTGTGCGTTTGTTCGCCGGTCTTCCGGTGAAAGACGGCAGTATATTGACAGGCATCATAACGACTTTCTTGAACGACGACATGAAATCTTTCTTGTCGGCTTGTCGGTTGACGTTCGACATGAGAAAGCTTTCGGCAGACGTAGCTTGCTCAGTCAGGTTCCTGTCCCACCGTTCTACCTCGCTAACTGCCTTCTCCCTGAAGAAGCTAAGCTCCTGATCCAGATATTGTTGCAGATGAGGAACAAACAGTCTGACAAGCACATTGCTTGCCCGTGCTATTGTCTCTTCGTCTGCGTTTTCTGGTAGAGCAAAATCCTGCACAAACTTGCTGGTAGCATGCAAACTCCCGGAAATGACCCGCAAGTACACAGACGTGCTGCGAGTACGCGCATCGGCGAATAGTGCTTCGAGGAAAGGGGACAGAATCTCTTCGCCAATTCTTTCAAGGTAGAGTAGAGATACCTCTGCAGATTCCGGAAATACTTCCTTGATAACAGCTGATTCTTGTCTGTAGGCATCACCTAGTCTATCGAAGTAAGCCTGAACTCGTTCAAGAGAAAGTTGTCCGTAGCCGAGTGAATAGTCGACACAGTCCGATACCGACCCGAGCTCTGCTTTTCTCGCAAGCAATCTATTGTCGTTCAAGAATAACTCTATGCTGTTACAGCCACCGGTCAACATGTGCAAGACATAAGCATGCTCCTTCATACGTCCCGTGATATCTTTGAACTCATACCCGGAGCGGAACTCGAGCAATGCTGCCGTGTCAAATTGTGTTATTAGAAATCCTATTTGTTCTGCTCTGGTTTGAGCACCCCAAGATATGTCACTCTTTGCAAAAGTTCTGATGTTCGTGAACATATCCGCTCTCTGAGTGGGCTTTGCAAAAGTGGTAAAGATCAACGTCTGGTCATAGCGACTTGCTTTGAGCGCATCTGAGTAGTACGGATATAGGAGTTTATGCAACTTCCCGTATTCCTGTCTTGCCTGGCCCCTCGTTGACCGGACATGCTTTACCGCATGCAGTGCTGCATCAGCAATATTGGTACCAACACTGTCAGGCGCTGGATTTGACAAAGATATCATGTCGAAGCCATCTTGTGCCTGCTTTACTATAGGCTGAGCATTGCTCATGATATGTCCATTGATGTGTCCCTCAGGTCTACCTTTGCCGTTGACCAGAGAACGCTCTATTGCGGTTCTCGTTTGACTTGCAGGAATGGACACATTTATTCCTCCACTGGCTGCCTTCCTGGCCTCGGCCTCCTTCCAGCAGCCCATTCTTTTGAGCCTTTGAACCCAGCGGTCGTCTTGATATGCCATTTCGTGCATTGTGCGTGATACGCGAGCGATCCGAATCATGTCCACAGCGTCCAAATAGTCTACCACACGGGCGATTAGCTCGATCGGGAGGAAAGGTTTCGAAATGACCATATCAGACATGCGTAACGCTGCCAAAGGATCACGTTTTGGCAGCGGCTTCGCGCCTTTTTTCTTCTGCACAGACATATCTATATCGGATTTAGCTTTCACGCTGATACTGCAACACAAGTTGGAGGTCTCAAATCAGCTTCAGAGTGAATACTTCTCGTAATACCGCGGATTGATCAACATGGTAGACCTCAGGCATGCCACCAAACTAGGTCACATCTCGGAAGCTCATCATTCAACCTGTTGACTTCATCCACGGCACTCCGAGTACATAACCATACAGAGGTCTGTCTCGACGAAGGAGCAGGATTTAGATTGGCTTCAGGAATAGTGCTAAAGTGTTCCGCAGGAGTACCATTACCTACAAGACCAATGTTAGTCGTAGACGACGAATATAGGTGCCTGAGGCATCTGGGCCTTATCACATCAAAGCTTCGGTCGGCAACCTACCTAGGTACGTGCGAGAGTTCCCAGTACTGATCTTCGATGAGGATGTGAAAGGCCATAATTACCCACGTCAGACGGATGAGCTGGCATCTGCACCAACCATGATGCAATGCTCACACGAGCAAGGGTGTCAATTCACAGCAGATCCTCTCAATGACAACTCCAACAATCGCGAACGACAATGTGATTCACAATGTGATTACCGAAGATTCAGAACAGTCTTTGTACGCGTGTGCTCGTTGTCGTCAACAGAAAGTGAAGTGTGATCGAACACTACCAGTTTGTGCACATTGCACCAAGTCCTCAAAGTCATGTACATATCCCGTATGTATTCTGCCCTTGGCATATCAAGCTCTATTCTATAGATACGGTAAGGACGATCGTTGATATATCACAGTTGACCGTACAAAAACCAGGCCCGAAGGCTGGGTCACATCGTCGCTCACGTCCTTCAAGCTCGCGTACGCTACCGGATGCGCCAGCAAGCTTGCAGCATCCGATCAAGAAAGCGAAGGTCGACAATAGTGTTATTGATCTGCCAAAACTGCCATCGATCCACAACCTGACCTCGGGTCTTCCCCACTCCTATGCTAAGAACACAACGGCAAGCTCAAGTTCCCATAGTCCTCGTTCATCAGCAAAATCGAACAATCCATTCCTGAAATTTGTGCTGCCAAATCATGCACCCACTACCGAGATACATGCACCAAATCTCCCTAGAGACAGCACAGAAATAGGGCTCAAATTTAGCGAAGCATGTGCCGGGCTCGGCTGCTCGTTCGAGCAAGGCCTCTTGATGATTGATGTATACTTCAATCACATGACTGCATATACTCTTTTCCATCGTCCAACATTCAAGCAGAAACTGCAGGCAATCGTTGACGTTGACCGTCTGCAAGCTTTTGTGTCGCCTCTATTTGCATATGCGCTTCGCTTCAGGGACAACTTTCCCCTACTGCATACTGTTCCTTCTAACGCAACGGCTATGCTGGATCTGTCGAGCAAGCTACAAATCAAATGCATTGAAGAATGTCTTGACGATGACCCACCTTTGTATCTTCTACAATCCCTATTCTTGGTGGCCTTTCAGAAGCTGATCCATGGTGTCAGAGGGAAGACGTGGCGCCTCATCGGAGATTGCATAAGAATTGCTTATGAATTAAAGCTCCATCTTCTTGACGTTGGGGGCTCGCACGACGAGTCAGAAGTCAACCATGAGGTCGATGATGGTGTAGATTTTGTCCTTCACGAGGAGAAACGACGCATCTGGTGGGCGATCTGGGAGATGGACACATTCACCTGCACTTTGCGAAAATTGCCAAGTGCGATCGATGAACGTCTCAATTTTACGTACTTGCCCATTTCGGATGAGGACTGGTACACATCTAGAGAGTCAAGGAGCTGTTTTCTTTACCCTGATGCAACGCGCAGGTGGAAGGCCTTAGAGGCAAGTGGTAACAGGAGTGCGCAAGCATGGTACATCGTCATCAACTCATACATGTTCGATGCTTTTCAGATGGGTGCATTTCCTGAAGTATGGTGCAATCGCATCGGCTTCTCGAGAAACAACAGCTCTGAAGCTAAACTCCTGCCACAGATGCGGAGTTATGTTGAGAATTGTTTGCAATGTGCTCACGGTACACTCCCTAAAGAGCTCGAATGGCAAGACAGGTTTCTTGCTTTCGAAGATAGCGTGAGTGAGCACGGTCTTCCTGCCAGGTCGATCGATTGTGCAAGGTATTGCATTCACGTTATGGCCCAGCTCGCAAGGCTTATGCTTTGCATCTGGGAGATTAACCATGCTCCAGAAAATGCAAGAGTAAAGTCGTCAGCTTCAGACATGGGAAGCCATAGAGCAACAGATTCAACCCAAGACCAAACCTGGGACAAATACGTGGACGCTGCAAATTTCACAGCGACCATGATACGGAACTGTTCACCACAACATCACAAGTTTGTGAATCCTCTGATAGTGAACGCAATTTGGTTCGCCGCCGCCAGTCTCGTTGTCTCTAAGCTCTTTGGCCCAGCCGATTTTGATTCGCGGCTTGCTCAATCCAATTTCGACCTTTTAGTGGTAACATTGAACCAGTACGAAGCATTTTGGCAAATCCCAAAGGTGCTCAAAGACAAATTACGCAACCTGGAAGATACATTGAAACACTTGCAACCAAAAACCTTACCAGTGGTGGCGACGCCCGTAGAACAGTCAGGTACCATGCCCACTCAAATTCAGTTCCGTGAAGCTCCACAGCATCACTCTATGCTTGAGGCAAGTCTGATACAGCCTGATCAGCTACCCTTCCCGAAGCACGAACCTTACATCGATCTGCAGAATCAAGACTGGCTTATACAAGGCTACTTGGACTTCAATTCAATACCGTCATTCGGGTCAAGTCAAACGGGACTCATCACGCCATTTCCCTTCGACACCACTTTTGAGCCGAATCTTGATATCGATGGCTTCAATTTTCACGATTTGTTCGCGTACCCTTACTAATAGGGTGACGTGAAATCTCAGTTTTGAAGGTCGAGTCAGAATCATCTCCAGGAGCTCCTGAGCCGAGAACGAAGTCTTTGCCTGTCTCGCGGTGCGACCGTCATTTGCGTGATGAGAACCAATTGATGGTTTGATCACTTCATCAAGAGTTGTGTGCACAGTGCCAAGCCTCTGTTCAGGGTGATACTGAGCAAGGTGGCATCGTGCGGTGTGCCTGGATAAGCGCGGTGAAAGTTATCTGGGAGGCCGTGTTGTGCTGCTCACCACATCTTCGGAAGTCGTATACAAAGGAAAATGTGGCGTGTATGTGTATTCCCACTATTTTGGCATCCCAGTCAGGCCAGACGATCGAGTCAGATCGAGTGTTTAGGGGACATCAAATTATATGTCTGCTAAATCAGTTCTGGCGACATCGTTGATCGATTTGAGCAATGTTTCAGGAACAAGATAGTGCTAAGACTTGGTACATCAAAGCTTGGTTGCTGCCAGCAATGCCCAGATATTCATTAGATAGAATCGACCAATCACGTACCTAGGTAGTATGAGAGGAACACAGGTACTAGTGTTAGTTAGACCGCCCTCTGCCAATACAGCTAGGCGCGATCTGGCACCCTGTCATGTGCTTTATCTGAGGAACCATCGCAGTCCGCGCACTCGAGGTAAAGTGGATATATTCATAATGATCTTTACCCGTTCAGGCTTCTACACTATGTCTCGCTTCTACTGAAGTGACATGCATGTCATAGCTTACAGTAGAGACCGCAACTACGAAACATGCTCCCTCAGTAGCCGGCCGGCGAGGTCAATGGATCATCCGGCGCCTGTTGGCGGATCGCCCAGAAGCAAAGGCCTTCACTACGAGAAGATTACTTAAGCTCTTCTATCGGTAGCTCGTGTTAGGCTTAGGGAAGAATCCACTTGCAGAACGCAGTAGTGCGTTATGCAGATCAGGTTAGACTTCTTATTGTGTTGTACAGCAACACCACCCCGAATTCTTGATCACTAAGGATTTCTAGAGATCCCTGCTCCTTTGTCAGGAATTGCAGTCGTCATGAGCCTGCCATTCAGCACTCGTGTAATTGGAAAGAGTTTCGTGGTCTTGAATGTCGAAGATGCTTGAAATATATACACCAAGCGTCTGCTTTGTGCATGGCAACATTTGTCTCACCAATCTTTACTTGCATTCCTTCTTGAAAAACCGGTAGGCTTTACAGCTTTAACGCCACGATATCGACATGTTTGCCGACCCAGACTATTTTGGATCGTACAGCCTCAATCCAGATGGCTATCTCGAGTCACCGACTGAAGCAGTGCTGCCTACAAACCTAGATTATACATTGCTAGATCTACCACTGTGGCCAGACACAACTTTGATAGATGACGAAAGCACACCTCCACCAGAAACACCTCCTTTGTCACGATCTTCGAGCCTGAACAGCAGTGATACCAGCTCGCCGGAAGTAGCAATAGTGCCGCTCAGAATTGCTACCAAGAAAGCTGATAGATTTGAAATTACCTGGCCAGATGAGGGTCAAATCAACACTAAGACAATCAAGCTGGTAACACTAAAGAGAGCCACGAGTATAACAGAGAGCCTTGCCTCACTATCCACAGTCTCTTCACCTGTTTCTACACTACCAGATCCCCATCATGAGGGCTCATGCAGTAGATGCAGACTAACAGAAGCAGAAGCACGCAAGTGCAGATTGGATAGAAGACGCGAGCAAAATCGTGCCTCACAACGCAAGTTCAGAGCACGCAAGGAGGCTAAGATCAAAGAGGCGGCCAGTCAGGTTGCTACACTTGAGCAATATGTGGAGTTCCTAGAGAAGCACAATAACGACCTCGAGGTGACCAATGCAGATCTACGACAGAAGCTTACAATGTTTGAGAACAGCCAGCGTAGCCAGTCAATATCAACAAACTTGACAAGCTCACCGAATCATATACAAACACTCGACTGGTCCCTGGCAGTGCCTTGACATAGCTATGCCTGAAGCTGGATATCTTGATAATTTCGAGATAGCACTCACTTGTCTTTCATCTCTAGCCTTTGCTATCAGCCCACAACTCAAACCAAGGGACTATAGTCACAAGGTGCGTGCGTTCTCGATTCGATCGTGCAGCAAGATCAGGCAGGTGAATGTCGGAATTCTTGGACTGTGTCTTTTGACCATCTCAACATGTGCAAAAGCTCACTCACAACATTGAATCCACTAATGACGAGCTGCGACCTGGACATCATTCCTTGAAAAGAGTTCGATTAGTCATCATCTGGCCGACGATTGATGCCGTGTGTCCAGGAGGATATGGAAGCATGAAATACTTACAATCCTTGCATCTAGAGAGATGCGTACTTGTCTAGCTTTGTAAGCACATCAAATCCGTGCTCCAGATTGGTGCCAAGACGCTCCAGGACCTACCAAGACGGCAAGAGGGTATGGGATTGGTGATAAGTGCATTCTACGCGAATCGTTGCATAGGTTGGGTTTGATAGGCCTTCTCGCACCACTTGTAGGGTTCGTGTATATGCGGGCTCAAAAGCTCCTGAAAGTCGTTTCTTGTTGCTAATATCAGCATCTGTCTGCTTTAGTGCAAACTGTGGAAGATGTCACATAGAATGCACGCAAAGGTACAAGAGCAGTACATCGGCATAGTACAGGCATCAAGGATGGTCCGTGTATGCACAAAACTTCCAAGTCAACAGGGACTCAGAAAAATTGTGAAATAACTGCCATATCAGGCAGACTTTGCTAGATAGTCTTGGCAAGGACGCGAGCCAAGCCTCAACGTGATAGTCCATATCACGAAGATGAACATGACTAAGATAGCCTATGCGTGAATAGGTAAATTTCAGCTCATCTCGCATCCCGCAGGACCTCTAAGACCTCCTCCAACTTGGTCAGCTGCGGCTCCCCATTGCCCCATATGTCTGTTAGTGTCTGTCGTGCAATTTGTTCGATAGCTCTTTCGTCTGTTACACCAACCTCGCTTAGCTTAGTTGGGAGGCCCAATTGTTTATAGAACTTCTCGACTGCAGTACCTGCATCATTCTCATTCCATCCAAGCTCCATGTTGAAAACCTGCAGCACATCTTTCTGCCTCTCTACATCCCAGTGCTTGCTCTCAGGGTGGCGTTTTTCATACCGCAAAACTGCAGGCAGACCTACACAACTGGTCAAGCCGTGTGGAACTTTCCCGACACTGCCCATCTGGTGACCGATAGCATGCGATGGTCCCATTCTTGACTGGTAGCAGATCAACGTTGAGCAGGCACCTCGTGCACCAGCTTGACAGGAGGAGATAGCAGTCAGCATCTCCTGATCATCAGACGAAATGTTCTGCTCTCGAGCGGTTTTGTACCTTTTCAGGCCTTCAATCAACATGGCAAGTGAATTTCGAGCAATTTTTGTGCCTTCTTCGCCCACCCTAGTGCTGACGATGGACTCAACACAATGGTCAATCGCCCGGGCCCCACTCTCCAACCACACGTTTTGAGGCACCGTCGCTATGATAGCAGGATCCAACAGTACTACATCAGCTGCCGCTGGCACTTGTTCGACAGATTCTCCCAAATGCTCCTTCTTGCCTCTAAGGTCTGTTGCTGAGCTGATAGGGTTGTACTCTGAAGCACTCAACGTGCAGGGGACTAGAATGAGTTTCATCGTCGGGTCTTTGAGTTCACCAGGCTTGGTTCTACCCTTTTTCAAGTCCATCAATGAGGTAATACTATCTGCCGTCAACTGATCTGCTGGCAAAGTGGCTGCGAGCAGACGAGCGATTTTGCATGCGTCCGAGTACGAGCTGGAACCAATGCTTACAAGGCAGTCAGCATCTTTATCCTGCAGAATCTTCGCGATTGCAAGCACGTCTGCATAAGGCGTGTGAGAGCCAACCCCAATTTTCTCGGCAACGAAGTTGTCCCCTAAGGACTTCTTGAGATCTTGCAGGACTGTGGACCGCTCGCTCATGGACCGGCTAGCAACGAGAACAACGCTTCGGCAATTCCACTGTGCGACCAGATCGGGCACATCCTCTAAAATGCTGCCGTTGACTATTGCTTTGAGCTTTGACGTAGGTCCTGTCGGCATTTGTGCTATTTCGCGCCGCTCCAGAGCATTTTCAGAGCTCATGCTGTTACCACAGGCTAAAATTCAACGCAAGCGGATTCTGAAGCTTTGTAGAGAGTCGGGAGTTGCTTCGTCACAACCCGAAATCGAGCAAGATTAACTCAAATTTCGTTCAGACGAAGCAATGGGTAAAGGCCCTGCTAAAGGTGACTCGAGAGACTTGTCTGCCAGTACTGATCAGTCCGCGTGCTATTAGATCAATATGCTTGATCGATTGTCCTCGTTAACCTAGCCGATATAGCTTGTCCCTCTCAACCTAAGAGGATAAGTAAACATTGGAATGAGTACATAGCTACAAGGCCTTTAACTACCCATTTCGGTCGGCGTTCGGCTGCTCGACTACTATGACGTCGAAGTTCTCGGAAGCCTCAAACCTCTAAGTTTGACCATGTCCTTAACTATTAACCAGCCAATGGTGTTGATTGACTTCTGAGGTATATGAATCTGTAAGATGTCAGACTAAATGCTGGGCGGCCTTTGAGCCAGAGGATCCACATACCAGAGAAATGTGCTACGGGTCGAATGCCATGGGCAGTACTACTCGTAGTCCTTGCACAGGCGTCGAGGACTACCAAAGAGGCTAACCACAACTCGTCCGAGTCGTCCTTGATTATACTACTGCCAATGTCGATCGTATTGGAGCTTGCGAAGAGACCTGTACCAAACGAGTCGGAATTCGACTAAAGTCCTTGCTGCCTCAAGATATCCTGCCAGCATATATGTGAGAGATCTCGAGACACGACCCTTCCACTTTCAGTATTTGATGTGACTCCGTAAAATAGTCCGGTTCCTGCGAATAACCCAGACCGTTCCGCCTGGCAGATTCATTCACCAGCCGCAACGACTTCAGGCCTCTTTTCCAGTGTCTCTGCGATAAATCCTCTCAGCGCTCTCAATTTATCAGCTGCCGTCGTGCCTGTGCTGTTGCTAGCAGAAATCTGAGCCAGGTTCTTCGCAAACCGGTCACGTTCACTGTTATCCAGCTTCTGCTTCCTCTTCATTGCGCCGGGTCGAGACTTCATACTCTTTCGCTGAATGATGTTGACTTGATCCGATGTTTTTACGCCAGCAGCATTGGCTCCTCGCTCCTGCACCCCATCTGGTCCCTCCGAATCAGGTAGAGCTTCTGCAAGGCTATTCAAAGTTGTCACCAGCTTCTTGTTCGGCCTTCGCCGTCTAGCTTTGGCAGAACTTGGCTTCGTGACTTTGGACATGAGGTGTGCATGTTTGATGCGCCGTCTGTCCTTCTTCGAGGTTGCGAAAAGTGGGTCAGACTTGGTGACTGCAGAATTGATTCCATCTTTGCGCTTGAGTATTGATTTGGTTGGCTGTGCAGACTTGCTAGGCAGTGGTCGCAGAGGTGTCATTGTGCTTAGGACAAGCAGTTTATGGGCGACTTGATATACAGAGCTTCCTGACCATTTACTACATCATTTGATTCTGTCCTATTGTTACAAATGCCATATTGTGCAACAAATTTCTGAGCCACATGTAGTATGCGCTAACTCGCCGTTTGGTCAAACGTAGTACCTTCGTGCTGCCTCGTTGCGCCTGGCGCTTGAGCAAAACTTCCGCACGACTTCAGGCAGGGGTGGGAAACTACATAGCCTAGATCAGTCACTAGAAGCAGATTCCTAGGTGTCAGTTTAGGCCACAATTTAGGCGCGGAGAAGCACCATAGAAAAATCATGCGGCAGCTTAGTCAAATCCGCTGGTATGGTGCCTGAAAGATTGGCGCAGATTTAGGGAACGCGTCGAGGCTGGCAAGCCAGCGTAGAGCACAAGAAGCACCAAGGCGCAGCGACACATCAACACTTTCAGTGCAACATCCACGTGCTGTCTTTCCTTGATCGTTCAAGGTGTCTACCAACGACTCGCAACGGACGGATTCTGCAGTCTCGTACCCTATGACAACTGGCCATTTCCACCCAGTATCAAGTAGTGCGTCGGCGATTGCTTGTTACATCAGGGAATTCGAGGTCAGGTCCACTATCGGGAGCCCAGACTCTTATCGAGAGGTTTAATAAAAACGTACCTCGGTCCTATTCAGTATGAACCATTGATACAATCCGTCTAAACCCCCGACATTGATCTTACTCTCGTTCAAAATCGTAAAGGCAGCTAACAATAGCATCATTTGCACCATCGGGAAATTGATTTAACAATGCCAGCCACTCTGTACGATAAATTGCTCTTCTTCCCAACGTTAGGATATATACTCGCACGAACCACCCTATCTGCACTGACAGGACCATTCCGCGGACCATCCGGAGCACCAACATACAGCGAGCACGTAGCAAACGCTTTGGTCAGGAATTTCCTAACCTACTTCAGCATCGAGCAGATCCAATGGATTGCTCCAAGTTTCGTCGACTCATACAAATCGTGGTGCACTAAGAATAACGTCAAACCTGATATTGTTGACATACCAGGTACGACCACACAAGGCTTCTGGCTGGGATCTCAGTCTGCAAATTACGTGCTCATCTACTTCCATGGCGGTGGTTACATGGCACCCGGAACTACACAGCACATTGACTTGATGCTGCGAATGATCAAGTGGTCGAACAATAATCTTGCCGTGTTCTGCGTGGCATACACGCTGGCTCCTGCTGGAGCGTATCCATCCCAGATCGCGGAGTGTGTTGAAGGGCTTCGTTATGTGCTTAATCTGCCTGGCCGATCACCTTCGAACATCCTGCTTGGTGGAGATTCTGCTGGTGGTGCTTTGGCACTTGCCGTGCTTAGTCATATATCACATCCCCATCCAAGGACTGATGCTGTCGGAAAGCTTGAGCTGCAGCAAAATCTGAAGGGCTTGATCGCAATATCACCATGGACCAGCTCTGATACTGTGAAATACCCGAGCATGAACCGTTTCGCAGGTCGTGACATTGTCAATAATGAAAATGCGACGTACTGGTCTGAGGCCTACAAAGGCAGAGGCAAGAACGTTCCAGATGATGCATATGTATATGCTGTTCTGGCGCCAGCTGAATGGTGGGCAGATGTCAAGTGCGATGAGGCTCTCGTCGTGGCTGGCCAGGAAGAAGGATTAATAGACGCTATTGCTGACTTCGCGAAGAAATACGAGCAGGGAGCAGGGCAATCGAAGATCGAATTCGTAGTAGGAGAGCGTGAGGTACACGATGCTCCGCTCAATGCGACCCCGGAACATAGACTCAAGGAGCTTGGCCGTACGAAGCAGGAAGGAGCCATTAGATTGTGGTTGATAGAGAAGGTCGCGACTGGCAAATAAGCAAGATTTCCCGATTGATGAGCTTTGCAAAATATTACAACTATTGACCATTCGAGGCTATCACTCTCACCCAGGAAGAGTAATTCGATTGCGCCCAACACTTTCGCTTAATGCATGAATCTTCGCGTTGGATGTGCTAAAAGACTGATCCAGCGAATGCATTCGGGACTGGTGAGCATGAAAAGACAAGAATTAGACCATTACAAAGAAGGCGAATACGTAGGCCAAGGTGTTTGAGTTTTTGGTTTTTATTTGTATTCATATCTGGCTCTATTTGTGCCCTGTATCCGAGACAAGGCGTCGAATGATCTGATCAGGCACAAGACCTCCTCCAAAGAGCTCGGAATGTTCTTATGCTCGAGATCCACCACTGCATTAGCCTTGCAAGTATTCGTACATGCGCAGCGCACCGACATAATGGCATGCCTGGCTATCTCCTTCTGAGAATGCACCTTAAAAAGTCCATTGACGCCTTGTCCGAACACACAACGCAAGTTCTTAATGTTGTATTAATGCTCAAGCATGAAAACGTTGCCTAAGAAAAAGGCCGTGTCGAGGAAGGGGTATCTCTGAAACGAAGTGAAAAGTGTTAGTGGCAGAATTAAACAAAATAATGAAGTGCGTCGTATAGCAATTGCTGAGACCGACCCTGCCTGTTAGCAGAAAACAAAGTAAGGTTGCTAAAAGTTAGTATGGGTCAGTAGGTCGACATCCTTGTATATGGAGGTCGTAGACTGGTTTCAGAGCTAGTGCTGCGGTTTGCACTTTTGGCTGTACCGCCACCTGTATTAGTGTCAGGCAGCCTTGGTCCTTTTTGGTTCAGGCGTGGAAAAGTCGAGGATAGATTCTTCCTCGTCTTCAACGAGCTTGCGCTTGCCATTAGTGCGCTTTGATGGGGTCGTGATTGTCTGTGCCAAAACTTCATCATCTTGAGTGATCGAGTGCTCGTTGTCCTCTCTCGATTCCTCCGAGTTGAGGGGATCATTGGTCGCAGCTGTGTCGCCAGCTGCGTGATCAGTATTTTCGTCTAGCAGGTCTATAACGTCTTGTGTATCCAAGTCTGGCTCTGACTCCAGGTCCGCGAACAGATCTTCTTCTTCGTCTTCTTCGTGTTGGTCTTTGTCATTAGAAGTCTCAACCTCCGCAGAATCCGACTCCACTTCATTGACAAGTGCAGTAGCGCCATTTTTGGGAGTGTGGTGATCGGCAGACTGATTCATGGTTTCTTCGATCAATTCAGCGACATCGTCACCATCGAGAGCGGCATCGTCTTCGTCGTGATAATCAAAGGATGTCGTAACAGCAGCAATCTCGGGATCTGCCACAGCTGATGAGCTCTCCTTGGACAAGTTTTGCCCGTTATTAGTTGCGAAGTGCTGAGCTTCTTCACCATCTAAAATCTCGTGATAGTCGGTAGAACCCGCTTCTAATGCTACAGCAGGATCGGATGCGTTGTGGTATTCAGGCTCTTCAGCATCCGCAAATTCTGCGGCGGACGCATGTGAGAGCTCGGGTGAGCCAACATGTTCTTCGACAATCGTAGAATAAGTCTTGCCTTCCCGAGCCGAAGTCACTAGATAGTTCATCTGGGTTCTGAGGCACACTCGGTGGCTAAGTTGGCAAAAAAGAGGCTCGATTTCACTCAGCTGTTGATTTTGGGAAAGCAACATGTAAGTATCAATGACTTGGGCAAGAGTAAGCTCTTTTGAGTACCTTGAATCTTCGCAGATGTGAAGACCAAGTGACGGAATATCGAGAACCACTTCATCATCATGTCCCATGTAATCGCCCAGCGAATCATGCAGTTGTTTTAGCATATTTTCGATTGGGCCATAAGCGAGGTTGCTGTCGTGAAGCATCGAATCTACTGTGTCATCTTCTGGAAGTGGAAACATGTGAAAGGATTGTCCGTCATACTCAACCATAACAGTGTGTAGAGGGGGAAATGCGACATCTTCAGGTATCGATGTCTCATCATCATTCTGTGCAGTAATTTCGGTGGGATCAAGAGATTTACTCAGCTGTACAGCGTCCTCATCTGCTTGATCATCGGTGTCGGAAAGTTCGTGACTAGGTCGATCCGCCTGAACCGGGACCTCATCCACATGTGCTGGCTTGGCAAAGTCCTGGATAGAAGTGTTGTATGCTGTTGTATTGTTGACTGTGGCCGGAAGAGTATTTTCTGAGCTCGTTACCTCGTGTGAAGTGCCGGGCTCTTCTACTATGTTCAGTGTTGCTGGTTCTTGATCAGTGTCCTGCTCATGCTCTTCGTCTAAAAGGTCCGGTTCTATTTCGGGCTGATCGGAAAGTTCGTTTAGATTTGTATTGGGAAATGGTAGTGGATCCTCGTAACTATTCGTGAATTCGGTGACTTCTACGTTGAGCGGCTGCTCATCAGCAGAAACGTGGGTAGCAGACGCATCCTGATCAATCGCGTGCATGTCAAGGTCATCATCGAAATCAAGTAGGTCTTCTTCGTACATAACATCATCCTGATTAGTGGCGCTGTTGTCTGCCTGCGTGAAATCTACGTCGTCTTCAGCCTCATCAAGCATACTGTTGTCCTCCATAGACTGCTCAGGGTTATCCAGTAGGTCGACATCAAGGTCGTCGTTGTGCGCATAAGGTGAGGTGCCAACCTCCATATTGTCGTCCTGGTCAACCAACAGCGTGGAAGAGGACATTGCATGTGTGGTTGACATGATCTCGTGTATCTACCGAAGGAACGCGTTCCGGATTTTGACTGCCTCTTTTCGACCACTGAGATTGTGCAGGATTCTGCGTTGATAAGATGGGATTCAGTATCTGTATCAGAAAGTCTCCAGGACTGATCCTTTGCGCGTCGTGAAATAAACCACTACAGGTAATTGCTGATTGACTCGTGGCGTCAGGGATTGACGTTGTTTGTATGGCGGCAGGTCGAATCGAATGCATGGAACAAATCCTTGGCGAGTGCAATTGAGAGCGAGGATATCTTCGCTAGACAGGAGACAATGGATAAATAGTGTATCCGGTTTGCTTACAGCGTGATGAGAACGCGATGGTTGCAGGCTGCCTCCTCCCTGCCTCGAAACAAAGACGCAAACGTCGAAGAATATGTCTCTTGAGGCAGGTCAGGCGAGCGGGATGATCAGGCCCTCAGGCATTAATGCCTGCTGGCATGTGCAGAGGACACGTTCGATTACCTTGAGTTGATGTCTAGATTGACACAATCCAGACAAGCTAGAAAATCTAGAGAAATCCCCTTGAGATCTTCGGACAGTCAGAGCGCAGCATGGTATGCATAACATTGCCCGAATAGAGTTTATACTGACTTGCACAGGTCGTCTTAGCAGCCTCAATTATTACCCGTGGAGGAAAGGCTATACTATCCAGACAGTTCCGAGAGATTAACAGGTCAAGGGTGGAGGCTCTGTTAGCATCTTTCCCTAAACTAGCAGATGCTGGCACACAGCATACAACTGTCGAACAGGACAATGTGCGCTTCGTCTATCAACCACTGGACGAACTCTACATGGTGCTCATAACCAACAAGCAATCCAACATCCTACAAGACATTGACAGCTTGCACTTATTTGCGCAAGTAGTCAGCAGCATTTGCAAGAAGCTTGACGAGCGTGAGATTCTGCGTAATGCTTTCGAACTGCTTAGTGCCTTCGACGAATTGGTCACGATGGGCTACAGAGAGAATTTGACCATGGCTCAGATCAAGACATTTCTGGAAATGGAGTCCCATGAGGAAAGGATACAGGAGATTATTGCGCGCAACAAAGAGCTGGAAGCGTCGGAGGAGCGAAAGCGCAAGGCCAAACAGCTGGAGATGCAGCGCAAGGAGGCTGCTCGTAATGCAGGATATGGCAGAGGGGTCGCTCCAAAGATGCCACAGTATCCGACATACACGCCCCCTCCTCAGCCGACAGTAACAGACTCTTACGACAGCTACCAAGCAGAAAAGAACAAGACCTTTAGTAAGCCACTAGCGTCTAGGGGCAAGGGTATGCAGCTTGGCAAGAAAAGCAAGAACACAGATATGTTCGACAAGGTTCGGGCTGAAATGCCCGAAGTCGATGAGCCACTTGCCCATGCGGCGGCCCCTGCCACAATATCCGCACCTTCCAACAGAGCATCTCTGGACACAAGCTCGGGCAACGCCGTGCATGTCACGATTGCTGAACAAATCTCCGCAAGACTAGGGCGAGAGGGCAACCTGACTTCGTTTGAGGTCAAGGGTGATTTGCAACTCAAAATCTCAGATCCGGCATTGACCAAGCTGAATTTATCGTTGCAGGCCAACGAAGGACCGTTGAAGGCTCAATTCAAGACCCACCCCAACCTGGACCGAAATCTGTTCACTTCGCAAAAGCTGATACAACTCAAAGACACCAGTAAGAAATTCCCAACGAATGCATCTACTGCTGTTTTGAGATGGAGAGCTACAGCACCTGCTGAAACACCTGATGTTTTGCCAATCAATTTCACAGTCTGGACCAACAAGTCAGCGGACGATACATACACTGTCACTGTGGAATACCAGTTAGCTGACGCATATGTTGACTCCCCCGAACCTGTTCTGTCAGAAGTCAGCGTCACAATACCGTATCAAACGTCAGAGCCGTCCGTGTCAAGCTTCGACGCACAATACTCGGTAACGGGTGACTCTTTGGAGTGGAACATAGGGGCAATCGATGCATCGAACAGCTCAGGTAGCTTCGAGTTTGAAGCCCAGGCAGAGGACGAAGCAGAATTCTTTCCGATGCAGATACGCTTCGATATGGCTAAGCCATACATTGAAGTGGATGTGCTCAATGCTAAGCTGCTTGACGAAGACGAAGCAGTGGCGTTTGACAAAGTAGTGAGAACCAGGAGTGATGGGGTGATTATAGAATAGCCTAGTGTAGTTCGGGAATGATAGCAGCACTTGAAGAAGCATGGACTGCAATTGAGGGCATTCACCAGCCCATTCAATCTATCCTCACTGAGGCGCAACTGCTGCTACACTCACTTTGCTAACCGATAACGTTGTCGGAATCAAAGATACGTAGTAGATGGTTCTAGCTAGCAGTGGTGCCTAGCATCTCATTCAGGCAGACTTCCTTACATGAGGCAAAGCTAGTAGCCGCCCTGTTTCAAGCGTAGCTCAGGTCAGTAAAAGGTCTAGAGTGCCGAAAGCAGCACCGAAGGAGCCAGTGTATTCGAATAGTTATAGGTCGCTTTTCAGTACTGCCGGCTACCTTGACATTGCTATTGCTTACGCGCCTGCCGCGTTCAAGCGTGTTATTGTCACTTTCGACTGAGCACGATTTGACCTCATTGAACAGAGGCAGAAGGCTGCCTGCCGCAGCATCTTCTTATACCAACGTATACATGTACCACTTCTGACCTTTCGAGCCTCACGACTGCGACGATCCTTCAACATTACCAATATGTCTTTCCTTTCCGGGTCGCAAAGCAATACCAGCAGTACATCTGGCGACCTCAAGAACGACGTTGAATTACAGATCATTGGTGAGGATAGTATTTCAGATTTGCAGTTCTCGCCAACCGCAGACTACCTCGCCGCCGCATCATGGGACAAAAAGGTTCGAATCTGGGCCGTGAGCGAACAGAGACAATCTAAGCCTGAAGCATTAATTGACTTTGAAGCACCAGCCCTGGCTTGCGCTTGGTCACAAGATGGGACGAAAATTGCTGGTGTGGGCGCAGATAATCACATTCGTCTACTCGATTTGCAACAAGGGGGGACAACACCACTGTCCTGGAAAGCTCACGATCAGCCCATCCGATGTTGCAAGTTCGGAAATATCAACGGAAGCCCATACCTGATTACAGGTTCGTGGGACAAGAAAATCAAATATTGGGATCTGCGATCAGACAAGCCGACGGCAGAACTGGACCAACAAGATCGTGTTTACACAATGGACGTAAAGGACAACTTATTGGTGGTCGGCACCGCAGATCGGTACATCAATGTTGTCAGTTTAGCAGATCCAACTAAGATCTACAAAACCATTCAGAGCCCATTGAAGTTCCAGACTAGAGTTGTCTCCTGCTTCAAAGAAGCTAACGGATTTGCGGTCGGCAGCATTGAGGGGCGCTGTGCGATCCAATACGTTGAAGAGAAGGACTCTAGCAGCAACTTCAGCTTCAAGTGTCACCGGGAAAATGCACCAAACTCAAAAGACGTCAGCAACGTCTACAGTGTGAACGCAATCTCCTTCCATCCAGAGCACGGCACGTTCTCTACTGCTGGCAGCGATGGTACTTTCCATTTCTGGGACGGTAATGCAAAGCACAGATTGAAAGGCTATCCAGCCACAGGCAATCCTATCACCGCCACGGCCTTCAATAGACAGGGGACTATCTTCGCATATGCAAGTTGTTACGACTGGAGTCAGGGCTATCAGAAGAATTCACCACAAAACAAGCCCAAAGTCATGCTGCATCAGGTCATCCAGGAAGAAGTAAAGCCAAGACCAAAGGCTGGTCGACGATAGGACGTCAATGCAGTATGCAAATACACAAACCAGAATTCATGCTCAACCGACGAGATGGTATGGAGTTCTACAAGCAAGAGAAGTATCTTTGCTCCAATAGCCGTTTGAAGCCACACAAGAAGTGCAGAGTTATCTGTCGACCACATGCGTTCGATCGGTGTTGGCACTGGCGTTGAGGATGGAGCTTGCTCTTTGGAGGTCAATAACATCGCTTGGAAGATTTCTTATGTGAGAAACTCGGGGAATATAGGAATGGGTCGCAAGTAGATAGTCAGAAGACGTGCAGTGCGCCCCTTCTCCATTCATATCGCAATCAGCGATATCTATAGCCGGAGCTTCAAGAAGCCTCCTTTAGAACAGCATAGGCAAAAAGTGTTTCGCATTATTGATTGCATTAGACTAGGGAAAAGTTGCCTTCTTGAACCCTGTGTACCCCAAGGCACAGACGGTTTGCATGCTTTTCAGGGACGAGTTAAGGAAGGATGCTCTAAGAGCACCGGCCACTGTCAATGAAATCTTACTAGGCGTTTCACAATAATTCTTTACAGCCTTTTTCTTTGGTCCTTTCTTCAATGTTCTTAACGCGTCTGTCTTCCTAGCTCGTGGCAGAATTGTATAGGTCTCCAACGTGGTAATGTAGTGGAAACTAAATGTCACTTAGACTCTTCAAGGCATGGAACGCGTAGAGCCGTTCAGAATGCAGGTTCACCACTGCCAATCCCAGCCTTCGGGCGCTCATACCAAGTTTCACATTCTCAAGAACGCTGGCTTCGAAGCTCCGAGACATCAACAAGAGTGCTCGAGATATCATATGCAAGCAGTTCCATGAGGCTGGTTAAAGCCCGACCGGTAAGTACCTTCACTGCAGCTGCGGCCGTGACATTGCTCCGATTCTTCCTTCCTCCATCCTACGCGTACAGTCGAAACTGTTTTCCATTAGCATCATCTCTCGACAGATCCATGTAACTGCGATCTCATCCTATCAGCAAGTTTTGTGTCTCAACAATGCGGGCTGGGACTCGATTGTGGCTGGCCAAATATTGACACACAAAGAAACATCTAATTCTGCTATCACCGTTGGTATTAATTGTGGCTGGTTTTGTCGGAAGACAAAGCCCTTGCGTGTACTGTCTTCACTAACAAAGCCACGTCCTGGTCGTGTTCAGCAGAAGTATGGCGCCTCCCCACAACTGGAATCTGGATGGCCCTTTCTGGAAACATTCACCATTTTCTTCACGTCACAACAATATGTCAAATATTTCGCTTCGAACAATCTCTGACCATTTGCCTCGGCTGGTCCGAGATGCTTCTGAACATACAATCTCAAACCCTAACAATACAACCTCACATGGAAACACCACAAACCCAGATTACTCGAGCGGTTTGGCTGGCGTCAATCTCAAGCTCGACGTCACATTGTCAACATGGCTGATCGCCTCGATATGTGCGGTCCTCTTCCTCGTGCTTGCACTGCGAGGATATCATCTCTTCACAGCCTACACAAGGCAGATACACTGCATGCACTCGAACACCCTAGAGCAGAATTACTGGTCATATGATAGGACATGGTGGCTGCCATGGTTGAAAAGAGAATTCATATATGCCCCATTGGGCAACAAGAGACACAATCGCGAATGGCAGCTTGGCAAGGCCGTGAACTACGGCACACTGCCTGGACGAGCCCATACGATTCTGCTGGCGATGTACGTATTCAGCAATTTTGTTTACCTCACCTTACTGCCATACCGTACTCAGGAAGCAGCGAAGACAATCGCGGAATTGCGAGGTCGCGCTGGTGTGCTCGCGATCGTTAACATGATTCCTCTTGTTCTGCTGGCAGGACGGAACAATCCTTTGATCAAAACATTGAAGATCAGCTTCGACAATTTCAATCTCTTCCACCGCTGGATCGGCCGGATAGTCGTTCTGGAAAGTGTCGTTCATGTCTGTTCCTGGTATGCGAACTATAGTTCTAGACACGGCACGGACAGGGTCTTTGGCTCGTTCAACGGCAACACGTTTCTTCTGTCGGGCCTCGTTGCTGTTATTGGCATGATCTTCATCCTCTTCCAGTCTCTGTCGCCAGTGAGACATGCCTTTTATGAGACTTTCCTGCACGGCCATCAGATCATGGCATTCATCGTCTTCGGGGGTGTATACATTCATCTGGACGCTGAGAAGCTTCCAGCTCTACCGTACATGAACATGGTCATTGGCGGCTGGGCTGTTGAGCGACTTTTGCGCCTGATCTGGATCTTATGGGTCAACATCGGCTACAAGAGGAGGGAGACAACCAAGGTTATCATTGAGGCGCTTCCAGGTGAAGCATGTCGAGTCACATTCCAGCTGCCACGTCACACAATAATCCGACCTGGCTCACACGTCTACGCATATCTGCCAAAATTTAGTTGGTGGATGTCGCATCCTTTCTCCGTTGCTTGGACCAATCCTGAATCAGAACCACCAACGGGTCCTATCAGGCCAGAACAAGATGACAATAGCGAGAGTTCCTCACTGCTTAACAAGGACACTCTCGATGACGCGATCGAAGAGAAAGGCATGCAATCAGCAGCTCTCAAGTCTCCAAATTACCTCGAACGTCAATCGGTCCACACTTCATATATCAGTAAGCGGAAAATACCACCAACTAGTCTTTCGCTTATCTGTGCTGCACGAACTGGCATGACAAAGGCTATCTACGATGCAGCCATGCAAGCTCCTGCACGCACAATATTCACCTCTGGCTTCGTCGAAGGGGCCTACGCTGGACACGACAACCTCTCTAGTTATGGTACAGTAGTCATGTTCGCTGGTGGAGCAGGTATCACTCATCATCTCGTTCAAATCCGTCATCTTCTTGCTGGAGCTCAAGCGCGAACAGTCGCAACCCGTAAGATTGTGCTTGCCTGGTCAGTGCGAGACTTGGAATCGCTCTCTTGGGTTGCACCCTGGATGGACGAGATCCTGAAGATGCCCAATCGACGAGAAATGCTATCGATGAACCTTTTCGTAACCAAGGCCAGAGGACCAGCAGACTATGTCAGTCCAAGTCGAAGTATCGAGCTGAAAGGGGAGAGATGTAAGCCAGCTATCATCCTCGACAACGTCCTACGACGACCAGCGAGCGAGGGTGGAAGAACAGGTGCCTGCTTTGTCAGTGTCTGTGGACCAGGCGCATTTGCCGATGAGGTCAGAAAGGCAGTCAGAGAGCGAATATGGTGTGGTGGCCTT
This sequence comes from Pasadenomyces melaninifex, assembly GCA_022813495.1. Classification (NCBI taxonomy): domain Eukaryota; kingdom Fungi; phylum Ascomycota; class Dothideomycetes; genus Pasadenomyces; species Pasadenomyces melaninifex. The sequence goes on from JAKLMI010000001.1 coordinate 376,464, forward strand.
GAGATGAACGAAGAAAGCTTCACGTGGTAAATGCTAAAAATTGATTGGACTCGCGTTCGAGCATGGTGTTGATGGACTTGAGACATGAATGAGCAGCTGGACATTCCCAGTATATGCAGTCGCTGGCTTTCACATCCCAAATTGGACATAGTAAACTATCTCAGAATCACGTCTTGCTCGATCTTCTGCCTCCTGATCCCCTCGTGTTCGTTCCATCCCATTCCTCCTTGTCCTATCTGCGGTTGACCAATTAAGCATTCTCCTTGCACTCGACCGCCGCCTCTCTTCTGCAACAGATTGTTCCCGAGCTCTGTCTTCGGACGCCTGGAGCGCTAAAGACGATCTATGTGATGAATTTTGAAAGGTGCAACTCTGCGGTCGTGTTTGAATAGTCTCTTGCCGTGACAACGTCGAGCTCCTCTGCTCTGAAATCGTGGACGAGGAATTGCTTGACCGTCTTCTGCCTAAGCGTGCTTTGATCTTATGCTTGAACGAGCTAAAGGACGAGATGAAAGTGGAGTCAGACGAAAATGTCGACGTCGAATCTGAGACGATGGAACGCTGACGAAGATCGGTGTCGTTTGAACGGGGTGAGTGTGAGAACTTGTGTTTGAGAAGCGAGAAGATAGATGTTTTGGTATGGTCAATGTGGTATGTGTGTGAAGAGGCTGAGGACATTGCTGGTATTATAGGATGTGTCATCTTTTGGTGATATGAGGTCGCTTTGGCTCGAGATGTGCTGTCTCGATGGTATCGGATAGTCTGGGACTGATTGAACGGTGATAAGCCATCTTCGTGGCATGATGCTGTTCAAGATCGTGGTTAGGCAAGGTCATCACAAACTTCCTAAAATTCTTGGTGAGCATGTTATTGAGTTTGTGTACTCCAAAACTCCGGAATCAAGACTGATGAAGCAAGTTCACGTATTCCATACAGCATCGGACGTCCCTGTAATTGGTCGCTGGTTGGTATCAGTCTTGGCCAATCAAGCACGTGAAGCAAATGGAGAGGGTTGATCTTGTGTGCAATGGATGTACTTGCAATACTCATCGAAGCGAAACTTTGGCGCTCAAGAGCGAATACACTACTATGTTTACAGTGAATTAATCCAACTCTCCTTGATTTCGTCCATCGACATTTTTGCCCTGTCAGAGCGTCCTATAGCTTTTGGTCTCGGCTGCGTGACCTTATCATGAATTGTGCGACCAATAATGTTATCATCTCGTGTCCTATTTTCTAATCAGCAAGTGTCCATAACGAAGTGACCGGTGAAAAAACATATAGAACTGGATACTTTGCACTCACTCACTCCATGACACCTCTTCTCTCCTCCTGTATGGCACTACCTGAGCTAGCAGAGCCTTGAGCTCCTTGCATGCCTCTGAAGGTCTTGTTGTACCAGCCACTGAGGACACCACTACCTGAGGAGTCGCCGTAGCTTATTCTTCGCTCGCTATAGTCTTCGCTGCCACGCTTAACGTTCGTAAGATTGCCGAAGAGGCCTGAAGTTGAGGACTAAGACCGGAGTTCAGTAACCTGCATTTCTCACTGGATCGGAGTCAGTCGTCAAGGCGTACCTTCCTTCGACCACCTGGTGGTGGTGAAGCAGCACTGTTTGTACTAGCATTGGTAGCGGTCCTCTCCAATCCATCGTTGCTGCTGACGGATGCTCTTCTGATGGCTTCTGTCACGCCGCCCGAACCACTGCCAGATGGCCGACGCGGTTTGCTTGGCTCATGAACTTCTCGTCCTGGCTGGAACATGGCACGGCGGTCCTGGAACGGCCATGGTTGTGACATTCTCCTAGGTGGGCTCGAAGCTTCCTCAGACATATTTGCTAAATCACTGATACAGGCTATCGATCTGTTCAGGTTCAATCGTTCTAATGGTCAGCAATATAATAGCTTTGACACGTCCAACAGCTGACAGCAGCGCGTTTGGAAGCGGCTGCGGCTCATGACTGATGTCAGACCCCTCCCCCTCCTGTCTGATCGAGTAACAGGTGACAGTAGGCGGACTGAGCATATGCACCTGGTAGACTTATGATCTCCAGCCTATAATATCTGTTGTGCTAGGGTCTTGGATTGCCTCGCCTAGTGAAAACAGGAGCTAAGCTTCGAAGTTAAACTCCACAACAGACCACTTTGCGGGGTCACCGCCAATTGAAAGCTGTCAGTCAACTTCCCCGGATTTGAGCTCTGCATGTTTTGCACAACACGAACGCGTGCTCGTGAGGTCGTAGTTGGTCTCCTTCTCAGAACATCAATCACAGCACCAAGCTAGTCAGTTGAAGTTAAGTGAAGTACATTACCCTTCGGCTCATTGTGGTCAAATGAGCCTGTGCTTGAGACATTGACAAGCAGATTATGAAGCGCATGCTGGGAGAGACTGTCAGGAAACCTGGCGTCATCATCTGAACATAATGCGTTTGAATGCAAATTGCAAATACACGCCAAACATCAAGGACTCGATTCAGGCGTTGAAGTTGACGAGTTCTGATGAGAAGATTTGATATGCCTTGGTGGTTGCATACATGATTCTGTTTGTCGTCAAGTACCACATGAACGGGTAAGTGTTTGCTTCATCTTGATTAGAATTGCATGTTTTTCCAAATTCCTGCCATCGCTGTGAAAGATAAAGTCGATAAAGACCGACTGCATGCGTTGAGGCTTGCGTAGTTTGCCATCGAGCACAGACATATTTCACCTAGGAGCATCTCCCTCGGAAGATTAACTTGAACAGGCTCATGCTAGAAGTGCTCACACGATGGACAAAATCCTGCACATAGTCATTTTTCTCTTGACCCTGGTTTCAACCGTCACTTCGACTGCATTGAGCTCAGTGGTCGAGCGAAACGCTCAGATACCACCAGATCAACAACCAGGGTGCCAATATTTGACATCACTGCGGTGTCAACCAGCATATGCATTGGTAGAACTCAATGCTTTCAAGGTCAGCGGTCGTTACTATAACTTCACAACCACAAAGGTTCCTTTCAACGTGACGATTGGCACCTTGTACTATGATTTGCTGGGCACGTTGGGGCCTCTTGATGGGCATGAGATTAGTGCTGTACACAGTAACCTTACGGAGGGTCCATACGAGTCCATCAGTCCTGTGAACATAAAGCTCGAAGACATCAGATGTCGAAGTTTCTCAGACGCTTTTGCGATTCAGACCGTTGGTGCAGTAATCGGCGGAGATAATCAGACTGCGAGATCGCAAACCTTTCACTCGGACATCGGCCTCGAATTTGGTTGGCTATTGTGCTGGAACGCGAAATCATTTCTGGCTGGTCAATATTTTTGAACAGAAAGTTGCTATTCGCCGGCCGTCTTCGTTACCTTCAGGACCCATTCAAGACTCTCAGAACACGTCCCCGATAAGTTTAATGCATGAAGATGTGTTTGGTCTCGTCCGAATTTGTCCAGGTTACAGGTGTTGAGGGAATGCGAACCACTGACCATGTGGCTTCTTTTGTTGCAAGCCATAATCAATCTTTTCAACATTGCTAAGGCCGAGTTCCGTTTTTCGAATTCTTCGTCGATACTGTCACGACCACTAAACACGAGCCGAACCCATCTCTTCCACACTGGCATGCTTATTCCGTTTTGAGCTCGGTCCCGGCACACGCAATGCTTGGGCCAGGCCACAGAGGCATTGTTTGGACCCTGTGGTCGGTGCATGGACGCTCATGACCAGAGTTGTGATTTTCTTTGTTTTCAAGACGCTCATAAGCGTGGTCGATTCAGCATTTTGGGCATCAAGCGTGGCAGCCAGTGTGACAAAATGCAGCTCCTAACCTCCAGCACTACGATGAACACTATCGTGACAACAGTACAGTTGACAGAAGCCCTCATGACTAAATTGAGCCTCGCAAAGACGAAGACTGTCACTGTTGTGAGACGACATACTTGGTAACCTACATTACCTTCCGCAACCTGTCTCAGGACAAAGTCAGTCGGTCCTTGGCATGAGTGTATCAATCCATTTGCGTGATTCGGGATTGTCGCCAAACTCCTCCAAGAGCTTCTCACGATCTCCCATTTCGAACTTCTCGAAGTCAAAGGCTGGCGCTACAGTGCATCCTGCGAGCACGAAATCTGTGCCTTCTGCTGGTTTTGCGCCAAACCACTTCCCGGCAGAAACGGTATAGTTGGGACGTTCACCACTGGTTATCGCCTTGCCCAGCTTCGTCACTTTGGGTCCATCTTGGTCAATCTCGACAATGTCCAAACGACCGCCTAGATAATGGTGCCAGCTTTCAGAAGCATCTAAACGATGCATTTGCGAATGTTGACCATTCTTGAGCAGATAATAAATGGTTGTGCATCTTGAGCGGCCTGTTGAGTCGGTTGCCGCATCTCTAAAAATCTCCCTGAAATAACCCCCTTCAGGGTGAGGTTCAAGTTTCAAGGACTCGATGATGCTGTCTGGAGAGTCGTTGTCTTTCGGGCTAGCGTCTTCACTCCTAGCTGCTTTGGTAGCTTCGCAACCTATAATACCAGCCATGAGAACCACTCAGCTTATTGGCGACGCTGCTAGTAATGGACTGTATCTGATCACTCACAATACTATACCTGCGTATCTGAAGTAGCTTTTCTTCCTCTTGTGGTCGGTCTAAGATTGTTATTCATGTCATACGTAGGCGTGAGATTTCTAGAGTCTGGCCACTAAATTTCATAGAGTAAGGTGCGATGACGCAGTTACAGGCTGAGAGGCCACAAAACGATATCCATTGATCTTCACAGCACTTGTTCCATGCCACGACGAATTTGCTTCACAGAATGGTGAATCTGTCATTGTAAACACGTCTGCTAGACTTGTCTTCGTACAAGCTCACGCAGGAACGCTGGCGCTTGTCCAGTCATCACAATACGATGCTTTCTGGGTCGTAAGCTCGATCAATAGACCATGGCGCGAAAGCCAGTCAACATGTGTGCCATCAAGGGTGTAGAGTCTCGACGTCACGAAATGGAACAAAGACTCTGGGCAGTGATTATTGAAAGTTCTGCTAACCCTAGGCCAACACCCCATGCCTAACATTAACCCGTACCTGACCTCGTGCGTTATTAACAATCTTAGCCTGCTCACCCATCAATTTTTAAACAGAAAACAATCCGTTAGCACGTACCATACCAAAACGTACCGAAGATGACTGCCTTGAGAACCCTCCAGCCCTTAGCACGAGCAGCCACTCGTCAGATCGCCTCCAGACCCAGCTTTGTAACCTCTACACGCCGCTCCTTGAACACAGATACCGCACCCCTATTATATTCAGCACACGCAACAGTCAAAGGTGCTAGAACAGGCCATGTCGACGGCGATGACTTAAAGGTTGACCTTACCATGGCCAAGGCTCTAGGCGGTACGGGCGACAAGGGCAAGACCAATCCAGAAGAGCTGTTCGCGGCCGGATATGGTGCTTGCTTTCAGGCAGCTATGAATGCAAGTGCTGCAAGCATGAAGATTCGTATGCCAGGGAATCCAGAAGACTCGGTGGTCAGGACTACGGTTCACCTGGTCGGTGACATGAAAGCATTGGATATGGGTATTCGAGTTGACATGAAGGTGTCTGTACGAGGTCTGAACGAGAAAGATCTAGCAAAAGTTATCGAGAAAGCAAAGGAGGTATGCCCTTACTCCAGGGCGACGCGGAACAACATCACGACCAACATTGAGGTTGAGCAGTTGCAGTGATCGGTGCATGAGTAGCGTGTAACATTCATGAAAGACGAAACTAGCAGAAAAAGTATAGCAATGAGAAGAACAATTATTCGATGCAACCACTAGGGATTCAAGGTCTTTCCATTCAAGGCGTTTTCTACGAGGTTGGAATGGTCACTTGAGCTACACCGTCGACCACGCCTTTCACTGCGGCATTGTCTCCTGTCTCGGTGGCTGCATTTGCAGCTTCCTTGCCCTCAATGCCTCCTTTTGCGCTCGTCTCAACACCACCGACTTTCTTTTGAGCCTTCTTAGCTTTGGCCTTTTCTTTCTGCGCAGCCTTCTTAGCAGCTGCTTCTGCCTCTGCTTTTCTCTTCTTCTCTCGTTCGGCCTGATTTCCACCAAAAAGATCTCGCCATTCATCGGCCTTTTTCTCGTCTATTCTTGTGAATAGGTAAGCTGCTTTGCCAATCTTATGACCAGGTTTGATATAGATTGGCTTCCAACCTGCGGCAATTTCCTCCTCGGAAGGAATCTGCAAGAAAGGCATTTCGAGCTGAGCTCTTATCGACTTGCATGTTGTAGGCAGATACGGCTCGAACACCGCTGATGTGAGGTATATCAGGTTGATCGCGGTGGCCGCAACTGCTCCCGCAAGTTTAGGATCACTAGCAATTAACGCGTTGTCAAGCTTGAATGCCTGTATGAGTCCGTTGCCAGCAGACGATAATCGCATAGCCTTGTCTAATCCTGTTCGTAAATGTACTGCTTCCATCTCTGCCAGATACTCTTTGAGCACACTTGTCACTTCCTCAAGATGTGGTGCAAATGACTCGGGCAAGTTGTTGGCATCAAAATCTGGAATGACACTGTTGTATGCTTTCGGCGAATTGACCAGCTTGATGATACGGTTCACAAAGTTGCCCAGGTTAGCAAGCAACTCTGAGTTATTCGCTTCGATGAACGACCTCCACTCAAACTGTGTATCGGCGGACTCGGGTCTGTTCTTGAGCAGAAAATAGCGCCAGACATCTGGAGGAACACCCGTCTCCTTTGCATTATTGCCAAATACACCCACACCTCGACTCTTGCTGAACTTTCCGTTTTCGTAATTGAGATATTCTGTTGCCGAGAGATGGTGCAGCTGAGTCCATTTGTCTTCTGTGCCTATCTGACAGCCAGGAAATATGATGGAATGGAATGGTACATTGTCCTTCCCGAGAAACTGATATAGCTGAACCTGATCGGGGTTCTTCCACCACTTTTCCCACTCCTCGGTATAATTGGCAGTAATTGATGGATATCCAATGCAAGCCTCAAACCACACGTAGAAGACCTTGCCTTCAAATTCTGGCAACGGGACTGGCACACCCCACTGCAAGTCTCTTGTGATACCACGCTCTGTGAGACCCTTCCCGAGCCAATCTCTTGTGATTATGGCAGCATTCCTCGACCACGCGCCCTTTTCTACCGAGGCGTTGACCCACTCTTCGATCTTCGGCTGTAATGTGTCTAGCTTCAGGTATACGTGTTTTGTCTCTTTCACTTCTGGTGTGGCTCCGTCGACCTTACATCTGGGGTTTATGAGCTCTAAAGGATTCAGCAGCTTGCCACACTTATCGCACTGATCTCCTCGGGCATCATCGTAATTACAAAAAGGACATGTCCCCTCAATGAATCGATCCGCTAGAAATCGATGGTGCTGTGGACAGAACGGTTGTTCATTTGTATGCTCGACCAAGAGACCCTTCTCGTGCAGTTGCAAAAATATGTGTTGTGAAATCTCCGTGTGCTGCTTCGTTGGAGTCCTGCCGAAGATATCAAAACCAATCTCGAACCAATCATACACCTCAGCATGTATCTTGTTGTACTTGGCGCAAAGCTCTTCTGGTGTCACTTTCTCTTCCAGCGCTTTTGTCTCGGTTGCTGTGCCATACTCATCGGTGCCACAAACATATAACGTAGGTCGCCCTCGAGCTTTGTTGTATCTAGAGAAGACATCTGCGCTCAGAACACTGCCCACAATATTACCAAGATGGGGCACATTGTTCACGTAGGGCAGGGCAGAGGTAATCAGGATATTCCTCTGCCCTTCTTTAGGCAAGATTTTCTCTCCGCTCATGACATATGAGCACTTGCTCGAAAACACGCAGATATAGGTACGTTGGAGACCAGCCTATCGTCGGTGTTCTTCCTTAAGCGTCTGCTATCAGCTTGTTAACTAAGGCTGCGTTTCTGCTCCGCCAAAATATCCTATCTGGTCTGCTGGGGAGCTTTGGTTGGTATTGGAGGTAGAGACGTTTCCTGGCAATTGCGACGACGATTCAATAACAGGATATTAGTCACATTTACCAACGACAGTCCAAGCAAGGGAGCATGCGCCTCACACGCGACCCACGCCCACGAAATGTGAAAAGTGACTCCCCGCAACTACCCGATATTCAGCCGTTAGCGTAGAACGCTTTTCTGAAACTCCGAGCTGCGGTCGTGCCTGACCATGGTGAAATTCAGGACTCGATTTTGCACACGTTCGTGTCGTCGAATGATAGCGGGCTAATACGTGCTGTACACTTGTCATCGCCCCAGACTGACTCGCTTCGACCTCGAGATGTCTTCTGATATGTTTGATGAATTGCTTGGCCTGGAGGACAGCTTCTACAAAGAAGGCTATGAGACCGGTCTAGCAGATGGTGCGTATGCAGGCCACGTTGAAGGTAAGCTCTTTGGCATCGAGAAAGGCTATGAGAAAGCTCTCGAGCTCGGTAAGCTGCATGGCAGAGCTATTGTCTGGCAGATCCGGCTGCAGCACAATGAGAGCAAGTCGAATCTGAGCACACACCTTGATCCCAATCAAAGCTCTTTTGTTTCTGAGCATCTTTATGAGTCAACGTTGGCGAAGAATAGTCGTGTGAGCAAACATATTGATGGCTTGCTCACTGCTACTAGCCAAACCAACCTAGCTATGGACAACTCGGACACAGCTGTGACAGAGTTTGATGAGAAGATTTTACGCGCACAAGCAAAGGCCAAAGTCGTTGCAGCGATCGCCGGCGAGAGTCTGCAAAGCGACAGTCCTGTGGATGCTGGCCAGGGTATAGAAGAGAGCAAGGGTCTGAAGGCTAGACACTGATACTCAAGGCTTTCTTGGGGTCCCATGCATCCTAGAACATCACATCATCAGGTAGGTGAACTATACACTTCTTCCATTACAAACTTGAGTATACTACTCGCTTGTGTCTGCTTACCAGAAGAATCATGGTTGCACTCCCAGCCGAACGGCTGGACTTCGCAAAGATCTGGCTTCCCCGCATTTGAACCTCTATAAGCCAACACGTTTGGGGCCAACTGCTTAACCTCGTACCTTCCTTGACTTTTGAGGCTGTCAAGGGCAAGGAAACAACAGCTTCAGCATTTTGTATATCACTGAAGCACTCGACTACCGTTAAGCACACGAATTTCAACAAATCATGTCTGAGCTAAGCAGTGGGCTCTTTGCAAGTCAGAATATCTACGATCCTTACTTCACAAGCTCCCCTCTCACAAGACTTTCATTCCTTCGTTCATCTAACGAGCTATTGCATAAAGCTTCAAAGCACAAATCAGCAAAATATCTGTGCATGTTTGAGCTAAATCCTCTTCGTGAGTCCGACGGCCAGTTAGTCTACCTACCATATGAAAAGGTCAAGGCAATTATCGGCGAGCCATACGCAAACACCGAGAAGTCGCTGGTAGACAATTTTGACAATACCTCTATACCGCCAACACTTGTGTTCATGGGCTTAGACTTGGAGTCGAAAGCAGAGGCGGCGGAGTTGTCCCTAGATACATCACAAGTGTATGCGGGAGTACCTTATTTCGCGCTCGACTGCTCCAGTATCCGTGAGGAACAGCTATCGACAATCACAGACGCTGTGCAGTCCTTTACACCGACGCGCGTTGAGCTTGGCCTGTCCTATGGACAATCTTCGCTGTATGCCCAAGCTCGAAGCTATATCGATTGGGCACAACGAAACAAATACTGCTCTTCCTGCGGCTCGCGGACATTCTTGATACAGGGAGGCACCAAAGTAGTCTGTCCGCCGAAAGATGCAGCGCATCCAAATCGGCCTGCACACAACTGTCCCACAAGGACTGGACTACACAATACTGCCTTTCCAAGGACTGATCCGACCCTTGTAGCTGCAGCAGTATCCGCGGATGGACGCCGGGTTCTACTTGGACGCGGAAAACGATGGCCTGAAAACTACTTTTCGTGTCTGTCTGGCTTCGTCGAACCTGCGGAGTCCATGGAATCTGCGACGCGAAGGGAGGTCTGGGAAGAAAGTGGTGTCAAGGTACAAAATGTCCAGATTCACTCTAGTCAGGCCTGGCCGTATCCATCGACACTGCTTGTTGGTACAATAGGACAATGCAATTCAAAGGACGAGGAAACGATCTCATATCCCGAGAAAGAGCTTGGTGAAGCAAAGTGGTTTGAACTCGACGAGGTCAAAGAGGCGCTTGATCATGGCCATGCTATGTGGGAGGAGCCTCCAAAAGGCTGGACAGGAGTTCGATTACCACCTGACAAGCTCATGGCGCATCGTACCCTGCGAGGTGTCCTTAAAGTGTTTGGTCGTAGACTATGAATGCTCGCAGGTATGGTTCCAGAAGACACGCATGTGTCTGTTTTGACATGCTGGATCACCGGATTCTATAGTTTTCATACCACTAAATCAAAGTGGAGATATGTTCGTTAGCAGCGACTCGCCTTCTTTATATAATCGTTGAAGGAACTGGCTTAGATTATCTAGTACTTATATCGTAGTAAGCAGTCTTTCCAGCTCAGTTGATTTTAGTTCGGGCTCAGTTTCCTGGCAGCTCACCCTCACTTCTGAATATATAAGTAAGTTATCTGTAAAGGAAAGTTGTCTCACTTCGGTCTAGCTTAACTGTCCTGTGACCTTAACGAAAAGCGGCTGACGGGCTCGACGAGCTAGGAGCTGATGTTCGAATCAAACGTTGTTGCAACCCGAGGCGTACTTGCAAAATACTTACATCGCCGAGATTGTGCTTAAGTCTCCGGGCTGCCAAAGCTAATAAGACAGGAGCTTATGAGGGGTACCTGGGTACTCATGAGGGGGTTTCTAGCCTATGGAGGCCTCGAACATAGTCCCTAGAGCAGATAAGCGTTGCAAGTACGCTTCGGCCTCGCAAGTAAGGCCACAAAAGTATCGGTTAACCTGCAGTTAACGTTTGTAAGCAAAGGCTCTTTGAGCTCGTCCCCGAAGCCCTTCGCTTTCTGCGAGCAGCTTAAGACATCGGTGAGTGAGACCCGATAGTACCTTAGACGATTCGTGCCAAGAGGCATCTTGATGCATGGTGAACAAGAACGGTAACGTGCCGGCAGTTGTCGCTTGTCCTATGGTATGGTCTGCGGTAGACGAAAACATCAACCTATGAAATCGCTCATCGTCTGGTACATCGACCAGGTACTCCTCACGCAATATCGGCTCAACTGAAGCTCGATGTTCTGCACTGCTCGCCGCGTTCTGTATATTATGCTTTATTCTGGCTGAGTCAAGTGTATCGTGCTGTAAACTTCCCCACTTCTCAACCACTGTCATGAACGCGCTCAAGCTGATCATTACTGCTGCTGTCCTGCTCGGTGGAAATGTCTGGGCACAGAGCTTACAACCAGCAGGAGCCTTTGCACCTATCGTCGAGAAATGCGGTGCTTCCGCTGGTGTCGTTTGCGTCAACAAATATGTCAGAAGGTCATGAGAGTGCTGATCGTACACTGATACTGACTTTAGCAGGCTTCAGTTTTACCTTACCACTTCTTCAGAAACACTTCAGATGTAGGCTATGTTCTGGACTTCAAGAACACATCAGTGCCATCTGATCCATCGTTTAATCTGCTGGCAAATGCAAGCTTCGTTGTGTTCGATAAAGCTCGTGGACTGGAATATCTCGGTGGCGATCCTAGCTACGACTTCGTCTTCGAGGTCAGTGAAGCTGTCCACGAAGCTCCAGTCTACGTCCCGTCACAGGTCAGCCAGGAACCATAAGGACTCGCTGGCATCATCTAACAATCACAGAATAAACTCTATATCTCTCAACTTGCACCACCCCCAGGATATCTTCCACAGCTAGTTGTGGATCTGAATGCAAATCCACCTACACTTTCCGAGTACCTCCCTAACCCTCCTATCTACGCACCTAACGGTGGTACTTCGTATGGAAATGGCACGCTCATTCTTTTCGCTGCAAGTGGTGGAAACAGCAGCATCGGCAACCCTCCTACTGAGCAACGAGTATCTCTCAGAGTCCTGGATCCCGCAACGAACAAGTCTACGGTTCTGCTTAATAATTACTTCGGCTCATACTTCAACACAATCGACGATGTCGTAGTCCATCCCACCACAGGTGATATTTTCTTCACTGATCCTGACTATAGTTGGTTCAACATGCTGACAGATACACCGCCTCAATTGCCGACCGCAAGCTATAGATTTGATCCAAGCACAGGGGCCACGTTCCTGATCGATGACACTCTAGTTCAGCCAAATGGGATCGCTCTTACTCCAGATGGCTCGACACTCTATATCTCGGATACAGGTGCTGTAGCGGGCTCAAAAGCTCCGACTGGCCCTCGTGGTGGCTCGTTCAATGTGACATTGCCAGCCACCATCTATGCTTTCGATGTTACGAATAATGGTACTCGAGTCTCGAACAAGCGGTCATTCTACCTATCTCAATCTTGGGTGCCTGATGGCCTCAAAGTTAGTCGTGAAGGACTAGTTCTAACAGGTTCCGGGACTGGTATCGATGTGCTTGATGATGTTGGACAGTTGGTAATGCGCGTACAGACGAATTATACTGTGCAGAACTTCGCTTGGGTCGGCAAAGATTTAAAGGAGCTGTGGTTGATGGGAAATGGCGGCATTTCCAGAGTGAGGTGGAACATTCAGGGGCAGGAGCTGACTTGAAACTCAAACTGTGCCTGCCTTGTCCTCTACGATCAACGCTTGAACTTTCAGTTCTGCTTCGGTTCGGGTTCAATTCACTGCAGCATGGCCGTGCTTAGCGTGGGGAGGTCATCGTTTAGTATCTCGCTGTGCTCAATCTAGGAACTAGCCCCTGCAGACTAATCGAGCGGCGTGATTGATGGATGGTGACGAGCAGAACTGTTCGTGTGTTCTTCGACCATAGGCCCGTTAACTTCAACCTCGCTTAGACCCTCTCCACCTGGCCCTATGCTGACCCTTCGCCATCAAAGAATTCCTCGTCCAACAGAGCTAGCATAACTTGCATACCAGTCCACTGCTCCTCGACACTGCCTCGAATCTGTTCTGGTAGCAAGACAAAGCCATAGTTACCAGTGTCTCTGAGCTCGATGGTGTAGCTAAATTTCGCTTTTCCAATACCATAAATGTAGTCAACTGAGCTGCCAGAGGTCGCATATAGTGTCGAGCATGACGGTCCGAATGTGAAGGTCGTTCCGTTGTCGCCAGTCCTGATGGCGTCACCTATCAGAGCGGCTAGTTTCGTATGCTGTCCTAGCGTCTCAGCGTACACAGTGCAGTTGTAGCCCCAGGGTGACAATATATATTGTCCGTCTAGCATATCATCAGCAACCGAGATTCGACTTAGTCCGAATGACTCACACGAGTGCCAGTCGATGTAAAGCTCTATGCTCTGTTCGTCTCGTAATTTGTCTACAAATGCCACCAGACCTCGGTTTTCGGGCGAATCGCTGGGTGATTCACCACGGTAAGTTTGACTGCAAGGATCCGGCGAGCTGCCACCAGGGGGCAAGCTTTCATCCCAGGAGAATGGCCATTGACGATTGATATCACGTCCGATGCAGGTTTGATTCTCAGCTGCCGCAGACGGTGGTTGTCGATTCTACCGCCATAGACGATTGTTGGTCTGAGTATATACGAAGCCATCTGGATTCACAAATGGGAAGATATAGAAGTCGTAGTTGTCTAGAAAGTAGTGGATGAGATCGTCAGTTGTATAGCCTTGAACCAGGTTCAATGTCAAATATTCGATTACCTGCGATATTCGTAAGTATGCGTCACAGCAAAGAGATATTCATCGCACCATAGCAGTAATCCATTCTCGGGCATGGACTGTCCCATGCCACAATACTGCCGGCTTACCTGGTCCCCTAGCTCCCCACAGATGCAGACCGAAGATATCTCGACCTTCGTAAGATGTGCCAGAGGATACCATCTTGGAATTGTTGGGAAAGGATGCTTGCAGATCCTCGAAGTAAGCAATATGATCCGCGTATGGATGATAGCTGTCAAACCAGCTCAGATCATCGGCTTGACGCTTCCAGATCGAACTTACAACGGACTCAGCTGATATAGAACTACCGAGATCCTCGTGCATGCAGTAGCGGTCCAGATCGAGGGCTTCGAATGCGTCGAGCTGGTCAGGTGAAAACACAATGTCCATGTGCTTGCTAACGTCGTAGTTCCATCGCGCAAAGGATATTTGGCTGAGCTTGTCCTGGATAGCCTTGGGTGGACCTTTGGTGTTGACCCGGAAGACCTTGAAGCCTGTGTAGTCAGCTATTTCGTGGCCACTTGATAAGGCGGCAGCAGCAGCACTTTCAAGCGCCAAAATGGTCAAGCACAAGAGCTTCATGCTGTCTGGCCTCCGCAATCAATAGCGCCACGGAATTCCAATCGTCAAAACTTGATCTCGCTTCAGTTCCAGCTCAGTTCAGTTGCAATCTACCTGGACTTAGCGTTTAGAGGTGATACCTGTATTTTTCTCTCACGGCTTACTCAAAGCTGAGCCTGTTTATATAACGACCATGAGATCGTTTTTGCTCACTGAGGACGATTTTGCTAGTACTCAGGATTTGCTTTTCTGACACACTGAAGGTCGATGGCAGGAAAAATTGGTAGAACGACTCTTGTCAATGCCCCAATCCACGTTGTACCGGGCTCTGAACACAAATCTGCATGGTCATACAGAAAGCGGGACGTGACATCGTAAGACCTTGGCCTGAGCGTCAATGCTCCAAATGCCAGCTATTCAACATGCTGGGCACACCTTCGGGTCGTGCTCAAATCCTCAACTCACCACTACTGTACGGACAACAGAGTTTCTCCGCCATTGGGAGCGAGAGCTAGAAAGATGTCAGTCCACATGACTCCTTCCCCCTCCGCAATGGCTATTGCATGGCATCTCTTGGAAACGGAACTCTCTTCGTGTTTCATTGGCGGGTAGCTGGAGGACCAAGACTTCCAAGACTTCCAGGCCTCAGTGCCTCTCATTTTGGCTTACGCGTGGACTCATTCTGAGATGTGATCGATATAGGTCCAGGGCAGACGTGTAAAGTTTCCCGACAGCAGGTGTAGCAAAAGAGGCCAGTAGACGCAAGAGGCCAGTAGACACGAAAGGTCAGTAGACACGAACGGCCAGTAGACACGAAAGGCCAGTAGACACGAAAGGTCAGTAGACACGAAAGGTCAGTAGACACGAAAGGTCAGTAGACACGAGCTGCCGAGGCGCACGAGAAGTTAGTAGACACCAGAGCGTGGTGTACACAAGAAGCTTATCAAGGTATACAAGAATAGCCCAGTGTGTACTCGAAGAGATATGTAAAGTCTGAGCGTCATTTAAAAGTGCTTACGTCGAGGAAAGCTGACCTCGAAGACCTCGGGACAGAGTATCGATGAACGCCAGTACCATAAGTGATTGACACAACCAGTTTATTAACCGCCTCAATGCCTAGTCCACGGTTTCTCGGTATGATGTCGTGGTCTTTCAGGCGCTTGGCTCTAGGCTGCGATTGAGCAAGCCTACCTGTATATATGTACTTTAGGTGTGCTTGTCGAGTATAACTTGAATTGCTCGCCGGAGCTTTTTGAGTCGAGTACCCACGAGAGGTAGTACTCGAAGAGCTGGTCACCACGCTACGAGAATGTCTCAAAATGGCCAGTTTCTGTTTCTACTACACCTCGGGCTAATGACCTGCTCAGTACCCGACCAGACAGCCAGTATCGCTTCCAGCTCCAGCGTAAGATGTGGACGCCAGCAGCTCAAATAGCCACCAAAGTGGTGCCTATAAAGCCGACGGAGGAAACGCTGATCTAAATTAGGTACTACATGTAGGTAGTCCTGTTGCTGATGAAGGCCGAGCACATAGAATACATCCATATGCTCACGGAATGTCACTATAAAAGCTGCACATCTCGGCGAGACGACTGTTGAACGTATTTGCTTGTCGAGGTGCTTAGTAGCACACACCAGCCCAAGCGTCTTCCACTTCATTACTTGCAGCACGACCTACTGGACGAGGGAGGCATCCAGTCAAAGGGACCGGCCAAGTACGTCGCCAGAGGATGTGGATGTCATTGTACGAGCTCGCAGAACTTCAATCGCAATAACTCATTTGAGGCTTACGATTGCCTGCACACTATTTCCGCCTACTCCATGCCTGTGAACGCTACATCGTCTAGGAATCCATGCATTCATGGCTATCATCCGTCATCAACCTAGGCGAATGCATCCTCCCTGTCAGCCCACGTCTCCTCGAGCTCATTGAAGCTCGTAAAGTGTACAGGCCGATGCACTGCCTCGTAGAAGCGCTTCGGCTGGTCGACCTTCACATAAACAGGCCCTTTTTCCACCCTACCACTGAAAGACGCACCCATGAAGGAGAAATTCCAGCTATCATTCTCCGGCACCAAGAAGTAGCCGAGAATCTTGTCGCTGAGAAGTAATTGTGACTTCTCGCCGAAGTCTGTTCGGAAGCCAGATGGGTTATCCGACTGCGTGTCTTTGTTCTGAGCACCCCATTCGTAGCCTGCTGGGGTCAAATTCCAGGACGACAAGGACACCGAGCCAGCCGTGAACGAGACTGTCAATGTGACTGTCTTCTTGTCCCAGGATGGATGGCTTTGCATGAGCTTCGCGTGAGCAGTGACATCTTGAGCAGTCATATATGGCGTTTCATTGCCGCTTGCTGTGTGGATGATACCTAGTGGCTCGAGATTCTTGAGGTACTCGTGTTGCGGGAGTTGGTGGGGTAGCTGCACTTCCCTCGTCGAGCCTACCTGAGGAACAATTACAATCGTCTGAATCTCTTTCACTGAGTCGTTGTCTGGTGGCGATGAGCCGTAAAGATACCCAGCTATCTGTACCCTCAAATCGGCGATCGTAATGAATTTCTTGAGGATGTTCTTCGGCAAGATGTAAGTAAAGCTCTCGTCAGACTCTTGAACGTCCTCGGAAGAGATGTAAATATTCTGTGCTCTGGTCCTGAGATTTGACGTGGCAATAGCTCGTGTTCGCCATTCGGTCTTCGAGGCAAACGCTTGCTGTTCGTACTGAGAGGTAGTCGTTACGACGATTTCCTGCCCTTCCGCGTTCTGTGTCTTCGTCGTGACAGCAGTGAGCTGTGCCTGTTCTTGCTGTTGCTTTTCAATTTCTGCAGCCTGTTGTCGTTGAAGCGAAGGAGCAGAAATTTCCATACCGAGGATGATATCTCTTACTTCCGAGGACGTTAAACTCTGCACATTGACATTGTTTTTCTTCCCATAGTCGTTGAGAATGAGGTCTCGCAGCTGAACCTCCACGTTCATCCATGCTTGGTCGTCCAGAGATGGCCAGAGGTGATGAGGCTGTGTTATCACAGACTTGTCGGGTCGAAGGATGAGCTTGGTCTTATCTGGGTTGACATGAAGTGCCCTCAGAATAAGCACAAGCCTGGAGAAGGCAGTGTACGACGAGATTGTCTTTAGCCAGTCGTCGAAGAGGTTGAAGAGCACCATCTGGGGCTCTTTGGCTTGCAAGATCATGTCGGCGAGCTTCTCTATTTTCATGGCAGCTTGGAAAGGTAGCTGGAGTTCTGAGGCACGAATCGAGATGTTCGGGAAGTCAAGCAGATGCACCTCGAGAGGGTCGAGTAGACCTTTCCTGGTGACAATCAGCTGCTTGGGTTGTTCTTCGATAGGCAAGGATCGAATCAGCGCTGCTACTTCCTCCGCAGTCTTCCATTTGGCAAGCTGGCCGAGACGTTTCTGACCTGCCCAAACGCTAGTGTGGATGATCTTCAAGAACAGCTGGCCTGTCCGAGGATTGAAGATGAAGATAGCTCCGTTGATCGGTTTCGTGGTCAAGTTGCCCTCGAAGGTCTTGTGAATAGTAACTCGGTATACATTCGTGTCGTCGATGAAGAATTGAGTCTGATTGCTAAACAGCTCGCTATAGTTCTGCGAGTTCAAGAACTCTTGGTTGCTCTCCGAGGCATAAAGTTGTAAGCCCTTTCGAATTCGCTCGCGGAGGACATAAAGTGCAGGGTTAGCCTTCATGATCTTAGCCATACCTTGCTGGATCAATGCTTTTAGACCCGGGAAGTACTGCCCATATGCCGAGTACAGGTTGTAGGCGAGATCAATACCAACCATCAAGCCGGTCGCAGAAGGGTAAATACTCATGCTGTCAGTCGTGTAGTCAAGGTATTTAGCTCGGACGTATCGCTCAATGTCGTGTGAATCGTAATCGCCATATCTGAGCTGGACGTCTAGCCAGAACTTGTTCGTCGTGGTTGCCTCGATCTGATCTTTTGTGTCAAAGAGGAGTGAAGGTCGCGTCACATTCCACTTGTGACTCGCGAAGAGCAAGATGTCTGCGCAGGAGCTGTTCATCTTGTAAGACTTTCGAGGGTGGATTGTCTCCTTCTGGACGGTTTCAATGCCCAGACCTTCGAGTTCTTGGTCGAATATCTGGCAGAGATCCATGACGACGGACTCGTGGATCTTCTGCCACAGATGGGCTCGGAAGATCTGGATGAGTGATATCTTCAGGGTCGGGATTTTACCGTGCAAAAAGATGCCGGTCAGGTCAAGCTGGACCTGGAAACCAACGTACACCTGTTCCATCGTTAGTTCATGAACCAAAAACGCCTAGGGACAATGTCCCAGCTCTGAAAACCACTTACGTTGGCTCTGTTGATGGTCGGCGACCTAACGCTTCGTTAGCATGTGTACATGAATATTGTGCCCAACCATAAGTGAAGAAGAGGGTATGGTGTGCTCCGAAGTGAAGGCTGTAGGCAAAATGATGGCGAACAGGACAACCACATCAGAGACAAGAAACTGGCAACGAGGTACATCAGGAGGGTCACTTACCACCAGAGAGTGAACCGACGATTAGGTATTTGATTCAAACCCGATCGTTGAGCGTTGGTCAATTTCTTGAACTTCATGGACTCTTCGAAACCTGAGGCACCACTATTAGCACGTGACTTCAGGCTCACACTTTCACTGGCAAACTCACCTGATGCTCGTTCCCAAAAAAGACCTTCCCATGATGGGAATGCCGTCGCTTTGAATAGGGTGTGTTCCAAAATGGTCTCGACACCACCGAGTGCCTGGATAACGTCTGTCCTATATGCATTAAGATTCCATAATTTGCCGTCATGTCGTGCACTGGTCCAGTAAAACGGGTTGCTCTTCATGAGGTGATATTGCTTGAATTCAGTCCTGGCTCTGAAGCCTTTGTCAAAGCTCAGTGTGCTGCGATCCTTTTGGAACAAGGTGTTGATGCGAGGTAGACCACGATCCCAGCTGTCTTCAAGGTCTTCCAGGGTCAAACGACGGTTTTGCTGGTTCGCCTCGAGTCGCTTCTGGGAGTACTCTGTCCATACTCTTTGCGAATCGATGAATTCGGCCTCCCACGGTATTATGTAGCGGAAGATGTTAGGTATCAACGTTTCAGCATCCTGTGAGCCCATACCAGCTCGGTAATGTGTGACTCCTGTGTCCGTCTGTTTGGACCATCGCTTGTCCGACGTTGGTATGAGAATATGCGACCCAGAAATCATGCCAAGTCCTCCTAGCTCTTTAGGGGTATAGAAGACTGCAGGGGGGAACCTGCTGGGCATCTTCGAGTTGAGGCCAATCTTGACACGAGTTTGGATCTTGGTCTCACATTTTACGATGGTGTCCAGAAGGTTGACAGTTGACACAGCAGCTTCACGATAGTACGTGAAGAGAGCAATGAGCGTTGTATTCCACTTGTTGGCAATCTTCGTGAATGTTGTCGATCCAGAAGACATTAGAATTTGTCGGATGCGGTTATTGAATTTGGCGATGTCGTCCTCGGTGACCTGTAAGAAGGCATAAGCAGTTCTCTCCTTCGTCTCGGAGTTGGTAAGTTGCCAGACGCTGTCCTTGATCTGGAAATCTTCATTGGTGTTTCTGATCTTTGGAAGCACACGAACCTCAAAACCGCACATCGAGAACAACAAATTAGGGTTGTCACGAGAATAGACACTGGCGAATGTATCGTCCCACTCGATAGTTGTCACAGACCGTGGCAGTCTATTCTTCATGTCCCAGAAAACAGCTCTACCAAGGTGAACATCATGTCTCATCAGTCTCATTCGTGAATCTCGTGGCCAGCACTTCTTGTTCTTGTAGCCAATGACATTTTCAAAGTTTGGATCCGGCTGCTCGGTTAAAAATCGTTGAATCAAGTCCTTCGACTCGTCTTGTGAGAAGCGGAAGAAGACCCAGATTTTGTCAATATATCGTGTGTACAGTCTGATGGGGTGTCTCGTTTCCGTCTCACGATCCTTAAATTGCAAAAAGTCGTTTGGACTCGATGGTGGACCTGCAAGCTCGCTGGCTCTTTGTAGACCAAGGAGAAGCAGATCAATAACAAGGCCATAATACTGGAACACGAAGCCTGAGAATTGGAGACCACGAATCATGCCGTAGCTGTTGACATGGTTCATGTCCTTGTAATTGAGCTGGACGTTGTTCTTGGAAGTGATATAGTCCGCGAGATTGTGGTCCATAATAAGGCGAAGGAGTCTGTTCAGTAAGGTCAAATCGACCTTTTCGTACACTTTCGAAAGCTGAGTTTCCATCATGACATTGCATTCGCCGTTCTCGGTCTGCCAGACATTAGTCAGGTTGTTGATGCCTTGAGCCCATTTGTAGACAAGCAGTGGTGGCACTTCAGAGTCAGAAGGTTTGATCCAGGATGGGAAAAGATTTCTGGTGTCTGCCTGATACCACAAGTATTGATCGAGATATGCATCGGTAATCTTCTCGATAGGCTCGATATCATAGACAGGATTGATACTGCTGTAATTGTCATTCATGTCTATGCCAACCTCCTTGAAAGCACGCTGTGTCAGCAAGAAGCGCTTGATACGAGCCAAGGTTGTGCCTGGAGAATCATAGGCTTGTTCAATAAGTGCAAGTTCTTCTCGTTGAGATTGATTTAGGCGACCTTTGACCGAGTAGGCTTCTCTTAGTCTCTCGAGCGCGAGGATAAGAATCTTCGTGTCGTGCTTGTATGACACGCTTGGAAACGGTATTGGTGAGAATTTGCGCGATTCGAGCCAGTGCACAGTAGTCGTGTAGATAGCGACTGCTTCCTCAGAAGATACATATGGGCCATCCTTCATATAATTGTGTTGTCGTTCCTGTTCAGACTTGAGCCAAAGTCTAGTCAAGCGTCCAAGGTTCTTTTTCGCCACAGTCTTGTCCACAGTAGCACCTCTCCGTATTCTCTCTCGATTGTAGTGGGCAACAGAAATCCACCAATCAGCCTTGCTTTTGACATATCTCAAGATGATGTTTTCGATCGGAGCAGGTAAGCCAGGCACCTTCCATGGTATATTGCTCTTCCAGCATCTCCATGCCTCTGATAAATGTTGAAGAATCGTGTTGACTTTGTTCTGCTTGATCCCTTCCGGCATCATATCGAGCAAATCAGCCATGACGGAAGCTCGGAGCTCAAGGTCGAAATGAGATTCGACACGCTGCTTCGTCACGGTCTTTGCCACGCCTTTGCTGTGTCGTCCTTCGAACTGTCGCGATAGCAGATTGCCAAGCCATCGTTCCAGCAAAGGTATTATGCCACGAAGGAAGAAGAGCCAGACTCGCCAAGCAGGAGCCCAGAAACCACAGCCAGGACCTTTACCTACTGGTCCGGAATTGAAGCGATAGTAGATCAGATGCTTCAAATCCTTGCAAGATCGAATCTGGTGCATGAGCTTGTACTTGTACCTGTACATACCAGTCAGTTGTCCAACGTGATTGAAGGCATAAAGTATGCCATCTGCCAATTGAAAAGCATCAATGTTTCCCAGCCGATATTGCACCTGAGCATCGACGATGAGCTTAGTCAAACGAAGGATCTCTCGCATAAGGTGAAAAGCGTTGCCAAATCTCGACTTCTTCCGCTCCTTTGTGGTCAAGGTTTTGACAGGCTTGAGGTTGAAGTTGTAGTCTAAATGCAAGTAGGTCAAATTCTTGCGATGAATGAGCAAATTCAGCATATTGAAGCCCTGTCGACACACTTGCAGGCCAGCTTCAACCCAATCGATCGAGGTCTGCTGGAAGAACTTGGTAGATTTGAGCGTCTTCAGCAGATCCTGCTTGTTTTGAGCCTTTGGTTTCTTCTTGTGTAGCTCGTTCAGAACATAGCTCTTGAGAAGCTTCTGATAAGAGACTCTGACCTTCACAGGCTGACCAGTGGGACAATGCTCGAGATACCACTGCTTGACCAAGGGCACATCCTGAGCGCGAACCATTTTGCCAGAGCGCTTGTTGAATGGGTACGGAGCCCACCACAGAGCAACGGCAGAAGATGTTTCACTGGTGTAGAGTTCCTCATCTGCTAACCACGGCTCCGAACCAGCTGGCATCTCGAATTCGTCATCCTCATTGTTCCCAACTCCAAAGATGTCATCTTCGTGACTCAGCGTGATGTTCTTCGGTGCAACAGAGCGGCTCGAGATTGGGTTAATTACTGGATCAAAGTAAAATGCCGGCAGATCTGGGTTCTCTGACTTGACGTAGACGCTTTGTGGGTGCGAGTACCAACTCAGCTTCACACTTCGTGGCAGAGAGTTGTATAAGTAG
Source organism: Pasadenomyces melaninifex (assembly GCA_022813495.1). NCBI lineage: Eukaryota > Fungi > Ascomycota > Dothideomycetes > Pasadenomyces > Pasadenomyces melaninifex. Next base: position 399,026 of record JAKLMI010000001.1, read on the forward strand.
GGGAAAGCAACTCTGTACTCAGTCCGGATAGGTGCTCTGAAGATGATCCTGTCAATTGCATTGAACTCGCCAAAATCTTCGTCATTGGGATCAATGTCCTTGTAAAGTGGCTCAAATCGTGGACCACCTGGAATAGCTACATTCAATGCTTTGGCAGTGAAGAAGCTTTCCCTATCAAACATGTGAAAATAGTTCTTGTCCACTACGTCACTGAGAAGCTGATTAGACAGTCTATACAGGGTAGCCATTTGTGGTAATGTCAGATTCCAGCTTCTGTAGCTGGGGCCATTCACATGAGTCGTGTCAAGAAGAGGTCTGTGTTCATAGAACCATTCGTGTACAGCACTATCTTCCTCTTCGTCCAGCTCAAGCTGGATCGGCTCACTCGGCTCAACATCCTCAATGTTCTGCGACCAATCCAGTGGAGGTTCTTCGTCGTCGAAAGGTGGAAATCGCATACGCTTGAAATGTCTTCGATCGCTTTTCTCACGTCGCATCGCCACCCACATCGCCGCCCATTGTGCATGGAAGACAGGCTCAATGACTCGAGGTGTTTCGTTGACCAGAGTCAGACAGCCGTTCACATGGTAGAGCACCTTCACCTCACGTGCAGCCTCCCAAGGCATTGGCATATTCTCGAGGAGTTTCAGCACGGCGTGAGGCATATATTTCAGTGCGCCGAGATAGCTTCGCTTGTCACTGCTATATTTCTTTTGCGACACATCTCCAATGTCTTTGACAATTTTTCGCAGATGTTCGGGTGGCATATCAGCCTTCTGTGTCTCGACAAATCCGCCTTTCCGCTTCTCCCCGAATCTGTTCTTTTGCGTCCTCAGCCATTCCTTCTTGCGCTGATCCAACTTAGCCTTCTGCGGGTCTGGTGCTGGTCTATAACCTGGTGGAGGAGGAGGAACAGGTGCGCTTGACATTCCAGGAGGGGGAGGTGGGCCAGAACCCCATCCAGGCGGCGGCGGTGGAGGTATAGAGCTCATTTTCGCGAGCTGATATGTAGTAGCTACTGTTGCTCACAGATGAATTTCCAACTCGCCTCTTCGTGATGTGGGATCACCTTACCATCAGGTCTTGCTCGCTCGTGGTAAGCCTCGCGCACTGAGCTCGAGGTTCACCGGATGAGCCAGAATATACTCGATCGATAGAACCACACACGTTTGGGGTGGTTAATCAATAACAGGAGCGTTTGAAGTCGGTAGTGCTCGTGATGAACTTTTGATGCACTAGCGTCTTTGATAGGCAACGACCAACAAGCATGGCAGATTGCCGCCAGTTCATGCCCCAGGCAGCATGTGCGGCACTATTGCTGCCTCAATATTTGGTGCCTTGCCAAGAACTTTTTTGACGCACTGTAACTGCGATCTTTAACGACGACGACATCGCGCCCTCGACCTGTAAGACCAGCAATTACCGCCAATACCGCCAAAATGGTCAACCAACGTCTTCAGTACCGACGAAGAAATCCGTACGTTGCCACCACATCCTCACGCCTCAAATGCGCCACATTGGTGGACATATTGAGCCGCGATCATATAGAACCTTGACTAACTAGATTGCTTGCACAGATACAATACTCGATCGAACAAGGTCCGAATCATTAAGACTCCGGGTGGTGAGCTAAGATACTTGCACACAAAGAAGCGAGGCACCGCACCGAAATGTGGTGACTGTGGCACAAAACTTCCAGGTGTATGTCTACCTATTCACAGACGAGCCACAATACATTGGCGCCGTATGCTATGTTGGGCTGCAGTTACTAACGGAATCTATAGATCCCAGCTCTGAGACCACGAGAATATGCAACAACTTCGAAGACACAAAAGACAGTATCCCGCGCTTATGGTGGTTCGAGATGTGCGAGCTGCGTTCGGGACAGAATCGTTCGAGCGTTTCTCATTGAAGAACAGAAGATCGTGAAGAAGGTGTTGAAGGAGACTGCGGAAAAGAAGCAGGGCAAGAAATAGACCTTTGGCATGGTTGCCAATTATGTCCGAGGTTCTGAAACCAGGCTTGGACAGGATGAGTCGCATAGCGAGTCACCTGCTATGATGAAATTGTTTCTTCTCGACGATAATCGTCTTCCCGTCCATCGTATGGCATGGCTCATCTGCAGGGAGGTGTTCATGGGCGAGGAACGCCACATTATGGGTGCGTCATATGCCATGAAACTTTGGACAACGGAGACGGATGGACGAACACGCTAGAGCCTGTCTCCGTTGCAGAACCTCGATAGTGCCTAACATCGGGTTCACCATCCAAGTGCTTAGAATCTGCCGAACAGCGATGTACATTGTGACAAGATTAAACCAAACACAGGATATTGAAGTCTCTCATGCTATGCGACGAAAAGGCAGATTCTTTCCGGTTTGAAGAACGGAGGGGCATGGGTCACTTACCTAGTGGTCCTTGAAATTAGCTCGAGCCTACTCCCGTCGCCTGCAGCAGGCACAGAACATGCTGTACTGCCATGCTCTGAGATTTTGACAGCGGAATCCCGCGATGTGCAACCAAGCTTGTTTCTTCAAGGCGTGTGTGACTAACACAGAATTCATATCACCAGTGGCAGGAATGATAGTCGTGGCCATACCTATGAGAAGTGACAGACCATATTATAGTTTAGAATGCCTTTGACTGACGAGTAAACTGTAATTTTCCCTGCCTCTACAAGTATCAATGCTATGACAGCCACTTACTCTCCAGTCAATCTCACAGCTGTAACCTTACAAATCCAGTGCCTACTGTGTGCAGCATAGAGGATTCGGTCTCAGCTGCAAGGCTTATACAGCCTGGAGTCAAACCATGACCTCAAACGGCAATGTTTCGCAGCTGTGCGCAAATCATTGCACATTGAATGCAGCATGGGACTTTCAACAATTCGAGCTGCTGTATGATGTCGTAAGAAGTGGTACAAAGCTTGTAGCTGCTATAGAACAGTTGTTCGCCAGGGTCGGTTGCGACTCGACCCTTCAGGTTGTGTTGCTTGAATCATTCATTTTGTGTAGCCAACCCGATCCAGTATGCTAGATTTTGACAGCGGACACCACGGGTGTACAACACAAGAGATGTCTAAAAAGGTAGCAGTAAAAGCCTCCAACAACGGTTCGGGCCTGTGAGAAGTCTTCGCAGTTATGTTACATTCTCCTGGGAACATCTTAGACATCAAACTGTCTCGTCTCTGCTGCTACCAGTTAGTAATAAGTGGTCAATCCCATCTAAATATTACAACATAGACAATTCTTAAAGACGTCCCAACTCTGTCTGCCAGAGCAGTTCTTGCCGTCGTTTGAAAACAGACTCCTCAGAGAGTTGAGTAATTCTAGACGAGGCTTCCGCTGTCAAACTGTCATATCTGTAAGCTGCCATGGCAGCCGCCGGCTCGTGTACACAACATTGCTATGGGACAGGGGCGGGTGGAGCAAAGTAGTGCTTATGCAGTCCGCTCCACGACGTCGTTCTAGTGACTGGCTGGAGCAACAGCCGATGGGTGGTCAGGTGTAACCGTGAAATTAAGTCCAGAATGCCACGGACACCCTGATATACAGGTTCATCACGAGCCTTTGATTTCTTATGTTGTTTACCATACTGGTCTTGCCCGCAATTGTGACGCTGAGTGAATGCCGATTCTAACGAGCAGCTCGATCTGGTTACAAGCGCCTGGATCGTTTTCAGAAAGCTAACGTGAGACAATGCTTCGAAGAATATGTCTGTACGGGTTGTACAACTTGCAGCCTCACGATGCTTACAGTTGTGGGTAAATGACGGACCGTATGTAACAGACTGCGGTATCGGCAGATCGAATATACTCGATCAATTTACAGATACCAGTGTTCACTTTGTCGCCTCTAGTCCGACTTAATGCCAGTGCATAGATGTCTCCTGCCAGAAATTCTTGGCATTGATAGTCGTCTTATGCTCCATCGGGTCGTGCAAGCTGTTGCAGAAGATCCCATGTGACAATTGCCATAGAGCATGCTAGCCAGACGCCCGAAAGCAACGCCGTCTTCAGCCTGTCAAGCTGTAGACCCCGAGTTATGAAGCGTGTTGAAACGAGTGCGTAAACTTAACCTAAGGCGGATGGCTTTGCTCGCAGCAGTTGCGCTTCGAAACCTAATTCGGGTTTTGCACAAGAATCGAGGCATCCGTCCTCACTGTAATCTGTCGTTGCAGTGGCGTGATATTGGGGTCATATACCACCATGCCACTCCGTCTTCTTAGATGGTATGACTGTTCGTCTAGTGAGAACATCTCTAACTACAATAGGGTAGTTGGACGGGACTCCTGCAGAACCTTTACCTAAAGACTGAGACGTGGTTGTAAGTGACAGCAACAATCCTGAGCAGATGCACGTCACTAGCTTTCATCAAGGAGACTGGTGGGCTTGCCGTGATAATCCTCTGCCTGCGGCTAGACATGCACTGGCAAGGATAAGTAGCTCGATATTACTCCTGCACCCGACTACCAAACACGACAGTGAGTTTGTCGATGTTGCTTAGGATTTCATTGAAAGCCCAGCAGGAGACACCTCAGCACTGGAGAATAAGCGGCCGCAATGAGAACGAAAAGGCTGCTATCCGGCAAAGGAGATTGATGGCGCTTTGAGCTTCCTAACGCCTCAGCTCCCTTGAGGCGACCTCACCGCTACAACTCTAGGTCGCAGTGCACACCGTCGTGCTCTGCTCGAACAGAGATAGACATGATTCGTCATCAGCCCGTATTGAGTTGCACACCACTGAGCATAATGTATGTAGCGACTTCTAGAATCAGCGATGGCGGTTCTGGGTGACGCACTGCCAATCCCGCGGATGCAGGTCTTGCAGAAGCGAGGACTTTAGTTACTGCTGGTCTCTCGCCATCGCACATTCTGATATCAATTGCTGCATTGAAAGAGAATTATCGAAGTCGTCTGGTCGTTGTAACCGAATCGTTTCGAAAAGTTCGCGTTGTGAAGATTGCCGCACTCGCGTCTGGATAGACTTGCCCAAATCATTGTATGTACCGAGATTTGCAAGCTTAGCAGATCCTGGGATCGTAGTAGCCTGGTGCCGAGCAGCGCCTTGAATATTATACTTTTGTGCTGAATCAGTCTGACGTTTCAGCGGTCTCTCCGGACCGTGCCGATCAGGCTTCTCATGGCATATGTCAGCTATTGATCCAAGTAATATACTGGGAGACCCCGGGCTGTCAAAATCACTGCTAGTCAGCGCGGAATCATGTTTAGAGACTTCTCCGTGGAGCCAGTGATGCTGTTTGTGCGACGTGTCAATCTGTCAAAATGCACAATAACGCGCGACTGTCAGGCTTGAACAACAACCCATAACAACATCCACGTCGTGGCGTGCGGGTCTGACAGCTGCACTTGCTGTATGCTATACTGGACTTTGTTCCTTCCGTGGTGAATCTTCCTGGCAATCAGGGCCAAATGTGGAAAAGCTTGTGGATTTCTATTTGAGGGACCAGCAACGGTCTTGCAGTGCAGATCCCAGTATGAAGGGGTTGTCGGCAGGGGTTTGATTTCAATACGTGCGTTATGCTCAGCAAGAATATACGATATTGCGACCAGTTCGTCTTCAATCGTCCGAACTTGAATGACTGGACGTCCTATCACCCAATGTAGAACTAGCACGATAGATCGTGAAGTATTATGTGTCTGCTTCTACCTTGTCCGTGGCAGAGTACTGTAATCTTATACGACACATTCGCTTCTAAGGTTGAAGACTGATGTACTTTTAAGGACGGTAAGTCTGGAGAGCACTATTTCTCGAGGTGCTCAAGCCTCTAAGAGACTGAAATGCAACCATGAACGAGGCACCCACAACTCTATCTGGCCAAGCCCATTATGCAACTGTAAAGCTGTAATTTAATTTACACACAATAACGAGCTCGCTGAACATTTCGCTAACAACTGATGTACATTTCACCCTGATCCGAAGCTCTAAGCGAACGTACGAGCCCGTTCTGAGCTATGATCCTTCTCGCCATTTAGTGCGCACAGGATCCCAAATGTGCTGTGCAGCGAACGTCGCTTGACGCTAACAAATCGCTTGCAGTTCGCCACTGCCACTATGGTTGCTCAAACCCCTCGAGCAACGTTCCTGGCTGCTGCAACATCTGACGTAGGTGTTCATCGTCTTCTAAGAACGCGTTTTCATGGAATTTGTCCTCGTCAGTTTGATCGTAATCAAAGTGTGAGCGGTGCTGGTGTGTGTAAGGGAAAGCGCTTTCAGAAGGGGTCACCGGACTGTAACTGTAGCTGGACCACTCATCTTGTGGTGTTGAGGGCATTGAGCACCTGCTGTTTGTGTAAGGTGAAGCGTTCTGGATACCTTGACGCTTCAGACGTGCAGCACGACGAGCGGCTCGACCACCTCGAGCACCAGATCGTTGTCGTTGAATGGCTGGTGTACGATTTGGAGCACCTTTCTTCGTAGCGCCAGTCTTTCGATAACGCGTGGTTGACTGCACGCCGTATTTCTTTGCGTGCTCGGTCAGGACCCACATGCTGTTGGCTTTTCGAGCACCTCGACTTGCGGCAGGATCATTCTTGTCGTTCTCAAAAGCCTGTTAAGAATTAGCCTAAGCTTTCGTCCACTGTAAAGATCCACTCACTTGGTTCATGGACAAGTTGTGTCGTATACTGTTTTGCCAACCATTTGTACCAGAGTCTCTTGGTTTCCGGGTGTTTTGCGTGAACCAATCGTAGATATCGCGCAGAAGCATCCTGTTGCCTGGAGCTTGCAAGAGAGCTTCGTAGATGAGCTGAGCATATGGCTTATCGTATGTATCTTCATCCTCCTCATCGTCCATTGTGTCAAATCCATTGAAGTTGTCCTCTGGATCTGGTGTACTTTCATCTACGTCGGGTAATGCAAAACTTGGCAGGCTGTAATGCCATGATGGCACATGGTAGTATTGTTGATTGCTTGAAGTGAATGACATCTGAGGTGATCCCGTACCTGCTGATATTGGCTCGGGTGAGTAGCTAGAAAGACCAAAGCTGGAAGCTTGGTTCTGTGCTGGAAGATACGAATCATGCCTCTGCTTGTACAACATCTGCGGCGCCATAGTATTGTTATGATGAAAATCTATCTGCAAGCTGGGTCTACTTGGTGGTAAGTACCCGAGACTTGGGAAGCCATAACCGCTCGTATGTCGTTGTGGATGAAATGCATATTGTTGTGAGTTAATTGGCACGCCAGATCCGTCGTGGTCGAATGTCGTGAAATCACTATTGTAAGTGAAAGCTGAAGGGAGTGAAGGTCCTTGACATGGGTGATAGAAACGCTGGTCCTGATTGCTGAACTGTTGGTAAGCAAGCATATTAGACTGCTCAGATAGCGACGATGCTGATTCTATCAACGTTTGGTGTTCGTCCTTGATACAATCATTTGTGGCCAAAAGGCTAGCACAGTCTTGTGTCATCTGACTGATAGACCATTCGTTGCGCCTTCGATCCAAAGCGTCACTGCACTTTTCACAAAGAGTTGAGACTGATTGCTGGCCGGAAGGATCTTTTGTACTTGCCGTGAGGCTTTGAGGTCGTAACAAAATTGAACAATGACAAGGAAGAAGGCAAAACTGCAGCTGGCTTTCTGAATACAGAGAAGTACCGTAAAAGAATAGCAAAAAAATCAGTGAGCATTATTTGACAGCAAGCACTTCTCCAGTTGTACTCTGCTCAGAGATCTGGAGCTTCATGCAAACAGGCAAGTGGCTGTAGCTAGGGCACAAACAAAGCATGTTGAAGAGGTGAAGATGTGAGCATATGCAGTATTGTAATGCTCCAAAATTTGCCTGATCAAGCGGTAGTGCTGAAGTAAAGCTTGTGTGACTGGTTGCTCAACCAAGAGCTCCACGAGCAGCGAATAGAGATTCATCAAGATGCTAGAGCCTTACCGTGGTACAAGAGGCATGCTGAAGTTCTGCACGGAATTCTGCATGCTGCTGCATCCTTAGTCGGGCTTGAAATCATGGCAGGCTGCAGAAGACTGACCCACTGTCATCCCGGCCGGAGATTTTTAGTCTCCAGCGCGATTTACGCTCAAATGTGAGCCACATGGGTACAGATCAAGCTTTCAGCATCATCCTGGCTTTCTCGAAAGTACAGCCGTGGTACATCAGATTACTGACCTCAGTTCGTGTACGTCCAATGGCATCATGTAGCCGATATCGGTATGCTCGCAAAGATAGCGTCTGCAGACTAAACATTTTGTTTGAGCAAAGTAAATTCAGTCTCAACTGTCAAGTCAATTAGATATCTCGGGGATGCAACCGAGCTTACCTATTGGCTCTACGCTTGCAGCGGAATGTCAGGGATCTAATTTCTGTTTCGACAAGAAACATCTGAGCTGAGGTCTCATTTTCGATAATAGACCTTCTTGAAGCTGAAATGCAGTGTCAGTATGCCGTCTTCAAAGATGCTTTTGAAGCCACGATCATATCTTGCTGAATAATCCCAATCTCGATCGACGATACGAAAAGCGACGTCCTCGTATGGTGGACCGGACATAAAGCGAATAATGCAAGTGTCCTCTTCGCCGGCCGGTGCTATTGTCTCGCCCTTTTTGCGACCGTCTTCTCTGATGATTCTGTAAGTTGGTGCCTTGCTCGGATCAACCAAGTCCGGGTAGAAGATATGAAACTTGTAGCCTTGGACCACCTTTGGAGGAGGGTTGTCGTGATCGTAATGGGTCTGGTTGTACTTGTTCCATTCATACCCCATTTGCACACGATTGAAATATCGCGGCTTGCGTGGTTTGTATCTTGCCTTCCACTCATCAGCATTCCTTGTCTCGACTTGCTCCTCACCAGCGAATACTTCCTCATCTTCCTCTATGTCTCTGACAACTTCGCTATCAAATGATGAAGAAAGTATAGCGGAAGCGGTCTTGGATTGTGAAGAACGCTTCTCATTGTCCATCTCCTCTCCTGTTCCGAAGCTGACAGCACCAAAGCCAGTCTTACTCATCTTCGCTCTAGCCGAGCTGATTTGCTGTAGAAATGCTTTTTCATCGATTATCCTGTTAGATCCAGCTAGCGAATCGAGGTTCCGCAAAGGAAGAGGTTCGAATACTTGCCGAACGTCCTGACTACCAGAAACAACGAGCTTGTGGACTTTATCGCGTTCAAGAGCTGCGACACGTGCATTTTCTTTCCTCGACTTTTGCTTTCTACTTTCAAGAACAGCATGGTAGAGTTGCTGCAATTTTGCCTTTGCTTTGTACAGCAGAAGACTTTCGAGCAATTGCTGCCAATAGTCGGTGTCGATCAGCTCGTTAGAATTGAGCTTTCTACTAATCTGACCTTCTAATTTTGTAAGCTCATTATAAGTCTTCGGTCGCAAAAGCATATCTATTTCTCCTGATACTGATCGCACTGCCTTTCCAAGATAGTCTTTCTGCTGCTCCTGGCAGATGATCTTCACCGTCTTCCAATAGTCGCGACTATTTGACTTGTACTCAATTTCAAGGTATTCATCAATCTCTTTGAGCAAAAGCTGCAGCTGAGACGCAGTTTGGCTCTGTATCAGACTTTCAGGATGAACATATTCCAGCTCCGATGCTTCGATATCGTCATTTATCAGGTCTTGAATAGGATCGATCAGTCGTAAATTGGCACTTAGTACGTCTACGGGTCGAGCACGATGCTCACGAACGCGTATTTCGGCTGCTTTCCTCTTCTGCTGTATCAAGAAATGATTCTCTTTGGCCAGGAACTCGCGGTGCCTCTCGTCCTCTTGGATCTTGTTCAGACGAGTCTGCTCAGCAATAGTCCGAGTTTTGGCACCTCTCCCTCGACGATCGTCCCCAAAATCGATGTGATGTGATCGATCTGAGTGTCTGCTCTCGATCTTGGGGTGGTCGTTAACTCGTCGCCTTTTGGCTTGTCGTTCACCTTCCATCTATTCGTCTAACAACAGCTTGCTTCGAGCTGCGCGCAAATGTAATATTCTAGGAGCGCCGCTTCTGTCACTTCACAAACGTGAGAAACAGCCATTCGGTCTGGGCCCCAGCGCAGTTGATTCCCACCCTAAAGTAGGCTTGGGAGGCTTCTACTGGTGATGCCTAACCGTCGCCTGGATCAGCCATACTGCCTAGGTTTCTCGGCGACAACAAATTCAGTCGCAGAACTGGATAAATTCACATTGCTGTATAGTCAATCTGTTTTCTGCACTTGATCCATTCGTTGGCATCCAACCCGTACGTTGCAAGCCGTGCATCGAGAGATGCAAAAAGATAAGATGCTATCGTCATGGACACGTCGGGAAGTTGGGAAGAGCTAAGCACTTTATCGCACCGAAAATGTCCAAAAATATTTTACAAATTTGCGGTTGTTGACGACGGTTACGAGCTACAGCTGACTGATATCACTGCGTTATGGGTTGTCAAAAGCAATTCTGCCGAGATTCTGGAATATGCACGAGTAAGTAAAGCCAGTATAGATCCTGCAGAATCGCAATCACAGCTCAAAGTATTATGTGACAAACTTCGAGAGAGCATTGCTGGAGGTGCAAATACCTTGAAGAAAGATGAGAGCACGAATAGTGAGACCGTTCTGCTGTGCACGTCTCTGGAGCTACCTCGACCGCTACCTCCTCTGAAATGGAACTTCCTACTCGAGCCGAAGGGCGCTTTAGACCTGGCTGAGAATATATTGAAGCCTTGTCTTCATGAAGCATCAGCAAGTCTGAAGAAGATTGAGTCGCTGTGCAAGATTGTGGAGGCGAAGGATCGTGCAATCGAGAGACTTCTGGAAAAGATCGAGAGCTCCTCGATCGATCTCAGTCTAGTCTTTCCTGGCATTACTGGTGTCAAGGCTCGAAAAGGACAAGTTACGATCAAGGAGGCACAGAAACACGTGCCAGGACTGGCCAAATTCCAGCCCAGGGAGTGGTCGAGGATTTTTGATTCGCAAAGTCAATATTCTGGATTCGAAGCATCTGGTTTAGCAAAGCTGGTGACCGGCAACGAGCGTTGTCCTAAACACACGCCGGAGCAGCACCAGAAATGGTATGAGAGACTGCCAAAAGCTACATCCACGATGAGTCAAGTAGCTAAATCTGCTTGGATTCGATCATCCAGTCCTGTCAGGCAAGAAAGTGAGGACGAGTTTGAGACACAGAAGCGATCACACCTTGCACGGAGAGCGCTTCCTACCGCGATACGTGATTTGAACACTGAGAGCGAGGAGGAAAGACCGCGAAAGAAGGTCAAAACCACCTTGAGAGGTCGTAATTCAAGCAACATCGTACACAGACTACCTAGTTCGCCCAAATTACCATCGTCACCTCCGATGCTGCAGAGGGGCCCCACGAACCCAACCTCAAGTCCATTTCGGACAGCAAGTGAATCTGAGCTAGAGCTAGACGTGAGGCAAAAGACAGAGAATCGTCTTGGCGCTCTAGGTAGAATGCAACAGCGACCTGAAAATCCCGTGTCAATCCGCCTGGACAGAGCTCTACCAAGCTCATCGTCCCTTGCCGCAGCTCAGTCTTCACTGCATTCGCGCTCGTCTACTTCGTCTGTAAACGATGACGAAGAGAATGGGACGAAAGAGGACAATGAAGATGCTTTTGAAGATATACAGATGATCGATAGTCCAACGAAGTCTCGCTACGTAAATCAAGAAGGCTCTTCGCACGCAGTATCAGCCGAGCTTACGACGCAGAGGAGATCAACGCATGACGAGAGTGTAAACAGCTCGCAAACAACACCATCGCGACGTAGACTAGGGATGGTCAGTGGTCGTACCAACCACGAACCGGATAGTACTCAGACAACACCTTCAAACCGTCGTCTTGGTCGCGTTGGAAACAGGGCCTCGCAACCGGACACAGGGCAGAGGCGCCTATTTATTCCAGATATCAATGAAACGAATGGAGAGAAAGGCATGGTTGAAGACAACGCTGACCCTGATAGGACTGCCTCACCAGCTTCGACCGTGTCCGCTGTTTCGAGTTCTTCACCAGAGAAACAGAGCGGCCTCTCCCTGAAGCCAGCGCTTAACCAAGAACCAAGTGTCAAAGCTGAATCCAACTCAACGCCGGATCAAAGTGATCCAGAGTCAGAACCCAGTAGGGAGGAGACACAGGCAGAGAAATTGGCAAGGAGGCGGGAAGAACGCAGACATCTGGACACAAGCATAGGAAATGGGTCGAGCAGCGGCGTTGGAGGTATTAGAAAGAAGCGCAAATTCTGAAGCAGCATTGTAAGCTGTGGTAGGTGTGACTGTACGATGTACTGTCGTATAGTGAACACCTAATGTCATCTTGACTCCAGGAAGCCGAGGTAATTAGAGGAACATTGAATCAAGCCGAGCAATCTGATTTTACAGTGGCCGGCGCCCAGGAGCAATATCTAGGGGCATTTTTGGTGCTCGATCCCTATAAGAGTGAGCCATGATTGCTTCTCAAGGTTCTTACTTACCGCAATGTCTACTACCTGTGTGCTTTTGACATGCCCAGTTCGAGATGGGCAATACGGCCATGTTTCACCTGTTCACTGCCGACATCAAATCGCTTGCAACGCTTTCCCCCACTCAGCCTCTCCCTTTGCAGACAACATTTTTGTTTAATGCATCTGAAATAATGCTCTACATTGCTGATCAAGAGTAGTGCCATGGCTCCTCGTTGGGCTCGCTTTGTTCACCGTCAAGCACCCGATGTGCATGGCAAATACATTCCCACGGATGACAAAATCTTCAAATCCCCGTTTGGTCCTTTCCCTGAAATCGCGAGGGACTTGAACGTGCATGAATACAGCTTCCCTCCAGACGAACCACTGCCATCAGACTACGATCTTTTCATTAATGCTGTCACTGATGAAAGAGTGACTCTGCATCAGTTCTATCATCGTGTCTGCTCACTATCAAAAGCTTTGCGTTATGACGGTCCGAATCCATTAGGACTAGGCAAATCACCTAAAGACGATACTGAGGATGGGGAGATTTTGGGTTTGTTTTCTCGCAACCACATTCATTACCCAATGCTCGCTCATGCCTGCTTCAGGGCAGAGCTGGTCTTTGGCGGTATCAGTCCTGGATCCACGCCCTATGAGCTTTGGCATGTTCTTCGGAAGATGCAGATAACGTCTTTGGTTTGTAACGAGACCTTGCTACCGGTTCTAGGTGAAGCTCTAAAGCTCGGCAAAGGACCATCTGGCCAGTTACAGATCGTGCTTAATCTCAAAAGGGTCATTGTGCTCTCAGACAACGCTTCGCTGGACAAGGTGGATGGCTTCCCTACAGTCGAATCACTTGTCAGGCTCGGTGCCACTATCAGTGAGCGACCAAGAAAGATCACTGGCGGCGATAAATTGTGCTACCTTTTCCAAAGCTCCGGGACTTCTGGTCTCCCGAAAGCAATGATGATATCGCACAAAAACGCCATCCATAGTGGTCTTCAAGGGATGGTTGCTGCGGTTCGAACTGCTCAATTTGCAGGTGTTGAGCCTCTGGCACACCAAACTGTGCTTGGTATAGTACCAGCTTATCACTCCTACGGAATGATACTCTGGATCCTTCGAGTGAACACACAGCCAGCGACAAATGTTATGATGCCAAAGTGGGATCTAGAGCTCGCATTGAAGACTGTCCAGAAATACAAAATTTCGGTTCTGCCGCTAGTGCCACCACTCGTAAGGCAACTCGCACAATCACCTCTTACAAGCAAGTACGATCTTTCGTCAGTGGTCACTGCTGCGAGTGGAGCCGCATACCTCCCGCCAGATGTCGCATATCAGCTAGCAGAGAAATTGCCGAATAAAACACCAATACCATCAGGCTACGGTCTTTCAGAAGCAGCGTCAATAGCATCACCACCTGTAGCCGGCATTTTTGGCTTGGAAGCATCAGGTCCTGGCACGATCGGCTTTTTGCTACCTGGCATGGAAGGTCGCGTTGTCGACCCAGACACGCTACGAGATGTACCAAAGAGTACCCAGGGTGAGCTTTGGGTGAGAGGTAATGTCGTCTGCATGGGTTATTTCCACGATCAGAAGGCTACATCCGAGCTCTTCACCGAGCCAGGCTGGCTGCGGACAGGGGATCTTGTGATGCGAGATGCTGAGGATCGAATACACTACCTGGATAGGTTGAAGGAAATGATAAAGGTGAAAGGGCTGCAGGTCGCGGCCACTGAAGTTGAGGACACTTTACTTGATCATCCTGAGAAGCTGGTAGTGGATGCATGCGTGGCGGGCATCGACAATGGTAGAGGCGACGGCAGCTTGTTTCCACGAGCTTGGGTAGTGCTGAGTCCTGGAGGAAAACGACAAGGTCAAGAAGCTGTTTTCAGAAAGTTGCATGAGTATGTCGGTAAGCGTTTGAGCAAGCACAAACATCTATCAGGTGGTATCGAAGTTGTTGATTACGTAAGTTTGAGGCTCAGTCCAATGTTCATGACCGCTAATAACAGTAAGATCCCACGAACACCTTCTGGCAAGATGCTACGGCGGGAAATGAGAGATGCTTATCACGAACGTGTAAAGACTAACAAGTCCACTAGCAAGCTGTGAGACAAATTCTTCTAGTCCAATGAAGTTTTCGATCCTGAAACAAATATGCTATGCTAGAAATGCAACAAGGACAAGGTACTTGAACTAGATTATGGCATGTTTAATGCTTGGTGCAAGAATCACTTTACTACCCGAAATAGCGCTGTATACAATTTTGCGCGTGTGCTTTTCTTGCGATCTATCAAGCCAGAAAGGCTGGTCTCCTCTATCAACACTGGTGTGATGTATGCGTGAAATACGTTGCGTGCATTTGGGCCTGAGTTCCGATTCAAAAGCTTTTCATATCAATGTCACATAATTTGGCACTCCAAAATATCATGTTACTTCATTCCGTCTGGAGTTCTCTGGTCGGGAATCTCCAGACATCAAGGATGACCATCGGGCATCTTGTCGTCGTGTCCTCCCAATGCCCAGCTGGGCGTCTTGCCCAAACCACTGCTTTGGCTGAAATTGACTCTTTTGTGGCCCTTGGCCTTGCCGCTCTTGACAGCTTTGACCCTTTCAATCTCTTCTTCGCTTACAGAAGCAGAATCAACTTCGGCTTCCTCCAACTTGGCCCTAGCACGAAGGTGCAGCTCCTCTGCTTCGGCAGCAGCTTTCTGTGCCCGGGACTGTTTTCTCCACATGCTCGCATATTTGCCATCCTTGGCTATGAGCTCGGCATGTGTGCCCCTTTCGACCACTGTGCCACCAGACAGGACTAATATTTGATCTGCCTCAACTATAGTTGATAGCCGGTGAGCAATTATGAGCATTGTTCGCCCCCTTGCGAGTACTTTCAGAGCTTCCTGGATTTTCTCTTCTGTGTCGGTATCTAGAGCAGCCGTTGCTTCGTCGAGGAGTGTTATTCTCGGATTCTTGAGAATCGTCCGTGCTATGGCAACTCTTTGTCTTTCACCACCAGATAGTTTGACACCCCTTTCTCCAACTCTGGTATCATAACCGTCTGCAAAATCTAGGATTCGGTCGTGTATCGAGGCCGCTCTGCATGCGTCAAAGATTTCTTCATCGGAAGCATTTTGATTGGCATATCGGAGGTTATACATGATGGACTCGTTGAACATATTACAATCTTGAGGCACAACACCAATATGGCTGCGCAGCGAATCAATTGTGATATCGTTGACGTCTTGACCGTCGATTCGAATTTGACCGGATTCTGGATTGTAGTACCGGAACAAGAGACGCATGACAGTAGTTTTGCCGCCACCAGACTCGCCGACCAAAGCCGTCGTTGTGCCCGGAGCACAGTGGAAGGTGAAGTTCGTCAAAGCCTCCTTCCGCTTATCGTAACTAAAGTTGACGTGGTCGAAGACGATGTCGCCCAGACAATCCTCTAAGCTCTTTGCATTTGGACGATCAATCACATTTGGCTGCTCCTTGAATAGTTCAAGCATTCGCTCAGCATTGATAAGATTGTTCTGGATCGCCCTGTAGAACGTGCCAAAGAAATTGAGTGGAGCCTGAAGCTGAGCCATATAGAACAGCAAAGTGACGAAATCACCAACTGAAGAGTAACCAGCAGTGACCTGAAATGCCTCGATGAAGCAGACCGCTAAAAGCGCGACCATAAATAATGAGCCTTGTACGACGTTCATCAATGCCAAAGTCATCTCGACCTGGAATTCATGTTTCTGCATAGCCTTGATCGACTTTCGGTACCTATCGAACTCGTAAGACTCGGCATTGAAATATTTGACAGTATCCCAAGAATGCAAGGAATCATTCTTTACAGCTTCCATTTCTCGATCAGCATTGGTATAGCTACGACGAAGTGCTACACGCCATGCCGCCAAACGGATAGTGACGTAGATGTACAAGAAGGTGGTTATTGCAACGACAAGACCCAAGTATATGTCAAATTTGGCTGTTAGATAGACTATCGCCACGCCTAGATCAAAGATCATTGGTCCGACGTTGAAAGTGACCATTTCCAGGAAGGAGTTTATGGAGCTGCCTTTGTTTAATGCTGAAATGAGCTCACCTGTTCGTTTGCCTGTGTGGAATTCGGCGCTGAGACCGTGTACATGCTCAAAAGCAGCAGTCGAAATGGCTCTATAAGAATATTGTTCGACTGGAACCCATAGTACACTTCTTGCCGCTCCGAGAACACCCTGATTGCCTTGCAGCCATCTTGATGCGATGTAGAATGCGATGAGAACCCAAGGAGTAAACCGATGGCTCCCTTCAGTTTGTGATAGCGCGTCAGTAATCTTGCCGGACAATATTGGGACAAAGACGTTGATAACTCGTTGTGCTGTCATGAGCACGAAACAAGTTAATGCCAATGCCTGCAGCCTGATAGATTTTCGTGGCCAGAGATATGGCAAAAGCACTGCGAAGCCTCGGATGTATGCATACCAGCCCACGATTGGTGTTTCGGTTGGCTTTGCCCATGCATCAGGCTGCTCTTTACTATGAGGCACTGACGCATGTACGCCGCCGTACGCATGGCCATTCGCATGGTGGTTTTGAAGAGAGTTGCCATTTGCTTCACTTATCAATGGCTGTCTTGCTTCGGCATCAGCTGCGTCTCGCGCACTTTCCCGTCGGATTTCCAGTTTCATGACAATGTATGTCAAAATCAGGCCAAGAAGTATACATATTCTGACCATAAAGACAGCGATGTCGCAGGTCTCCCACTCTGTGATATTTCGTCTGAGCGCACCACCTCGAATATTCCCAATAATTGGTTCATGATGTGGTTGCGTATAGATGTTCAACAGCGAGCCAACGATAACGAGCTCGAGCGGTAATGCAACGGACCAAGTGACGAGATGCACCCAAGTCGGAGATGGTCTCGAGTCAATGATAGAAATGAACACGATTCCCCACACGAAGAATGAGCCGACGACAAACACAATAGCACTTTGTCCAGGCCACCAGCGTTCATCCTGTCGAGCAATTACCTGTATGATAGTGGTTGTACCATTAACCACAAAGCCAACAAGTAGACACCCTGTAAGCACGGCAAATGCTGTTTTAGTACGAGGCGAGAAATCTCTAACAGCAACAGCTTCCTTGATCTGATTGTTCGATTTCCTCCTTGTAGGTAGTGGACGACCGCCTGGACCTCGCATAGGATGTACCGTGACTTTGTCACCCTCGTTGGGGCTGTTAACCACGCCGAAAGTGAGGAAACATACCATGAAAATGCCAAGGATTATTGCAGGGTAAATGCTTCTTGCATAGGTCAGGATTGTATAAGTCGTACCCAAAGACAGAGCAGTCGACGTCGAGACAGCCATGGCCTGGATAATGTCATTGGTAACGAGCGTGATAATTGAAGTAAGCGAGTAAAAGGACTCGTCTGGTTCTCACTCCTCGCGGGTGTGGCGCAAAGAGGTGGATTGGTGGCCAGAAAGTCTCTTTCGTGCGCCTCTTTCGATGGCCAACTGCGTGGCTGTTATTGGTATCTTTCAGCAAATATTTGCAATCGTACGACTCGAACACGAATGAATGTTCAACAAGATTAGAGGTCGTGATCAGAGTTGGGTTTAAGAAATGGATCGTCACGTGTAGCTTGAGCGCTGCAGGATGAGATCCTGTCGGCTGTCACGCTCCACGTTGTGTAGATGATGTGGATCTCTATCTGGTGGCAAGATCAACGTAAGTCGCTGAGCCTATGTTGACACCGAATGCGCTACCAATTGGGTCGACGCGTCTCATACGGAGCAGATGAAGAGAGGGTTGCGGACTCAAGCAGCAAGCGAATGGATGGCTGTAGGGTTGATGTAGTGGTTGTCAAGAAGTGTGCAGATTCACCAGATGACCAATGACAAATTGAGCACGACCGCACAATAACAAAAGCTCAAATCTGCGATGGGTGTGTGAAGGAAAACAATGAAGAAACCAACCTCAGAATCTGACGGTGAAGCTTTCTTTGATTACTCCTTCATTCGTATCTGTTTTAAACAGCTCGATCACACTTCCTGACGTGTGAGCTTGGCTAGCCATCTGACCCGCCTTTCCTCGACGCGGCGAATCAAATATTATTGCTCACCTTGACCTCGTCTAGGACCGAGTCGATGTTTTGGCTTCGCTGGAGACCATATATTCGGTCCTGTTTGGTGCAGGACTGCATAGTGCACTTTGGTGGCTTTCACTGAGTATCCGCCATATCAGTGTAGGGCTTAATGCTGTAGAGATATGTAGATTGTGACGGCATCGACAGCTATATGCATGACGCCCTTGGGCGGCCCGTTCGTGGCGTCTTGACGAAGAGCCTGTCATATCCTCGTGTGATGGTAGCTGCATATTAAGCGCCCTAAGGAGGATTTGTTTAGGGACGTGTAGAGGTGCATTGACTGGAAGCCGTAAGCTTTCACGCTTATCGGGGCTTCTGGACAGCTTCCGAAAGTTAGTGCCATAAGCTGCATGCAGATGCGTCTTCCTATCGACATCCGCGTCGCCTGCAGTGCTCACAACTTGAGGTCTTTGCATTGGTCACTTGCGTTGACTAACGTGGATCTTCTCGTATGTTGACTGCACCAACAGACCTTGCATCTTCCGACTTGTCACTATCGTCAGAAGCCTGACTAGCCGTGTTCGTGTTGCAACATCCAATACACAGCACCTGTACCACCTGAGATACAACGACCACACGCAGCCTCTTTTTGGGCAGGAATATACAGAACCCAAGCTTGCTGGAGCCTTGAATTCATCAGCGCATGCTCAAAGGTCGTTTTCGCCAGTAAGATACGATCCAGACAACTGATCGAGCCGCGATCGACTCGCAAGATGAGCGACAGTGTTGATGATCACGAACCTCTCGACTATCATCCGACATGAACTTTGACAGGCTTGCTCACACCTCAAATGCATCTGAACCTCCACCGGCTCCGCCTTTGCCTCCGACGAGTCGACCAAGTGTCTTTGAGCGGTTTATAGGACCATTAAACTTTCGCAGCACTTCAGCAAAAGCTTCAGGGTCGGACACTGCTCAGTCAAGCAGCGCAAGTCCGAGGGATACTGTTCCCGTCAGAGCCACTCGGAGAAGATATTCTGCCAAAGGAGCGCACTATAGGACAGGCATTCCCATTACGGCGGTGGATATCAACGAGCATAAGACCCATGCGATCCTAGCTGGACGAGATATCTTGCGTACTGTCAAAGTACAAGATCGTAACATATTTGAAGAGCTCAATCTTCGGAAGGCTGTCACAGCCTACATATCGACCCAGCAGCTCAGACCCGATGAAGCCCTTAAAAGGAGGGACTTTCTGCCCGCCAAGGATGTGAAATGGTCTCATAAGCACTATGCGCATATCGTGGCCACGGCAGCACAGCATGGTAGGATTGCCCTGTACGATGTTTCACGTTTAAGCTCTCGCGTCGAGCTATGTCACCTTTACCAGCATACAAGCCAGGTCAACAAGATAGATTTCGATCCGCATGCTGGCTACATGCTTCTTTCTGGAAGTCAGGATCGATATTGTCGAATTTGGGACATCCGAGAGCCTAAGAAGCCCAAAGGTTACGCCCAGTACAATGTACGTTCTCCTGTGCGAGATGTCCGCTGGTGTCCGAATGACGCGTATGAATTTGCGTTATGCACAGAGGACGGCTTCGTACAGAAATGGGATATCAGGAAACCTCAGCAAGTTTTGATCAGCATCAAAGCTCATGAGAAGCCGTGTTATAGCCTTGCCTGGCACCCAGATGGCAAACATGTTGTGTCTGGAGGTCTGGACAAGTCTTTGAAGGTGTGGGACCTGAAGAATGAGAACCGCAGACAAAAGCCTGTCATTCAACTGCGTTGTCCTGCCGGTGTTATGAATGTCGCTTGGCGACCCCCATGCTGGTCTGCTGAGTTTGCCGAGCGAGGCAGCTGGCAGTCTACCCAAGTTGCAACTTGTTATACAGATGAGGATCCCCGTCTTCATGTCTGGGACCTACGCCGACCTTTCATTCCGTTTCGTGAGGTCAGTAGCGACGAGAAGCGACCAACGGATGTTCTCTGGGCTTCAAAGGATCTTTTGTGGACAGTAGACGGTGGTGGTACATTTGCTCAAACCGACGTGACGACCGCACCCCAGCCTGAAGATTCCTTGCCACCCGGTGCTATAGCTTGGGCCCCAGACAAAACCTTTTACGCCGTTACAGAAGACAGGATAGCTATCCGCCAAGCTTCTGCATTTGACCCTGCAGCACTCTTTCTGAACATACCACAAGAACGACTCAGTGGTGCCGAAGGAGATTTTGCTATCAGTCGTAGCTTGACGGACGACGAAGGACCAGAATCTTCATTGTCAGCCGGAAATATTAGTCGGCGGGTAAGCAGAGCAACCTCCACTCGCTCCGCAAAATCACAGGCAAATACTCCTCCCACACACGACGACACACGAAAAGTCTTACCTCTGGACAGAGCAATAATGGCGCGCAAAGATCTGTTTACTAATGGACAGATAGGTGCGATGACCCGATTACCTGGTATTCATCTACCTGTACAGCTTGTCGAAGCACTTCTTACCAATTACGTACCGCCCATGACTGCTCAGGAACGCAATAGGAACCCAAATCAAATAATCGAAAAGCTGAAATATGCCTTCGAAAGTAACGCCCAAACCTGTATGAAACTAGGCATGAGGGAGGTGTGCGCTTCGTGGAGGCTAGCTATGCATACAATCATTCCAGAACTCGAAGCATGGGCAGACAACAATAGAAAGCGCAGACTGGCTCAAAAATCAGAAGAAGCAGCACAAGAAGAACGATTAAGGAGAAATTCCGCTACTAAGAATACCCTATCAGCCTTTTCGAAGCTGAGTCAAAAAGACAAAATCACCAAATCCCCTACAGCAATGTCTGATAAGGTCATGAGCAACCTGTTCCGGGGAATTGTGGACCAATTACAAGGGAGCACTGACACCGGTAGCCATTCAGGCTCAAATATGTCAACACCTCGACAGCTCGCGACAACGACTTCACCAAGAAACGCCACAAAAAGTTCAGGTACTTGGTACACCATAGAAGATACGATCGAGCCGATCAACGACCTTCCTCCTTCTCTAGCACAGACGCATGCAACAGCGGCAGTAGCGTCTCGTGCTTTACTTGACAACACCAGCGAGGCAACTAGCTCACCAGTATCGTCACCAGAAAAGTCAAGAAGCTCGCCAGCACCATATCGCACGCACGAAGAGCGTAGAGCAGCTCTGCGAGACTACAGAGTGCCATCAAGGCAAATACTGACCTTCGATTCCGTGCTAGAGCCAAGCCACGACTCGGCTGAGAGCTTCCAAATGTTCTCAGCCGAGTCAGGAAGCCAGAGAGGATCTGTTGGTGGACAGGACTTTGTGCCTGGAAGCCTGAACTTTCGTCCTGCACCAACTTTTGGGGAGGTGCAGAACGACAGCTACTACGAGTCTGTGGGCCGTTCCAGCAGTGGCCAAGTGGCGGACTTTGAGATGGATGAAAGTCCATCTCAGAACTTCGGCCTCGACGGCAACACAGACTCGAAGCCAGCTGCCGCTCAGTCCGTCGAGCGGAGGTTCCGTGCTGCCCTTGCACAAAGTTCTGGAAGCAAGGAAGAAGTGCCACGGAAGAAACAGGGAAGGGAGCCAGAATTGAGCTCCAGAAGAATGGATGCTGCTGCATTCAAGCAGCAATGTGAAGAAGCTGGTCCTCGGTGGCCCTATACTCGAGGCAAAAATCATAACACCAACCCATATCTGCAGGCAACTGAAGAAGTTGCGGATAAGATGGAGGATCTTCACGTCGAGGATCCAAGCAAACTAGAACCTTACATTGCTTCCGACTTCCGGCCAATCGATATCACAATATACGAGCCTTGGCAGCCGTGGCCTCTCAGCGCATACTCTCTGATGGGCATGTTCATCGAGAATGATAGCTTGACCGGTGTCTGCTGTTCTCATTTTTCGGTGAACTTGCTCAGTCACATACACCCTTTCTTCTTCGATCTTTCGACAAACAAGCCTGTTACCTCGACGGACGTTGCCAACATGCCATCAACCACTGCAGATAGATTTCAGCACCCAGCTTTCCGACAGCGACATATCCAAGGTCTTTTCGCAAAGCATATCGACTATCTCGAAAACCTCCGGCTCTTTTTACTCGCAACTAAATTACGCAAGTTGTGCGTCGAGGAATTTGGCTACGGCATGTTGGCAAGCCGTACCGCACGATCAACATTACCAGAAAATTCTGGTGAACACCTACAATCTGACCCTCGACGACTGCGAGTAATTTGTACCAACTGCAGTCAACCAATGTCATTGAACAAGGCGAAATGCGACAATTGTGGATGTAGTCGACCAAACTGTCCGATCTGCGAAATTCCATTAAACAAACCAAGTGGTCAAGGTGCAGATACGACAATAAGTGCGTTGGTTTCCTACTGCCATACTTGTGGTCACTCAACTCACACCAGCTGCATTTCGAAATGGCTTGCAACACCAGGAACCGAAGGTGAATGTCCGACTCCAGGGTGTGGTTGCGATTGTGCTCCAGGAGAGGTACGAGAGGAAAGAATCACTAGACAAGCACAGGAGAGGGAAGAACGAGATGCAATACGAGGCTCCTCATTGGCCAACTTACGGAAAGACTCTTTGAAAGCTTCTCTTGGTCCAGCTATCGATAAGGCCAGAGATACTTTGCGGAAGAGCAGTCTTCAAGGAGGACGGCAAGAAAGAGCTGCACATAGTGGTGACGAGGGAATTGCCAGTAGCAATGGTCCTGGAGCCAGTGCATGGAGTAAAAAGGGTACGAGTGCTGGAAGACCATCATTGAGTGGTGCACAGACTATGGGTCGCAGCAATTCTGGCAGTGGTGTAGGAACAAGCACGAGCTTTGCCAGACGAGTGAGGCTTATCGAACCGGATGAGGAAGATGCGCAAGCATGACATTGTACGACATCTGTATAAAAGCATGAATTGACGAAGTTATGAATAGATGACGCGAGGACAAGACCTCGCTGTACAACATGATAGAGCTTACAGTATTGCACGGAGATGTATAGCCCATTCAAATGTGGAATTACTCGAACAGTGAATAGTTTTTGCTCTGTTCGTTACCTCTTAAAGGTGTGGTTGTACTGGAATTTGTGAAAGTGCTGTGCCGGGCAGGCATCGGTCCGGTCGCAGTCCCGACGCCGAAAGCCGAATGTGGAGCACGATCCGCAGATACGATATGTATTCTATATCAAATTTATGGTAACCAATCAAACACACACACAACACCCAGCATCAGTGTATGTACAATCCACATTACACTTGGTCATAGACTGACACTTTCGGCAGGGTTTAGTGGTAAAATTGATCGTTGCCATTGGTTCTAGAGCCTAGAATCAGCAAGCTCGATCAGCCCCGGGTTCGATTCCCGGCTGATGCATCAGCCAAAGTTCTAACAGAACTTCTACGAACTATTTTTTGGGTTTTTGTCAGGTTTGGCAGGTGCTGAGTCACTAGAGCAATTCCTGCCGCCAGCAACACAATCTTTCTTTTCTTGAGGCAGGACTTACAACTGGCGGTAAAACTGGAAGAAGAAGAAAATGATATCTATCGTATCAGCCTGAATTCAAGCTACAGACGACGTATGCGAACGTGATTTCTAGGAGCTGGAGTCCAACTTAGTGGTGGTCTTATGTCGCGCTTTCCTCAACGACAGCAATCTTTTTGATCCCTGAAATGTGCGTTGTACTTGACTGGGTAATTGTGTGGATGAGGATTGCCCACAAGGATTACTTATCTATACGATATCTTTTTTGTTTGGCTCATCATCTTCTGGTGCTTCTGGTACCTCATTCATGTCGTTGTGTTCTGCTATGCGCCGGTATCTCACTTGGGCACCCAGTTTACTGGTCTTCGCACAGTCACATCTTGTGGTTGCGGTTGACACTTATCTGTATTAGCTCTTCCTCACAGCAGGACTGTACCAATCTGATGCGCGAGGCCTGGAGAAGTTCATAAACCGCCTTCATAATGTGCAGGCTCGTGCATGAGCTTGGTGCAATCTAATCTGTATTATCGCCTCAATTGGATAATTCATGGTGCCGCCGATAGGTGCTGCGGCATTAGGGTTGTTGAGTATCGTTGTCGCTAATAAAAGTAACGTTGTCAACCCAAAAAATGGTTGCGCAGTTATCTCGTCAGTGGCGGTGCTACGCCTGTATATTAGCACTCATCAGAACCGGGAATGATGCTGGCAGCTAAGTAAGACTTGTGGCAGGAAATGTATCGACCACTACCAAGAACATATCTTCAGCAAGCATATACATTTCTTAAATCAGCTCATCAACAGCTTCACAGCCCATGGAATGGACAGCTGCCGCAGGTCGCCATAATGCTGCCCAACCCCAAGAAACACAACCGGAATGCCTGTTGCAGCCACCATACTCACAATCGTGCCAATCTGATCACCCACAGTATCACATTTGCTGATTATGAAGCCATTAAGCGACCTATTCCTACCAAAAGCTTTATTGAAATTGCGAGCTTGATTGACTGAATCATTGCCGACGAGAGCCTCAGCCACCTGCAATATCTTATCTGGTTTAGCAAAATCACCAAATTTCTCAAGCGCAGACATCAGCTGTGCGTTGTTATGAGCTCGGCCGGCTGTATCAATAAGCACAACGTTGAAGTCGTTCGAGGCTGCAAATGCGACGGCGTCCTTTGCTACATTTGCAGCATCCTTGCCGTAGCCCTTCTCGTACAAGTCAACGCGACCTACGTTCTCGCGAGCACTAAGTTCCCGCAAGTTGCGCACATGCACACCAAGCTGCTCAACAGCGCCTGATCTAAATGTGTCACCAGCCACCACAAGTACGCGGTAGTTGTTCTGCAGCAGGAAGTAGCAGATCTTTGAAAGGTTCGTAGACTTTCCAACACCGTTGACTCCAACAACACTGATCACATATGGCCTACTTTGCTGATTGGCCTTAGTAGGGCTCGTCACTGACTCGATCTCTTGAAGCAAGTCAAGAGAGGACTTTGGAGTCAACAGCTTTCTCAAAGAATTTTCTAATGCAGGCTGGAGTGCCTTGTCAGTACTCTCGAAAGCAGCGGTCTTCTTCCCGAGCATCTCCACCTTGACACCTTCACAGAGTCGAATTGCAGCTTCTCGTGCAACGTTCTTCTTGATCAAGTGCTCTTCCATCGCCTTCAGCGGTCTCTCCAGGTCCTGCTCCGTGAGTGTCTTCCCACCAACAATGTTTCTGAAATAGCCTGAGATTGCGCCAAAGGCGCCGGAAGACTGCGACTCTGTCTCTGCCTTTTTCGAATCAGAACTCTTAAGAATGCTGTCAAGTTCATCGTCAAGATCCTTGAGGACAAATTGACCCTGCTTGTTCTTAGTTCCCCATGACTCCTGAGCAATAGATTCTGGTACAAGCTCGGTGCCATTCGTTCCCGTTTCATCTTCCCCGGTATTCGAGTAATCAAGCACTGTGCCATCGTCTTCACCTGCAACGCCGTCTACATCCCAAACTCGCCCCTTCTTTGTAGTACTCTTTGCCGACTTTGCTCGACGAGATTCATCACCTGAAGATGCATACATAGAAGAACTTGTGACATTCGTGTTCGCTGCCTTTCGAGCACGTCTTGAACCTCTGCTACCGGGGCGATTCTCTGAAAGCAGGTGAGGCGCAACACCTGGGAGAGGAGTGCTGGGTCGCGAGACATCAGGAGATTGTACCGGAGTAACATCTGTAAAATCGCCGTTCGTGGAAGCAGTCTTGGACTGCGTCCTCAGTAGCTGAGGCGGCGGTGGTGGTGGCGGGCCACCATTGTCTCTTGCTTCTGGGCTTTGTTTCTTTGCGCTTGCTTCTGCTCGGGTAGGATTTCGTGTGGCTTCACCATCAGTAAGCTGGTCTTGACGACGCAGTAATTCATCATAGTACCGATCAAAGTCGTACTTGACCACAGTGGCTTTCGCATCGAGCTGATCCTTGTAACGTTGCACAAAAACAGTCCTAACATCTTCAAGAAACTGGTCTACCCATGATAAATGCAGCAGGGATTGATAGACGGCGACGAAGATCAAGCCGAGATCCTTCACGAGTGTCCATTTCAAGGTGTACTTCTCGAACTGGTATGAGGACGTGGCTCTGGTCTTCTCTTCGATAAATACATCATTGATGAGCGAATTTACGGCTGCGCTGGTAGCTCCACGAGACCACAGCACGACACCGGAGGTGGAGAAGATCTCAAAGGCTTCGAGCATTTTGTCCTTGCAATACTGGTCGAGGAGTGGTTAGTATAACCAGCGTTTCGCTCCAGGTGCAGAGGGATGATGGACAACTTGTCACACTGGTATCGCAGAGAACATGCGGGCGTCACGTCACTATGCAGATCAACTTCGGGCTGAGCCTCTAGGGCTTTCAAGGCTAAAAGAGGCTAGGCAAACGGGCGAGAATAGGTATCATTGTTGTGTGGACTACCTAGGTATGTTGATTCGAGGTATGGGCGATGTCAGGTACGACTGATATGGGAGAACATGAGCTATTTGATCCTGGAGAAAAGTTATATGAATAAGAGGAACGAAGCTTCTCCTGGAGATAGATGTCACGAACGAGCATTGATGCCTAGGAATGCTGCTAGCGCCGAGCTTGGCATACTAGCAGAAGTCCTGCTGGACTACGCCTGTGGGCGCAGAGCATGCCTAAACTTTTGTAAAATGCCACTTTGTTCGTTCTGCAGATTGGTACTGGTTCCAACTGCGATAAGAACATATTCCTCCTCGAGACCGATGCATGACCTCAACCCTCTTCTTTCATACTGTTCATGAAACGATGCAGCGGCAAGCCTTTCCACAACCGACAGCGAAAAGCCCAGAGCTGTTTCACCCTCGACCGCAGCATATATCACAAGTACCTCATCTACGATCCCCCCCAATACCAAATCAGCCTCAAACGCAACCGCAAGTCAATAGCTATGGCAATCCATATGGATCTCCTCCATTGCAACAAGGAGGACCAGAGGCTGCCTACGGTTCGAACTTCTTCAGCGGCTACATGAACGACCCAACAGCACAGATGGCTTCCCAATTTGGCAAGACTGCTATGATGCAGGGGACGCAATATCTTGAGCAAAATGTAGGGGTGGTCGATTCAAATATCTCTATGAGGCTAATAAGGTGACAGGTGCAAAGATATGTGTCGGTGTCAGCAATGAAACACTACTTTAACGTATCAAACTCCTACGTGGTTCGGAAGCTGATGTTGGTCTTATTACCTTGGAGACACAGACCCTGGACTCGACAATCTGCGCGTGGTGCAGTTGCAGAAGGCGGTCCTCAACAGATTTCAAACATGTACCTACCTCCACGAGACGACATCAACTCTCCTGACATGTATATTCCCATCATGTCCCTGATTACCTACATACTCCTCTCGACAGTACTTGCCGGGGTTCGAGGAACATTCACCCCAGAGTTACTGGGCAGCATATCTACTACCTGCGTCGTGGTTATAGTCATTGAAATTATTGTCCTCAGAGTGGCCATCTATTTATTGAACATTACGAATGAGTCACAATTACTGGATTTGGCGGCATATGCTGGATACAAATTCGTGGGAGTTATTATAACACTTCTAGTTTCCGAGGTCGTGACAGCAGGTCGGGGCACCAATAACTGGGTCGGCTGGTCCGTCTTTGTGTATACATGGATGGCCAATTCATTCTTTTTGGTATGTTAGGCGTGTGGTTCTCATGTGTCTCTAACTTTTAGCAGTTACGATCCTTGAAATATGTGCTACTACCAGACTCTTCGAACGACGCATCCTTGCGTGGTGGTGCAAATTACACTGTGGCTCGTTCGCAGAAGAACATGCGAACATACTTCCTGTTCGCATATGCCTACGTCTTCCAATTGGTTTTCATGTGGGCACTGAGCAGAGAAGATGGCATAGGCGCAAATGTCATACCCAAAGCAAGTACATGATAGATTTTGACATTTTATAGAGGACACAATCGAAGAAACTACCACCACTTCATCTTCAGACCTCTTCGTCCGCCGTTCACTCTCGAATCCAGCCAAAACTTTGTTGTGTGTCTGTTCGACCCATTTTGCTACAGCTGAGCACAGGACTGGGTTCGCAAATACGCGATTTCACTAAATATCTATTCTGACATGCGGAAAGATTCCATAGCACAAGCCCTGTCTTAGTGGCTGTCGTCAGCTTACGATCCAGATTGCAGCCAAACAATCAGATTGAGTGGTTGAACGCGGAGACCTACCCCATAAGCGACCCCGTGCCTGAGATTCCTGCCCCACAGCTCCGCAGACCAAGTACTCAATTCTGGTACACGGGCACCGGTGGAATGGCACAAAGCATATAAGCTTATATCAAACGGAAAGCTTCCTTGTTCAGTTTAATATCCCAGTGTCAGTCCCTGAGCTGGGTCTGGCGCGGACATCCATTCATACAACGATCTTACGTACAGCAAGTAACCATATCTGAATTTATTATGGGTTCAATTGCTCCTGCCGGAGTTGCGCTAGAAGAGTACGACTACATTATCTGGTAAGTTCACCTTCGTCACAAAGGATGGAGGAATTGACGTTGAATTAGTGGTGGAGGTACCAGTGGCTGCGTGGTGGCAGCTCGACTAGCTGAGAATGCTGACCACAAGATCCTGCTTGTTGAAGCGGGACCAGACTCCAAGGACAATGAGAACATCAAGATGACAGGAGGCTGGTCTAAGAACTTTGACTCCGAGACAGATTGGAATCTCGTCACACCACCAATGAAAGGTGTTGATGGTCGCCAAGTCAAATTGAGTCGAGGGAAGTTCCTGGGCGGCAGTTCCGGTGTCAATGGTACATTATGCATTCGTGGCACAGAGCAAGATTTCGACGACTGGCAGCTGCCCGGATGGTCTGGCAAGGAGATGTTCCACTATATGCGCAAGGTATATTGATCCATAGCAGCCATACTGGAAGCTAACTTACATAGTGTGAAAGCTTTCACCCAAAAGATTGGTTCAAGGAGGATAATAAAGACCATGGTTATGGCGGTCCTCTGCACATCGAACCCCATGATTTAGCACCAATTTCAAAACTCATGCTCAAGTCCATGGAAAGCCAAGGTCTGCCACTTGATCCAGACATGTTCACGACTGGATCTCGGTCGCACGGTTGTGGTCATGCTCCACGAACTGTGCACAAAGGTCTGCGATCCACTGGAGCCGACTTCGTAACTGATGACAACCATCGACCAAATATTGAGATTGTTTGCGACACTCTTGTTGACAAGGTCAATTTCGATAGCAACAAGAGGGCTGTCAGTGTAGATCTTGTCGACAAATCAGGCAACAAATTCACGGTCAGGGCCAGAAACGAGATCATAATATCTGGGGGTGCTTATTGCTCACCAGCAGTCCTGTTAAGATCTGGCATCGGTCCCAAGGAGGAATTACAGAAGCTGGGTATAAACTGCGTCGCAGACTCACCTGGTGTAGGTAAAAATCTGCTTGATCACCTCATTGTTTTTGTGTTCTATGAAGTCGCAAAAGATGGCTTAACGAATGACCATTTGGTCTACCACGACGATGCAGCCATGCAAAGTTACATGCTTTATAAGGAGAAGAAGACCGGCGTGCTTTCAACGTTTCCCTTCGGCGCTTTTGCATTTGCACGACTTGACGACCGACTGCAAGACGAACCACTATGGAGAGAAGCACAAAGGAGAGCAGATCCTGGCAGGGATCCAATGGGCCTGACACAATCGCAACCACATATTGAATTCTTTACGACAGAATTGTATGGTGGCCCCAAACAGTATGACCAACTCCCAATCGACAAGAAGAGCGCCTTCGCGATGATCACAGAACTATTTTCACCCCGATCCAAAGGAAGCGTCACAATCAAATCGACAGATCCATTTGAGAACCCAACGGTAGACTGCAATTACCTTGCCGATGAATTAGATCTTCTTGTGCTCACTGAAGGCGTACGATTTGGTAATGAGATTGTTATGAAAGGCTCAGGCACGAAAGATGTAGTCAAGGGATCATGGCCAGCGGACCTAACGCATCATGCACACACGAAGCGAGAGGAGTGGATACCACACGTGAAGAAGGAGGCTACAACATGCTACCATGCAGCTGGCACATGTAAGATGGGCAACGACCACGATCCCATGGCTGTCCTTGATGCTCAGCTGAAAGTGAGAGGCGTACAAGGTCTAAGAGTCGCCGATACCTCAATCATGCCTTCGCTACATGGTGGTCATACGCAGATACCAGCTTATGGCATTGGGGAGAAGGCAGCTGATTTGATCAAGGCGACAGCATAGGTAGAATTGGTATCGGAATGCTCACTGCTGCCATGGTCACCTTTACTTGGGAATGACCGGACATGACAGTCCGTCTGCTCGTCCCTAGAATCGAGTTTCCAAATCTGCTTCTGAGCTACTGAATGTCTAGCACGATCGTCAAATTTCAAATTTATTCACTCTCAGTCATGCCGACGAAGTGGCCATTCTTCGACTGGCAATATATGCTTGAAATCAGTGCATATGCCGCTTGCAATCGAACGCCTTGCCGTGGACAGCCATGTGTAGTGATGGTCAATATCTGTGGATTATCAATTCTTTGTTCAAGATCGATAAGATGTTCTCTTTTGTTTTCAGCCAAACCACGCTATCACGTGCACGCTTAGGTCTTGCTCGTCCAATGGTCTTCCACGACTAAGAGAAGCCCCTTTACTAGCATTTTGCCTCTAACCCAGGGCGGTCTGGGCTGGTTCTGTGGGAGGATCCGCCTGCGTAGACGCCAGTGCATCGCTGGCATGGTTGTGCTTGCCAATCAACAACCCCGAGCAGAGTGAACAGACAGTGTGCCAGTAACTCGTGGTCTGGCTGTCTACTTCGCTTTTCGCAGCATTCAGACAAGATCGCAGTCACACGTATTCAACAACACCTCATCATTGTCATCGCTTGGTCGATCAGCAGTGGCTCTACGCCCTTAACGAACAACGACAGTCCTAACGCCACTCCTTCCTTCACCTTCGGCGCAGCGACTTCTTGGATTCACAATCGATAGTACAAAGTTCCTCACCTGGCATTGCGCATGGTAGTCCTCAAAAATTGTTAGAAGAGGTATTGCCTCAGTCCTGATGACAAGCACCAGACGCCCAACGCAGCTTTAATGATTTGGTCGCAACCTATGCCCGACCATGCCATTATCTACTGGCGGTGATAAAAGCAGTCGACAGTCCTCTGGCACCAAATCGCTGTTCAGTCGAGTGAAGGGCGGTCGTAAGGAAGCAGATACAAGCAGCAGATATGAGCCGAGTGCGGATGCTGGTACCAATGGTTCCTGGAACTCGAGACATAGCCGCAATGAATCGTTAGCATCTATTAATGGTGATGGAGAGCAGGGTAATGTCGGCTTGAATATGAACGCTGGGGTAATGACTTCAATACCGTACGATACAGTGACCGATTCGAGGCAACCTTCCAGTGATTACGCAGTCAGAGAGAGCTCGAGAGGAGAGCCACAGCCTCATCAACTTGCACGTAGCACTGACTTTCACCAATATCCTGCTTTCACAGCACCAGCAATGCCGAGCACCGGGTCTAGTGTTGCGCCTCCTCGTCCGCCCCCTCATGCGAGCAATGTCACCATGGCTACTAGCCAGCCAGGTGATAGAGGCACAAAATATCAGCAATGGGGCTCGCAAAGGCCTGGCAGTAGCAATACGAATCACAGCAACTACGACTCCTTTTCTACCGCGGACTCTTCCAACGGTCCACGTAAGTCCTTCGATCAGATGAGCATCAGATCAACCGCTTCCTCACAAACGGCAAACTCAATGTTCTCTTCGGACAACTCGTCGCGCACCGTGGTACCCTCGATCTCAAGGGATTCCATGTCAATCGTGTCGCCTACCGCATCTCGTCTAGGCAAGATCACAAGTCATGCCGGCTGGCCTGCGCAACAAGCTTCCGCTTTCAGCTCTACTACTTCCTTCGCTCCAGCAGGCTTCCACCTCCCGCGACCGAAAGATGACAAGGAGGTGGAGAGGATGTTTATTGAGCTCATGCACAAAAGAGGATGGCAGAACTTGCCAGACGCGGCGAAGAGGCAGATGCTCGCGTATGCCCCTGCAAAGAAATGGACTTTGGTACATCAAGATAAGCTAACCGAATGGCAAGGTGAACAGAAGAGACGGGAACAGAGCAGACAGCAGCAACTACCTGTTGTATCTCGCGCGGATGAGGAAGGCAGCCCCGAATGGTACGTGAAAAAGATTGTTGACGACACGATTACTCCAAAGCAGTTGCAAAGCTTGGCTGTGAGCTTGCGAACACAACCGATATCATGGGTACGTGCCTTCATCGAGGCACAAGGGCAGGTTGCATTGACGAACGTGCTTATGAAAATCAACAGAAAACAGCAGGCGGGTCCAGCTCCGGCGCACACAGCTTCATCGACAGAAAAGGAGATCGAGAAGGAATACGACATAGTAAAGTGTATCAAGGTTTTAATGAACAACAAATATGGGGAAGACGATGCTTTGGCTCATTCGAGCGTGCCAATAGCTTTGGTAACATGTTTGAACTCTCCACGTTTGTCTACAAGAAAACTTGTGAGTGAAGCATTAACCTTCTTGTGCCACTGTGACAAGCCGAGAGGTCATACCAAAGTCCTCCAGGCCATGGACTACGTGAAAAGCCTGATACAGGAAAATGGTCGATTTGATGCTTGGATGCGAGTTTGTGAGGTCACAGTCGATGGACGTGGTAAGATGGGGAGTCTCGTCGGAGCCAGCGATGAAGTTAGAAGCGGTGGTATTGGCATGGAAAATCTGTTGATGGAATATTCCCTGGCAACTCTGATCCTGGTGAATGCGGTGGTAGATGCGCCAGAGCATGATCTGCATCTCAGGTGTCATCTCAGGGCTCAGCTTCACTCAACAGGCATCAAGCGCATCATGACCAAGATGGAAGACTTCCAGTATGAACTAATCGACAGACAGATCGCCATCTTCCGCGACAATGAGATCATTGACTACGAAGACATGCTGCAAAGGGAGGGTCAGAGTCAAGTTGACGGGGTCGAGCCAGAAACCAAAGATTTGACCGATCCCAAAGAAATCGCGGATGCCATCATGACCAAGATTGTAGGCACGAGAACGCAAGATCATTTTGTGTCAGCGATGCAGCATATGCTTCTCATGCGCGAAAATCCATACGAGGATAGGTTGAGAATGTTTCAGCTTGTTGACTCAATGTTAAGCTATGTCGCCATGGATAGGAGGCTTCCGGATATGGACCTGAAGCAGAGTCTCAATTTCACTGTTCAGAGTCTGTTGGACAAGCTCCATACCGACGCAGAAGCTCGATTGGCGCTCGATGAGGCTACAGAGGCGCGTCAACTCGCGGACGCAGCTATTGCTGAACGGGATGAGATGAAAGCGCAAATTGAGCTTGGCGCGGATGGACTTGTACAGAAATTACAAAAGCAGATTCAGGAGCAGCAAGAAGTCATAGATATGCAGTCGCGGCAGAACGAGAAGCTGAAAGCTGAAGTGGCAGAAATTCAACGGATCCGGGGTCAAGAGCTGCAACGAAATGAGCTCGAAACGCGTGAGCTGTATCTCATGTTGCGAGATGCCCAAGATATCGCAGCATCGAATGCAAAAAATCTTCCACATCAAGTAAATGATCCTGCCAAAGCGCAAGGTATCCTGGACCGTGAGAGATTGATGGAACGACTCGAGAAACAGCTTGAGCGAACCAAGACACAATTCAAGCTCGAAGGCAAAGTTTGGGGAGAACACGGACCATCAGAACGCTTGCGCCAGCTCCGAGAAGAGATGGATGATCAGATGGATGTTGACTTCCAGGAAAAGACTCGTCAGCACCTCACTAATAGTGTTATTGGAAGTGTTCACAGAAGTAATGCGAAACGTAATTCCGTACACAGACCGAGGAGGACTGTCGGCGACAATCTTTCCGTACCTGAGGAAGACACTGACAACGAGGACGAGGAGGAAGCGATCATCGAAAAGCCGAGGATTGTGGAGCTTGTGAGACCCAAAATCACATCTCAGCAGCGAGACGAGCGCGCTGGTATGCTTTCCGAATTGCAGTCCAAGTTCAGAAAAGACACGTCTATGGATGGTGCCAGTGAGGATGAAACTGATGGAGATGGTATAACCACTGGCACATCCCATCCAAGCCTCGAAGCAGATTCGCCAAAGACACCGCAGGATGAGATGATCCAGGATACACCAAAACTGTTGTTCACAGGACCACCTCCACCACCTCCACCTCCGCCCCCACCTGGAATGGGAGCGCCCTTATTACCCGGATTTGCGGGTGGACCACCACCGCCACCGCCTCCACCGCCTGGACTTCCGTCGCCTGGACTTTCTAGTACACCAAGCACACCCTCTCTGCCTGGATTCTCATCAGGACCTCCACCTCCGCCGCCGCCGCCTCCTGGCACGCCTGCGATAGGAGCACCTGGATTCGGACCTCCTGCGCCGCCTCCGCCGCCTGGCGCACCACCTCTTCCTGGCATGCAGCACGGTCACTATCTGCCAAGACCTATGTCGCCAGGATTGCCTCAAATCACAAGTCCCTATATCCGACCAAAGAAGAAGCTCAAGGCATTTCATTGGGATAAAGTTGATACTCCCGAAGTCACGGTCTGGTCGCAAACAGCTGCAGATACCTCTGCTAAGGAGGAGAAATATCAAGAGCTGGAAAGGAAAGGTGTTTTGGCTGAAGTTGAGAAGCTCTTTTCCGCAAAGGAAATCAAGATCCTTGGGAAAGGTAAAGAGGCTAAAGAAGACAAGAAATCCATCATCTCCAGTGACATGCGCAAGAATTACCATGTTGCACTTGCGAAATTCAAGCAAGATAGTGCAGATGAGCTGGTTAGGAAAATCATACACTGTGATAGAGAGATCTTGGACAGTCCTGTTGTCATGGACTTCTTGCAAAGAGAGGATCTGGCAAATATACCGGAAAATATCTCCAAGCTCATGGCGTCGTACAGCAAAGACTGGACGGGACCAGATGCAGCGACAACGCAACGAGAACAAGATCCATCTGAGCTGACAAGAGAAGACCAGATCTATTTGCAAACAGCTTACGAGCTTCATCATTACTGGAAAGCAAGAATGCGAGCTCTGTCTCTGACTAAAACATACGAGCTCGAGTATGACGAGATATCGAAGAAGCTGAAAGATGTTGTGGATGTGTCAGAATCCATTCGCGATTCGACCTCGCTAATGAGCGTGCTAGCGCTCATCCTTGATATTGGTAATTACATGAACGATGCTAACAAACAGGCCGCTGGTTTCAAGCTTGGCTCGCTCGCAAGACTTGGCATGATCAAAGACGATAAAAACGAGACAACGTTCGCTGACCTCATCGAAAGGATAGTTCGCAACCAGTACTCTGAATGGGAAAGGTTCGTTGATGACATTGCTGGTGTGGTGCCGGCCGCCAAACTTAATGTCGATCAATTACGACAAGATGCGAGAAAGTACATCGACAACATCAAGAACATTCAGCAATCACTCGATATGGGTAATTTGAGCGATCCGAAGAAGTTCCATCCAGAAGATCGCGTCGCTCAAGTCGTGCAAAGGTCGATGAAGGAAGCTCGGAGAAAGGCAGAACAGCTCAGCATGTATCTCGAAGAGACGTCTCAAGTGTTTGACGACATCATGACATACTTTGGAGAAGACAACACTGATGAAAACTCACGACGTGAGTTCTTTGCCAAACTTGCAGGGTTTGTCACGGAATGGAAAAAGTCACGAGAGAAGAATGTGGCATACGAGGAGAACAGACGTAAACTGGAGGCAAGCATGGCCCGAAAACGAGCTGCTGCTAACAACGCAGCCGACCGTGCAGCATCAGCTGACGGTACGAGCTCGCCGACTAGTGTGCAATCTGGCGCAATGGACAACCTTCTCGAGAAGCTTAAAGCTGCTGGTGCGCCAAAAGACCAAAGGGATCGCAGACGTAGAGCTAGGCTCAAGGATCGACATAACGAACGTGTTGCTAGTGGACAGCAGATGCCTGAGATACGTGTCAAAGAAGGTCTGGAAGAAAGCAGAGGCATCACACCAATCTCTGAGAATGATGTCGATACGCCTGGCGATGACACACCTACTACAGACAAAGTCACGACCGGCGAAGGCGACGACGTTGCTGATCGAGCTGCGAGCTTGTTGGCAGGTCTTCGCTCAAAGGCGCCAGATACAGGCGAGGAGATCAATGTTGGTCGCCGTCGTGCAGGTCAAGAAGAGAGACAAGCACGAAGAGCTCGTCGTCGAACACAACAGACTAAGGGAAGTTCGGAAGCAGACGCCAGAGCGATGTCGCCGGATCAAGATGGAGATGAAGAGAATCACGTATCACTCAGCAACAAGATCAATGGTCTTGATGGCACGGTTATCACCAAGCGAGGTAGCACAAGCGACAGATCGGTCAGTCCAGACCAGACTACCAGTCTGCCCACGCCAAGCATTGTGGTGAGCCCGACACCAGACGATGACGAGGCACGAAAATACAGAGAAGAGCAAGAACTAGAAGAGGGTAGCCGCGAGCGACCTGTCGAAATACCTGAATAGGGCGCGGGTAATATTTATCCTAATCATTTGAGCACTTGGAGAGCGAGAAGAAACATTGGTAGCGCGCAGCCCAGTCCTCTGAGGCGTTTTGCTCTGGCTTGAAAGCGAGGCGTGAGCTTGTGTAACACCGATGTCCTTGGTATAGCATGATGTGCACTGAATGCACTTGTTTGGAGTATCATTGAGATTGACCTTGGCTAATTAGCACGCATTTAATGCCTGATATGGTGGCAGAGAGATCAGGCCTATTCTTTGACACTTCTAGAATAGTATTTTACCTTGCATGGCAGCCTATTTTCCACGTCACGTATTTGTGTTCAGACTTCGCTTACAACCTTGAATTGCCTATGCGTGTCTTCTCCCAAGTTTCCACTCAGCTCAATCGCCTTGTAATAGATCCTTCCAGTCCATGTGTATCTAGCGACTTGGCCTCAAGCAAAAACGCAGACTTGGATCTCTCCATTTCATGCTGCTCAGAATCGAACAAAGCTCACGTCGTTCACCAACTTTTAGTCCCAACAGCATTTTTGTTGCTCCCACACGGAGATCCAGCCGCTTCGTGTCTTGCTTCTGGAAGTTCTGCTTTATCCTTCCCTCGTCTAAAGCATTGTTGACTTGAATTCCTCGTCTCCTGCTCTGATATATCTTAGTACGACGCTTTCACTTAGACCGGGGTTTCATTATTGCTTCACTCAGTGTTCGTACTTGGTCAGCCAGCTTGCGAGTGTCCTCACGTCTCCCACCAGCCACCAAACGACGTGGCTCTGGCAGGTGCCAAACAGCTTCGTTCCGACTAGTCTAGCTCCTTCCTTGACATCCACTCCTTATATCAGGAGGCGAACTTTGCGGCGTGTTTCGCGGATTTGTATGACTGTTTGCGGACAGATCGAGCGCATCCAGAGAAATTTGCTACAACTTGAGGGATGCAAGGATGAGGCAGCGCGACAAGTTCAATGGTTTCCGTTGCTTTGTGTCATGTGGTTCGACTCCTTCCTAAGTTCAGAGATTCGCAATTCTTCCTATTGTCAGCAAGTTCGAGAGCTCTTCAAGGGCAAGTTCTATCATTTTCATCACGCATAGCCGGCGCATTTGTACGACCTTACTGTACCTCAAGCGATTCAAGGACCAAGCAGCGCGACAAGGGTAAAGATCATGTTCGCCTCGATCACGTAGTCTGGCAACTTCCTCAAGCTCGAAGAGATGCATTCCTTTTTTCCTACTGCAAAGCTGGTGTCGCTGTTCGTTTCCATGTAGGGCGCTGTGGTACTCAGTGTACAGCGCACCTGCTTGACCCTTTCATTGCTCTATCGACGCCAAAATGAAGCAACTCAGACGCAGTAGAGAGATTTTGGACCGTCATAGAGTCACCTAGCACCTTCCCAATTTTGCACTTTGTATTGAAATCTCTCTTTCTTTGCACAATGATAGAGATTACCCTTCAATATCGGCTCGCCACATCCGCTTTGCGCAGCAGAAAAGTACGACTCCCCTATGTGGTCAGCGCAATAGGACAAGACAGCATTATAATAACAACAAAAACGCCGAGTTTCACATTTTGTGTTTTCGCGCCTTCCCAACTTTGTATTCACGAAACAAACAATCTCTTCTCCAAACGCGGATTGAAAATCACTCTTCATAGTATAGCTCCCTGTTTGCGCCTATATAGAGCGCTGCCGGAAGTCAGAACATAGTAACCAGCGTCGTTGCTAGAAGCGGATGTGTATGAAAAGCATAAACGTGCAATCGTCACGTGACCTGAAGATTCGCTTAAGTGTGCTCTTCCTTTCCCTCCACAAGCTCACGTCTCAAGAACTCGTCGCGACATCTGACACTGTATGCGGCTATACACAGCGCGTCTAATCCATTATGTTATGTTCCTGGCGCCGCATAAACGGCCGAGCGCGACAACAACGAACATTTAGGGACACTACTCGCCCGCCTTTCGCGCCTTCCGTGTTGAATGGCTTCACTATGGTGAAGCTCAGCAATGCCGCTCGTGACAATCGTCCGGGTCAGCTGTAGCGCTCGAGTACTGTGCGAAGCGCGACGTCGTAGCGCAGCTAGTGGTCCTCCGCGAGCGAAGCGCCGTGCAATCAAGAAATATGATACGGACACTGTTATCGCCCACCTCTATCGATCAACCCATACAGAACGTAATCTATTGCGTCTTGACTTAGCCAGTGCGCTTCCTTGTGGCGCATTTGACGAACTTTACCGCGGCTTAAGCGACATTTTAATGAAGCAGGGCGACTA
The DNA here is from genome assembly GCA_022813495.1 of Pasadenomyces melaninifex. Taxonomy (NCBI): domain Eukaryota; kingdom Fungi; phylum Ascomycota; class Dothideomycetes; genus Pasadenomyces; species Pasadenomyces melaninifex. Next base: position 438,361 of record JAKLMI010000001.1, read on the forward strand.
CGATTCAATGGTGCACTGTGTCGACCTTTCAGTACGCATACGGTACCACAATTTTTCGATAGTTTCATCGCGCTTGGCTGTCACGTAACACGCTACTCTGGACCACATGCGAGGGAGTTTACTGAACATAATGCATTGTTCGAATGCGTTAGTGAAGAAGATAAGGTTGTTCTAGGAGTTTCACCCGGGCTACGCCTTCCTCGTTGTTTCGAACTGACCTACTATACCCATAAGGCTCATGTTGATCGAGACGGTCATTGCGCTCCGACAATCAACTATACGCTGCTCTGGAACGCATTGCTGAGGGTTGAATGTAAGCTGAGCGCCTCCGAGATGGCGAGATGCACAGACAAAAGCTTACAATGTCTACGAAGTCAATGCTGGTCTGCACCTTCCTTTCTACGCAAGTGCCATGCAAAACCGACTGAGTTGTCATGACTCGGGAAGAGGGTTTTCGGTGAAGCATACGCGCAACCTCCTCGAGAGCTACATGAGGTGAGCTTGCCATGTATCAGGACGAGGCAGTATTTTGACAGCGCAAAATCTAGATGAATACACCATGTGAAGTCCGTTGTCGCACTTGCCAATTCCTGCAAGCATATCACCTCAGAGCTACAAGGACGTCGCTGATTGCAAGACTTATCTATTGGATTTCAGCAAAAACAGCTGGTTTGGATCTTGGTGAGGCGAGGGTGGATCGAAAGAAAACGGCAATAACACACATGTCTTAAGCCCGTGATCGTGCTTACCTCCGCGCACATACGGATCGTGTTCAAGTCACAAACAACGTCTTAGCGCACAGATTTGTCTGATTCGGATTACAGGGTGTGTCTCTTCCTAGAGCGCATGCAGCGAACCGAGCTTCGCACCAAGCGAGCAAAAGACAAGGTAAAGCGAGGGTGCCAACACTAACGGAGATTAGAGCTTGTAATGTTGTACCTGCTGGTCTTTCCGCTTGAACGTGTTGCAGACACACAGGCGTCACTGTTCAGACTCTTCTTTCGCTTTGGCCATGCGCAAATCGCCAGCTCATGTCGTGCACCACTGTATACACTATTTGTTGAGCGAGGTGAAGCGAGACACATCTTGAGTGCGATCACATCTGTACGTGCAGCTTCCTCGATGCCTAATGAGCTGCGGTGCAGTTAGGACATGGTCAATAGGTATATCGCTGTGCGACGAGATTGTCGCGCTTGTATCTGCAGCAGACAAGACCGTAGAGCTCGCAACGAACACGGACTTGTTGGGCTCGAATAAGATCGCCGTGCGACTTTGTTACTACTCTGACCGCCGCTAGTAGCAAGCCCGATCGTTGCCTGTCATAAGACTAGGTCAATTCGATGCGCAATTCTTGTATTACACAATCTATTTTCTCAACCTTTGCGCCTTCCATGTCGAAGAAGTAGACTACGAGGCAGTCTAAGGCCGCCACTCTACTGGGAACGTTTTTCGCTGATGCCACAAAAGCATTGATGTGTTGCTCGTATGACCCAATCTAAGGTCTTACACGACTCGATCGTACTTAGATCCACTCACGTGCTTGCCCCCACGTGGATGGCAGCGCTACAGTGTCAAAACGCGCTATTCTGCACTCCAAAGCTTGTACTGACACGCTAACCGACAACTCGCTTCTTGACCGATATCCTGGATTTCTTGTATGACAGCACAGGCCATCGAGGAACGTATCCCCGCTTACTCTCCTCGTATTTTAAATTGTCGGCAGTAGCTGCTGAACATGGGAAGTGCTCGCTCTGCTCTGGCATCTCGCCAAGACTCCAACTCTAGGCAAGCCTTTGCTTTTGCTTCAACCAAGGTCAACTCGCTGATAAGGACTTCCTCCTGAATTCGCTAATGCCCGCCACTTCATGGAACAGAGCTTGACGCCGGTACAGTCAATTTGCGCTTTTTGACAGTGCTTATATGATCACTTAAGGTTGATAGATCTTCATCATCAGCTGGCCTAGCTAGTGAGCATCAATCTTGCGGCTCAATTGGGCGACAACCTCAGAAGACAAAGACAATCAGCAGCAATGAAGCGACCATCAATGAATAACGCACAAGGACGCCGCTCTTCCGTGGAAGCCAACAATGCCGATGCCGCTCTTGCGAAGATGGGCTACAAGGCCGAATTACCACGATCGCTGTCCATGCTGAGCGTTCTAGGTCTATCGTTTGCGATCATGGCAGTTCCATACGGTCTCAGCACAACCTTTTACATTACCCTTGTCAACGGACAAAGTGTTACTATCATCTGGGGCTGGGTCCTACTCAGTCTGTTGTCAACCGCAATCGCGGCAAGCCTAGGCGAAATTTGCAGTGTATTTCCCTGCGCGGGCGGCGTTTATTACTGGGCTGCTCTGCTGAGCACACCAAAATATGCGCCCATTGCAAGCTGGATAACCGGCTGGCTTACGCTCGTGGGCAATTGGACCGTGACGCTCAGTATCAATTTTGGAGGTGCGCAACTGATATTGTCCGCTATCGGTCTGTGGAACGAAGATTTCGTTGCAACCGCATGGCAGACTGTACTTATGTTCTGGTGTGTAACGCTGATCTGCTTCTCGGTGAACGTGTTCTTGGCTAAGTACCTCGATTTCATCAACAAATTATGCATATACTGGACCGGCGCAAGTATAATTATTTTGCTGATCACGCTGCTCACAATGGCAAAGGCTGGTCGACGTAGTGGAGAATTTGTGTTTGCGAATTATGATGCGAGCTCAAGTGGTTGGCCTACTGGATGGAGCTTCTTCGTTGGGTTACTGCAACCAGCGTACGTGCTTACAGGATATGGTATGGTTGCTGCGATGTGCGAAGAAGTGCAGACGCCAGAACGAGAAGTGCCAAAAGCAATCGTGCTCTCAGTGGTGGCGGCAGGCTTCACAGGCGTCATCTATCTGGTGCCAATTTTGTTCACGTTACCAGATATTGAGACTCTGCTAAGCGTGGCAAGTGGTCAACCAATTGGTTTACTGTTCAAGACCGTGACAGGTAGTGCAGGGGGTGGCTTTGGCTTGCTCTTTCTGGTACTTGGTATCTGGCTCTTTGCCGGTATTGGTTCCCTCACAGCTGCAAGTCGATGCACATATGCTTTTGCGCGAGATGGTGCGATTCCCTTCTCAAAGCTATGGGGCAAGATCGACAAAAGGTTTAATGTGCCATTGTGGGGACTGGTGCTCTCGTCGGTTGTGGACGCCCTTCTTGCCTTGATCTACTTTGGTTCAACTGCAGCATTCAACAGCTTCACCGGTGTTGCGACGATTTGTCTTTCTGCATCTTATGGTTTGCCGATCCTGGTCTCCGTGCTGCGTGGGCGGAAGCATCTCGAACACGCAACATTTTCGCTTGGCAAATTTGGCTTTGCTATTAACATCATAACTTTGCTTTGGATCTCATTGGCTATTTTCCTGTTCTGCATGCCTGTGTCTGTTGATGGCTTGACGCCAACAAACATGAACTATGCCAGTGTCGTGTTTGCGGCTTTCGCATCTATCAGTATCGCGTGGTACTTTATTTGGGGACGAAAAAACTTTTCTGGACCGGAAGTATTGAAGACACTGATGACAGATGGTGGTGTTGGCGTGATTAAAGGAGAAGCACTAAATGATGCTATTACAAGGTCAGAAGCCGCGATGGCTGGAAGCGATTCATCAACTGAGAAGAATCTGAAGGAAGGAGAAATAACCGGTGCTTAATGGTTTGGCAATAATACCGATATTACGAACGTGTTACCACAATCAATCATGACTTCTGAGCGAAAGAAAAGAATAGATCTCAACAAAAAACATAGCATTCCACTCCATGATCTCCATCAGCTTTGTGATGTCTTTGTAGGTAATTCCTCCCTGACTTGTTCCAGATTCCGGTCTCAGAAATTCGAACAAGATCTTTGAGCTTGGAAGCGTCATGGATAGTTGCAGAACTGCTGTGTAGAGTAGCACCTGAACCTGTAAGAGTTGATGGCAAAGCATTCCTCCCTATTCCATCTTTGCGAAAAAAGAACGAGGAAGTGTATATGGCTGTTGGTCTGCCAACTTACGTTTGCATACGTGCTTCTTTACTAGAGACAATTTTGGCTGGACCTTTGCAAGTGAGCGGACTGTGGACCTTCATGTGAATAGCCTCTGTTGGACGGGCTCACGATATGAAAGACGCACATACCGTAGGAAGAACGCGTTCAGGTCGCACGGCTGTATAGCTACAGCTCTTGGCATTTTCGTTGGCGTTTCGTTGTCAGATATTGTCTTGAGGCGTAGGGCGTTCGGTTCAGGCTCGGAAAACTTTGTGTGCACTTTAGTCCTGGTTCTGGTATGTTGGTCAGACTCGATGAGGAATTTTCTCGCATCGGCTTGTCCAGGCGATAATCCACAGACACATGAGTAATGCTAGTGTCTCATACGAGCTATTCGCCAATCTATAGATGTTGTGCCCTACGCTTCGCCGTCTCTCCACTCAGGTCCTCACAGACGCGAGTATCTATCGTATAGTCCAGTAGAAGCTTCGCACAAGGATGCAACCCGTTGTCCATCGCCGCGAGCTCTAGAAATCTGACAACAGCTCTGCAATCATGGGGGAGCAGTGCGGGACTGCACAAGGAGGAAGGCACGAGGCCCAGCTGATCTGATCTGATCTAAGGTGCCCATCGTTAATTCTGTCGCAAAATACCATTTCAGCAGCGCTTCGGATCTAATCGATTTGAGCAGATGCGCTGCACACATGCGCATTGAGCATTAGCCTTGCGAAGTATACTGTCACAAGGAGTCCCGGGAGGAAGGCAATCATGCTGCTCAACTTTACGATCTCCGCGCTGTGGCACCTTTGCTGCGCTTTCTGTGTAACATAGTCGTCAAGATCCGCTGAACATCAGCGCATTGGGAACAGAGCTTGCGAAGCAGCGGACCATGATAGTGAAGACCGAAGATGATCCTTAGCTTTGAGTTCAATACGTTGCCTAGTTCCTGCTGCGCTGATCAGTTCCGCCGAAGCTCACACATCCGCTGGGTCTTAGCGCATCTAGCGCCAATATGGCGGAAGCAGTACTTCATAAGACGAAAGGTGAAGAATGATACGCATTGTTTAGCTTTGATTCTGGTATTCTGCATCTCATACGCGACGCTGACCATATGATAAGGTTGTTCAGGTGCGCCATTTCACAGCGCATCTAATGTCTGGCTGTGCGAAGATGTAGCTGATATTGAACTCCGTGCAGAGAAGAAACATGAGTAGACATGGAGTGGAACGCAAGATCACATGACACGGATCCACTTTTCATCAGGAATCAGAGACCATACTGTGCTACGTCCGCGTCCCTGTCGCCCATCATGTGCTATGCCTGTTCGCATGCGCTGTTACATGGCGCATAGCGCGAGCCCGATCGCGAAGTCTCCTCGTCTCTTGACCGAAAGAGAAAAATTGATTTGTCTTCGGACGTAAATTAGGAAGGTGCTCGACCATACGAAGCGTCCGGTCCTCTCCTTGTTTGGATTAACTCGCATTAACAACGCTCGACGAACACCGCGGTCCTTGAGAGTCGGCGCACACAACTTGACATGGCGAGCTGGACATCGAGGCGCAAGCTCTTCTCAGTGTCAAGAGAAAGGGTCGTGCATAACATGGAACTGTGAGAAGGTGCTACACACGAAGCTACAAATCTTCGTCCTTGGTCAAGGTGCGTCGTGCCGGTCGCGCTAGGAATGTGGTGTAGTCACACATACGCGCTGCACAAGGGCGCATCTGGCGGGATCGATATCCCGTACAAGCTGGGCGGAAAATGTGTCTGGAAGACGCTTAGAAGCTTCAGCCAGCACCTTCCCCATCGCACCAAGGACGCTTGACACAACTTTCCTGTCTCTACTTTCGCAATATGGATCAGTCAAAAAGTGTATGGAGAAGTCCAACCTAGATTGAGGAGCTCGACCTTCGGCTCGATCCAAGCAGGCACAAATGTAAGTATATCCCAGTGGTAAGGCTCTGTCAGAGTAGTGTGTTCGGGCGCGGCAGTAAGACCTGTAAAGATGTGATGGACTAAAACGCCGACCTTCAATGTCCACGCTATTCCGGCAGAGACTGCTGATTGATGTCCTAATGCTTCCGAGTATCTTTTGGGTCCTGCTGGACTTGTGAGCGAAGCTAAACCAAACAGCCCATTTTCGGCTTCACTCACAGCTGTAGCATGAGGAATACCCATACTGGCTTGGTTTCTTTGTCATTGCGTAGTCAAAAATCCTCCACTATGATTGTGGCAAGTCTCTCCCGACCCTAAGCAAAGTACTCATCATCATGGTTATAGCCAGCTCGAGCATACATGATCCTTGACCATTGAAAGCCCGACATCCTATCTTATCATCTATCCCGTGTATTGTCTTGTTAACACATCCAGTCTTTCACTCACGCCTCCGAATCATCAGTCTAAGAACATATATTCGACTGAGCAGCAGTATCTTTGGCGATATAATCACATTACACAAGCCTCAGGAGCAATGACATTAATCATTTCATTCATCACGCATACTTAAACACTACGATAGAGTGAGCCCAGCTCAATCACTTCTTTCTTGACTTCTACGCAAGTCATCCTCCTCTAATTCATCAAAAACAATTTAGGAAATGTAGACGGTGAATATGTAGCTTTCGCGACACTGACGACGCACGCCCCACCATCACCAAGTTTGGTTCAAAGTCCCCGGAACTCAAATGTTGAACGAAAGACAGCGTCAGGAGATTCACCAGGACCATATGCAACATGCAGATGCTCTGTCGCGCCATCGAGTGAAATGCAAGAACAATTATGCTTTGCTCTTGTGTAGAGGTTTGACAAGCTCTGACTGGAAGGAAGACTCGAGGTGGAATTGGAGTTGTACTACGTCCTCCGACTCATACTTCTATTGATAGCGTTACTAACGCGATGCTGAACAGAAGAAGTCGAAGCGTGTCGATGTGCTAGGGAACCAACATGATGCTTGCCTATGCAATATTAGCAATGAATCTTGGTAGCTGATCAATGGCACTTACCATCACAGCAGGCTCGCACATCCTCGAGACCTGGTCTTTCTGCTTCCTGTTGTTGTTTTCGGGCTTCCTCTTCTTGCTGGTGGTTATCACTGACAACACTAGCGTCATAGATACTGCTATTCTCGCGTGCCTGCGAAGCCGGATCAACGGCGCCAGGAGCGTCGGATCTATGTTTTCCAGTAACCGAACCAAACATCTTGGATATTCTAGATCGGCTGCTCGCTCTAAGGGTGCGATCTTTGTCTGGCACAGGCTCAAGTCGGCTTGCACGCAAGGTATTGTTGTTGACAGGCTGTATCGTAGACGATTGTGGAGGTTCGGAGTTAGCAGAAGCTAGTGCTGATCCAATTGGTAGTGATTGTCGTACGCGTCGTTGTGTATTGTTCGTGGTCCGCGAGTTGTAGCTTGACATGCTCATGCGGCTATCATTGGGCACTAGGCGTGCGCCATAGCCATTCACATTGAATTCAGCAATATCTTCTTGCGTGATGTCGTCGCCTTTCGTTTTATCCTCAGCAGTGAATTCGTGATCTCCACTGCGATGAAGCAGATAGCTCAAAGCGTTGAACCAAGTCTCATGCCGTTGACCCGTCGAAGCTGTGAATTTGATCTTCCGGCCCGGCGTAATTACTTCCAAGCTCTTCCTATGAAGCCCAGGCGGCATGGGATTGTCGTCACTGACCACGCGCACGCTCTGTATTTGCACACTTTTCGCCTTAAGTTGGCTACCACCAGCTGTCTGGGGATCTTGATCAGACCAGTAGAGTGTCTTGGTGTAAGGATGTACCCAGAAATACCGGCGGTGTCGAGTAGCTGACATCTCCTTGCTGCCAGCTTTCCGAGTGTATTTCCATAAGAATTCACCAATCATCGTCTGTGTAATGGCTTGGATCATTCTCGGGTCTGTGCCAGGTCCAGCTTCGAAGGTACCGTTGTGTTGATCAGCACGAATATTGAATCTTTCATCGAGCTCAGAGGCAAATGAGGATACAGAGGATCGACGAGAGACACGTGAACTAGCGGTCCCACGCTTTCCGATCCGTTCAACAGTACGTACTGATTCGGTTGGTGTTTTGGGTCGTCGCATAGCGGAAGCAGGCATGATAGGTGGGCCCATAACACCACCGTGCTTCGCCACCATAGCCTCTTTCCGTGTTGGTGATCCAACATTGGAACTCGCTTTTGCTATGACATCTCTGTGATCAGATGGCAGAGGTGGATAGTTCTGAGAAAGGAAACTGGATGTTCTTACACTGCCTGCACTTCCAGGTCGTGCTGGTGGAGACGAAGGTCCGGCAACAGAGTCCTCGGCGATCGTTGACACATTTCGGCTGCGAGAACTGGGTCTGCCTGGGTATCGAGTTGGTGAGCGAGAACTTGGACTGCGAGGTGGATTCTGTATTGGGACAGGTGCTATGATTGCACTCTTGAGCTTCGGTGCTTTCTCAACCTGGTGTCCTGTTAATGAAGTTTGCGAGCTTCGATCATGTGGCAAGCCTGGTCGCAATAACGGCCCGCCAAAAACATCATCGCCACGATTGAGGGAGTTGTCAGGCACTTCGTTGAGTGGTGTGATAGTTGTCTGGAAATGTACAGGAGCACTGGTAGCATCTTCGTGAATTTGCATAGGTTGCACAGAGCTCAAGACGCCTGGAGCCATGCCTGCAACAGCACCCGAGACAGGGACTTTATCAGCCGTTCGTGGTCCATTTGTTTCAAGCCGGGCTTGCCGAGCTGTGTGAGGCGAGGAGGCAGGCAATGTTTCCTGGCTCATGATTGCTGAGTAGCCTCCAGACAGCTTAGCTTGATCCTCCTTCAAAGCCTGTAATGCTTGAATTAAGCGATCAATTTCTCCATCTTTGGCGACCAACTGCTGTCGTAATGAGTTCATTTGCGCTTCATGCTCTTTCCTTAGTCCTTCGATAATTGCAGCATTGCTTGCCATCTCAGCACTTAGTTGTTCGAGATGTTGAGCATGCTGTCTATGACTCTCTTCCATCTCATCCTGCTTGCTCTGTACCTTGTTCTTAGTCGCTCGCAATTGATCCTTGAGGCCAGTGAGCTCTTCTAGATGTGCTTTATGACTGCTGGCTATTTCAGTTTTTCTGGCAGATAGTTCTCCAGCGTATCCTGCGACCTGTGTCTTCAATGCGCCGACCTCCGACTGCGCTTGACGGTGGTTCTCGGTCTGTACTGCAAGTTGAGTACTGAGCGCTTCCAGCTTGAGCTGATCATTTTTGGCCTGATTGGTATGCGCAGTATTCTTATTTTCGAGGCTGTTGATCCTGACGATGTGATCGTCAATTTCTGCCTTCTGAGAAGAGATATGCTCACGGAGCTGGTTCAGCTCATCCATGTGTGCCAATCGTAGTGCCTCGAGTTCAGAATGCTTGCTTCCTATTTCCGAATTCTGAGATGATACCTGATCTCTCAGTCGTTCAATGTCAGTGGCGTGCATCTGTTGTAGCGTTTGTAGATTATTCTTGTGCATGTCGGCTTCGTCCTTGTGGCTCGTTATTTGTCTCCGAAGACCATCAGTTTCTGTCGTATGAATATTTCTCAGCTTTTCGAGCTCTGTTCGACGACTTCCAAGCTCCTGATCGTGCCCAGAAAGTTGCTGCTTGAGATTTTCGAGCTCATCAGCGTGCGTAGTACGAAGATGCTCAACATCGGCGCGTTTGCGCTCGTTCTCTTCAGCGCTAGCATTAAGCTGTTGTTTTAAGCGAGTCACCTCTGCAGTATGGTTACTATGAACATCATCTAGCTCAGTCTGGAGCTGGGCCATTGCTGCAGAATGTTCACTGCTCAGTCGCTCGAATTCTACATTCTTCTGGGACACGGATTTAGCATGACGATCTAGCTCTTCGTTAACTCTTCGCGTTTCAGTTTCGTGTGTTTTATGTAGCACAGCTAGCTCCTCCGCATGAGCAGATAATATCGAAGCCTGGTGTGATTTCGCGACGTCTAATTCATTCTTCGCCGAGTCGTGCAATGCTTGGTGATCATTTAGTCGCCGATCGAGGTCTCGTACATGGGATGCATGAGATTCGCGCAGGGCTTCAATCTCGGCCGCACTTGCCGCCAATGCTGCGGCATGAATAGCGTGTACTCGCTCGAGCTCGTCGTGTTTCGCAGACAGATCTCTCTGGTGGATTTGGAGCTCATCCTCCAGCTTCTGCAACTCTCCCGCGTGGACACCTTTCAATTCTTCCAAACCACGCCTACTCGACTCAACATTCTGGGCATGCATTTTCTGAACGGACTCAAGCTCTTTGTCTTTGGTCAAACAAGACGATTCAAGAGCACTGATTTGAGCTCGTAAATTGGCTGTCATAGTGTTATGCGATGAGGCCAGCTGCGAGAGTTCAGCTTCCAATCCAGCAATTCTAGAAGTTAAGACTTTTCGTTCGGCACCGTACTCAACTTGGCGAAGGTCGATCTGTTGCTGCTGGTGGCGGAACGCTTGCGTGTAGGTCTTCTCTAACTCGGATCTGTGTTGATTCTTCAATTCGCTCAATTCTTGTCGCATAGCACGAAGAGCAGCTGCATGGTTGCTGCCAAGGTTATTAATTTCGCCTTCGCGCGACGACAATTGAGCTTGTAGCCTATCGATTTCCTGCTGGTAATGTGTCATTTTTGGTGGTGGAGAGTTAACGGGAAGGCTATCCTGTGCGAGAACACCACTATATGCAAACTCGGCAGGAGTGGGGAGCTCGTCAGCAGTCACAACGGATCGATCAGGAGATTCGTGAGCCTCGTCCCAGATAGTTCTTGGAGGTGTGATGTGGCTGCTCGTAGGACGGACAGGGGAGTCCATGAGATTACGTTGTGGTGTATACTGAGTACTGTGGTCAGACCTCTTCTCAGGTGACGCCGGCACACTTGGGGGCAATGGGAAAGCTGCAGGCAATAAGGGTTTCTCCGTCTCATGGTAATCCGACACGATTTCGGACTTCGTCGACAGATCCTCGGTCATGGTGGAAGAGTCTATCATCTTCGGCTTGGCCTCAGCAGTAAATTGACTTGTGGCGATTTTGGAGGGAGTATATAGCAAACCAGGCGTCGAATGAGTCGACGACATAGTAGACGATCGCGCTGGCGTACTATGCGTATCGCTATTAATCTCGTCCATGCCACCAAGCTCTGCGAAAAGGCTCTGCTCGCCCACAGGAGGACTCTGCGATGTCAGCACAGTTGCAGGAGAATCACCGACGAGACTCTCTGATCTGCTCGTACTATCTGGCGTGTTCTGAGACGATCGATCACTACGAAGCTTGAATCTCGTAAATGATGGCTGGACTGGAGTACGCATGTCCTCCATTTCCTGCATGGCTGCGGCGCCAGAGAATTGACTTTGACTATTCGGTTGCCGCATGGATCTTGTCACACGTCCAGGTGCTTGGTGACCGGATCTTGAAGCACCGTCTTCAGTCTCAGTCAACTCGTCCGTGCTGTCACTGGCCAGGCTTTCGGCACCAGTCATGAAAGCTTCGCTTTCGGTCGTATTTCGCTCGTCAGCTGTGTCGAAGGTTCCTTCAGTATCGTTTGCCGTCTGATAGGCATCGCTAAGGTCGGTCAGTCGCTGTGCATCGTGAAGAGGAATTTGAAGGGTAGCAGGACGAGCATGACCAAGACTGTCCAAGCTCTGGTCCTCCCAGTCATCATCGGTCAGTTCGACATCAGTCCGTGCTCGGCGACTGCTACCAAGCATGTCTGGTCGAGCAGGCTTCTTAAAAGCATCCTGCTTAATCTTCTGTCGTTTTGCGGCACTGTTGTCACCACCTCTGCGATGCTCAAGGTCATCACGTGCGTCTTGAAGCATGCGCTTGAGCTCGATCTTCTCGGTCTTCTCACGATGAATGTTGTTCTTCAGATTCTGGATCATTCTGTGGGCATGTGTAAGGGAGCTTTTGAGCGTTTCAGATTCCAACCCCCCATGTCGTGGAGTGCCTTTGGTAGGCGATGGAGGAGGAGAATCTTCCGGAGATTCCGGACGTTCTGGTGCGACATCTGGTACATCGAGGAATGCTGGATTTGGGCTGATTTGTCGAGAACGAGATCGAGTGGCCACAGCTTTTGCGAGCTCTTGATTCTGAGCAATCAGTTCTTGCAATTTATCCTGTAGTGACTCGCGATCCGTTACAGCAGCATCAACATTTCGCTTGAGGCCATGTATCTCAGTGTCGTGCGCCTTTCGAGTTGCAGAGTGTTCCTCGGCTAGCTTCGAGTGTGCCAACTTGAGCTCGTCAAGGTCGTTCTGGAGTTTAGTTTTCTCAGACAGCGCTGAGCTGAGGTGCGCGTTGAGACGTTTCTCCTTATCACTTGCATCTCTTGTAGCATTTAGCAGGTTGTGTCGTTCGGTTTCTAGATTCCAATTCTCGTCCTTGTATTTTTGCTCGCTCTCATCCAGGGCACGAATCTTCTGCGTATAGCCGATGATATCATGCTCCAGTACCTCCCTTTCAGCTTGTGTGCGCTTTAAGGTCTCATCCCTTTCGGCTACAGCGGCCTGTAGTTGCCGTACTTGAGCAAGCAGAGAAGTGCTGATATCTGCCGCAAACTGAAGATCGCCAGCTCGCGTCGAAGGCTGATTCCTGTGCCTTCTGCTCGGAGCACTTACCTTTGTGGGCGAGCCGGTGGCTTGACTGGTGAAGATGCCAGAATCGCTGGAATATGCCTCTTCCTGTTTGGCTTTTGGTCCGATCAGTGCTCGAGCGACCTCCTTCCCAACATCTGCATGCTCTCTTTCAATATCCGCCAGTCGCGTGCGCAGATCTGCTGGGATTGTCGCCTCGTCCTGGAGTTTCTCTACTTCCTCTAGCTTGCTGTTCAAGTCTTCTCTCTGCTTTAGCAAGTCTGTGCCGAGCTGCTGAGTCTCCTGCAGACGCCGATCAGTCTCCTGCAAATGCGCCTCAATAGTTCGTTTCAGCTGCGAAGGCGAAGCCGCATTGTCAAAGCCACGAGACTCTAAGGCGAGATGCGACGAAAACCGATGGTACTGTCCGGCCGCGTTGACACTCTCGTAACCATTAACTTCTCGTCGTTCTGGAGTAGTTGGCGATTGTCCTTCTAATGTCGGACCAGCCATATCGGTGGAAAGGTGTGGTATGGGCGACGCGTCAAGCACTCAATACAGGCGACATCCGGCGCGTGTCGAAGTCATTGATCCTGATGTTTTGTATTGTTTACTTAGGTGGAATTACCATTGCACGGTAACCAGATGCAGCATTAAAGAAGGCAACGAAACCATACAAAAAGAGTGTAGGAATGAAAGTGGTAAGGTCTAGGAGATTGGTATGCGGCAGCTACAATGCTACGCTTCTTACTACCGATGTTGTTTTGAATATGCGAGACACGAAGCCTGACCGACGGTTTACTTCCAGTCGGACTGCGCTGTTGTGGCTACTAGTACCTTATTTAGGGTGGAGATTGTAAACTCCCAATCATTTTCACGCGTTATGCGAGTAAGTGAGGCACGAAAGCAGGGATACAACCCTGTAATGTAGAGTCAGTCAGCCGAGACCGTAATGTCTCCTACTACAGTCTCCGATCATATAGCGAACATCCCCGCTTAGCGAACATGAATTTCTTAGTAAAAGCACGATTTTTAACTCCGTATATCTCTATAATAATAATAGCTATTAGTATAAAACTTTATCTATCTATTATTTATATATCTAATTTTAATATTATACTAAAATTATATAAATATCTTTATTTAAAAAGTAGTAAAACTCTTTTAAAATATTAAAAATTTAAATTAATTTTATAAAAATATTTTATATTATATAAACTATATATTATATAAAACTAAATAGTTTTATAAATACTTAAAAGTTTAAAAGTATATTAAAACTAAGATAAATTAAATTTAATAAATCTATACTATTTTTATAGTTATTTAAAGATTTTTATTTTAAAAACTTAAAATTATTAATTAATACTAATTAAAGTTAATTTATTTATATAATTTTAGTATACTATATTTATATTTATATATTAATTACTATTATACTCTTTTCTTTTAATTAATTAAGTTTATAGTATAATAAAATAAAATTAAATAATATAAATTATATAATAAAGTATAATCTTAAATAAATATCTATATAAGTAAAATATATTTCTTAAAAATATACTATAATATATATTAATTAGTATATTAATAATATACTATATAAATAATATATTTTTAAACTTATAATTATTTATAATTTCTTTTATAATTTAATTATTTTATTATTTTAAAAATAATTTAATTTTAATAGATTAATATATATTATATTAAAGTAATAACTTTATATATTATAGTAGAAGTATATATAGAATAATTATATATAAAAACTTAATATATAAAACTTTATTTAGTTACTTTAAATATTTATTTCTTTTAATATTTTAATTTTTAATTTTAATACTTTATAATAACTTTTTTAATTAATATAAAAAAGTAAAACTATAGATATTACTTTTAGTACTACTAAATATTAATTATAAACTAAATTTATAATAAATTATTATATTATATTAATAGAAATAAAAATTATATTTATTACGGAAGCTTTACTGACGTAATATTATATTTATATCCTTAGTTATTCTAAGATTAGAGAGATAGATAATGAATAAGAATACTTAATACGAGACTTTTAGTACTAAAATAGTAGTAATACTGAAGATCTAAGTCCTCTAGCGAGTCCGAGGAATAATATTTTTTTTTTATAAGTTAGCTACGAATCGTGGTTTTAGTCGTACTAAGTTACGAATTACGGCTTCCGTTAAGTATACTGGTAAGTACTAACGGATTATATAATAACTACTAGTTTAAGCTAGATAAGTCGAGAGCCTTAGAGATACTAAGAATAAAGGTTTAAGCTCGATACCTATTCTTATACCGAAGGACGAGTAACTTTTAATTAAATTAGTATACTGTCTCGAATACTTTAAAGTAACTAAGTAGGCGAAACGGCTTAGAATAACTATTAATAAGTTATTATAGATTATCTAAGATAAATATAAATATTTTATTCTATACCTACGGTCGTACTTAATTCTAACCGACTAGGACTTCGCGTTACAGTAATCTATAGACGTTATTATAAGAGAAGGATACGATATATAGTAGCTAGTTAATACGAGCCTTTCTATAAAAGCTTAGAACGAGCTAAAGTAAGCTTTAGGAAATTAGAAGCCGTTAGTAATTCTACTTAAATAGACTACTAAGAGTAGAGTAGAAGTAGATCCTTAGATCTTAGTATAACTAAGTATTAAAAGCTCGGTAGAACCGGACGAATCTACTTAGAGAGAACTAAATCTTAGTTCTACTAATAGCTATTAAGCTCTAATAACGCTAGATATTTCGGGAGCTTTCTCTCGTAAGAGTATTAGAATATCTATAAGTATATTACTATATTAAGAAAGGTTCTCTTTACTTAATTCGAGATTAACTACTACGCTAGAGAGATTGATAGTAGAATATAATTAGCGTCCGAGAAGACGTTTTAAGAGAGAAGACGGGACTATAGTAGAAAGAGAATATATAGATAGCTTAGAGTAACTAAGGTTACCGAGTACAGTAAGACCCGAACTTAGTATATTAGTTTATAGAAAGCTATCTACTAGTAATACTCCGAGACGGTTAGACTTTAATAGATAGGTTTTCTAGAAATATAGATTACCTTTCGTTAAGTCGAGGTTAATATTACCGGAACCGCTATTAGTATAATATATTAAGATATCTTCTGATTCTTAATAGGTCGAGTACTTTATACTCTTAAGAGTCCCGACGAACGAGACCGGGGTAATACTAAGATAAGGGATCGATAATATATTAGATCTAGCGCTTATATAGCTTAGTAATAAAGTCGTTTTAGAGATACTAAGGCGTATTTAAGAAGATATAATAAGAATTAACGGTAGGATAGACGGTATATAAAATACTAGTAGTTATACTAATAATAGTAATAGACCTAATCTATATTAATAAAGACGGGACGAACTAAGAGATAACTATAGAGAAGACTACTAGAATAACTATTTTAATCTAAACTAGGTTAGCTACTTTAATCTAAATATAGAATAAGAAGGTATCGACTTTTATACTCTGGTTATTACTACTAGTAAGAAAACTATATTTCGCGATATCTATCTATTTATCTCTCGATTAACCTAAGTAGTAGATACTAAAGGTATCGATAAGATTAAAGATAACGTATAGTAATATCTATACGGCGATACTATTAATTAGTAGTACTTAAAGATTAGCGAAATAGAGTAGAGACTTATATAAGACTCGATTAAAGGTCTTATCGAGTAGGAATACTATCTAAAGAAGCGCTTTACCGAAGTACTTATAACGGTAATAAATAAACTAGTTACTTATAAGTATACTAAGACGGATATATATAATAAGAAGAATCCTAGGAGCTTTATAACTTAACTAATACGGGACGCTACGAATACTTATATAAGTTTAACCTATAATAAGCTTATACTAGCTTATAACGTATTCGATATCGACTTTTATAATAGTATTATCTAGCTCTCTAATTATATAACTCTAGACGAATTCTTTTCTAAGATCGATAGTAAGAAGGAGATATAGTTCGAAAAAGCTAAGCGAGATTAGAAGAAAACGATAAATTATAAAGCGCTATAGAAGATAGGTATAATATAATATAGTATATAATCCGGTAGAGATCGAGGTTACTAAGGCTATCGTTAGTAAGGATACTAAGTTAGTATAAAGTTTAGTCTCGGACTATATATTAACCTCTAATTTCCTTTTCTCTTTATATATCTCTTCTCTAGCGTACTTACTTACTCTATCTAGTTTTCTAACTATAGCTAAAATCCTAGCTCCTTTAATACTTAAGTTTAAAATAACTTAAATCGATATTACGAGAAGTAAGTAATACTAAGAGTACTTCTCGTATTTAAGTAGCCTTTATAGATTACTTAAGGAAAAGAGTTAGGTTCGATATAGTAATAATAGGTAGTACTAAATTAATAGCTAATATCGAACTAGCTTATATCTAAATATAATTAATTATAGAGAGGTCGAGGAAGAGGTTTCGATTAAAGAAATATCTATTTAATAAGTAATAGTTAGAACCTCTTAATATAGTTAAATTTCTAGAGATAGTAATAAATAATAAGCCCTATTAGCGCTAGATTTTATACTAAAGAAAATAAATCTAGCTATACTATAATATAAGCTAGTAAGGAGATACCCGATTAAGAGAACGCCGAACCTTTCGATATCTAGAGCTAATATAACGTATTATAAGAATAATAGTTATAAGATTAGAATACTAAGGTCTATTAGTAAGTAGCTTAGCTTAGCTATACCGAATAGAGTTCTTTACTCGACGAATAAGAAGAGTAATAAGATACCTCGATAGTATAAGTATATTTTACGTACGTATAGAATATCTACGCCGAAGTCTTTATATATAAGTACTGTAAGTTAACTTTCTTTACTAATAATTAACTCTTTAAATATCTCCGATAGAACTAAGGCTATAAAGTATAGATACTAGTTAAGAAGGTAGATATAAACCTTAGTAATACTAACTAGACTAATACGATTAAGATCGTAAAATCAAGAAGAGTATATATTAATAATTCTACCTTCGTGTTTCGTAACTAGTATTATATTTTAGCGACAGTATCTTTCGATATCTCTATAAAGTAAATATATTAAGTTTATATAGATTCGAGTTATACTATATCTCTTATAGATACGGACTTTCTAGCTTTAATAGTACTAGAAGCGAAGCGCTATAGCGTAGAACTAGTATAAGTTAGAAGTATCGGTTAAGACGAGTATATCTCGATAGAGATCGTAGAATTATAGATAAACTTCTTAAATTACTTCGATAAGTAACTAACTATTACTTAGCTATAGTATATAGTTCGAGTAGTTTATAGTATAAGAGCCGGTATACTTATAGGTATAGATATTATAGATTCTAAAGGTATTACTTTATCTTTATACTTAGTAAAGATATTTATAGTATTCTATAGTAAATAATACTTAGCTTTTATTACGGTTAAGTTAGATAAGACTAAGACTCGAGCGATCGTTTAGATTAAGAAGAAAGTTACGGTACCTCTAAAATATATAATTAAGATCGATATTACTTATAGATAGTAAGTTCGACTACTAACGGGATAAGACTTTATATTCGAGTCTATAAACCTAAATAACTACTATCTCGGTAGTAGTAGTAGTATTATAGTAGCGATTATTAACGCGGATATAAATATACTTACTATCGTTAATAACTTAAACGAATTAAGTATAATACTACGTTATACTAAGCTTAGTATAGTAATAGACTACGATATAGAAGGCGCTTTCTTCGCGGAGTCGACCGAGTTACGCTAAGCGGTAGGACTAGTATTTAAGTTTAAGAAGACTATCTTAGCGGCGATAGTATTTATAGCTATAATCTTATTAAATTCTAGTTAGAAATCGACTTTATTAACTACGATATTATTACTATAAGAAGAAGTTAAGCTTAATAGACTAATAATCTTTAGTATAACTAAGGATATCCGTACCGCGATATCGAACGTAGTCGAAATATATCCTAAGGTATAGAGTAGCGAATCTAAGTATATTATTAATTTACTAGAAGATAAAAAGCTTAATATTATCTTAAAGCTGAATACTAAGGTGGAGTTAACGAGAGTCTATACTTAAAGCCCGGAGTTACAGAGAGTAATTAACGAAATATATAATAAGCTTTATAAGTAAGGTAAGATAAGGTAGATCGAGAATTATACTCTATATAGCTATCTCGTATTTATCGTATAGAAGTATATAACTTTATTTAGTAAGCTTAAGAAGAGAAAAGGTAGAGTTATAGTAGACTTTCGTAGTTTAAATAAAATCTCTAAGAACGACTATTATCCTATACTATTATAATAAGATATTATTATAGTCGTTACTAGGTATAACTATATCTCTACAGTAGATATTCTATAATTTTTCTTCTCTTTTCCTACTACGAAAGCGAGTTAGGAATACTTTACGGTAATAACTTATCGAGATTAGGAAAGCTATATAGTACCGTCGATAGGATATAAAGGCTTACTTCCCTTTATATAACGATAAATTAATAAGTTCCTTCGGCTGTACCGAAGCTTTATAAGGGTATATATCGATAATATTATTATCTTTAGTAAAACGCTCGAGGAATACTTAGATTATCTTAAGTAGATTTTTTAGATATACTATAATATCGAGATAAATCTCGCTTCTAGGAAATTATATTTAGGTTATCTTAGTATTTAATTATTAAGCTAATATATAGACGATCTAGGACTCTTAATAAGTAAAGAAAAGCTAAAAGCTATTAGTATATTAGAGTTCTTAAGGAATTTAAAGAATCTCGAGGTCTATATTAGTCTAGCTATATAGTTACGTAAGAATATTTATATATTCGTAACGAAGATAGAGCTACTTTAACGTTATAAAACTCTTTTACTTAAAGATATACCGCTAGAGCGTAGTCGAGTTCGGGATAGGTTTATTAGGAGAATAAAGGTCGCCGAGCTATTAGAGAAAGAACTTAAAGTCTTCTGTATACTTTAAGAAGACTTTAAGATCGAGCTTAAACGCTTCTACTATAATTATATAAAGACTCTATATACTAATATCGATATATATACTAAAGGAATTAGTACTATAGTTTACTATATTAGATTCGATAGAGTCTAGTTTAAAGATAAGAAGATACTAAAGTCCTTAGTTAAGCTAATTATATTTCTATCGAAAGTCTTTATAGTTACCGAGAGTAAGATAGTAGTAACGGAGATAGAGGTAGTAGCTCTTATATAGCTTATCCGTAAGATTCGATAGATAGTCGAAGTATTACTTTATATAGTAGTTATCTATATAGATTACGCGACTACGCTATCTATCGTAAAGTAAACTAAATTATAGACTACTAATATTAATAAGCTAAATCTAAAGCTCTATCGAGCTTCGAATTATCTATTATAATTTAATCTAAACGTTCGTTATATACCTAGAAAGTAGAATATAGTAGCCGATATACTCTTTTACTTTAGAGTTATCGAATAGACTTAAGTATACTACGTAGCGGTATACGTCTACGCTACTACTTTAGTTAAGATAACTAACGAATTCCGAGACTGCGTAATATAAGAATATAAAGACGATAAATAGTAGAGCTAGGTATATAAGATACTAAAGAAGTAGGAATAGATAGATAAGGAACTTAACCTTAAGAACGTTCCGATAAGTCTTACTTTTATACTTAGAGATAAGTTAATCTACTTATAGAATAAAGGTATAGACTATTCTAAACTATATATTCCTACGTCTTACGAGAAAGAAGTTTTTAAGATAGTATATAACGATCTAAACTATCTTAAGTATTACTATATATATAAGAGGATTATTAAGAGCCTATATATTCGTAATCTACCGAGACGATTAGATAAATATATCGAATATTACTTACTATATTTATTAAATTAAGTTAAGAGATATAAGCTATACGACTAGTTTATACTAATTTAAGTACCGAATATACTATATTATACAGTAACTATTAACTTAATTATAGTACTACTAAAGTAAAAGAGTTTCGATATATTCGGTATAGCTATATATAAAATATTTAAGAAGATATTACTAGTACTAGAGAAAACTACTTAGATAGACTAAAATTAAACTAGAGTATATATTAATAAATAGTAGAGTATAGACTAGAGTATTTTATATACTATAATATATAACCGAGATCCTAAATTTATAGCGGATTTTTAGAAGAGTCTATTTACTAAACTTAATTATAAGCTACTTACGACTATAGCTTACTATCTATAAGCTAATAGATAGTTCGAGAGGACGAACTAGACTATCGAAATTACTATCCGCTATATTATAACTAAATTTAAAACGTCTTAGTTAAGCTACTTACTTTCGGTATAAATATCTATAAATAATAATAAGAATAAGTCTATAGATCTCAGTCTAAATAAGATCGTTATAGGATTTAAAGCTCGGGAAGGCTTAAGCCTCGTTAAGTTTTACCTTATCTCTAAAGAGAGAATTTTAGATCGAGAGATTTTTTAATAATAAATCGTTAATATTATAGCTTTTATAGCTATTTAAATAAAATACTAGTACGATACGAGTTATAAGCTACTAATACTTAAAGTAAATAATTAAGTCTATCTCTAGCTTTACTATAGTTATAATTTACTAGAAGATTATTCTATTAAGTTCTTATAGTAATACTATAAGTCTTTCTAAGTTCTTAAAAGAGTCGGTAGAAATACTTATAAGCTAAAGTTTCTACTAGCTTAAAGAATCTATCTAGTTATATCGGTAGTATAGCTAAAGCCCGTACCGAAATCTATAGATCTCTATAGATAGCCGGTCCTAGATTATTTTAAAGTAATTAAGGTTAAAGGAGATAATACGGACTAGTAAAGCTATAAGATAGAGAAAATAGTCGTATATTATATACGTAAGTACGAATAAAAGATTATTATAGAATACTTATTAAGATAGAAAGACTATAGTCCCGAGTACGACGAATAGTATAGCGAAGATCTACTAAGTAACGCGGACGATTTAGTTAAAGACTATAAAGGTAAAATAGCGAGTAACGAGACGGCGACTGGCGATAACGGGGGATAGCCGAGACGTAAATGTAGTTAATCTAAGAAGTAATAGTAATCGCTATCAGTAAGAGATCGGTTTTAAGAACTGCGTATATAATTCTAAACGGATATTAGTCTTAGTATTACTAAGCTAGTATAACTACGGTAATTTAGTCTAGTATTACTAAGGTAATAATATTAAAGTAGAGTATATCTTAGACGGTTATATAAAAAGTAAAAGTAGTATTAGGTTATTATATATTATAGTATAACTAAGAGTATATACAGCGGAGTTATTACTAGTATCGATCTATTAAATTATCTTAAGGGATATAGATAGCTATACTATAGTATATATTATTTAATAACTATATCGTATATTAGACTTTAGTAACGACGAAAACGTAGTATTTAGTATAGACTAACTAGAGAGTATTTATTACGATCTAAAGTAAGAATAACTAAGTATACTTAGAGTAGCCGAAATAGTAAAGTTAAAGAAGAAGCGATAAAAGAAGGAGTTAGGCTTAGAGTACTCTAGTAATAGGATATAATATAAAGAGTCCGAGTAAGAGTAGGTAAAGCCGAGCGCTAAGAAGGTAATAGAGCGAAAGATAATAGCGAAATTATAACGAGTAAAAAGAGATAAGAAGGTATTAAAGGCTATCGCGTAATAGTAAGCTAACTCTATCGGTAACTATTTTTCGAAAGCGAAGATTACGACGAAGAATTAGTCTATAGATACGAAAGAGAAGAAGAAGACGATTTTAGTATAACCGAGAGTACTAGTAGTAAGTAAAGAATACAATATAGATAAGATCTAGCTTTACTAACTACCGCGAATACTATAAGTATTAGGAAATATTTAATAGCCGTTACTACTAAATTCTTTAGACGCGGTACTTCTAGATTTAGTACGAACTAGCTCGAAGAGAGCGTAAGCTTAGTCCTTATAGTAGCTAGCTACGGAGTAGCTAAGTCTAGTAACGACGAATAAGAAGGTATACTCTATAAAAGAGACTGAGTAGAAGCCGATACTTCTAAAGCTAAATAATACTGCCGGTTAGCGTAAGTCTCTAAAGAATCTATTCGAAAGTAGTAAGAAGTCTACTAGAACGAGCTAGCTAAAGGCGCCGGTCGGTAAAATACCTATATATCCTTAAGATAAAGTCGAAGCTAATATCTAGTCCGGAATAACTAAGTAGAGATCTACTAGTATAAATATAGAACGATATACTTTAGTAGACTTAGCGAAAGTTAGAGATACGGAACGGAATAAGCTACTTAAGAAGACGATATAGGAGTATCGCGATACGCTTCTAGTTAAGAAAGCCTCGGGTATACTAGAGATCGAAGGTAAGTAGTTATTTTTAGAGGATAATAACGAAGACGAAGAGATCGAAAGTGAAGGGACTAAAGAGGAAAGTATAATCTCTATTAAAGCGTCGCTTACGATTATACGATAAGATTACTTAAAATTTATTAAAGTATAACTTATTTAGTAGAACTAAATATAAATTAATCTAACTTTAGCTATCGAAGAAGACGATAAGACGGATCCTTAGCTCGTAGTACTAACTAAGTATAGAAGAGTACTTAGTATTAGAAACGAGGATAGACGTTTAACGATAGAACAGTATAGATCTTAAAGTTAGGCTTAGGAAAACTCTAATCGGACAGTCTTTCTACCTTTAGCTATAGGCCTAATAATTTACTTAAATAGTAATAGAACGAATACTACT
Source organism: Pasadenomyces melaninifex (assembly GCA_022813495.1). Taxonomy (NCBI): domain Eukaryota; kingdom Fungi; phylum Ascomycota; class Dothideomycetes; genus Pasadenomyces; species Pasadenomyces melaninifex. The sequence goes on from JAKLMI010000001.1 coordinate 461,763, forward strand.
AGCGCCTCTAAGCTAGTATATCTACTAAGATAACCGGTAAAGTCGAGGATTATATAATCTTATAGGTTTTATAATTTCTTTAGGGGTCTATATATATTAAGATTAACTAAAACCGGAGTTACGGAATTAATAGTACGAAACGGGCTTATAGTATATATTCGAATTACAGCGCGAAGCTTAAGACTAGGCTACGAGTTCTACGACGAGACTAGGTAGTCTATTAACTAGAATATCGTTATATTTAATACGGTATATAAGACTAGATTTAAGCGAAACTAAGCTACTAGACGAGTATTACTTAAATATATTAAGTAACGAAACGATATCTACGATCTATAGATCGTAGCTATAAAAGCTTAGCGTAACTAACGAAGAAAGTAAGAATTAGTACTTTAGTAATTCGAGACTAATAACGAGAACTAGAACTTATTTAATCCTGTTCTAGATATACCGAACGAGAGAGTAGAATATAAGTCGATACTTAAGATATATCTAAAGGAGGAGACCGTAAGAGAAGAAGCTAAGGAATTTCCTATAAACTATCGCGGTAAACCGCCTCGGTGTATATTTAATCTACTAATCGAAGCTATAAGTAAACTAGCTAGCGAGTTTAACGACGATAATAACGAACTAGAGTTCCGAGCGATAGCCGAAGAGCTTAAGTAAAGACTTAGTATATTTAAGAATATTCTATAGAATAATAATAGAAAGTATAAAAATCGGGTCTAGAACCTGTATCTTAGAAGGATCTACCGATAATATACAGAGGATATCTATAATTAGAAATAGATTACTATAGATAGTAAAGATATAGTCGAGCTATATCTATATAGACCTTTATCTAGTTCTACCTAGGTATAAACGAAAGCTTTCTATATTAGATACGATAAGTAGGTAAATCGAGAGGCGCTGCGCGAGTCGAGAAAGATTATTACTAGAGCTTTTCTAAAGCGAAGCGTACGAGATAAGCTAGAATCTAAAGTAGAACCGGATAATCTACTTATAGTTATAGGAAACTCGAATATTAGAAGATTAGCGAGATAAGTACGGAGCGGTATTACTAAGAAAGTTAGGAAAGTAGTATAAGACGACGCTATACTATTAGATAGAGATAACTTAGATAATAATAATAACGAGGAACGCGATAGAAAGAAGAAGAAGAAGAAGTTTATAAAGCGCGGTTCCTCTAAGCTAGGTAATAAGAGAATACGTAAGTCGTCTTTAGAAGAAGATACTGATAACGAGAAGACGCCGAAAGCTAAGCGAAAGTAGACGAATTTATAAGTAAGAAAGAGGGTTAAGACTATTACTAAAGATATCGAAGAGAAATATTAAGCGAGTAGTACTAAGGACGTCGATATAGAGGATATTAATTTAAATAATAAGTCGAACGTAGCTACTAATAGTGACTTCGATAATTAGCTATAATAAGCTTTACGTATCTTAAAAGAGGAATCGAATAAAGCTAAGTAGGATCTTAGTAACTATAATTTACTAAGAGATTCTAGTAAATATATCGAGGAACTATCGCTATTAGCGCTTATACTTAGTATATCCGAAGATTAGTATAAGTTTAAGACTTTAAAGATAACTCTTACTTAATATATTAATAGAGCGAACGAGGAAACTAAGCGATCGTAGACTTAGATACTACGAGAGAGTATTTAGAACTCTAAAAGCCGACTCGTTACTGATAAGATCTACTATATTAATATTATACGTTTCTCTCTATACGATACGGAAGAGTTTAGTAAGCGATAAGGAATTAGTATACGACGAATTAAGATAGAATATCTATACTCGGTAGCTTTCGTAGTTACTCGACTCGAAGTATATATTAAGTACTACTATAATATATAGGTAATTTCGAAGATCGATAATACGAGAGAGCTTAGTAATCTAAATATAGTAGTAAAGGATATCGTAAGCTTTATACAGCGTAAAAAAGTAGTAAGATAGTTTAATAAAGATTACTTTACGAGATATACGTAAGTATTTAATATCTATAACTACTTCGATTTCGATACGCGAACCGGGTAAAGTACTAACTCTAGTATAATCTAAAAAATATTAGAGATCGCTTTAAGATAATAGCCGTTACTCGAAGATATTACCGAGTAGTTAAAATAGAGAGTATCTACCGATATAAAGTTAGGTATAAAGGAGCTGGAAAAGTAAATTAAGCTTAAGACTTAGATTCTTCTAATTATTTAGGAATTACTTAGTAAACTTAAGCGGATTAACGAAAAAATAGTATATACTAGCGAATTTCTATACTACTTTATATATATATCGGTTCTATATAAAGGTTATTATAAGCTTAGCGATATAAGTAAGTAGCTATCGGATACAGTAATCCGTATAAAGATGGATAAGGAGAACTACTAGAAGGTCTCCGAGTTTAAGAAAGTAATAGGTACCGAATAGTATAACGCTATAATATTTAGATAATATAAAGTTTAAGATAACCGACGTACTTATACTAGTATATATTTTATAGATACTTTAATAAGAGTAATAGACGATATTAGAAGAAGTCTAACTACCGATAAACCGACGGCTCTATTTATATTAGAATAGATAGACTAGGATAATTAAGTTCTAAAGCTTAAGGATATACTAGAACTAATTATCGTTAGAACTTAGTATAAAGTCGAGATAGACGATAATAAGTATATTTATAGTATAACTAAGCTATAGCTAAAAACGTTTAACGTAAAAGTCTAGATAAATAAAGATAATATATTTAGTTACGAAGAGGTAGCTCGAAGCTTAATCTTAGGAAAGATTTACGATAATAATAGTCTATAGATCGAAGAATATAAAGGTAAATATCCGACTAGCGACTCTAGTAAGACTAAGGTATTATTAGAAGAAAAAATAGCTTCGGATAAGATACGAGCGCTACTAACGAAGAAGTCTTCGCTTACTAAGGTCTAAATATCTATACCTATATAATTCGATAAGGATCTAGAGTTACGGAACGTTACGACTACCGAGATTAAGTTAGATAAGGATAGGAAGCTTCTACCTCTAAGTTACTATATTATTAGCGAAACTAAAGCTTTTTTACTAATCGAGTAAGGGGAATAGTATAAGCTTATAAACTAACTTAGTATAGATATCGAAGTATAAAAGGTCCCGAAGAATACACTTAATTAGATAAATATACAGTATATTAAGAGCGATCTAGATCTAAACTTAGTGAATCTAAGATATATCCTACTATACTCCCCGCCGAGGTATATCTTAACTATTCTCTACTAACGTAAAGAAAATACGGTCTATATACGTTTCGTGGATTTTCTTATTCGATATACTATTATAAGCGTTCTAATCCGTATAGAAGTAATAATACAATCTACTAGGAAGGATCTTGTCACGGCCTACCAGAATAAGAGTACGTGTGTCCTAATAGGATGGTATTCAAGACTAAGAAAACTAGACGAAGAGAGAAAGAGAGAGTACGAAGTCCGAGCGCGCAGTACTAATCAGTACTGAGATCTCGGACTCGAGTCTCTCAGGCCCTCAGGTACGAAGTCGCGTATGCCGCTGAGGAAGGTAATATGTGATAGATCTAGTGCTACTATAGGTAAGATAATTACTAGACGAATCTATTAATAATCTCGACAGTTATAGAGACGTAATTAAAGCGATCTTCGCGATTTATAATCCTAATAGATATTTCTACTGGCTTAGATATAATATATAGGATAAGGAAACGATATTTATCATTAGATACCGATATAGTAGGTATATCCGAGATATACTAAGAGCGTATCTGCTAAAGATACCGGAGTTAGTTAAGTTATAGATACGTACTGGCAGACCTATACTGGATATAATTGATGTTAAGAATCTAATAGCTGAATAAGAAGGCGGCGATCCTAAGGAAGTACTCGATGTACTGACGATAAAATCGCGGGGATGGTATACTTTCAGCTGTGTACAGCTGTAGGATACGTACAGCTGAGAAGGGATTAATAATTAGGGTATAGAAACTAAAGCTGAATTAGTAGCTAAGCTGGAAGATTATATTAGTAACGGCTACCTTATAGTGAAGCTTAAGCTTTAGATATTTATAATAGAGAGGATAAAGTAAGCTATCCGATAAGAGAGTTCGTCGAGTAGATTTAGTAGTATCGTTAGTTCTACGACTTCTGATCTAGTAAGAACACTAATACTATTTAGTTTACCGGTACTACTAAGTAATATTTTACTAGCTACGATAAATACTAGTTTCTATAACTATCTAATCTTCGCTGTTTCTAAGACGTAGCCTGTTAACTTCGGTATTATTATACTATATAAAGCTACGAACGAGGAATAGCTGCTTATAGATATAAAGTACTCGGATTATAGATAAATCTAGAAGTAGGTTAAGAGTAACAGACTCTTTTTCGAGATAGAACGATGTAAGGAACTACTATTACTGAAAATATAGGCTTTTATACTAGTGTATAGTAATAAGAAGAGTATTAAGCGATATAAGAAGATCTCGGTTACTACTAGAGATAAATTCGTAACTGATTAAATATAAGGCTTCTACGATTAGGACGACTTAGAGGTACCGCTAGTCTATAATAAGTAAGGTATATAACTCGAAGTGGTTAGCTCGTCGAATATACCGGAAGAAAACGAACGCTAGGATATAGGTCTATTCCGCTACGATAATTAAAAAGGTCTATAGACTTAGGAAGATCTCTGTTTATAATAGCAGAAGCTAGAGGAGCTTAGTACTGCTACTAATACGACGACGCTGATCCCGGTACGAGAAGGCTAGTATATTAAGGTTATAGTATATAAAGGGAATACCTTTAACTGCACGGTACGATTTCCCTAGGACCGAAATAGAAACCTGAGAATACGACTTTATAACGACTAAAGCTTGCTATTACAGCTATCCGACGTAGTGTAACCGATATATGTCCTATATAAGTAAGGTACGAGACTTAATCTGTCGAAGATTCTAGGTGTGACGAGAGTACTAACACCGCTAACTTCGCTATCGAAACCTCCGAAGCTGTCGGAAGCGAATATTATACTATTAGGCGTAACTAGAACTCTAGATACACTAAAGACGAAGACGGAGATAACTGATATAGGTGAAGGTGCGACTAAGGTACCTGTAACGGACTGGTGCACTCGATTTATAGTGTATAACGGTAGGTATAGGTGTAACTATTGTAAGAACCTGTTCGATACGAAGGATGAAGTTATGAGGTATAAGAAGAGGAAGTATAAGGATGTATATGGCGCGGCTTAGGCGTAAGGACGAATTGGAGTGAAGGATGTAATTAATAGTCTCTCTGCTTGGACAGGCTAAGTCTTATGGCTTGGTGTTTGGTGTCTTAGGATATTCAGGATTGTGCTTGGTTATACTAAGTCGATAACCGGGACGTTGTCTTTTTGCGGAGGGGGTATCTGTTGCGGAAGCTTTGCCGACGTAATATTATGTTCATATCCTTGGTTATTCTAAGGTTAGAGAGATAGATAATGAATGAGAATACTTGACACGAGACTTTCAGTACTAATATTAATTAAAATATATATACTTTTCTTCTTAGTTTTTATATACTTAAACTTAGTTATTATATATTATTATATATTTATTATATATATAATACTATAAGATATATTATATATAAATTTTAGCTTTATATATTAAGTATATAAATAGTTATAATATAAAGAAAGTAAGCTATTTTTATTTTAACTTTTAATTTAATTTAATAAAATTATTAATACTATAAATATAATATTAAAGTATATATATAGTATTAGTAATATATTAAGAGTTTATATCTAAAATCATTAACTTTTAAACTAACTACTAAAGATTTTATTAATTTTTTAAAATCGTGCTTTTACTAGGAAATTTCATATTCGCTATGCGGGGATGTTCGCTATATGATCGGAGACTGTAACTGTTTACTTTGTCGGTGCAGGGAGATGTACAATTATTCTATGTATGCTACATACCCACCGAAAGGTGATGAACAGATTTCGTAATCTTAGTCGAAGGACGCGTTTCAGCTGACCAATCAAATGTCCGCCATATGCCCCAGCTGACTACACATGTGATCTTCAGCTAACGTTGAAACCACCAAGTCTGAGTCCAGAGTAGCGCTGGTCGTGATGACTGCGAGCGGACTCTGGAGCGCCTTTGATAACCACAGGACTTATTCCTCAAGACCATCGCGGGGGCGGCTGTTGACCAGTCTCTCGTAGTCCCCCAATCCGATCAAGTTCAAGTGACTGAAATCGTGTATCAGCTTGTTGATAAGGCGGAAGCTGTTCTTGCTGCAAAGGCTCAAGACCAACACTTCCCGTGTCAGTGATGCGAACCACAACAACTCGACCTGCCATCTTCTGTCCCGATTGTTGGTCAACTTCGTCTGGGAATGTTACCCTTATTTCTGGTACAGGGCTATCTGGCGGTCCATGTGAATTGGCAATGAGATTCATCTTCTCGTCGTAGACAAAGACCCGATCCTGAGTGGCATGGACTGGGGTTGTTGTGATTGTTAGAGATCTCTGATGTCCTCGTCTTTTATACGTTGGTAACAGGGACGCTTGACGTGCTGCTCGTTTCCTTCTCAAGTACAGCAATGTAATGGACGTAAGGCATGCGAAGAGAAAGAGAACGAAGAAGCCGTATAGTAGCTCGTTACTCGAGTCGTATTCGTCGTCGACATCGCGCGACACATTATTGTTCTGTGGCAGCATCTCGTTGTCTGCGTACCTATTATGGTGAAATGATTCGGGTTTGTACTCTGATTATGGTGATCTTGGTGGGTTGTCACCTGCGAAGAATCGTTGCTCTCAGTTGCAAGTCTCAATTAAGGAAAGGACGGCTTGTTCAGCAAATGAATGCAGCTGAACTTTGCCAGGAAGATATTGAGTCGGAAGGTGCGTCCCTACACCACCATCAGACAACAGCAGTGAAGCGTTGCAAAGGGGATAATCGTCTCAGAGATCGTCGAATAACCTTGAGCATAAAAGAAGGTCTGTCGCAGTTAGATATCAGAAAGGTCTACGAGAGCGACTAGTAGACGCCTCAATGCAAACGCGTGTCTACTTAGGCTGTTGAGCGTGGATCTCTACCAAAAATGCTACAGCCTCCTCCACTAACTCCAACCAATTTCAGCTCTCGTCTAGGCGAGTCCAATCAAAGCTCTTAAGGAAAGACTTCTCTAACCAATCGCTGGGGTCGGCACTTAACACTACCGATGTGCTTTAAGACATTCGAGATTACTATGCGAAGCAGCTTCCTGGAGCTATCAACGATTGAGGGTTGCTATTTTCCCTTGAACTTGAACGTTATGACTATGTCAATTGAGCTCTTGCCAACACGAGGGGCTGTTGCTGTTGATCGTCGCGACAGCGACTGTAGATGCTCTGTTGCGACCTAGGGCCGAGCATCTACTTGTTGCTACTGTCCTCGCCAACGGACGCTCACGACCCCAATGTTTAGTCACTAAGGAGCTCTCTATTGTGCTGATGTGCGATCCTTTTCTGATGAAAGTTGATATCTTATGGCTTGGAGCTATACGGAGTATGTCTTACAGCTTCTTATGCCAGCAATACCCGATAGCTGTTTTTCGGAGCACGTAAGCTGGAAGTGGCTGCATTGCACGCCTGTCAAAAATGCGCCGGGTCATTCTGCACGTCCAGACTATTGTTTTCAAAGGCCCGACAGCATATCCATGCGTGCAAAGGCGTCCGAAACAATAGCTAATGATCATCCCCAGCCTTTTCAGAGATGAAGGGCAAGAATAGAGCTGACCTGCGATGATGTACTCGATGACACGGCGTGAGTAGGTACTCTGACCAGGAAGCATACACAGTGTCTACGAATGGAACTTGCAAAACCATCTCATCACAACCGTGCAGGAATAGAGAAGGCAGGCTTTGATCTCAAATGTATGCGGTTCCGAGCACTGGGGAGAGTTAACACACTGTCAACAGATGATCACTTTGACAGACGGGAAGATGCATAATCGCTGCAGGGATCAAAGCCATCAATCGAGACAAACGACCACTTCAAGTTTGCGGATCGTCTGACCGTTGAGCTGTGCCTTGGACCAAACGGCGGATTGAGAAGCGCTAAACATGACGAATCTGGGGCACTTTTAGGCCCTGGCACCCCACCTTGGCAGCAAACACCACCCATTCACCCAACTGTGCCTGTGAGATTTGGTCACCACACATACTGAGGCCATGTCATCGCACATGCGCTGTCTGTCCAGAAGACCACATTGTGCCATCACATGGCTTCGCTCCCTTCAGCTATCGAGTGGGATGTTTGTCTGGATTCTGATGTGTTCTCTTTTGAGAGCGTTGCCTGGTCTTGTCCACAAAACTCATGCCTCATTAAAAGATTCGGTGTCGCTCCAGCCGCCCGTCTGCTCTGCGACTTGTCTTGTGTAACACATTCGAAGCTGTCCAGAAATTCCTCGCCTTTGCTCCACAAGATATCCTCCGTCGATCTGTTGCTCTGTTAACTCGCACAGAGCTGGTCAAACAGCATTCCTCCTGCTAACACTTTCTTCATCCCTTGCTTCATGCACAACATTGGCGAACCCGTGCTTCTTCAATCTACCTGCTGCCTCATCGTCCTTCGCAGGCTGTGATCCACTTCGCCATCGCAATGCGGCATAGTGCTGTATCAGCTATCCTATGATTTTCTTCCGGCTGCCTACTTACCAACTACGGCCTATGTGTTGGCGGGCTAGCGTTCGAAGGGATACATGAGCTTGTTCCGCCTTGCTTCATGAGTGCTGGCTTCGATACGATCGATATTACCTTCATCTTAATTCTGATACCTCTCCTTCGAAACAAATTGGCTGTTTTACTTCCAGAACTTCTGTACAGATATAGGGATGCATATAAGGAACACCATACTATTGTACAGTGGTAGCAAATGAGCTTGGTCAACACTTGTGCATCTTGACTCCTCCTCCTTATTGAGTAACGCTGTCATCTTCAACAACATGGCTTCGACTGTACAAAGTGCACATGCATTTGATCATGTAAGTAAATCATATCTACAAAACTCAATGTATTGCTAACTTGGACAAGAATGTATTCTCCTCAGCATTTTATAGGCCTTCAAACTTTCGCACATACGAGAATGAAACAGTCTTCTCCACAGCTGCATTTGGTAGCAGTATCTGGCAATCCACAGTCCGTGACGAATCAAGGACGACGAAAGGCGGCGCATCGAACTCAGGTAGGCTGACATGCAATGATTGAGTTGAAGGAAACATTAACCACCAGTAGCTGGCTCACAAGCCACGAGAAATCTATCAATAATCCCGCCAATCCGCAAGAATAGTGGTCACCAATATGCAAACTTCTCAGACAAGAAATCGCCTATCATCCTTGATGGTGCATCTGCCTCACAAACGGAGCCTTCCTCAGCTAATAGCAGGTCTAATAATGATTCCGCTATTCTAACACCGAACTCGCTCAGTAGTGTTTCTGAACATTTTGCGCAGACATCTTCGACAATTCCTGCGACCAGAACTGCACCAAAGATCATCAACATCCCACAGAGCTATCAAGACTCCGCGACGGCCTGGACGGCAGCAAAAGAGTTTCGCCCTACGACTAGGTCAAACATTCAACGTCAAAATGATGCTTCGGAACGCTCAACCATCAGACATTTCACAAACACCGCTTTTCAGCAGAACAGTAGTCAAAATCAAGGTCTCGAATCAATATGGTCACAGGCCGCGCCTACACAGAGCTTCGAAAGTCATAACCAACATATCCACAAGCCAGCCCTACCTTTGCGAGCATCTAGCTACAACAGTGGGTACAACCCGCAAGCACGGATGCTAGAATCCAGCACTTGCGATCTCGAGCAGCCAATGCAATCCCTACAGCTTGGTCAACTGCATTCGAATTCTCGTGGGGTCAAGCATTCACAATCAGGCTATAGCAAGTCTGTTGCTCCCCCCTACCACGTGAACTACTCGTACGACCAACAATCTTCGACTAGCACGTGGCCGACAGGAGTTAGTGGTCACCGTCAGATCAAACCACATGACAATGAGTCTATAGATCAATCTGCTGCAAGCAGAAGCCTTTACAAGGATGGGTTTTATGCACAGCAACACCTGAGTGTACGCGCTCCTTCCTCGTATGCCGCACAGGCTACTGATAGACAGCACTCGCTGAACAGCTATCTGCAACAGCCTCTGGCCGAAGATTATTACTCCCGAAATGACGGTCTGCCCATGCATATCAGGAATGGAGGTTATGGATTCAACGCACATCCTGATGCGCCGTACATGATGCTGGAGGGGTCACTCGATCATCCAGCAGAGGCTAATCACATATATCGTAGTCCACTATTGGAAGAATTCCGTGTCAACAAGTCGAGGAAATTTGAGCTGAAGGACATACAAGATCACATCGTGGAATTCAGTGGCGATCAGCTTGGGTCACGATTCATCCAGCAAAAGCTCGAAGTCGCTAACAGCGATGAGAAGGATCGGGTATTCAATGAGATCGCGCAGGACTCTCGACAATTAATGACCGACGTCTTCGGTAACTACGTGATACAGAAGATGTTCGAACATGGAAACCAGAGTCAGAAGAAGCTACTGGCGAGTCACATGAGGGGACACGTATTCGCTTTGTCGACTCAGACATATGGATGCCGCGTGGTACAAAAAGCTCTTGAACACATTCTTACAGATCAACAGGCATCCTTTATCAAGGAGCTCGACGGCTGTGTTCTCAAAGTGGTAGAGAATCAGAACGGAAATCATGTGATACAAAAGGCTATCGAAAGGATCCCAGGAGAGCACATTCAATTCATTGTCGACGCACACAGAGGTCATGTGCACTATCTGGCCAAGCACGCATACGGTTGCCGTGTTATTCAAAGGATGCTCGAGCATTGCACGCCTCGAGCCAAACGACAAATCCTAGACGAGCTTCACATCAATATCTCAGATCTGATACAGGATCCCTTCGGCAACTACGTCGTACAGCATGTTATCGCTAATGGAGAACAACAAGACCGCAAGCCAGTCATCGATGTAGTCGTGAGCAGGCTTCTGGAAAATGCTACTCACAAATTTGCAAGTAACGTGGTTGAAAAGGCTCTGGATTACGCCGACGAAGAACAACGACGGAATATGCTGCGAAGACTGACACAACGAGATGAAAGTGGAAACAGCCAGATACTGAAATTACTGAGCCATCAGTATGGGAACTATGTTATTCGTAAGTGACCGCGCGATCGAATAACAGTGATGCTAATTATGGGATGCAGAGAAGAGTGCCTCCCATCTTCATGGTCACGCGCTCGCATCGCAGATCCAGGAAATGGAGCAGTATCTGTTACAGCTGAGGCGTGTCAGCACTGGGAAGCAGGTCACCGCGCTTGAGAAATCGATACACGAAGCAAGACAGCGGCTCGATTGCCAGCGTTATGATGCTGGACTCGCGAATGCGCCTCTGCAACCACGAATTGGACTGGCTAGACGCTGACAATAAGCAGACATGATAAGGGAGCTTGATGGTATGATTCCTCTTTGCACAACTGCTCGAACGAGATTCCAGAATAGACAGTACAGGTGAAGAGGTTGAAGAATTCGCATGAGCGAAGGCGCTGCAACAAAGGTGTCGTTGGGCATTCAGCTTTTTTTGCAGATTTGGATAGGACTTGAGCATATAGACATTTCTGGTATCTGCTTCGTTTGTGCAGCATGGGGAGAGTATGATCTTTCATAAACATTGCCATATCTGGAGCATCATGCACGCAAAAACGTACATGGCGATTAACAACTCGGGGAAGAGGAGTATGCATCCGAATCATTATCGATGAACCTTGATGTGGTAAATTGATTGAATAATTTCTCTCTTGCTGGCAGATTGCCTGATATACCCACGTCAACTGTTAGACTCATCAAGTTTGTATCTTGACATTCGTACTGTCATTGTTATAGAAGTTGTGCGTATCAATGTTTGAGAGCAGAGCTTACACCTTTCGTGCGAAGTGACGATGCTGTGTCTGTCAATCAGGAATCTACAGTAGACAAACGATATGGTTTACTTCAAGATTGTCACGATCAACAGCAGCGAGCACTGACCGGAATTATACTTCAGCACGAAAGCCAAGGCAAGGTAGAAGCTGAACACAAGTTGTCGCATAATATGGTGTTCTTCCGATCACACCTCGAGAAATACGATGAATCGTTACGAGATTGCTACGCATCCTTCCAAGGATCTGCTCAGGGGACAAGGTCGTTCAGATGGAGTTGGGTCTAAAACATCATCGCCGGCCCCTTTGCTATTCTGCGAGGATCCATACAGCTTAACTCAACAAAGCTGGTGTGCTACTACGAAACCGTGTCGCGTCTGTTCAAGGTTCAGTTCAACTGCGAAATAAGCTCTTTAGCTCGCAGCGTGGCTTTGGTGTTCTGCAAGCTAAACCACGTTCAGCACTGAATCCTCATCTTCTCTCTATGCAGATACCACAACTGATGCGAAAGTTTGCATCAGGCCAATCTCGCGCGATGATCGTTCCATGCTCAGATGGCAGCCATGTTGTTCATCAAGCAACAGAGTGTGCTATTGCACGAGGAAGTGGATGCTCAACAAAGCTCGACTATACGCGCTCGCACTTTGGCAAACTATTGATTTGCGAATTCGTTACAATCCAGCGTTTCTTTACAGCATAAGATGGCTTCGGAGGTCTTGGTTGAGCTACCCACTAACAGGCAATCGAGATATTTCGAGAGCTCACCGAACGTACACGACCCGAACTATATACCAGTGCTGAACGGAGCCGAGCTCAAAGTCGACTTTTCTGAACCATACTTTCCTGCTATACCTAGCATACCTGATCCGAGAGCCAGTGCTGCTCAGATCTCCTTGAAGCGGTCGAAGAGTGGTTCAGCGCCAGAAATAGTGACTCAGAAGCATGCACAACGTCTATCTAGATTGCGGACAGAGTCGAGAAACACCATCCCCTCGGAGCTTTCGACAACACATTCACCCGTTCAGCAAAATGAGACGGCCTTCTCCTCAGACGAGAGCGCGGCATCCCATAGTGAGACCAGTGCAAGCGGCTCCGGGCTTGCATTGGAGGATCGCGTATTCATGATACCAGGGAACACAGCTCCGAAAGCTGAAACACTACAATTTCCTATACTACATTCAGCAGCCTCGTCTGTCTCTTCATCAAAGAAGAACCATGTACCGACTTCGAGATTCAATCAAAAGCTACCCACCGTTCCGGCAGTGCCTGCGTCAAACTTTAGCAGCACGCCGAACTCTCGAGTGGCAAGTCCAGATGGTCAACTGCACCGTCAGACATCACACACTACAGTCATGTCAATGCCACCTTTGCCTCCAGTCCCTCAAGAACAGCCTGCTTCTTCAAGTTCCTCAATGCCAAGGTCGCAAACGCACAAATCAACAATATCCGAGAGGCGCGCAAGAGCTCTACATTCACATCCTTCGAATTTGTCTCTGAAATCAAGGCCTGCATCGAGATCGAGGTCCAACTCCGTTGCGGAAGAAGCTAATGACCCTCCGCCATTACATAGGCAACCAACAGTACAGTCAGAATCGCGACCAGGCTCCAGTAGATCAAGAGCACACTCTATAAGCAATTCACAGCCTACGCCGGCACCTGACACTCCTCTGCCGGACTTGCCACCAGGTGCTCTACCGAAGCGACAACCAACAAGGGATCGCGAAAATGCGCCAGTCCCAATATCGAAGACACCTGTCGCTTCACCACCATTGCATGGCGCCTCGTCCTTTCCGTCACCGGCTATGTCATCTTCCACCGCTCCTGCTGCTACGCCTTCAGCCACACCAGTCGAACATCCCGAATTGTCTCAGTTCATGCACACGAACAGAGTGACAGTCTTTCGTCGCTTTGACGACGTACACGTGAGACTGCTATTGCATCTACAAGAAGAGATTAGTGCTTTGGAAAAAGAGCTCTTGAACATCGAAAAGACCGCAGCTGAAAAACCAGAAAACCTCTACAAAAAAGTTAGCATAATGCGCGACCTGCGAAAGACATTGGCAGAGTACGGTAAGTCGGTTGTCTTTGCGTTTGATGCGAAATCTAATGATTCTAGATCACCTGTTTGCCAATTGGAGCTCCATGCACGCGAATCAAGCCAGCAACCAGCTCAAAGAAGAGCTCAGGAAATGGCTTCAAAACCCCGACAATGGACCCGTATCGAAAGGTGCACAGGAAGACCTCTACCAGCTGACGAATGCGACCGATTTGAGTGCAGTTTCGATCGACCCTGACAGAAAGTTGCCGCAGGTGCAGACCTCGAGTTCAACAAGCACAAAAGCTGAGCAATCCGGAAGAAGTGGGGGCTTGTTTGCCCTCTTCGGATGCGCATCGAAGAGAAAGTGATATTTATGATTGTGGTTACGAGCCTGGAACGACTTTCTTTGCATTAGATATCAGTGTTATTGCGTCTTGAGCATGGCGTTGGATGGATGGACGAGAAGAAAGTGTTTCGAGTATAACAGCTTCTGCCTTGGCAAGACGAAGGAAATCAAGATTTCTGCCAGGAATGCTCACATTCTGCACGGAGACTCCACGACTGTGAGCACTACCGTAAATTGGCATCGTTGCATTAATCAAGGCCGTCCCTATCGCGATCAGGGCAACGAAAAATGCGAATGCTCGATATGCAGCACCGTAAATGCACTGGCAGTCACACATTGCACTCTTCGTGATTTCCAAAACCTGCATGTCTGCTGCATTGCCTCTTGGGAGTGGCCATCGACCACAATGCGCCTTCTGCATGCGTCTCGACACCCTCTCATGCTGGCACTGTAGATGACGGACTATGTGAGTGTTTTGGACTACCTCAGAATACGCCACCATGCGTGCACATTTTCAAGCTCTTGAGGCATTGTGGCACATAAATTGTGTTGTCCAGAGTAGATCATGGAACTGACTCAACTCTGTTGTTAGTCCAAGTGAAACTCGGCTAACTTTAAGCAGAGTTAGCTCTATGTACCCCGGATTTGGTGCCTGAACGTTACGCCTAGTACATGTAGTTAAGCTCTTTTTCTCTCCTCCGTGGCAAACCAACCACGAGTTTCCAAATGTGTCATGGCCAAGAATGAATGATGGACAGCTTGTTATCCGGTGCTCGTGGGTATACACATGATATCTTATTCTGAGCTATTAGGCACTATTCAAGGTTGTCTTTCATCGCAGGCTGCGTGATCAGCTACAGGCCTACGCGAAAAGACGACGTGTCAAGCTGTGCAAAGCCTCACAAATCTTCTATATGTTGTGCGACCTCAACCCTATTTCAGCGCCAAAATGTACCCTCCATCAACCAATATCAATCTCGACCTCGAAGCTCTGTCTGGTATCTGCGGTTCGATCTCAATAGCATGCTGGGTCGTGGTATTCTCACCTCAGATAATTGTACATCATCTCTATTAGTCAGAGGCTGGCCTGCTAATTTGTGCTCAGGAAAACTTTCGAAGGGGTTCAGCAGAGGGACTATCGGTCGTTTTCATTGTGGTATGGCTTCTCGGTGATATTTTCAACATCATTGGCGCAATTCTGCAAGGTGTTCTACCAACCATGATCATATTAGCTGTGTATTATACCCTGGCGGATATCGTTCTCCTGGTACAGCTCTTCTATTACAGAGGGTTCACCTTGTCCGATGAAGTGAAGAAGCCTGTGGATGCGAACCAGTCGGATGGCGAGACAAGACCACTGCTATCGTCAACTTCACCACGCATCGAGCACCATCAACGAAACTCTTTTTCTGAAGAATTTCGGCGGCACGGACACCATTTATCTCCCACCACACCGTTACTCAATGATGCAGCTCGAGATCCGCCGGCAATTCAGAACCGAAAGCCCACATCTACCTTGCAATCTATCGTGCTGAACACAGGCATGATACTGCTGGTCTGTGTTGCAGGTGTGTTTGGCTGGTACGTCTCAATGCGGACAGGAAGCAAGCACCACAAGCACAGAAATTACGATAAACATGATACTGAGCCGACAGAGCCTCTTGATTTCGACGTCTGGGGTCAAGTTTTTGGCTATCTTTGCGCAATATTTTATCTTGGATCTCGTGTGCCGCAATTACTTCTCAACTACAGGCGGAAATCTACCGAAGGTGTTTCATTGCTATTCTTCCTCTTCGCCTGTGTTGGCAACTTGACATACGATATGTCGATATTCGCATATAATCCACGACCGAGCTGTGAGCTAGGTGCTAAGCACTGCCGGCCAGGCGAAGCGAGTGCGATCTATGCACGATATATCGCTGTAAACGCAAGCTGGATCGCGGGCAGTTTGGGCACCCTATTTCTCGACGGAGCAATATTCGTCCAATTCTTTCTGTACAAGAAGGAGGACGAAGAGGAGATAACAACTGGCAATGGCCATCATGTAGGGCCCGAGCATGCGATCTCGGACTAGCAATCCAGCTTGCATACTAGGGATATTGAGATGGATGTAGAAAGCCGAGTCGATAAACTTGGACTATCTATCCGAGTGATATCGCCTTGCCAAGTTGCAGGTGAACTGCACATCCACATCACTGAGCACTCTCCAATCCGCACCGTCTGCATAGATACAGACGAACGCATATGGCAGGGGCATTGTGGCGTCAAATCCCGGCGTTCCTATACTCTATCTTGGCCGATATATGGTACATATGTACTGTCGGGTCCTGAAAAGATTCCGAGATGAATAGAATCATTTCGTTTTCATTTCTGACCATGCAAGTCAACCGAAGCATGTCTTAGCTGCTAGGACTTTCCGGTATCATTCACGTTAGCACTACAGGACCTCGTTCGGTCTGTGCCAGGTCTCCAAGCTCGGGTACCCAGCCTACCTTGTCCTTGCAAAATTGCTCCTTCTCGGGCTTCCATTCCTTGCCCGCTTCAGGCAAAATGCCTGCTGGCACAGAAATGATGTTATTGTTCAGTGGTGTCAATGCGCTTATCTTCGAGCCACAGATGCTACAAAACCGTCTGTACAACGGCTTGCCTGATTGCGTCTCGTAATCAGCATATACCGTAATATTGGGCAAATTCGGCGCGCCTGGATCGTTACTTTGTGGTTTCAGGAGTTTGTATCGCTTTCAACACAGCATCAGCGTCTCATGTAGCACGATTTGCAAGTGAAAGTGTGCTATGCGCGAAGTAGCTTACCTTCTTGAGAAATATTGAGGCTGTATGGAAAGTACTACCAGATGTGCGTCTGTTTCGAGAAAGAGGCTGTCAGCCAGCAAGCTTGCAAGCATAAACCTCGCCACAACCATCAGAACTGTGTTTCAGGGCGAATGCTGATGAGCCAACATACTTGCAATTCAGACAGTGACACACCACGTTGTATATGGGATCTCCTTCTACCTTGAATTGTATCGCTCCACATAAGCAACGGCCGGTTGCTTCTGCCATCACTTGATGTATAAGCGGATGACTATGTGGATAGTCTATTGCACTCGACCAACATATGTGAGGCCTTTGTAACCAGATGCGAACCTTAGTAATCTGTTGAAACACTGCACTACAGCTGGGAGGTAGTGTGCTGCTTCAGTCCGCCCTCGCGTCCCGATCAAGATAATCTGCCAGCTTTGGGTTTACCAGTCACCAGCTCGCCGCCGCTACTATAACGACCCAACAGCATCAAACGATGATTCTATGCACATTCGATGTACGAGGATACAATGTGAGTGATTTGCATTTTTTCGTTTTCGAAAATAAAAACTACTGGTTGAGATACAGTACAATATGGCGTTAGTTAGTCGAAAACCGGCAGGACTATTTCGATCGGGACGAGGTTGTGTCCCTCGGCTTAGACAGGTTAAGCAGAAAACCCCGTACAAACCCGCACCTGATCTTACATTATCTTGTCTCAGCTATTATTACGCCTGGACATCTTCTGGCGAACCATCCACGCTGGTGAGCAGCATCGTACGAGAAGCTCAGGTGCATGACAAAGTTCGTTATATCAATATGACCCCTTCCGTCGTGTCTTTGACGCTACTCATAGATCATTGGCACATGCACTCGAACTACTAAGCACAGACTCGATGTCCTCAAATATCTTCGGCCCTTTTTCCCGATGGCCATAGATCCATTCGAAACCGCTTGTCTTTCCCCTGATCATCAAAGCTGCCCACATGAACGACTCCTTCACAATTTGTTGTGCACGGGAAGGCGTTGACCGTCTCATATTACCACTTTTCGTTGCGAAAGCTTGTATGTGTGCACATCTATCCTGCCGACGTTCTTCCCAGAGCGATACTTCTTCCTGAAAGTCAGCTGTAAAGTCTTCCGAGTCCGAATCTAGGACTTTTGCAAACACTCTTGCAAGACTCGCAGCATCCTCCAGCGCCATGGCCGCTCCTTGGCCGCCTGAAGGAGGCATTGCATGTACACTGTCGCCGATGCAAATGATCCGACATGACTCAGACGTCCACCAATCAAGACCGGAAAGCTGAAAGTGTGGCCAAATGGATAAATTGTGTCTCTGCTCAGGCGAAGCACTTTGTCTGCAGATCTGCTGAACCGTTGCGCCCCATTCGCTCCCTTGTGAACAGTGTCCATCCAGAAGCATCTTTGCAAGCTCCGCCTTGTTGTTCGAGAGCGTTGCCCACTCTTTTCGTGTTCGAGCTTCGCTTTCGACTGTCGCAAAGGTCGAGACGAGTGAGCCATCTGGTACAGTAGGCATCATCATGAAGCCATTCGTGCGTCCCATAAGAAGACAGGGTAGTGGGTGAGCAGTTGGTAACGATGACCTTGGTATACAACCGCCACCAATGCCTACCTGACCTACAAATTCGGGTTCTTGATCTGTGACAGCGCTCCTTATGCGAGAGTGAATCCCGTCAGCGCCAATCACGTAGTCAAACGGCTGGCTATATCCATCCTCAAACATCAAGATCACTTTTTCCTCGACATCATTGAAGTCTGTGCTCTCGTAAACATCGACAACCTTATTGCCGAATCGCACCTCGATCAGAGGGTCCCGATCGACTGCTTCTAGCAATGTCTCGCGGACGACATGTCTCGAAACTCTCAGCGCCGGGTAGCCGTACTTTTCGCGACTACCATTCAAGACCTGACCTATGTGCGACGTGCCATTGTATCTGTTCGAGAAGATTGACAGCTCCTCATATCCATACCCTTGCTTGACTAGTTGCTGATAGAGGTCAAGCTGGTCGAGCTGGTATAGTGCATTCGGTGCTAACGCTAGGTAACCTCCGTCGTCTGCATTTCGAGGTCGAAGTTCGAAAATTGTAATTGTGGTTATGCCGGCTCGTCTCAGAAACAGTGCTAGAGCAAGACCACCGATGCCTGCACCCACTATTGCTACGGCAGGTTGCAGTTTGGTAGAAATGGTCATTTTGATATCCCGTTTGAATTGTATACAAAGTGATGTTGATATTGTGTGCGAAGGATGACATTTTGCAAGCAAGCCTACACAACATATATCACATCGTGTTAACCTGACGAGCTCCGAGCGACTCCGTGGCCGTGCAAGCTGTATTTCGAGCATTGCTACCATAGTATTAAAGTCCTGTAACATTAGCTTTCATATCTTTCTTGCATAAGCTAGTCCCTATCAAGTAAGCATTTGCGAGTCAGATCGATGGGCGGATGAGCTGATTGGCTGCTAAATCGGAACACGAGTTTTAGCGAGAACCACGTGCGAAGGCGGCTGAACAGCTTGTCAGTTGTGGCTTGGGACTTCTGAATGGTTTCTGGAAATGACTTAAATGGTCCAGATAGACAAGATTTTCCAGAGATTCCAATAAAATGCCGCGTCCAGTCTCTACGTCGACTTCGCCAGCGACGCATCGGAAGTTGTCATGCGAGTGAGATTCTTTTTCTCAGCCTCAAGTCGTTCCTTCTCGTCCTTTTCCTTCAACGACTTCTGTAGCCAGCCGTCAAAATCTTTCATGGCAGAGTCGACATCTCCGATGTAATTCAGAAGATAGCCTTGCAACTCTGCAGGCGAGAAGCGACCATCAGGAATTTGTTCGGCGAAAGTGGTGGCAAGCTCGTTGACATTTTCAGCATCGTCGGCAACCATACGTTGAAAGATATTTCTAGCAACTTCAATTGTGGCATTCTTGAACTCAACTTTGTAGTCAACACGTCCTGCTCGAGCAAGTGCCGGATCCAAAGCTTCTGGATGATTTGTCGACATTATGAGTACGTGGCCTTCCGGAGATGCAGCGCCATCAAGCGCGTTGAGTACACCAGACAGAGTGATATTGTATCTAACATCGACACGTTCACCGATTCGTCCGAGCTTGTCGTAGTCTTTATCATCATCTTCAGGTCTTGGGACTGGCGGAGGAGGCATTCGAGGCTTGTCGATGATTGTGCTTGAAGATTCTCTGGAAAGACCAGCACTGTCAATGTCTTCCAGTAGAACAACGCATGGCTCATCCACCGAGGTCATAAGATTTGTTAGCATACCATCTGTAAGTCTTGGATTCGCCAAACTCAAGACATATAGGTCAATGTTGAAGTGACCAGCAAGTGCCATCGACAACGATGTCTTGCCTGTTCCTGGAGGTCCATGGAATAGGTAACCTCTTCGATATGGAATACCCCTCCGAGCATACCACTCCTTGGTGTCATCGCTCAAGTACTTCGTTAAATCTTTGATCAGTCTCGATTTCTCATTTTCGTCCACGTCGACCGTATCTAGTGGCCGTGTCTTCTTGTGAGCTAAGACTTCCCAGTCGTCGTCAGGAACGTGCCAGATGCGGGTCGTGCGAGAGCCTTCCTCGTTCTGGTACGTGTTCCAAGCTTCCTGAAGGACATCACGGATGGGTCTGTGTGAAAAGGAAAACGCTTTGAGTTTGACGTCTTTGGAATCGTTGTAGTAAGACCGTCTGCCACTCCAGGCAATTGCTTCAAGGATAAAAAGTGTCCGGTGAAACCAGAAGAACCGTTTCCCGCTCTTCTCGAAGCAAATGTCCTTCGAGCCACTGTGATCTTCTGGCCACCATAGTTTGTCATTTACTTGTTGACGACGATAGGCTGCTGATTGAGCATCGATCTGAAGATGTCGAAGTGGATCCTTTTTGTAATGTACCCATCGACATAGATAGTCGTACAGAGGATCATCCGACTTGAGCTGAGCAAAGGGCAACCACTCTCCAATGACAGCATTGAATGCTGGCCATACGAGATGAGTCAGCGCAGCAGCGGCAGAGAAAGCGATAACGATCGGTGTCAAGATTCTGAAAAGTCGCGGGTTTGCCCTCGCTTGCTTTAGGATAGCAGGACCGAATGTGTTCAAAATAAATCCAGGCACTTTCAATCGTTGATTAGCGCTGGTTCTACTCCAATTAGTGCCTGCTTACCTCCTAGGAGACCTATCACTTTTGAAGCAACATTCTGCACTGTCGAAGCAGAAGTGTCTTGCTGTGGTGATTGTTCTTTGGAGTCGCCTCCCTCGAGAAAGTCCATCTAAGAATATGAGAAACACCGCGGAATGCTCGAACGCTCAAATATCAACATCAATCTATGCGAATGAGAAGTCGAAAGTTGACGAGACGCTCATGAAGGAAGGCTAAACTTCTTGTAACTTAATTTGTGGCGGTGACCGGTCTGTAAGTTTGTCAGGCATCAAACCGTTTGTACACCTACGACAAAAAGTCCTACGCCATCTAAGTCTATTCTGACTCAGACCTGATCGCTGACAGCTGAAGACATGCTTTTGAAATTAGTCTCAGCAATCGTCAGTACTATCTTACCTTTGCTTTTGTTTGTAGCAGGTACCTAATAGCTGCCTCTCAAGATGCGCAAGGTTGAGTCACCAGCACGTCACTCTGCGCAACTTTCTCGCCTATCAATCGCGAAAAGCTTAGGTACGGAATTAGGCGATAGAATGACGCAGCAGGCGTCGCAAGCACCTACCGTAGTTCCTGCCTGTACACTCTATGCCTTCCACGCACTGACTATCTGCACCACATCTTCATCAGCTACAGGATGTGAAAGGCCGACTCTCTGAGGTATATGCTTTGCGCTCGCACCCCAAACAAGTGCATATTTGAACGTCTCCTTCATTGTTCGATGTATTGCGTCGCAGACATCCTCAATAGTGCTGTTCCTCCTCACAATCAATGCCTCTGAGAAGTCTGGTTCAATACCTTGTCTCTTGGTGTATATCCTGATCAGCCTCAACTCATGCCAACATCTGTCCACAACGTCGTCTATACCGAGATCCATCTCACAGCTCATGAAAACCGTATTTGGTTCGCGTGCTAGCTCGTTCAAAAAATCTAAACTTATGGCATCAACCTTGTTGTAAACATACAAGCATTGGATGTACTTCCTGTGGTCCTTCATGATGACATCTATGAAGTCGTCCACTGTAGCATTTTCGTCTCGCACAAGAACTTCACAATTCAGTATCTTATAGTCCCGCAATATATTGTATAGCATTTTCTCGTCCAAATTCTTAGGTGGTGTTTGAAAAGTGATTTTCATTCCACCAGCCTTTTTGGCCTTGAGATAGATATTTGGTGGTTCTCGGTTCAATCGTATACCTACTGCCTCGAGTTCAGCTTCCAGTAATGACCTCTGCTCAGCACGTTTCGTCGCATCCAACACCATCAATACCAGATCAGAAGTTTTCGCAGCGCTAATCACTTGTCGTCCTCGTCCTTTTCCTTCGGAAGCACCTTCAATGATACCTGGTAAGTCGAGTATCTGTATTTCTGCTCCACCGTATTCCAGCACGCCAGGTATAGCTGTCAGTGTAGTGAAAGAGTAGGCAGCTACCTCCGATTTGGTTTTGGTGATTTTCGATAAGAATGTGGACTTGCCTACAGAGGGGAAGCCGACCAGAGCTATTCTCGCATCGCCTGATTTCGAAACATCAAATCCAGCACCACCACCAGACCCTGCTCCAGGTCCAGGTTCTAGCAACTGTGCTCTGAGTCGTGCCAGCTTGCCTTTTAACAGGCCAAGATGGTATTCTGTCGCTTTGTTTTTTTGCGTTCTCGCCATCTCCGCCTCGATCTCCTTGATCTTTTCCGTAATATTCACCATCCTGGCGAAATACTTCGATTGTGTTACAAGTTGATGGACCCCTCTAAGAATGTCAAGGTGAAGATCTTTATTCTCCTAGACTCCCTAGGTGTATGGTAGCGTTGTAAAAATATCGTGGGTGAACATAGGATTTTTGAATGTTATTCCACAGTCTACTGTTCCAGACATATTGGATGTTCGGTTGACCTGCCTGGAGTACACGACGACAAGGGCATACTGTCTGCGAGTGGCCGGTTGATCACTGCCTTCACTAAGACTACTCAGCACATCATTTGGTAACCCAATGCCTGGATGCTTGCCTGTAAGCCCCAGTCTTCACGTGGGCGAACCACCTAATAGGCGACGTCTTTGCGTTTGTTGTCACTAATGCTCATGCGGTCACTTTTCAGAGTTCTAGGCCAAGAATAAAAGATCGAGAGTCGGAACGGTCATCTTCGACACTTTCATTTCTTTTATCATTGACGGACGAAAAGATGAGCTTACAAAAACCAAGATCCAGGTAGTTACAGCTGCGGCTGTTCTGCCTAGACGTGAGTCGGGTGCCTTCGGCTGATGTCTTCCAATCTCCAGTACCAGGACAGCCTTAGTGACAACGAGATCGCGCGTTGTCACCATGGCAAAGAAAAACAAAACACGTAATGCTCCAGCACAGGCTTCACAAGTGCCATCCGCACCGAAATTCCGAGTCGATGGTGAAGAAGCGCCGGCATCCACCGCCTATGCTCGTGGCTTGAGCAAAGGCAATACAGCAGATATGGTGAATAACATGTTCGACGATGTGTTTGATAAGCAAGATGAAGCAATTCTAAAGTCTATCCCGCAGCGCAGAGAAATCGCTGGCATCATGAAGTCCATATATGGCAATGAGCTCAGACTACGAGCACGCAACACCGTATGGGGAAGACCAATCCTGGCCTTTGAAATTGCAGTGATTGCCTTCGATGATGCTTCCATCTATGCACGAGTCGACGTTGAGTTACCTGAAGGTTATCCCAAAGTTGCTCCTACGGTGCGTTTGGAGGAGGTTGAGCCAGATAATCAAGCACTTCGGCAGGTTCTAAAGCAGGTCATCACCACATGCGAGCAGACAGAACTTGGTGACGAGAACATGGTAATGAGTATGCTCACAGGAATCCAGGAAAAGCTCGACGACGAGCAAATTCGACGGACTAATGGAACAAGTCTTGAAGAAGAACGTGCCACTATTGAAACAGCGGCTCAAGCTGATGCCACGCGTCTAGAAGAGATAGCAGAACGACAGCGAGCAGTTGAGGCTGCTGCTTCGGAAGCCAAACTAGCCCAAGAGGTTGAGAAACAACGAAGAAGACAGCTTCTGAGTTCTAGCGAGTCAGCTCCAGAGGACTCGACCACAGCCGGAGAAGAGTATCCCGAAGATTGTGTTGTTTTTGATCACGACATTATAGTCAATCTTCCGTCACTAGACGCGCCCCTGGTGTTTCGAGCCGTCCAACCAATAAACGTGTTGTATCAGCGTAAGGATAAGCTTGTGGCCATAGCTAAGCCTCTCCGGACTGGTAATCTCATGGATCTGCAACTGGTTGTGAAAGAGGTGAGATTGCCGTCTCTAGTAGACAGTGAAGCGGAGTATCGGTCAATAATGTCGGAAGTAGAATCAGCACTCCAGGAAGTCAAAACTTTCGATCACTCCTCTATAGTCAGGATCTACGACTACAAGCTCAACCAAGCTTCCAGACAGCACGGATCGGCGCAGATGCAGCTGTACATACTCACAGAGCGTGCCCAGCAATCGTTGGACAGCCTCCTAGATATGACGGATGGTTTGAATGCGAGTAAGATCAGAACATACACCCGGTCTATACTGGATGCACTCGAATTCTTCGACAAGAAGGGCTATGTGCATCCTGCCATACACGCTTACAATGTGCTTCTCTTCGGATCCCAGCACAAGACATATCAAGCTAAATTATCCGACGGCTATGGTAGCACTCTACGCGCACTAGTCGAGAAGAATCAGAACACGCAGATACCTGAGCTCAATCAAGGTAACTGGGCTGCACCCGAACTCATCGAGGGTAACGCTGCACGAAGTAATAAAACATGTATATGGGAGCTAGGTGTTGTTCTCTTACAGATGGCGCTTGGAAATGAAATGACCAAGAAATATACGTCGCCGGAAGATGCACTTTCGCAAGCTGGATTTGATCAGGATTTTGACTACATGATATCAAAGATGTGTGCTACAGCAGCACGTAAGCGGCCTAGTGCCTTCCAAGCTCAGAACTTGCAATTTCTCAAAAACCACGACCATTCTGTGTTTAGATCAGAAAACTTCAGTCGAGGGTCAGCTAATGTTCCTTCTCTTTCCAGATCACGAAGCACTTTGGAGTCTCGATGGGCGTCTGAATGGGAGCCGGTCGAGAAACTGGGCAAAGGTGGCTTCGGGACCGTTGTGAAAGCGCGACATCGCCTCGATGGCCACTTTTACGCTATAAAGCAACTCAAATGCAAATCAATTCGTGACCTCGAGGACATATGGGGAGAGGTACGAATGCTTGCACAGCTGAACCATCCTGGCATAGTCCGCTATTACGTGGCGTGGAGCGAGGACGACCAGCAAGAGTCTACGGATACGGATACGTCTACCGCGCTTACTGATCCCAGAAGCTTCGCACCTCCAACAGACAGCGTCGCTGCACGAAGTAGCCTTTTCGCCGCGCCTTCTACTGGACATGACTTTATGGACCCATCCCTGGCTCAGTTGTCGGATGTCGAGGAAGAGGCGGAAGTAGAAGCCACACAGAGCAGCGATGATAGTGATATATTCGGTTATCAGTCTGCTGCTAGCGATTCTGACGGGTCTCCCGATGATAGTCAGGCAGTCTATTCTGGTGATGAGACGGCTGGTGAGCCTAGCGATCCTTTCGCGCTTCAGCGTGTGGCTAATGACCTCGACGATGAATCCAACCCCTTCGAATCACAAAAAGTTCCAGAAGGCCAAGCTGTTACTGATGTGCCTTCCAGACCGCAGCCTTTCATCGCTGCAAAAGGTACACCAAGTGCACTACGCAGACCTCCACAGTACTACAATAAAAATCTTACCTTGTTCATTCAGATGGAACTATGTGATACGGGAACCCTCTTTGATCTGATCCGTCAAGGCTTGCCTGAGAAGATCGAGGAGGCTTGGCGTTTCTTCAGACTTGTGCTTGATGGACTCGAATATATTCACGAACAAGGTGTGGTTCATCGTGATCTGAAGCCCATGAACATCTTCATAGATTCTCACAACATGCCGAAAATAGGCGACTTTGGGCTAGCCGCTGCTTCGCAAGCAACAGTCGATGGATCTAAGCTTGCGACTCATGTTGCCGGACCGCTGTCGAAAGGTGTAGGCACCATGTTCTACATCGCTCCAGAGCTCGATAATGCTCGTTCATCGGGCAAGTATTCTGCTAAAGCTGATATGTTCGCGCTAGGTGTGATCTTCTTCGAGATGTGCTTTGCGTTGCGAACAGGCACAGAAAGAATCAACTGGCTTCGAAAGATCAATGAAGACGGCCAGAAGTTGCCCGACCTTTTCGGAGACGAAGAACACAAGGTGCAAGGCCGTATCATTAGATCGTTGCTCAAGCACGATCCAGATAGTCGCCCCTCGGCCAGAACACTAGTTCTTGATCCGGAGATACCTGAGCCCCTCGAAACAGACAAAGAACAGAAATACTTCCAAAGACTAGTCACTGGTGATCCGCAGCACTTGCGACAGGTGATGGACAACTTCATGAGCAGGATAGCTGATAAGCCGCAAATTCTTGCGTACGCTCACGTCGACCACTCTGGTTACGTCCCACCTGATCCTTACCTTGTCAATATCGTACAGTCGAAACTTAGAGACGTGTTTGAAAGGCATGGTGCTATTGAAGGTAACCGCGAGACGACACATCCGGTAGAAGGTTTCTATCCTAATGCAGCCAAATTTTTGGACGTTGCTGGATTCACTATTCAGCTGCCTTACGACCTGACTGTACCTTTTGCACGAGCAATCGCTGTACAAAAGCCTGTATATAGCAAGAATTTCGCCTTTGGCGTTGTCTATCGACAGAGGAAGGAGACTGGTGTCGAACCCATATGCATACCAGAAGTTGACTTCGATATGGTGTCTTACAGTGCGCAGGATGTTTCATTGCGTGACGCAGAAGTTATATCAGTTCTCGACGATGTCCTCAAGAAACTCGACGTCCTTTTTGACCGCTCTTTCACGATCATTGTATCACATGGTGATCTACTTGATCTTGTGATCAGTGCATGCGGTGTGCCTGAGCCACGCTCAGAGATCACAAAGCGCCTTTTGTCGAATCTTAATGTCGGGAAGACAACCTGGAAACAGGTTAGTCAAGAACTTCTATCGTCCCAAGCTGGATTGACGAGCATCATGGTTTCTGCTCTTGCTCAGTTCAACTTCACCTCTGACCTCCAGACTTTACGACAACGTATGTTTTCGATTCTCAACCAGATGAGGAAACAGGATCTGGCTACAAGGGCAATCCGGACTCTCAATCGCATGCACGAAGTTGACGATTATCTTCGAAACTTTCGAGTGAGGACAAAGATCGAGTATTCACCACTCAGCAACACATCAGAGATGCTTTATCGCGGCAGTCTGATGTTCAAGTGCATCGAGAGCAAGACTTCAAAAGCAATCGCTGTCGGAGGACGCTACGATGCTCTGATACGTAGCTATCAGACACCCACACATAAGACCTTCGCCCGAGCCGCAGGGTTTCGCATCAACGTTCTAGATCTTGCTGCTCACGTCAGGAATGATGCCCAGACTGCTGCCACCAAAGCTTCAAAGATTAAACTTGCCGTGCCACCAAGTATCGAACCACGCATTGATGTGCTAGTCACAAGTTTCGATGAGTATACCTTGCATAATACTTGTGTAGACGTTCTTCGGAATATACTTGATGCGGGCATAAGCGCTGAGTTATCTGACCTGTTTTCTAGCATGGACGAGCTCGAGCGAGCATACATAACAGTTTCTCGCTATTGGCTTGTCATTGTCAGACCTGGAGGCACAAAGATCAAGGTCAGATCACCATCGCGCGAGGAAAGCGATGTCCTTGGCTCAGATCTCGCCAGCTGGCTGCGTGAGGAGATGAGCGAACGAGTATCGACGAATCACACCGAGCCAGTATTGCGGAGGATGAGAAGTTCTCATGGTGCTGGTGAGCGGGACAATGTTAGTGTGTTAACTCCAACCCATAAATCCAAGAAGGTCAACAGGGCTGCTATTATCGATTCAGCTAAGTCTGCGGCACAAGAACTGGCGGGAAACATCATACGCAACTGCAATGTTCTTGCGATCGACACTGACGATGAGACCCTACAAAAGATCCGCAACTCGCGACTATCCGATGGCGAAAGTTGGCGGGCTGTTAAACATGCTGTAGCCTTGAACGACAGAGGTTATATGCAAGAAATTCAGGGGCATTTGCAGGACTGGGCAAATGACGGCCAAGACGGTGCTTTCCTGTATAACTACAAGACGAAAACTTGCATCTTCTACGATTTGGGCAAGAATTGATAAGAGGTGGACAAAAACTGGCGATGAATGAAGGACAACGAGATCACGAGGATATGACTGTGATGAAGAAGAAAATGACGGACATGACATGAGATACCCCAAAAGATAGACGAAGCACAGAGCTGATATGCCATAATCTGAGTGCAATATTTATTGTATGCATTTCTTGTGGCCGCGCCCAAGATTCCTGACCGATCGAACAGCCCCATTCGTCCTTGCTCAACATGGCCATAAAACAGCCCTAATACCTAGACATGTTAGAAGCGTCGCAACGGTGAGATTTTGGTGCTCAACAATTTGGGCACTCTCATAGGCATGACCTCACTCCCTTTGATCATTCCAGCCGGGGAATATGCGGCTATTTTGATCGAGATCGATCAAATGTGCTCTCTCAAAACTACTACCTTAGTAAGCGGATGCACGTTCGCACGACCTGCCGAGTGCGGCAGAAATCTTCACCTATGCCGTTACTTTGTTACCGGCTGATAACCTTTGAAGAATACACATGAAAAAGTTGCTGGCAATTAACCATTGCATCAACGCGCCCTTCAAATTCTCGTCGAGCATATCAGACGTCTAGTCAGTATGGTTGAGATCTCCTCAGCGATGTCTCGAGTCGATTTAGCTCTGCGCCACCCAGTGCATACTGGCCAAGGTCTATTTCATGCACGTGGACGTTGATATACTGGACACGCTGTCGGGCGGGGCATGCAATAGCACAGGACCAATATATGATGAGATGAAAAGCATATTAGATGAGTAATACTTGCGTCGATCGTATAGCCATTCAGGCAAACGTTTCTCACTGGCATATGCTTCATCTGCTGCCTTTCCGCGGAATCCACCTGCCTTCAGGACTGGTCATCTTCCACCTTACAGAACGTTTTTTCGAGGATTCAAGCACTCCATCAATGCGCGCCATAGGTATGGTTTGGCTTAAGAAATTTGGCACGCATCAAAAGTACACTGCGAGTATGGATTCCGCTACTCGCACAAAGCAAGATTCCTTGCGGTCTCTCCATGATCAAGTGTTAGCTCCTGCAACATGGATCTAAGCAACTCATATCTGCTAACCCTTATTGCCAGTGATTCATAAATGCCTTGGAAAAGTCATGCTCTGGCGAATCACAAATGTTCTCTGCTCTATAGGTCGAGCTGATTTGTGCAGATAGCACTAACTAATCCAATTCGAATACGTTCTCCGACTGTGGTTTCCGACCCATGACTATTACGGAAGTGCCTCTGAGCGAATCGTGCTTCTTCGCTCAGCGAACAGATGGATTTGCCTAGAATGCATCTGGCCAGGCTTCGAAATTGAAGCTGGGCGGAGAACGTGCCTGGGTAAAAGTGCTTGAGCTACATTCGAGAACAGAACATGAAAGGAAAAGAAATTGTTTAAGTAGCACTGGGAGCACGCAGAGTCAGTTGACTGTTGCAGATCTTTAAAAACTCGAGATTCGGCGAGCATGCCTCCGAAGAACGACCCTCCAAAACGTCCACAAGTTCAAGCCAACTACTGGCAATGTTGCAAATGTCAAGCCGAGAACCTCTGGGCCCTGCACAAATTTTGCCCGAATTGTCAACATCGACGAACTCTCAGCTGTTGCAGAGCGTTCTATAAGCCAGGCTGAATCTCGTAACTGTGTGAGTCGTTCTTCATGCCGAAGACCAAGCGCTGACCAAGATGCAGGTATATGGCGAATTTAGGGTAGCAGTCAAGATCTATGGAGGTCGTGTTTATTGTGCTCTCGGTGGATGTGTGAATGGTTATTACCAGTCACTCGTCAGATCAACGAGCTCAAGTTCTAGTGGCAGGATCTAATAGCGCTGGTGGCTTGGTGTGATATTCCATCCTTGAATGGTAGCATAAATTGATGTTTTAGAGCTGTGACAAGTAACGCTATTGTGCGAGCAAGAGGGAAGTCCATTTCGTCACCGAGCACCTCGATTCATGTGTTACATACAGTCATCTAGCATGTCGAGGGTCGTGGCGACAAGTAAAGGACCCGCCTGAAGAGTGGCTACGCTTGAGCCAGAGTGCTGGTGCAAGGTAAACTTCCGCACCACTCTGGAGGTTGCAGCTGCTACTTCTTTGGATGTCGTACAGGCTACAGAATCAGGACAGGTAACGACCAGGAGCATTCGGCTGCTGAGCTGAACTACCAGTAGCACGGAACACGCGAGCCTGCAGTACAAGGCAGCACATGGCAGAAAGTATGCTTCGAAGCTGGTGCACAGGATCTCATTGGACGTGCAAATGCGGACCTTGAGCTCTCGGAGATTTGCCACAACGCCTAACACGATGAGCAAGTCTTTATCAGAGATGATGATGGGACAAACGACCTAGGTCTGCTAGCATGGAATATTGTCCTCGATCTTGGAGAAACAAGTAGTCACCACTGGCATCACTGCCTACCTGAGCATGCAGGCCAAACCGGTGACCCTGTCTCCATGCAGAAGGCTGGCATTTCCGGTGCATGAGATCGTGTACTTGCGTCTCCAAGTTGGATATGCACAACACTCGTGATCGAGAGAATTTCGTTCTGGCGAGCGGATCAGCCAGTCAGGTTGCCAGAAGATGCGGTACCTGCATTAACCTCTTCCTTCTGCACGAGTAGCCACGCTCACAGCCATGTCGATCCAGGTCTTTATCATGCATGAGGAGAAAACACGAGCGGAGATTGACATTGGACTTTTACGACCATTCGGCTAAGTTTCTCTGCTAATATCCATTTGAGCCTCATCCAATGTTACCCCTTTTTCGCCACCCAAAGAAACAGATTCGAGATGCTCTGCACTGCCATTCTGCAGCACTACCTGGGCACGAAAGAAAAGACCAACTCGGCGTCCATATCAGGACGTTATCAATCATGCACTTTGATACTGAATCGCAATCGTTCCTCACACCCAAGGCTTGTTGTACCGCGTTCGCCAATGTTCTGTTAGCCAAGAGTACTAGCTGACATGCGAATCGTGTGAAACTGTGCCTCCTCTCTGTTAGTCAAGCCTCAGATGAAGGCGGTCGACTTTATGGCCACACTCGGTTGCTTGTGACCACTTGCGACCTGGACTACGGGTTCAGGCGAGGTAATCTTGATCTATTATCTCCTTAGCAACAAGACCTTCGGAAGAAGAGATCAGAACTGACCTTGACTTCTACATCAGAGACCGTCGTTTTGGGCGCGTCTTCTCGGGAGGTGTCGAACAGTGGATCGCTGCTTGCTGTCCCTGGCTTGCACTTGAACGCGCAAGACCACTTGTCTTTATCGATTGGACCTGAGACCGAGCCGCACTCTGCTTGAGGGCTATTCAGAAATCAGTCGTTGGTCAAAAGCCGTGTCTTCCATCAACCTACATTAAGTTGCGCTTCCAACCAGCTGGGCATCCTTGTGTCATACTATAGACACACTCTTCATTGAGCTTGCGAGTATGACCGCATGGGAAGAGCATGATGTTTCGCACGCACATTTTTGCAATTTGATCGGCGATGTATGTCAGTATACGATTGTTTCGGATCTGTCTCGGAGACGATGATTGTGATGGAAGGCCAGAATAACGAAGATTAGATCGATTTGGACAAAAGAAGATTTTGTGGTGGGGTCCAGCCTGTCACTAACAAACATTTTGTAGTGAGGAAGCAAGAGTGTTTCCATCTGCAGGCAAACACTCTGAGTTTGAGGCGCAGGAAGTGATTCCTAGGCCGGTTGACGGAAGGTCAAATGCACACGTGACATACCACTGCTTATGTGGTTACCAGAGGGAAACTCATGCAGAGGTGAAGAACGACCTCAGAACTTCTTACTTACATATACGTAGAGCATATGAGCTTCGATGATGCATTGACCTCCACCAGGACGCGCTCCCATACCACTTTGCCAAATCTGTATCCAAACTTTCCACCTTCGTCGACCTTACATACCTGTTCGACCTGCTTGTAGATCGACAACCGTTTTTCGAGGACTGCGGGTGCCAGTCCTGCGTCGATATCATGCCATATTTCATCTGTATAGCTTGACATCCTTACGCTATCTATCAGATCCAAATCCTGGTCTTTCCACAACTTCTCTAAGCTATGCTTTTCCTTGATACGTAACCTACCCATGGACGCGTCTGTCGATAGGCCGAGGGCCGCAGTTAAATGATAGGTTAGAAGCAGCTGCAGGGCTCTATGGGAACATCCACAACGAGCATTCCACCTTTCTTTAGCAGCTTATCAACCCAGAACTCGATTGCAATTTCTTGACCTGGCAGAAGCACGAGTGCCGAAAAGATAGACATCACATCGAAGCCGCCAAGATGTTCGAGAATCTGCTTGACGGACTTGATTTCAAGGATTGCTTCCGATGGTGACATCCGCAACGTGCCAAGGTACCAAGGTATATTGGCCATACTTGCAGCTCCTTGAGCTCTCAGCTCATTTTCGCTTGTCTTTACTAAGTCAATCATTTCAGCTGTGAGATGGATGTCATTTACTTTACCTGTACGATCGACTGCTTGAGCCATTGGCAAGGTGAGTAAACCAGTACCGCCTGCCAAGTCTAAGACTGTCTTGCAGCCTGTGGTTTGACCCAGTCGACGAAGTCCTTGCCGAGCTTTACATGCTAACCGCCATCTTCACCGTCGTATACCACAGCACGCGGACCATA
Organism: Pasadenomyces melaninifex; assembly: GCA_022813495.1. Classification (NCBI taxonomy): domain Eukaryota; kingdom Fungi; phylum Ascomycota; class Dothideomycetes; genus Pasadenomyces; species Pasadenomyces melaninifex. Next base: position 495,045 of record JAKLMI010000001.1, read on the forward strand.
GGTCCCTTACGAGGCTGCCGTAGGCCGTATCGTTATAGAATGCGACATGGGTGATAGAAAGAACTAGCTCGTGAGTGTGCTAAGATTATATAGACTTTCTTCCTCTAGGAGAGCCATGCTTTGTTAGACATCTCATCTTCAGCCACGTTACTCGTGGCTCGTGCAGTTTATAGGACATTTGCGACCCTTATTGGCGAGATGCTTGCGGCGATCCCAGCGTGCTCGGCAGCCTGGTCTCATTTCTTTCACGCGTCTGGCGCGTTGGTCTGCCTCAGGCAGCACAGTTTCTGCAAGGTCGTTCTCCTAGCAGTAAACAAATCACTAAGTCTGGCAAGAGCATTTATTACCGCCATTTGAGCTCTGTAAACGTGAGAAGCCTTCCTCATCGAATCAGAAAAGGGGCTTCATGCTTCAATTCCCTCCGCAATACAAGCTGTTTCGGTCATTATCTGCTTAACCTGCAAGCATGGAGATACACTCGGTGCTGCCCGAGGAGAGAGCAAGGACGGAGAAAGGTGAAACATTGCCATGGGCCTACAGATATGCGGAGTAAGTCAGGACATCTATATGCGCAATAGATGCTGAGATTGAGCACAGCTCTGCCAAGAATAGCAGACAACCTGAAGAATCAGGACCATTCGGTCGCAATCGCAGTATAAGATATACCTCGTCAATTGGACGCCGCACAAGCACAAGAACAGGTACTACACCATCGAGAACGAAAGAGAACTCGGCCGTGTCCGATTTCACCCGAATATATGGCACCCAGCATCCACAGACAACGTCCACGTCACAGACACCATCGGATCAGCAGTTAGAGCAGAGACCTACAGAATGCCTACTGTACGGATACGCGACAAGAGCATCGGAGTGGAAGGTATTGACAAAATTTGAAAGTGTGGTTACCCCCGGCTTTATATGTGAAGACTATGCAAGGCAAGACCCGAGTTTGGCACAGAACACAAATTCACCAATGGCTTTCCAACGAGCAGCAGTTGTGGTACGACAAAACCTGTCAAAAGAAGCAGTAGAAAAATCGAGGAAATATAAAGGAGGCAATCACTGGATCAAAGTGACGTTTGATAGTTATGAGGCGGCGGATCGGGCTTGCTATTTCAGTCCATTAGAAATCGATGGATGTTCTGTATACTGCGAGATGTGGAATGGCTCAGGGCCCTCCAATGATGTGCCGATACCGAAAGGCATGGACAGTGCAGGCAGCTTGATATCGCAGCAGAGAGCACGGACGGTGGGTGTGGCAGGCGGGAAAGCTTCCGCTGTGGCAGGATTTGAACAAGCTATAAGCGGCACATTACCCAGATCACATACTCTGCCTGACGTGCAGTACGGTCAACCAGGAGCACGAGATGACTTGGACATCGCCTCCTCTACCGCAAGCTCAGCTACCGCAACAGCAGTACTGCCGACATCACCAGGCAGTTTACAGCCACCACAAAACGGATTGAGATCTAGATCCCAGCCAAATTTACCTTCACAAGTTGACGCAGCAAATGCTCTGCAGAAAAACTCACAGTTCATGTCACGAGCGCCAGCAATAAAGAAAGCAGCACTTCGGCCTGTTTCGGAAGCGCTGCCGCCACGGCAATCGTTCGTAGAACGATTATTGAGATCGTTGCCTATTGTGAATTATCTGTTAGGATTGAATGTACCACCAGCAACGGACAAAGAAGGCAGGAAGACTGGTGGTGGTGGGCTGATTGGCGAAGGTCCTGTAATCAAAGAAGACGGGAGCTGGGATGAACAGTCGAACGGCTGGTACTGGAGACTGTGGCACAATATTGATCGTTTGGTAGGGAGTGATCTTTGTGGTTTGAAGGAGGACTGATTTGCCGTACAAAATGTCAGACGACTTTGAGTTGTTCATTAGCATGGCGCTTCTAGGAAACAGGGATCTTGAGTATCACAATTAGCGGAAGTATCGAATGGAATCACACAATCGTCTTGCATTGCGGGAATGCATTGAGGCAAAAGAGATGGTGCTTCCGTTTCTGAACGTGACTTTCAGCCAAGTAGTACTGGCAGATGCTTAATGCACAATTGCAATAGCTCTTCCCCTTTGGATTTTACCAGACAGACGCAGGCAAGATCTCAGCCAAGATGCGGCGGCATAGTTCATATAGCAACAAAATGTACATCTTAGTAAGGCACACAGTTTGTTTCCAGCTGATCTGCGCAATCGTGTGATCGACTTCTTTACTCAACCTTGCCCTCGAAGTTTTCGCCTTCTACAAGGTCAGGTATCTCGTCGTCGTCCTCATCGTCCTTCTTGTCACCACCCTCCTTCTTCTGCAAGTTCTGATAAGATTCTGCCAACCGTCGTAGGGATGCTAGTGAGTCTGGACCGAGCTGGTTAAGGATGCCTGGGACAAGTTCTGTGAGCTCCTTATCTTCGCCATTGCCGTAGATCGCGAAAGTGTTGGATGGGACTGAAGCGTGAACTGTTCAAGCATAATATCAGCATCCGGCGTTGCTCATTGTGCTGAACGTAGCAGCTGGAGATAATCGCGCAATACATACCCTTTGGAGCGGCAAAGTGTATCACGTTGCCATCTTCCTTGAACATATTCACCTCTTCGATAGCTTGAATGGGCTGAGTGTTGATCTTCTTCAGCGTTGACTGCAACTTCTTGTCATCGCCGGCTGATCTTGCTGGCGTCTTCTTGACCTTTCTTCTCGGTGTACCCTTGCCGCTGTATGAACGATTAACACCTCATGTCTAAGCATGTGAAACGTCAGAGACTAAGCTATGCGCAGGAACGTACCCTATCATATAATTAGCTTGCTATTCTCGCGCAGGTAGCACATGATAGAGACATACCAATTCGAACAGACTGTTGCATGCGCTTGAGCTTCTCTTGATCCATGATGAAGACTGTGCCGGGTGCTCTCCTAGATACGTCCTCGAGCTTAAAACGAATGGTTGTAGAAGAGGACAGGAAGTTTCGAAGTCGTGTGATTGGTTGTCACAGGCACACCTAACGCAAGATTGCCTACAAGGTTGAGCTGTCGAGGAGAATGTCACAGACCCAACTTTTGCAAAGTACAAACACTAGGTATGTTACGTCCACGATCGTATTTCGTCCGCAACACTTTCTGACCTCACTGTCGCTACCCCAGAGCTTCGTCGCAGCTGCTGTGCGCCGTTCCGTAATTTCTTGGCATTAGCCTCGGAGCAAGCCTGATCGTTAAGAACATCCCGGACTCCACTATAGTTAAGTACTACTGCAACTTGAATTGCTCGCTGCTACTCCGCAAGGAGGATATTCAAACCTCATCATCTCACATAAAGTCACACTTTAGGACTAGAGACGTCGATCTACTCAAAGATGTCTCTCCGTCCTTTGATCGTCAACGCTCTAACCAAGCACAGTGCAACCATAATAATGCTTCATGGCTTGGGTGACAGGTCAGACTGGGCAACCACTACTGGCAGAGAACAAGGCTGACCAGGACTTACAGTGGAGCTGGCTGGTAGGTCTATCATTCGAATGTGTTCGGGCATCTGATCATAAAGGGTCTCGTTAGCCGAAAACTGGCGACGTCGAGGCAAATTTGAAGATGTCAAGTTCATCTTTCCAAATGCACCGAGTATACCCATAACAATCAATGGCGGCTTCGTGATGCCTGGCTGGTATGATATTGTAGGTCCCCGAGTGAGCACTCCCACTACAGTCCCACGTCAATGTGCATACAACCCTAACTGAGCACTAACCTATCACTGGCGTAGACGTCATTCTCAGACCTCAATGCCGTTCACGATGAGGCTGGCATACTCAAATCAAGACAGTATCTCACAGGTTTAGTCGAGACCGAAGTCAAAGACCACAAGATTCCCTCTGACAAAATCATCATTGGGGGCTTTTCTCAAGGTGGAGCTATCTCCTTATTTACCGGACTGACGATCAAGCACAAGCTTGCCGGCATCTATGGTCTATCTTGCTACTTAGCTCTGCACGATAAGGTTCCAGAGTACGTGAAGGCAGCAAATGAGGTCAATAAAGAGACCCCATTCTTCATTGGTCATGGCGATGCTGACCAAGTTTGTCGGTACGAGTGGGGAAAGGAGACTGCCAGGGTCATTGGGAAGGATCTGGGTCATCAAGTCATCTTCAAGACGTATCCTGATTTGCCTCACAGCGCGTCTTTGCAGGAAATCGACGACCTTGAAGAGTGGATCACGAAGTGCTTGAATGCCAAGACTGGCTCGACTGGAGAAGCTGGTGAAGGTAGTAAGGCTAGTATGTGACTCAAACATCTTACCTCCGAGCTGGAGGAGGATATTCCAAGACTACCGGTGGCTGAATGGTGCGGCTCTTTGACCCTTACTCTTGCGGTCGTTGCTGGTATATTCTTGTTGGTAGTCTGCGCGCAGAGCAGCTTCAAAAGCAAGACGAGGAAAGCAAACAGACACAAATATTGACTGAACCACCTTTTATTGCCAGCTCATTTTCCAGGGTCCTGAATCTTGGCTGATATTATCTCGACTGCCTCTATTTAAATCGTAGCAGCTCGCATGAATTGTCCCCCAGGACCATTTACCTGCAAGTACATTTTGTTCGCTCTCAGTTCTACTTCAGGTACACCACCACTTAGTGGCAGACGTCATTGACATTCCTCTGTCAATATGCTTGCTATACTCTTGCTTTTCGCTGCTTCAGTCCAAAGACCTTTCCGTATCGTGGCCGGTCACCTGGCATAACTGATTTCAATTTCCGCCACATATCGCTTATATCTTCCGCTTGGTAATCAGGATACAATTTGTCCCAGATATCTCCATTTCGGTCGTAACCCGGAAGATCTCGAATTGATCCTGCTGATAAATGACGATGCGGATCGAAAGCCGAACAGTGATGCAGAAGCTGTGGACGTCTTGTAACAACCGGCCCAGAGAAGTCGTACTCAGGATATGCATCCATCAATCTGCGGATGGTAGCATACATGGAGTAATTGTCAGCATTCATGATTGCAAGATCAGGGCGGCTTCTTGCAAGCTCCAAGCACTCCTCTACACCGTAGCGCTGGTCTTCCGCTGAGTTACGTTAGCTATGCTTTTGCGCCAAAGCGTTGATCTAACGTTTCTTACCTGCTTGAACGTATGGTATGTGCGCCAGCTCATGGACCAGGACCGAGGTTCGTAAATGGCGGAAGTCAGCCAAGGTGGTTCTGTTGGGAATTATGGGAACATCAGATATTGAGTCACGTAATAGTGAGCAGTAGAAAGTCGGCCCAAGGGTGATCATGTTGTTCTCGTATGCAGCTACCCTTGGATATTTTAGAAAGTCTGTGCCAAGGAGAACGTATGGCTGGAAAGCTTGCATCATACGACCAGCGAATAGATTGGTGGCGGGCATGTAATATTTCTGCTGCTGCCATTGATCAAGAAACAGTCGTTCCTCGTCGTTAAGCCAACTGGGCTTGCCGGGCTGTCCATGCATTACAGTAGCCATTCTTCGAAACACGCCTACCTGAGTCAGCTTTGTCTGAGACGTCTTGCAGTTGCCTGACCTTCTATAGCATCTTTGTCTACATTCTCGCCAAAGCACTTGCGACATGCAGCATCAGCAGCGTCAAGATAATCTAAGGTCCCCAAAATCATGAGCCTCATTTCCAGAAACACCCACACTGCTACCTCGTTGAAAATATTAATGAACCACTTTCTCGGGTCTGTAAACTGAAGCAAGAGGTAAGTCAGTCTTGCATAACTGTCATCTTCCCAGAAAAACGGGTCGTAGAGGTTTCCTGTCGAATGCGCAACGGAGTTTTGTACAAATACTGGCATCTTTCCAAGCTTCTGTGTGTGCGCCTGACCCAACCACGTACAGACTATTGCAACATCTGGAATATGCGGCCAAATGAGGCTGCACCAAGCCAGAGAAACGCTAATCTATTACCTTTTAGTGCCAAAGTCATCAAAGCCGAAGTGCTAATTGCACTGCAAAATCGTAGGCTGGTTCGCTTGTCCGGATGGGGTACGTGAGCACCGCACTCGCGAGACATTCTAAGAGTGACTTGAGAAGATCTCCTGTAGCTATTCCTAGGTGACTCCTGAGTCAACTTGGCATTTGATAGTTGCATGTTACGACATTGCTGTGGTCGACAAACCAAACATCAATGGCAGACTTCCTGTCCGTTGGCAACATGCGTCGACCTCGTCAAACCTCCTTTGGCGCGGATGACAACATCAGAATAGAATGTGACGGGCTGGTACCTGCTCAGGCCAGATGCAGTGACCGTCAATGCGGTTGCTTTGGAATGGACATAACAAGTCATGGTCCAGAACGATTGTCGTTGTCAAGAAGCAGATATCCATGTGAGCCAACCTTTGCTTGTATCCAAATCCCATAGGAAAATCCTTGCGAATCCACAAGAAATTGGTGGCATTCATTGAGCGTTGCCCAGAGGAAACGGTTCGAATGCATGGACAGTTCAAGTCAAGTAAATAACAAGATGTAAGCAATACGTTGGCCAAGGAGCAAGCGGTCAAGCATCGATCTGCGATTTATATATACATATCTGTTTGCCTTCAACTGTCGTGGAAGAAACTGTTGGTGGGAGGCTTAGCCTGAGTCGACAAATCTGGTCATAACAGACATCAGGGGAAGATCAAATCCAGCTCGCTATTCGGTGTCTCGGTGGATGAAGCGCCGTTGGGGGTGAATTCGAAGAATCTGTTCTGTCAGGTCGATCGCTTGTTCTCGCCATGGCACAGCTCGTGCCTACCATTGAGCCTGCATTGACGACTCGCAACTCGAGGACCCAGCTTCAAGCGACGTTTGCTATTCGCAGCACAGATGTGGCATGACCGCATTCGTGAAGGCGTCGAGGTCGGTGGATCCATGTGCTTAGCGCCGAGGCCAGATATGTATACCTACTTACGACGACCAACAGAGTGATCAAGGTATCGCATTAACCAGTCGATACGTAGCCAGGTTTTGTGTGCATGGCTACTGGCAGCATCAAGCGTGCTAACAATGGCGATAAGCATGTTGAAGGACACACAGCACGATCGATATTAGGCCTGCCAAGCATTTTGAGGTCCGACCAATGAGGCGGCATCTGCCCGTACACGGACTAAGGTGACCAGACTCCATCAAACTGCGCCTTGTGGCCGTATTCTATTGCACTCGACAGGAGCTGCACCGTTGCGACCTATCAGCACAGATGTAAGAATCTAGTCGCAACGTGTCTCGTTCGCGACTTGTCACGTTCTGAGTCATAGCGCGTTATGACCATGCTACAATCAACTCGACACAATCTAACATTCACATTCAGACTCTCAGGCGCATCTGGGTTGAACTGCTGCGACGATACACCCACCTGGTCGATTCCCTAGCCGGATGCATTGCGTTCTTCGGATACAGCCTCCTGGTTGGAGTGATGAGCCACGCCATTCGGAGGAAGAAAGGTTGTATTTACAGAATTGATCTGTCCCGAGTCAAGGATATTAATGCCTACCTCAAGGCAATCAATTACTCCTCCAGTCATACAGCTCACCTACGATCGAGTTGGCGTGATTCAGCACATCATGAATGCCGAGCAGCATCGTCACCGATGTCTTGAACACCGAATTCTGCACAACAAGCGCTCAAAGCCAGCTTATCGCAGCTAACAGGCATTGTTGTTGGCATGAACCTCCAGTAGACGCTCGAAGAGACTCAATGTGGTAGTTGTGAGCACGATCATCGGTTCCGGTGAGTAACAATATTCCAGGTAAGGTTTCTATACCGAAAGTGCGGGTAGCCGCAAGATCCCCGCATTAGCATTCCATGCCCAGCTCCCGAAGTTCGACAACCACTTGAAGAAGTATTGTGTGATTGCCCCGTACCTAGGCTTTAAGCCGTAATCCATCCATGCGAGACAATCTGGTTCTGGTCGTATTTCTTCCCAGTCTCTCACCCTCGCATCAATTGACACTAATTCCAGAAGCTTGCGTATCATGGCTACAGCGCAAAGTACAGGTGTTGAAGGTGACGTCCAAAATCTGAAGATCTCTGATAGTTCGCGAGACGATATACGATCCAAGCTGAAAGGCTTCATTGATCCCCGGTACAATAATGAGGTTGTGCATTTCAGGAATATACCATACGCGACTATTGCGCAGAGATTCGCCAAACCAGAGCTCGTGAAAGAAGTTCGGAAGGATGCAGACCATACCAAGCTTGGACCCAGGTGCCCTCAAATACCATTCGATACTAGAGATTTTATGCAGATACCGAAGACTATCGGAGCAGATCCAGTACCAGAAGAGGATGAGCTAAAGTGCACGAATCTTAACGTAACATGTCCAACCTCATCAGCATCGAACTTACCGGTCTTCATGTGGATCTACGGCGGCTCGATGAATAGTGCCTATGGCAATGCGCAGCAGCGGCTCGGAGATCCTGGACCACTGGTAGCTCAATCAATAGAGCTTGGTAAGCCGATTATCCTCGTCACAATACATTACAGGCTGAATATTTTCTCTTTTGGCACTGGAGAGGGTGAGGTCAATCTTGCGCTACAAGATCAGAAAGCTGCTCTAAAATGGATCAAGAATCACATCAGCAAATTCGGAGGTGACCCGAGTAATGTGACTGTGGGAGGAGAGTCTGCCGGCTCAATCTATACGCATGCATTGCTAGCCTCTGGCGCCGAATTTGAACGAGCAATCCTGCAGTCCGGCACACTCTACACGTCGCCACCACAACCTGACAAGGCCGGCTTTGGCTTAGTAGGACTTATCGAAGGCAACTTACAACTGATGGAATTCGACAAAGGCAACACAAGTGGCTCGTTCGGACCAGGAGCGAGCGTGGCTAGCGCAAAGGTGGCAGATCTTGTCCAGTCTCTGCAAGATCTCCAAATTACAAGGTTTTGGCTTTGGGACGAGCCTGAGCTACAAGGCTGGGAGAATGACACCAAGGTTTTCGGGAAACTCAAAGGTCTGGTTATTGGGGACACCGCGCATGAATGGATTTTATGGCATGTAAGTGGTACCGGCGAATTTGGACCTGTTTGTGAATACCTCGTCATGCGACGTTTGGCTAACATTAACAGGCTGCTTTGCGTAATTTGAGCGCCAAGAAGATACGTCAATGCTTTGAGCTTAAGATCAACCCACCCGAGCTTGGGGCCAAACTTGCAAAGGCTTACGGCATAGACGAGCTAGAAGAAGATCACGACACAGCTAGACGTGAAGCACTGCATTTCTTTGGTGACGCCAGATTCTGTGCTTGGCCATTTTCTGTCACCAAGAACGTGAATGCAGGAGGCGGCAACGCCTATCAGTATCACTATGATGAGCCGAACCCATTTCAACCAAAGAACAAAGCGAAAGCAGGTCATGCGGTCGATCTGTTCGCTCTTTTCGGTGGCTACGATGATGAGGATCAGCTCAATGACGAGACCCGAAGAGTGGGCCGAATGCTTAGGACCAAATGGATAGACTTTGTGAATGGCGAAGAGCCATGGGGCACAAACGAAACTTATGTGTTCGGACCTGGGGGCATGACCGGTTCGGTTGATAGAGATTCTGGAGCCGCTGTGCATGATTTGAACCCGAGAAGGCGGCAGGCAGAACTCGCTGTAATACGTGAGGTTGGCTATAAGGCATGCATGGAGGTGTGGCAACGTCTAGGAGCTGCGGCTGCGGAAAGCAATTCTTGATCGATCCTGAAATTCGGCCATGCGCAGACCTGGCTCACGCACCTGTCTGCTCCTGGTCATTTTTGGCTGAGACACCTCTCACGGCCTGCCACGATGCCAAAGTACCGAGTGGCACTCACGATCGATGCTGAAGCGTTCGCGCCCTGGTCGAAAACAATTCGTCGCCTTTCTCACCTGTCAAGCATCAAATGTAAGAGAAAGTTCAAGCCATGGCGTGACCATTGCATGTTTCAATCTCAGGCACAAGAGTCGTCAAGAATTTGAAACCAAGCAGAAGGCATGCTCACAAGAATGCTGACTTGCGCATCAGGGTCAAGTGCCTGCTGAGTTCGTACTTATACAAGACGACATAAATTTCGCGATCACCTCCGCATCGTCTTCACTTTTTGGTATGTTGTGACCACCAGCATGTTTGAGGAATTGTCCGCGCAAACATACTCTTCTCAGAGCTTCACTTCTCTCGCTGTTGACAAGCGGATCGTCCTCACCGATGACGTGCAGCATTGGCACATCTATCCCTGGCTCATAGACACTGTCGTACTGGGAAAAACGGGCTCGAAAGCCAGAGAAAACCACACTTGCCTTCGGAGCAGGCAGATCAACCGGCATCAACTTTCTCAAAGAATGAGCTGCCTGCTTCTCCTGCAGAAGAGAGGCTAGCATACCAGCCAGACATGCACCTTGGCTAAAGCCCCAGATGGCATGAAAAGGTCCACGTTCGTGCATATATTTGCCGAGAAAATCGAGGCTATCTTCGAGTCCAAAAAATCCGCCCTCCTTGTTTTGCCAATTTCCATCGCGTGCGAACCACCATGCTCGATGTCCAGAAGTAGATAGCTCGCTTACAAGCTTGATCCAGGACTGGTTTTCCCCTTTGTTCATATCGAACTGTGATTCAATGTCGACCTCGTGCGGTCCATCTGGAAACTCGAAATCATATTCAGCCAGTGCCTTTGTGATTCTTCGCAATTGATGCGCATGTACTTGCCCATTTGAGGTGAACCCGTGCAAGCACAGGATCTTTAGTTTGCTCATTATGCCCAAATCGCGAAACAAGCACAACAAGGTGCGAAGACTTGACAAGTTGTGACCAGTCTTGGACTTTGGAGCGCTGCGATTGGACGGACATAGTGCCTTGCTCCAAGCATACACGAGCCGAGGCTTGTTCCTGCTTCTTTGAAACAGCAGCTCGATGACAGCAAGACATAAGCAAAAAACGTGAGCTCTATCACTGCTACATATCTACTGGCCCGAGAAGAACAGATTGCTGAGACGTTGGTTTGTTACGATGGCAACCGTCAGACCTCACAAGAACAACCAGATAGCTCTGCTATGCACACTACATCCATCATCAACATCCGCCAAGCAGAAGGTCCTGGATTTGCTGGCATCAGGACGGTCGTATTACACTGATGCGAAGGCACAATGTACAACGTGGACATATTTCACACCGTCCACACGGCCAAAAGCGCCTGGTCAGATGATACCTAAGGATGCCAAAGACACAATAATATGCGGCATGGAGATATACACCACTAAACAGGCACTCAGCACACAACAAAACGAGGACTGGTTCAAGAACTTTCAGAAACAAGCCAAGGACGAGAAGCTTTACACAGGGAAAGGCGAGGAGTTGGTTGCATGGTATCCAGCTGCAGGATTTGTTGCACGCGAAGATGCTGCTCCGCCTTATGGCGGTATCGTAATGCTTGCGGTGTTCACGTGTCAGGAGGGTAAGCGAGATCAAGTCGTCGAGGTCCTTGGGTAAGTGCATGGTTCGGTTTTATGTCGGACGAGTCAGTCGTTGACGTGAATCCTAGGAAATATGCTTCATTCGTGCAGGAGTCTGAGCCAGATGTTCTCACATACTGCTTCATGACACGGCCGAAAGAGCCGAACAAGATTCTTGTCTTTGAGCGGTACAAGAATGTCAAGGCTCTGGCAGGACATGGAAGTGCTAAGGAGTTCAAAGCCATGTTGTGAGTAATTGCATCAGCATCGCATTGCTAGCTAACGTATCGCAGCAAGGGTATAGCCCCGAATATCGAGGTCAAACAGACAAAGTTGCAAGAATTCACAGAACTCGAGAACGCTTTCGTTAGTAACGTTGTTGGTGGTGGTCGTCACCAGGTGGCTGTGTCATCAAAGTTATAGAGGTCGGTGCTGCATAACTAGGTGACCTAACACAACCCTTTGGTCCATTAGCACAAGCGGTTTAACGGTACTCGCACTCTCCGTGAACACCGCAGGTCAATCGCTAACCTGACTGGGTTGATCTCGCTTGTAAATCAAGATGAAGCGGATATCTTATGTCTCATTATATGTAGTGGAGTTGTTCAAACGCTGCCTTGTTCGAGTAAATCTGCAGCACACCCAAACATGTAAAGTGTAATACACATTTTGTACAAAGCCAAATGAAACAGCTTATGGCAGGCAATTTCGCATCGTATCATACACTTCAGAGATCATCGCACCAGATCTAGAGACCGCTCGAGGATCTCACATCTGCATCGCCTTCCTGTATATTGAGTTCGTCCTTGGGTGTCGGCCTCTTCAACACGTTCACCTTTGTCTGTACAACACTGAGATCGACCCGCTTGTTGCCCTCTCTATCCTCATATGGTCTCATGGTCGCATCACCCTCAAGATAAACTAGAGTCCTATCGAATCGCATTAGCGCGGGTGGCATTCGTTCGCATGCTGCTCACCCCTTTGTTAGCCCCATCACTGCATCTCTCACCGGACCTTCTGGCGGGAAAGCTGCAACTCTGAACCAGCTTGTTGTGCGATTATCTCTTGGACCTGAGTCACTGCCGACGACATATTTTACGAGTGGGTTTGAGTTGTTCTGTAGCTCGACAACTTCAGGATCCGTGCCTAGTCTACCAACTATCGTTATGCGCGCGAGCTGGGCTGATCTTGTGGTAGAAAACGCTCGTGTCGCCAATGGTATTGCTGATGCGCTCCGGCGTATGGGCGACAGGAGGAAAGACATGATGGCTGTAGCTGCGACAGAGGACGATCGACTTTTCTCGACGAAGTTGTGATTTCCTTGGTCTTTGTACTGTAGCGCGTGATTCTAGATTTGAATGCGACTGCGACGAAAGTGGTTGTGGAATGAACAATGATGTACTGTACGTGGTTGATGATGCTGGACTTGGTTTCCTTGTGGGTCGACATCAAAATCGCGCTAGAACACGGAAGACGATCAGGGGGTGTAAGTGTTGATCCCTGATAGGCACAAGGTGGAACATCCACTTCTTAACCTCAATTGACCTGTATCACCAGTATTTCGAGATGATAATAGCAACACCCGCTGCACGCAATGTCGACGTGCCACGACAAGATAGTGCAGCAGCATACGCATGCATGTCAGGTTTATCACAAGTACAAATAATATGATCTCCCCTAGCAAGACCTGCTTGATCGTATTAGGCGTGTTATTTGTTATCTTTTGTATCGAGCTATTGACCGATCTTGAGCAGTATATACACATGATGAATTCCGAAAAGGCCCTGAGCATTCTATTGAGTCTCGCCGGCTCTAGTACACCACCAGCAACTCAAAATAACCCAGGCGTTTCAATAACGACCATACCTCACCAATCAAGGCAGCATGGCTGTACATGTCAGACGACCAGGATTACACCACCATACCATCGTTCTAGTCAAATATAGACTTTACAAAACTCGGTGTGCTCTACGTAGCACCCGTTGGTATTCAATCTGACAACACCACATTCGACCTTATTGATTCGGAAAAGACAGGTCCATTGTCGACTCGGTTCGAATGGGTCTTTGAAAACAGCTCGAGCTCAGAATCCAGTCGTTACCATTATCGCAAGCCAGTTCTGGGGTATATCGCCGAAGGTCTGGGGGTCAGATCTGTCGGTGCTGAAGAACAATAGCGCAGATATCGAGCAGTATGCCAAATCTGTCAAGTCTTTCTTCGACAAGTGGGCCAATGTCGCAGGTGGTATCGACGGACATGACATCGACTATGAGTCCTCGAATGTGCAGACCTCAACCCCGAAGGTGCTTCGGGAAGTTCGTACGCAGCTGAACCAACTTGGCCGCGATTTTCGTGTGACTGCATCCCCGCTGAAACTGATTCTTGGGAAGAGGCCGTCGAGCAAGTGCACTACATCAACGTGCAAACCTATGCTGGTGGAATCGACCTCAACGTTCAAAACTTCACCGCTTTTGGAAACAAGCCAGAGCAGCTGACATATGGTTTCTGTGCTGAGACGGGCTGTACCTCTCATAGCTTTGAGGAAGTCGGAGCTGCTTACGGGCAGAACCGTCTGGCTAGAATTCATCTCTGGCGGCTCAATTCCGACAATTGGCGACACGGGCTTAGCGTGCTATATAAGGTGTATAGGTTCTGCCACCTCGCCTTGTGGATTGGTGCCTTTGCTGAGGTATACTAACCTTCTTATAGTTTTCGTTTCTGCATGTCGTCTGTGACGTGGTCAAACAACTCGACATTCTTCACGTTCGCGATCTTGTCTCGGTTCGACATTAGAGGGGAACCTTGCACTCTTCTGCCCTGTCTCAACAGCATTTCATGGACAGACTTGTTCTTCGGCGAAGCATCCTTCCAGCCAAAATTAGCAAGTTTGGCATCCAAGTCCTTACGTATAGCATCGAGTTGTCTGTCCATGTTCTGAGCCACATCTGCAGCACATGTTAGCAATATACATATAGCCACATCACACAGCACTCACGAAGTTCTTCGAAAGACCAGACATTGGCCTTCATACCAACGCCATAGAACTGCCACTTTCGCAAGCACGCAAGCCAGAGCTCGACAACATCTGGATGTCCGTCATAGACTGTGATCAACCTCTTCATCGTGATACGCTCAAAGTTTTCCTGACTCTTTTTATGCACGAAATTGGAGCGTATGGTCGTCCATCGCTCTATTCTCTTCGGCAGAGGCGCTGGTCCAGTCGCTGGTAATTTCAGGTAGTAGGCTACTCGTAAAGCAAAGTCTGCCATGAATTCTAGATTGCGTACGGAATAGGATCGCAGCTGCAATTGCGCTACTGGTATTCCATGTTGAGGTGTGTGCTTGTAGGGTGTGCGAAAAGCCGCTGCCACATTGGGCGCAGTGGGACGTTCCGGCTCTTCATCGCCTATCGTGGCTCTTTTTAATTGTGATGATATTTCAGATGATTCTGGGTCAATTTCTGGTGGTGGTCGATTGGGTGGTTGCTGGACCTGTTCTATGAGGTCTGGATTGCTTGATTGTGTTCCAGCGATAGTCTTGAGCTTTGACCCTATCTGGTCATGGCCATGATGTTTCGAGTCCTCTGTGACGGCTGCATACATTCGTATCCGCGCTAATGGTCTGATCGAGAGATTGGTACGCTGCACCATGTTAGTCTCTGCTTTGCGGACCCAGCTTCATAACCAACTTTGGCAGGTCGTGTAGCTTCAAGAGCACAACGACAGCATCTTGACACTATCATTTTGATATGAAATGAAACAAATAATGTACAGGCAAATCACACACCGATATATGCTGGTATAGAGGACGAAGATGGGCGCAAGATTTCGAGCTTGTCGCGATATCACGTGATGAAATATGCGAAGTCCATGCAGGCTACTTTCGGAATATAGCTGAGGTAGGAATAAGAGTGTATCTTAAGACTAAGTGCTTCGAACAGGATACTATGATCGTTCGCGCAGCTTTTCTGCTTGGACGCCCCCGTTTAGAAAGATTATATTGAATCACTAGCCCAGATATAGATCCCTTGTTGGAATAGCATCGACAATCGTGACGACGTCGGTCATATCACAGTGCTGAGGACGGAGCTTCAAAGATCTAGTACTTGCATTCTGGTTCGAAATCTATTAACTGGGTGTTGATGACAGATCGTTCCATATAGAATGTCGTACTTAGGCTTGCGTATTCAATCGCATGAAGCCTTTGATATAGCTCTGTAGCGGTAGCGATAGCGACTCAACCACGGTGCAGTATGCCGTCCTTCTTGCAGACCATTGCCATGTGATATCGCCGAAATTGTGAAGATGGTAATGAAACACCGCTTATCTGGAACTAGCCTGGACCTTTGAAGGAGCACCTCGTGCCTGCATTTTGGACACCTTTGGCGCTTGTCCACTGGCGGTTTTGGAAGCAGACTTGGCCTTCTCAGCCTTCTTCTTGCTCTCAGCAGCTGCCTTCTTGTCCTTTCCTTCCTTGATTGCTTGTTGTCGTGCGGCGGCTCGTGCCTCTGGTCGCATCGCTCGTCGTTCCTTGATCACATCGAGAGACGCACCGACAATAGCTCTTTGGTGCTTGACGGTTCGTCGTGTTCTCTTCTTGGCGGCTTCCTGTTGTATTTGTTAGTTCTGCTGGGTTTCTAGCGTCTTTTTTCCCTTCTTAGACAGCGCTGTTCGGATGACTCGTACCTCTGTGATACCCTTTCTATGCTGTCTTCGGAAGAGGACGGTCCAAGCTATTCTTCGAGGGTTCTTTCGCTGAAGGAATAGTGATTCGGTCTTGCCATTCTGGAATCTGAAGATTTTGCTATCCCCTCGGATATAGAGCTTGCCCTGTACATCTATCAGAATTCTGCCACACAAATCTTCTAGCCACCGGAATTCCTCCTATGACGGAAATTGATTGAGTAGTGACGAACCTTTCCAGGGTAGATCTTCGTGCCAGAGAATGTGTCGTCCTATTTCAAATCAGCATAAATGGTCGCAGCATTTGTATGTATAGTTTGACGTACGTAGGTACGCATCTTGGCGGTCTGTGAATGCTGTACCAGAGGAAGTTGTCGACGGTGAGGTCAGTCGCAATCGTTCCTACGCCGAACTTGTGCGCAGCGGGAGTGATGCAGCGCCAAGCTCGCGCTAGTATGTAATGCCTAAGGCAGGGATCTCTGAGCTTACGTCAGCGTTCGAGATCAAAGGATGCGAGCATAACAGTAAGGTCGACGAGAAGGTTTTTTGCAACAGGCCAACAAGATCAACTAGTTAACAAAGGTCTAGTCCAGTCAGGTCGGGCATCCTCTGCCCTCAGTGGTGTTCTCATTTTGCCTTGTGCTAGTACGGGCTCAAAAATATTGCCGAATCTGTTGCGAATCTACGGTCTGGACGACCAGTTAGCTACCTACAATTGTCTCAACGCTCACGGAGCACCAGGTCGATTTCCAAGTAACAATCCTGCTGTGGTCGTGTGCAGACCTCGCTCATCGTTCTTTCCGCCTTACGGCCTAAAGCAAAACAGTCAAAGATCCAAGATGGGTCTGTGCTTGGCAAATTATTCATTACGGGAAACTCTGCCGGAAATAATACTTCAATCAGAAACCTCAGCGTACCATCTTACCGTTCTTCATGCGACTGTGCGTCTATCAAGGTGACCCCCACAATCCGATCATGATGCTAACAGCTTTCTAGTTACTTCATAGAATCATTTCTATAGTAAACGTCCTCTTCTGAGCTCTTTACACGAGCCACAGAATCCTCAACCTGGCTGATGAACGAATATCTTCGATACCCTAGAGTGAATATTATATTTTCGACACTGCGACCGACAAAAGATGCTTCGGTGTCATTTTAGGTCGTGAGAAGATGGTGATGATCTTTGACCTGCGCTTGAGGTCTGGCTTCGGCCGCTCGACGCGGGAGGTATCGATGGACCGACTCTGACAGGTTTCTTTTCAGATCTGACTGGTCCTTGTGGCTGGGATTTAGGAAGAGGATAGACGCATTTATGATACGATCCCGAGACAATGAAGATCGTCTAAAGACCACATATACATACGAACTGGGTAAATTGACACATCCCTGGATGGGGCGCAGCAGAGGATAATGGTAGACATGCCTGACTCCATCTGTCCTGACGCATAACCAGACAGCGGTACATAAGCTATTGCACGATGTCTCTGCACAATTTGCACCCTTCAAGAACACAACTCTGTTATTTTGATAGTGTGAAATGTGGACGACTCGGTCTGAATGGCACTCATTTGCCACACTATGTCGTGAATTTGAGTTTCTTGATCATAAGGAATATATACTTCTATCTATGGAATTTTCTTCTCTATACGTAAGACGACGAATTCTACTCAAACACAATCACTACTGAGGCTTTTAGCATGAATGACCATAACATCGCCTTTGTGCCACTCGCATTCTTCCCACATAGCAGGTTTGCATTTTCTGCAAAGCGTATCGCCACACATCTCATCTGGACAAATACTGCAACAATCAGGGCTTACAAGCTTACCACAACCAGCCTTGTCTCCTTCGATGCCTGCTGTGCATTGCAAGAACGTAGGCGCCTCTCGTCCGTACGGAAACAATCTAGTGATCTCTTGGATTTGCTGGTTTGCTCTTGCTCGAATGGAAGACCTTTCAGTACTCGAGTTCACTGCCAAAACTGCTGCTCGATAGGCACAGCAGACTCTGTGACAAACAGCGCAGCTTTCGTTGAGGCAGGTTGTACATTTGAGATTTCTAGACTTCCAGCCTCGACCAGTGTTTGGATGACGAGGGAAGGGTGAATATGGATCGAAGTCATAGGTTGGTGTGTAAGTGGTTCGTCGCAGGTACTTTTCCTTATTTCAATATTAGCTAGATTTGGATGGCTGTTGTATGTGCACTTACCAGATCCATTCGCTCAAGATTCGGACTATCGTGTGAGTTGCGCGGTGACCATGTAGGGGATTCGAGGCTGCGCTCGATACTATCTTTTCGCCTGAAGAGATCCGAGAACTTTCTTACAGTAAGCGAACTAGCAGTACCGATGGAACCCGCATTCTCCTTTGGTACCACCAATTCCATCAGCGGCGACGACCCTCGAACAGAGCTGTAGGTGTTGCTCGTTCTAGGCGTAGGTATAGATTTGGGAGTCGCGATCATCATCGGTATTGGTGAGTCTTCTGAAACACTGAATGCATTCCTGCTTCTGTTCGAGCCCGGTGTTTTCAGCTCAAGTCCAAAGAAGCTCCTTTTTCTCCCGATGCTCTCTTTGCCAGCCTTCGTGCTGCTTCCGTGGGGCTTCTCCGTTTGGTAATTTGAAAGCTTGATTTCTTCGACACTTGTGGAGGTGAAAAGGAGTGGCAGATTCGTACTGGCTTCGAACGGGCTGGAACAAAAGGCTGGATGCTGCGATTGCTCCGGTAATGGTAACTGGCATAAGGTCGAGAAGTCGGCAGCGAGCTGATAAGTAGAATCCTTCTCCGGTGATGTTATCTGCAAAGCAGTCATGAGGTCCATCTCTGATTCTACGTTTGTTGTTTCATCTCGCATGCTTCCAACCAATGTGGCAGTGTGTGACGTAGTGGACTGACAGCCAGGCGACAAATCTTCTGTGTCTTGTTCTGTTCCTGTCTGCTTTGTCTCTTTCTCTGGTGTTAAGACGCTTTTTGCTTCCTCGATTCGGTCTGGGCTATCGTTTTTCAGGATGTCAAGAGCTCGGTCTGTGTCCAGATCGAAAGGGACAAGCAAACTTTTGGTAAATACAGATAATGGTCGAAACGTGCCGTTTGAAGGATATTGCTTTCTCCCACGTCGCTCCCTGAGGCTCGGACTCGGTGTTGTGTCATGTTTGCGTCTAGCAACTTCCCAGCTTTTGTTGGGCGTCACTGGCAAGGAGATCGCCTGAGGATGAGGCAGGTGCGACTCGATTTGTTGCGACATCGTTGTACTGCAAAAGAGCATAACTCAGAGGTACAGGAAGGATACAGAAGGAAGGCAGAGGATTGAGGTGGCGTAATAAACGAAGGTTAGTGAACTTACACAAGCTCAGGAGTGAAAGTGAAAACCACATCATCATCTGCACATGACAAAACATACTGTACCATTCGTGCACCACACTGCTGACGTATAATGGAGGAAGCAAGTATTTGTAAAGCTGAACCGCTAACTTGGCCCATATAATGCATGCTTGCTCTAATATGTCTCTCCAACTCACACCTTGGCTTGTCATACTCTCATATCGGTTTTAACAGCTGAGCAATTGTCTCCTATATGGTCACCTTCACCTCTATCGAGCCTCGAGTGTATTTTGCTCATGTCGGTTCAAGACCAGCTATGAACTCTTCTTAAGCCATTGCATGGGTTTTAGTCCACTCTCTGGCTGTTTGTATAGCAGCAGCTTCGTCCTCCTTCCACCTCTGTGCCACATCATTTGCCAACGGGTCGTCAGGATTTGGAGCTCCCAATAGTGCTTGTATGGACAACAAAATCGTTCTTATCTGGAGTGCTGGTGACCAGTTGCCTGTATTGTCAATCACACATGTGACAAGTTGCCATGCTAGACTCACTTTTGAGTACATCCAAGCAGATTCTTCCCAGCTTATCTATGTTTGGATGGTATATTCTTGTCAAGAATCGAATCTTAGGTGGTGTCATTGGATAGTCGTCTGGCAGGAAGAGTTCGGCTTTGAAGATACCGCCTGCTCAAGTTTAGCGTAGCCCAACCCGGACACTCTTCACCAACCTTCATACGGTGATTGCGCTGGCCCATGTATTGTCACATCGAAATATCTGAGGTTGTCTTCATGAGGTACCGCATTTATGCCAGGTACACTAGATACTGGGTCAACTCTATCCGTCTCTCATTCCAGCTATAGTTCTTACGGCTCGGACATCAATCGCTCAGTCTCCTTGATGATTCGTTTAGGCAGTGCCGCCATGACCGTTGTGTGTCGTACTGTAATCGATCAGGCTGGTATCAGGATTAAATGCGGTTTGCCACGCAAGCACGATGGACGGATATCACTCGAGCAGGCTGACACGCGGAAACGTGATAGATGCGTTTCAGAGGCACGACTAGAATATGGCTGGATACCGTGTTTGAAGCAGTTCAAGTTCTCGGGGAATCTAAGATCATTAATTAACATCAATTGTTAGTGCAATGGTTTCAATTGCATTTGTTCAAGCTGATGCAAATCACAGGCGCAATCGAGCCCGGACCATCAGCGTCATAGGCGACCTTAGCGTGGTTTCGGTGAGCTCTGACTTACTGCATATTCAATTACTTTCTGGCTTGCGGCACGCGTTCTACCATCGCGCAACGATAATCTCCATCATTTTTGACCTATCTTACGTCGAATTTTCTGAAGACTTGGTAATGGGTACCGACGTCGTAGCCATCTTCATTGAGGTTCGAAGATGACAATGCGTGGACTACCTCCTAATAAGATTGACGACTACTTCTGGCCACCATGAGCTTCACCAGTCAAGACTCACATATATCTAATGAAACGTTTGGTAAAGATGCCTCATTCAAACTACCTCAACTCATTGGAGCTATGTCAATTTCTCCTGCTGGGCGAGATGTTGTGCTCGGTTCGAGGGAAGGGCTACATATCATTGACCTTGATTCACCATACTCTCCACCAAGGTTTTTACCTCACAGAACACCTTGGGAGGTAGCCGATGTCCAGTGGTCCCCTTTTGCTGACCGCGACTATTGGGTAGTGAGCACCTCAAACCAGAAAGCTCTTGTTTGGAACCTGAATGCATATGGCTGGCGAGATTCGATTGAGCACGTGTTACATGGTCATACAAGAGCTATTACCGACATCAATTTCTCAGCTTTTCACCCTGATAAGCTTGCAACGTGCGCCGTTGACAGCTTCGTGCATTGCTGGGACTTGAGGTCGCCGGCAAGACCAGCTTACTCGTTCTCCGATTGGTTTGCTGGCGCTACCCAGGTCAAATGGAGCCGACAGGACGAACATGTACTGGCTAGCTCACATGACAGGTTCTTACATATCTGGGACGACAGGAAGGGAGCTCATCCGTTGCGCACCATCGAGGCACATGATGCTAAAATATATGGTATTGATTGGAACCGCTTTGAGCCAAGCAAGATCGTCACCTGCTCACTTGATAGAACCATCAAGTTCTGGGATACGGATAACAGCGAGGATGTGCCCGAACGCGTCATCACGACTACCTTTCCAGTTTGGAGAGCTCGACATACACCTTTTGGTTGGGGTTTAATGGTTATGCCACAGCGCGGTAATGGTGACTTGCATCTTTATGACCGCCGAGATGTCGACAGTCCAGCAGTCGACAGCCATACCAGGCCTGTACATGTGTTCAAAGGGCACAAAGGACAGGTAAAGGAATTTCTTTGGCGTGCTATGGGTGATGTCAAGAACGGGATAGACTTTCGTGATTTCCAGCTAGTTTCCTGGGGTACAGACCATGAACTGCGTCTTCATGCTTTGTATCGCGAAGTTTTCGAGGACATAGGACACGAAAGGGGTGTTTCAAAGCCTCAACGATTACGTTTCACTAGAAGAGGAGCAAGGTATAGGACGTTTCGTGACGAGCCGACAGAGGGCGAAACTTCATTAACGGCACCACCTCGAGCTGACTCTTTTCCTACGAGCAACCAGTTTCTCAGGGTCAGGGGACGACCAAGCACTAATTTGGGTATGAACAGAGTTCCGATAGCACATTTCAGGAGCTGGCTGCAAGCTGATAAAAGCACTAGAAGAACTGACATGCACGGCAGAGGCACAGGACGACCGTACACAGACCCCGTGTCGTGGATGAAAAGCGTCAAAATCGCTTCGTGGGACACAGATGCGCTGGCTGACGAGCTGACGGTAGTTGGTGAGAAATTCACCAAGGTCGACTTCGAAACATTGAACGTGTCCCAGCGAAAAGCCGTGCTTTCTCTGCAATGCCCCTGGGGTGAACCCGATAATACGCCGGTGTATCTTCGTGTCGATTTCCGTTTCCCCAAGGGTTATCCGAGAGAGGCTCCGGCAGTCGTCAATCTGCAGAAAACGAGCTCAATAACAGCTGCTGGTCAAAAACAAATGCTTCATGATATCCAGCAGATTACCGAGGCCTATCGCGTCCGTGGTCGAGGCTGCGTCGAGTGCATTGTGCGCTATCTGCTTAGGGAACAAGATCTGGATCATATCATCGCTGCTGCGATGCGCGAGAATTTGACTGAATCAAGGCTTATAGATGCAGCAGAAGCACAATTTGATGCGTCGGACGACTCTGAGGATGATCAGCTCGGTCCAGCTGCAACCATGATCCAGCCCGATGCACAAACCAATGTCCCTCTTGCAAAGGGTTGCGCTGCGCTTTGGGCAGAGAACGGGATGTTGGTCTGCTTTTTCAAAAGTACCAAAAAAGAGCCCGTTTCCTTGCTGAACACTCTAGGTAGTGGGGATCTGGACGAACCTGAAACCAGCAAGCTTTTCGGTGGCTTCGGCAAGTTTCAAGTCACCTCCCCATCAAGACAGGCGCGAGAGTCCAGCCGGAACATTGACTTTGATTCAAGTAGCGGCGACAGCGATGGCTCATCCGACTTTTCGACAAGCTCGTCATCATCAACATCCTCTCTTGGGTTCGAGGATCAATCAAACTTTATGCCCTGGCGACGGCTGGGGACTGAGTCATTGCAGCGGACTAAATCAGCTGATGGGTCTCAGAAGTCCACAATCTTGGACAATAACAGGACAGGAGTGGCAGTCAGCAAAGCTGTAATCGCTATCTACGATATGTCAGACTTACTACCTGTTACCCGCGAAGCAGGTGAAAATTACAGCTTCGGGCCAAACATGGCTGTGGCATTCAAGCATAATATGGATGTGGCCATACAACTTGCTCTGCATGAAGCTGCGTCCACGTGGCGATTAGCAGCTGTTATGGTCAATCAACATGACGACAGAACAACCGCCGAAGTACAGAAGACCGCTCAGTCGCTTCCGTCTCTGGCTCGTGCCTCGAAGCTACCTAATCAACTTTCATCACAGCAGTATCAAAACGATGGAATGCTGTTTATTGGCGAGCATTTTCTGTGGCCATCGCTGATGCAGTACTATGAGGAAAAATGCGATATACAGATGCTGGCCACGTTTTCCGCTATTTATCTGTGCCACTACCTCGAGGTTGTTCGCACGAAACCCGAGATTCTCGAAAATATGAGAGCTCGGTTCGTCACGAATGATACGAATTCGGTCGCGGCAACTGATACTGCCTGTCGTGCAAATCCGTACTCCCAGACTTTCTCCCCGCCACCAGCGTTGACGCAAAATGCCATTGCTGACCGTGACTTCAGTGTCGCCTCAAATCTGATAGATTCAATTGTCCCCGCCTGGTCCACATCGCATTCCCAGAATGTATCTCTAGCAACTTCGCCGGATAGCAGTAGATTGAGCAGGCAATCTGACATTCCGGATGATACGGCAAATGTTCAGGCTCTGGGCCGGTCACGCCCTCGTTCACCACAAGCACGTCACAATCGTCAAGATATTGGACGTTTGACAACATCGAAGTCCTTACATGGCTCACCCGACGATCGAAACACAAATAGCTCAAGATCTATGCTAAGATCATCTTTGAGTCTGGTAAACGTATCTACATATGGCACTGATGGTCTAGTCAGTAAGCAGGTTGCTCGTCTGCAACCTATCCTGAAGAATCGATCTGATGATGATTCGCCTACGAAGAAGCGCCGGAAGCGACTTAAAACTAGGTTCTCGTGTGCCTTGGCTGAAAACAGCTCTATATTGCAGCCGTATGGACCTCATCCTGAGACTTTTGAACGCTGCCTAAGTTATATTTGCCAGTATCTTCCGTTACTCGAAGTCTGGCAGCTCTGGGTACAACGTGCACAGCTCCTTCGTACGTGCTCGCAGATCGTTGCATTGCTCGACAAAATCTATCTTGGACATATGCCATTTTCTGTCACCATACCACAGGAACCTATGCTTCAAATCAGGAGATGCTGTGCCAGGTGTGAGGCGACTCTTGAACCAATCGAAAAGAATGGTGTGGCGATTGCATGGCAATGCTTGACCACCACTTGTGCAACTGCGCGAGTCTCAAAGCCACCCAAGAAGCAACGCTGCACCATCTGCGAGACCATCATCCAAGGTCTGAGCATACCCTGTTTACAATGCCATCATCTGTCTTGCTACGATTGTGCTCAAGAATGGTTCGCTGATGTAGATCATTCAACTCCACGCACTAGTAGTGTTTCGAGCTCAGTCAGCGAGGCCGATGCACGAGATAACTCTTACAATCAGAGCTGTCCGACTGGGTGTGGATGTCGGTGTCCCTATTTGTCTAAGATTTCTGTTCCGGAGCCGCAAGTTGGAGTTGCTGAAGTAGATACGGAGTCAATTCTCACACCAACCACTCCCAGAAGCGAGGGCTATCCAGGCCATCAGGATAACGACTCTTGGGCCAAGAATGTTATGGAGCGTCGCAAGCACCGAGGACAATCGATTGGAGGTGTCACAGAAACTTCAGCCGTGAATGCACTCCTAGCGTTGAATGCTCAATCGCGACATCGCTCAACCTCGCCAACAACTACAGCGGCTACAACAACACAGACTAACCAGGAGCCGGGCACAACCATCGTGAGGCCCGGAGACAACAGTGTCAGCGTTGTAGACGAGCTCCTACCTTGGGCAGGTGATACAAATCCAAGTCTAGCTCGTGGATATGGCGCTGGTCTTAGTAGAGGATTAAGTAACAAAAGCAGCAGCTCAACCATCAGGCGCGCAACAAGGAAAGATTAAGTTTATGCGCCATTGAACAACGCCACTAGAGATACAGATCGTTTGAATGACATCTCTCAATCGAGAGCAAGATCAGTCTTTCATGCAGGATCGCGTCTTTTGTGAAATCCGTTGACCTATCTTGTTTGACCATATTGAGACAGTAGATTGTGAATCTCGACCATCATGTTGTCATGAATTTAAAAAAAATCCTTATAGATAGCCACTAGCAAGGCTAGTCAAAAACTTGCGGTGTTACTCACCGTTTTTAGGCCCATAAGGTTCGAGTATCTGGTGCTGGCATATAACACCCATACTAACGCCTCTGACGCAGTTTTTAATTCGACATAGTTTTTAATTGTCCGGTAAATGTGAGTAATCGTGGGTTATAACCGGTCACGGTTTATAGCTTTCTTAGGCCTTCTAATTCTTTTACTTAGGTATAAACGATATTTGATATTAAAATTTTAGGTACTAAATAGATATTAAATATTATAATAAATAAGTATAACTATAATTATTCTTTATATTAAGTAGTAAAAATTACTTTTAACTACTATAGTAGTTATTAAAGATAAAATTAGTATATAAGATTTTATAATCTTAATTATTTCTATAAATTAGTTATAAACTTAATCTTTAATTTTAATATAGTATAGAATATATAAGTATTTAATAATATTAATAGTTATAATTATATTCCTAGCTCTATTAGTTTAGATATAAGGGTTATTAATACAGTAGTCAGTGACCGACTAATCAGAGATAACGCACCGAGTTACCGGACAATTAAAAACTATGTCGAATTAAAAACTGCGTCAGAGGCGTTAGCCCATATAGAATCTGTTTCCCTCCCAGTTCCCGACCTATTTGGGACGATGAATTTTTATTCTTTGAGCAACAGCGGATCGTCATCCTGCACCAACGGACGCATAAGACATAGCACACGACACGATCGCAATGATTGATGCATTACAAGCAGAACATCGATGAAGAGCAGCTTTCTGTTGTGGCGCGAATACAAAATTCGCATTGAGAAAAAGGGTGAGCCTGCGCAACCTACTTACTGGGACCGATTGAAACGTGCATATTTCGCATCTTCAGAACCAGCTCAGCATAACAGGCCCATTTTGTGCAGCTATACCTTTTGCTTGTCAGCATGGATAGCTGATATGCGACCACTAGCGCGTAGTCGTGTCATAGGACCACTCTCATCGAAACTGGTTGACCGCCACCGAGATACTTTGCTTCTGCTACGTATTGGAAACGCAGCAAACCCCGTGACACCTTTGCGCAATGCTGCTGCGAACGCACTACATCATGAAGGTAGTAGAGTCTTGGTGCAAGATTCGCCTGGTCAGTACACCGGTCCTGGCAACCCTAGTAAATGCACTTTTGAGGTGATCCGAAGCTTCTTCGCCAATGGCATTTTCCCACAAAACGGTAAGATATGTTCGCCAGATCATGGCCCGTGGGACAACGTGTGAACTGTGAGATTGCAAATCATCCATGTACCATTCAAATATATTCTATGAGCTGAGCAGAGGCATCAGGGATGTCCGAAGTGGGAATTATCATGATATTTGCTGCTATCGCTCAATGCTCCTCGTATTGCGTGTATCTTCCAACCGCGATTTCGCCTACAAATACACCGGCTAGCACGGAAAAGAAGTATCCGATGTTCATCGTCATGACTGCAAGCATGCTATAAAGCATTGTTAGCTCAATTCGACCGGGTGATACATCAGGACTTACAGCAAATACCCGACACCAGAAATGACAAAAACCAAAGCAGCTCTCGGCACATCCACAGTCAGTCTGAATGGAATGGTCGGCTCTTTCGTGGCTTTCACAACCTTCACCCTTTCCTCAACGCCTTGTGCTGTTACCAAAGACCCCTCTTTCGCATCAGGATCGTTCTGAATCCTTTCGCTCGCAGGAGCTTGTCCACGAACAACGACGTAACGTCGATTTCGGGCCTTGGCTGACCATCTGATCTCCATCACATGCTTAGCGGCTAGCAGTCCTCTGAACGTCATGCCTAAGAGTATAAGGAATATGCATGTCCCAGCATATTGACCAGTAGTCGACGGTGTCCATGAATCTGAAAATAATGGGGTCGTGTGTGAATTGGTAAAGACCATCCGCATGCTCATTGAGCTTGAAGAAGACGATGACATGTCCATGATGGAATCGTCAATCAATTTTCGATATCAAAGAATGTAGGCTAGTTTGCTGAATGCTGGAACGTAAGTAGCAATTTATATTTTGTTCAATTAATGATGAAGTTTCATGAGCTCGGAGCACAGATAGTCACTGTATAGTCAGTACTCGACTTGTACTAAACATCTGTGTGAATATCGACGTGCTCGCTATACACAGCAAAGGAAGTGCAGAAGAGGTGAAGGTATTCTTTTTAGACTAGGATTGGCGCTAGTGCTCACGGCTCGACGCGTATTGGTTGGAATTGAACATGTGGACCTCGAAACTTGCTCAATTCCACCTGGACAGCATTGTTCTTGCAAATTCAGCCAGAAATGGTCGAGCAAAGTGACGATGTATACCTCTGCTGCACAGAGCTCGAACAGACCTTACAGCCGTTAGTAACAAATGTTGTATGGCAAGATAACATGAAGATCTGGTTAGGAAATAGGAATTAGGAACAGGAAGAGATGAAATACCTCCAGGGCTTGTTAAAACGTTGCGGAACACGCAGTACGCAAGCAGACCTTACTGTACAGCACAGCGGCTGACTGCGAGGACGTCTTACCCAACCGTACCAGCCCTACTATTATATTGTGATTCGAACCATTTGTCGATAGTATCCGCATCGCCAACTATGTTCTCAAGCTTAGAAGATCTAATCGACCTGCCCAAAATCGTGCTTCCTTATCTGTCAAGTCCTTTCACCTTAGCTGAGATTTTCTTTCCGCATACTTGGTTGGTTTCTTGGTTGTCTGCTGCTCCAGAGTTTAGTCCATTGAAAAATATCCCTTCACTTGATGGCAAGGTCATTCTGGTTACTGGAGGCAATACGGGACTAGGTGAAGAGACCATACTACAGTTGTTGTTGCACCGTCCACGAAAGATTTATCTAGCTGCTCGCTCTGCAGACAAAGCACAAGCAGCCATAGAGCGGCTCTGGCACAAAGCCAAGCAAGCAGGCCAGACAGCAGCCTCAACGATACTGTGGCTCAAGCTGGACTTGGCAGATTTCAGGTCCGTACAGGCTGCAGCTCATGAAGTGCTTTACAATGAAAACCGCCTGGATATAGTTGTCCTAAATGCCGGTATCATGGCTTGTCCTCGGTCGAAATCCATGTCTGGTCATGACTTGCAATTTGCCACGAATTACATGGGACATTTCCTGCTAGTCCATCTGCTCTTGCCACTACTGGAGAAGACGGCTGCTACTAGTAATGAGGCAGATGTTCGGATCGTGACTTTGTCGTCAGAAGCACTCAATATAGCGCCGAGAAACTTTTTAAACATGGTTGAGCATCATGATCGACTATGTGCCTCAAGCAATTACATGAGGTATGGGATCAGCAAGGCTGCCAACGTCCTTTTTGCTGCCGAGCTCGCTCGACGCCACAGCTCGAAAAGCATTCTATCTGTAAGTTGTCACCCTGGAGTCATACTGACAAAACTGTATACGCAGTCACGAGACAGCAACGTGTTTGTACACTATGGCCTACCACTTGTAGCACGACTACTTTTCGATGACGTGAAGCATGGTGCTTTCAACACTCTTTGGTGTACTTCTGCTCGACCAAGTGAGATATGCAACGGGAAATACTATACCCCCGTAGGTCGGTGCAGAGATCTTACATTAGTCAACGATGAAGAACAAGCCGTAAGGCTGTGGAGTTGGACACAGGAAGAGCTTAGGGACTTCCTATGAATGCCTTGGTATCGCCTTTCTTCTAGCATGACTTTGTCTGGGACTATGGCAGTCATCAGCAACCATACCTAAACCGACGCCTTTTTTCTCATTCTGTCACATCGCTTGCCTGTCTCAGTGTGATCGCTTCTGTTTCACAGACCCAACATTGCACGGCAATTCCAAATCTTTGTGGTAGCACAAGGACAGCAATTCTCGCAAGATGGAGCCTGAATTTCGTGAACGGATTTGGTTCATGCAAATGCAAGCTTCCGCAGTGGGCTTTCTGGCAAGCATGCTCCGGCAGCGCCTGACAAACGCAAGTGAAAGGCATGGCAGGCTGAGGTCGATCTCGGCTGGCTGGTCAGGTGTTCAATTCTGTGCTACTCAACATAAGACATGCCGTGCACTGCCAATACAATCGTGAAAGCATCACGCCGGGAAAAAACACAACAGATCTACGCAACGATCAGATTTGCTCGCTTTTCCCATTACGATCTGCGCTGCTGGATTGCCTGCTTGACGTGGGGGAGATTCATCACTATAGCTGTCCAGAGAAGCCTAGAATGCAGCACACCAAGATGAGATCCGTTGGGCGGGCCATGCCTGGAAATATAGCCGTTCGTGGCTTGCAACGACCTCGTGATGGAACGTGGAGAAGGCACCTGAGACGAACACTGGCTGCTTCCGGGTCGTCTTTTGGCTTCCTTCGAGAATTTCAGAAGCCTGCAGGGTAGAAACGTCAGCTCTGATGACCATTGCGAAGACAGCTATCCAGTCGTTGTTGGAAGAGTTCAAGCACATACCCCAAACAAGGTCCACCGACAAAGCACGCCCGCATGTGAATTGACCCGCTTGGGGCTATGGCCAAGCTCATCTATTGCCTAGCTTGCTCTTCCAAGCAACGCTATGCGACTCTAAAGTCAAGATAAGATAGGCTGTCTCACGATTTGGACTTCCGCGACTGGTTCTGTATTGTCTTCATCTCGACTTGCTTCAATTCCCTTCGCATTTGTCGGCGATAGTGATGATTCGATGCTGAAGCTTGCTGTACGCCGTCGCCGTCGCCGGAAACGATTCAACCAGCTCAATGGAAATAGAGATTCCCTCGCCCAGCGTGTTTCTCAGACCTTCCCCGATTCTGAGTGCCAATGTACCCACACCTAAGAAGCCCAAATCGCGGGGCACGACCTCAAAACCGCCAGTAAAGGTTGTCGCAGCATTAGCAAGCAGAAACAATAATGTTGTAAAAGGAGGTATAGAAAAACCGAAACAATCAAAGAGCCGTAACGGTCAGTCACGACGCTTCCATTTGAACGAGAGAATGTTATGTGAACAAATTAGCCAGGCACTACGAAATTGTGTCAAATGCGTGATTGTGCATTGCTATATCGCAATGTGCCTTTCTCGCAATTGCAATTTTGTAGTCCGTATAGTCGTGCTATGTCGGCTCTCTGTGCTCTCCTTGTTTTCTCTGATGCATTCTGAGATGCTGATTGTGCTTAACAGGTTGTATGACATGCAAAAAGAAACGACTGAAATGCGACGAGACAAAGCCTACTTGCGCACAATGTGAACGACGAAACGTGGAATGTGAAGGCTATAAGAAAGACTTTAAGTGGAGATCGTTCGAAGAAACCACAAAACATTCGAGGGCCGGAAAGGCCAAAAGGACTTCAAGCGGCGAACAGGTTGTTTCGAATGACTCTCAAGGAGATGCTAAACCGAGATCAGCGCCCATCGTGAAAGATGCGCCTACACCTGTATCGCCAACTTTGCAGCATGCTTTCAGGTCAGCAAAACATGCTATTACAGGCGCATCACCACCATCATACACCACTGCAATAGTCAGCCCATCGAGACGATTCAGTCTGTCTCAATTTGACCCATTGCCGATCTTGAACCCAGGTTTCAGTCCTTCTGACGTTGATCTGCCGTTACCATTTCCGACATCACCAAATCGGCCACACCGATCGCGAGAGGATGGAACTAGTCGCTCCGCACCTATGAGTCGCTCACCGACATTATCAGATCTGCTGCTGCCGGGCACTGATATGCGACAACCCCCTGACCCATCGGAGATAAGACCGTCAATGTCTCCTCGCCCTTACCAGCCTGGTCTGGTGGATGAAGACCTAAGTGTGCCCCTTGGCATTGCGATACAGGACGATGATGATTTCGACGAAGAAATCTTGCGTGGACCGATGACAGATTCTGCCGATTCGCAGTGGAAATATCGAGCAGTATCACCTGCGCTGTCTGACGCGTCCACGACTTCCTCAAAATCAACGAACATGTCGATATTGAAAGCACCACCTCTTGATCCGAGTTCACCGGAGATGTTGATGTTGAGGTTTGACCAGGAGACTTGTGGAATACTTTCAATTAAAGACGCCAAATTCGAGAATCCATGGCGAACCCTAATTTGGCCACTTGCCAAGGATTCTCATGCGTTGTACCATGCCATCTCCTCTATGTCAGCCCTACATGGTGCAACGATGAATCCTCAGCTGAGGCTCGCTGGCATGGCTCATATGACAAAGAGCATAAGTAAGCTGTCTTCAGAGCTACACAATATGCGACTTGACGAAGCGCTCGCAACGTCACTAGCATTAGCATTGGGTGAAGGTTGGGACGATAAAGTGTCGACCGGCATCCAGCATTTGCGTGGCGCCAAATTCATGCTGAATCATGCTTTAGTACAGCGTAATCAGAAGATGCAGCTCGGAATGTTGAATGAAGAAGAGGCGAAGAGGCTGAAATTCCTGGTCAATACATATGTGTATCTGGACGTCATAGCTCGACTCTCCGCGACCGAAGAGCAAGTGCATATTGATCTTGACATGATTCTCCATGCCGTCAATGAACCTCTTGGTGGCTTCTTACCCATGGAAGTAGATCCTCTTATGGGATGTGCTACAACATTATTCCCACTCATTGGCAAAGTCGCTGCGCTCGTACAACGTATTCGAAACACCAATTCCAACAGTCTCAACATTATCAGCGAGGCGAACGAACTCAGGGAGCAGTTGATCGAATGGCAGCCACCCATGGCTGAATGTGTTGAACCCCCAGAAGATAAGTCCACTCAGGTTCGTCACGCTATCACGACCGCAGAGGCATACAGACGAGCCATATTGTTGCACCTTCACCAGGCTGTGCCAGAGCTCGATCTGCAGTCGTCCTTCGCTCAAGCCAAGAGCATTCTAACGCTCCTGGCTAGTACACCTTTGACGAGTCGGACGCTGATTATTCAAATATTTCCATTGCTTGTTGGGTCGTGTGAGATGGTGTCAGACGAAGATCGTGCTTGGGTATGTGCGAGATGGGATGCCATGATGAAGAGATTATCTATCATGAATGTGATGTCATGTTGGAAGATCGTCCAAGAAGTGTGGCAGAGGCGTGACTTGCATATCTATGAGCAGGCTCAAAGACTGTCAACCAAGAATCTTGGTCGAAACGTGTCGCCCGGGCTCTTTATACCACCGAGCCTGAAGCGGAAAATGGCGCCGCAAGACACCATTGCTGATGACGAGTTTCTTGAGAACTGTAGGCACGACGATTTTTTGGTCTCAGATCATAACGAGCGACCGTTAAAGAGGCGTCTTACGTTTGATGTGTCCTCTGGATTTGCTGTGGGCTCAGCGTCTGGTAGTCGGATTCCATCACTAACGCGACGACACACTGATTTGTCTATATCGAACCTGGATCCAGAGTATACTGTGCGGGGACCTTTGCATTGGCTCGGGGTGATGACGGACTGGGATTGGGAAGGTGAGTTGATCCTCAAGTGCTATTGATATTGGATTGCTTAGGACAATACTAATTATTTCGCACAGTGTTTCTTGGTTGATGAAAGCGAAGATAGCTTCACGTTGCTGAATTGTTGGCTATTGGTAGCGAGGTCTTTCCAGCGAAACTCAGGAGATGCAAGTCGAGCGCCACCAGTTCTATCCAGATAGGCTCGCATACTTTGAACGTATTCGTCCAGTCCGGTGTCTTGCGCTTTGGCTACTCTGCTTTCCGGCATTGTGTCCGGCTTATGTGGTGCTGTGAGGTCCAGCTACAGTGATCTCAGTCGCAAAGGGAAATTCCAGCGTTGGCGCCAGGCGTTGATGACTAGTTTTGTAAGCAGCAAAGTTGTTGCTCAGGAGTTGTCGCAAGGAGTTTTGTTGCTCAGGAATTTGCTGCTTAGGATTACTGTTGCTTTGGATATTGACTTGATGAATAGTGTTTATAGACGAAGTCTGACGAGAACAATGTTCAACCTAAGTCTTGAGGAGCACCTGTCAAAATTTGGTTGTGGTACAAAATTATCTTTGTTCACCTGATTGAGAGTTTATGCAACGTATCTGCAGAAACAGGCAAAAATCTTTGTGTCACCTCAAGGGAAGCGAGGTCGATTTATTTAGGCTTGTTATGAGGTTGGCAAAGAGTAAGAAGGAATGGCAAACCAGAAATAATTATGCTCCATTCTGATATTGCAATATGTCATGGAGTTAGCACAATAGCATTATACTTGTTTCAGGCTAGCAGAGCGGAATCCAGTGGCCTAACGTAGGTGCAAAAGTGACCGTCCAAATTCCTTATGGGCTGGAGAATTACACTCTGAGCGGATCTTTCTTTTTTCAGTCACGAGAGAGTATTCATCAATTCAGTCAGAGCGAGAATGGCTCCAGGGTGTGTGGATCACAAAGGTATGGGCAGTCACATTATTGCTAAATTATCCTGGCTTGCCTGGATCGACTGAAAGGCTACAAAGTGAAGAATCTGATGCATTGCAGATATAGACTGACGCCAGTGGCTCTTGGGGCCTTAGACAGCCCAATGATGTCTAGATTGGGTCCATTGCGACATCCTCTGACCATGTCAATCGATCCTAGAACTCCAATAGTTCATGGGTTTTAAATATATGCATTTGACTAGAGCACGCCGTTTGACCGAGATGTTGGCGGCAAGCGAACGCTCGAACAAGATCGCTTACTCTAGAAAGCCAATTGTTTCCAACTATTCAGATGAGCAGCACAGAGACGACTGTTGGGGTGGGAAACACGTGCGGCGTTCGTGCCTACTGAAGAACGGTTGCCGCGCTCGCATCTTATGGAGTAGCGGCAAGTGGGTGTTCATGACTGACAAGGCTATATACTACCTAGGTATCACAGCGTGATGGGCTGGTCGCATCTGAGGACAGTACGTACTCCCTGGGATCAGGGAAGCGCTTCCACCATTGCCGCTTTTCAAGGCTTATTTGACAAGCTGATAATAAGACCTTCGCTCGGAGAAGGTGATCTGGCTCGCAACAACCTTGCACCAGCTGGAGGACATTCAGGAAAACATTGCAGTTAACTGCAGGTGGAAGCCAGTTGCGGGGCCTGGGTTTGTCCTGAAGCCTCTCGTTGGCCGCTTTCCAAATTGTGATTGCAAAGCACCTTTTGCTGTATAGCACAAACATCCTGTTGCCCGGCACTTCGTCGTCCATCAAACTGACCATCTTAATCTCCAATTTCAACGACAGAAACTACTGTACAGCGGAACATCTGACGTTGTACGAAGCAAAGCACAAGTCGGGAAGGTCGAAGAACATTGATCACATACGAAAAGTAGATCCCCAATGACGACAATTGGACGCATTGAGCCTTCACGTACTGTTGCATGCTACCTATTACACGGCACACATTGGTGCCACTTTTCTCGTTTGTGTGACATAGCGATGCAGGAAAACGCATAGAGATGAAGTGCTGCCCAGCTATCTCGTCAACTCGTTCTTCGAGTCGCGTGGCATGCAAACCCCGAAAAGTGCACTGAGGCGCATGTGCTGTCAAGCGGCCCTGGGTAATCGTACAGCACCGGATTTGACATGATCGTGTTACAGTCACACAAGACTGATATGGCAAACTAATCGGCACTAATATTGTGCTTATAGCACGATGGATGCCCAGCTCCAGAGTCCCTCGAAACTGACATATGGCGCTTTGAATGGAAAGGGAGACGAACATTTGTGTGATGGAGGAGGATTCGTTCTCCCGGTCTGAACAGCGATTTTCTGGACTCTTTTGCCTATTCCGTCCTCAAGAGAACCCTATGCATTCGCTCATTCATGATTGGCTAACAGTCGATGGCCAGATGCCCCGCTCCTATCCTCGCACGCCAAGGCACGTTGTCCGTTTGTCGTACTGACGGCTGGCAGATTTCTTGCACACGTTTTGCTCACTGGCAGCAAGCGCTGCTGCATGCCCTTGAACGAACTTGTTAGCTTGTCCAGAGCGGAATTGACTCGCACCTGATTCTTGCGACCAATAATGGATACCGCAGGCGCTGCACAAAAAGGCCTGGACCTCAACTCTACGGGTGGTCAGAAACCACGATTAATCTGCTGAAAGAAGTCTGGACTATTTTGGGCAATGCTTGAGCACCGTCGAAGCCTCTTCAAAAGGACTGAGGCTTTGCTCAACTGCTTTGAACTCGAACTGACTATCAGGACAATAATGTGATGACCCACCTGAGTACCAGTCATTCGCATGTGCAATACAGGCCACTGTTTGTTATCGATGAAGGGCTGTCCTCTTCTGATACGACTGGATCATGCCACGTCGGGTGAATAAGGGATGTTGATAACAACCAGGAATGTATCCTTGTTGGCAAGCTCTGACTCGCCGATTGTACCAATTCTTGATATTACTGGTAAGTCTCACAGGAACATGGAGCAGTATGCCGAAGCAGTCCCGTTAACAAAGTCATGTACCCCAAAAATTGCTTGATATAGTATGTGACACGAACTTGGGGCAAGGTATTGCTGCCGATGACAAACTGACATGATCAATTTGCACGGAGATAGACGACATAGCTCAGTCGGAATAACAAGCCAAGAGCGTTGCCAACCATCCAGTATTAAGCGACTACGCCTCTAATGATTCACTTTCTCATTACGCACCATCTCGAGAAGTGACCAAACGAGGTAAACATTAACATTTCCCTAGACAGGCAATATCTTAACCATGGCTGTACGGAGTACCACTTCCGTCTCGAAAGTATGCAAGTGTTAACAGAGTGCAGGCCGTTAAATTCACATACTATGCAAAAGCACAAGATGAATTCAAACCTCCCTTGATCGCCCACGATAATCACTTCCTGGGAGATGTGTCCACCTCGACTGATAAAGAGAAGCCAGTATCCTGCGGCTTCTACCACTTCAAGCCTGGTACACCATTGGAGTATACCTACACTTATGATGAGATGAAAATCATTCTTGAAGGAGTTGCCAAAATTAAAGATGCAAGTGGTCAGGAGGTCACAGCAAGCAAAGGAGATGTGTTCTACTTTCCTAAAGGATCGGTCGTCACATTCTCCACGGAAACTCCTGAGGGCGTGCGGGCATTCTTTTGTGGACAGAGAGCTCAGGGGGCTGCTTGAAGAAGATAGCATCTATGATAAATCGATGGACTGGCATTGTGACCTACATCTACGGCCATGTCTCTACCACATTCCATTCTCTTTCTGTCCTTTCCCCAGTCCCACCAGGTCCGCCAAATTCCTCGGCCAGAGTGTAGATCCATCGCTTCGACTTCTCTGGATCCGACAAATCAACGCGTTCGACTTGCTCCGGAGTGATGACTGCGACTCGGAAATTCTTTCTTGCAAGCTCATCCTCTGACAAATGTCCAGCCTTCTGGCCGAGCTCTTGACCCTGGGCGGTCTTGCCTTCAGAAATAGGCTTGCCAGGTGGTGGATTTTTGAAAGTACCTCTCATACCAGGACTCAGATTCTCGAAATTGTTCTCAACCTCATTCCTCCAACTCCATTCGCTGTTCTTCGTGGCATGTTCTCCCACTGGACGCATGTAACGGCCAAGCTCTGCCTTCACGGTGACTGTGCCGGAGTTCTGAGCCTCATCACCACCCTCGATATCATCAGCTGCTATGAGCCATCCTTTACCACTTATTCTCCATTGCGTCATGGTATCTTTGACCCAGTATACTGCCTCGACTGGACCACCACCTCCCGTGCCAGATTGGCTCTGCTCACGATCGCCTTTGCCTTTTCCAGTTGCGAACATATGATAGACCTTCTCCATGCGAGCATCCGATGTGAATGTGGGGCAATCAGACTCGTAAATTGCAGGATTCTTAGGCAACTCATTGTGCTTGTTCTCCGGCAGTTGTGCCCAGAAACCACGATGGATGCATGTTCGTACACGTGGCTGACCTTCGGGAGTGACAGTAGCCAGGTAGAATTCGGCAGAAGGGCCACCTAATTTATTGACATGCTCTTCAAAGTCCTTCCTCCAAGGAGCTTGCGATATTATGGTGGGATGCTGTTGTGACATGCCGAAGGTTGAGGAGAAGCGTGCAAGACGGGTCAAAGGACGGGCAGCCAGAGTTGTATTAGCTGGGCGTTGCTTGTGAGATATTTTACTGTACTGCTCTATTATTTCCGCTTTAAAGAAGAATAAATGCCGTGCCCCTGCCCAAATTTTTAGTATCTTGAGTGAGATTCCTCCAGCTCATGACGGTTTCAATCTTCAAAAATGACATCAGTATCTCTCTAGTGCTACAAGTATTGGCCCTGCAGCCAAACCCCGATCTGTCCAAGCTGCGGACGCTTATCGGTACTGGCTTAAGCTTATCGCCCCCCTCCTTTCAGGCATCTTCGGGTTGCCCATAGCGATCAAGTCACAACTGTTGTTGCTTGCTTCGAATGCTACCACGAGAGCATACCACAAAAGAACATCTTTCGCTAGTGCAACAGCGATCCTTCCGTTTGTTTTTTATAGCAAATAGAGCAGTCGCTGCTCCTCATCCCAAGGTGAATTGACCTTTGCCTGACTGGCTTTGCAAAGCCACACTACTGTTTCGACACTCGACCATCATGGCCATCACAAACCCCTTCGCAACTACACAGACACAAAACGAGAGGATGACAATGCCAATGCCACCACCACTCCTGCATACAAGATCGGGAAATGAGTTGTACGATCGTCCGTCAACACCCACAAGCAACCATATTGTCAGCCCACAACAAACACCGCAGGGTAGTCCAAGCAAGAATCACTTCCCACCTGGAGCTCATGATCTTCCCAACGTGTTTGACAATGCTATGAAGTTGCAGCCTCTCTCACAGACACAGCCAAAATCGCCCAATAAGGCTGATCTTCATCAAGATCCTTTCGCCGTCACAGAGAAGTTTGCTAGACCAGCCAGCCCAACCCGACAATCAAACAAGGAGAATGCTCCCGGCAGCCCTACCAGGTTTGGCTATACGCAGAACCCAGCAGCATTAGCAAGAGATGCACAATACCAAAAAACAGAGACCAAACGAGGCCTACAGACACGTGGACTGACAGCAGAAGAGTTAGAAAAGCTGCAGCAGCCTAAAGTCAAGCGTCTTGCAAACGTTACGCAACTGTGTGAGTAGAACACAGGGTCGGGATGAGACACAGCTAACATGACCAGACTTCCTCGATTACTACTTCGACTTGCTTTCGTACGTGCACCAACGTCAAACCAGACACAATGCGTTTAAAGAAGCCATGCCCGCACCTCCTGCCACTCCTCAAGCTGAATATGACTCGGCACTGCACAAGTATCTAGGGCGAGAACGAGCGAATTTACGAAAGCGAAGAACGAGACTGAGACACGGTGATTTCCAGATCTTGACTCAAGTTGGACAAGGTGGCTATGGTCAAGTCTATCTGGCGCAAAAGAAAGACACGAGAGAAGTTTGTGCATTGAAGGTCATGCGCAAAAAGCTGTTGTTCAAGCTCGACGAGGTCCGACACATTCTGACAGAACGCGATATTCTCACGGCTGCAAAATCAGAATGGCTCGTCAAACTCCTTTACTCTTTCCAGGATGAGGAGCAGATCTATCTGGCAATGGAGTATGTGCCAGGTGGTGACTTTCGAACACTTCTCAACAATACTGGTGTCCTACATAACAGACATGCACGGTTTTACATCGCAGAGATGTTCTCATGCGTGGATGCACTCCATAACTTGGGCTACATTCACAGAGACCTCAAGCCCGAGAACTTCTTGATAGACGCCACCGGTCACGTCAAGCTCACAGACTTTGGACTGGCAGCTGGTATGCTGAGTCCAATCAAGATCGAAAGCATGAGGGTCAGACTCGAAGAAGTCGGGGAGACGCGTGTACCTTTTGGACTACCTGCCATAGAAGACAGATCTGTCGACCAACGACGAGAAGGATATAGGTCATTACGAAAGAGGGATGTCAACTACGCCAAGTCGATCGTCGGTTCACCAGATTACATGGCTCCTGAAGTGCTCAGAGGCGAGCAATACGACTTCACAGTCGACTACTGGTCTCTAGGCTGCATGCTCTTCGAAGCCCTAGCAGGATACCCACCATTTGCTGGTGCTACTGTTGACGAGACATGGCAGAACCTGAAGAGGTGGCAGAGAGTGCTGCGTAAGCCACAATACGACGACCCCAACTATTTTCTGAGCAAGCGAACTTGGGATTTAATCACGAGACTGGTCGCAGCTAAGGAGCAAAGATTCAAGAACATCAACGAGATTCACAAGCACGAATACTTCGCAGAGGTCGATTTCGATACATTGAGGGAGCAGAAAGCACCATTCGTGCCTGAGCTCGATTCAGAAACTGATGCTGGCTATTTTGACGACTTTAGCAATGAGGCTGATATGGCTAAGTACAAAGAAGTGCATGACAAACAGCGTGCCCTAGAAGACATGGCAGAGCGTGATGAGAAGATGGGCAAGGGCCTCTTCGTTGGCTTTACATTTAGGTATGAAACATTGATGCTTTGCCCTATCAATGGACTAACCCGAATACAGACATCGAAAGCCGGCTGTTGAAGCTGACGGCAACAAGCCTGCAAGCCCAAGAAAACAGATTGATGAAAACACCTTTGGCACAATCTTTTAGCGGTTTACGTCGTGTGTTCGCCTGTTCAAGGTGGGAAGAACTCGGCTGAGAAAATGATGCTGATCGACGTGTTATTGTTTCGATACAAACGAAGGGAATGAAAAGCTTTTATGAACGGCGTTGAGGATGGGATGAAACAAACTTTATGTTTTGGTGCTCGATTTGAGGACTGTCGTGCATGTTGTATTACTAGGAACAACTTTATTGAGCAAAAGTCTAGGATGTTGGACATCCTTCCTTGATTGATATCCGCAAAGCCGAACTCCTTATCTGACGTTTTGGGAAGTACGGAGTAAAATATATCCATTTGCAATCGAAGAGGCTCGTCAGACTTACTCTATCCAGACTCAACGAAACTGTGCCTACCCAGGCATGATTCAGCTTGCACCCTTCCTTGCACACCATACAATTCAACACTCGACCATCTACCGTCAAACGGCGTTTGCCTTGCATTCGGCTATAGCGCGCGTCTCAATCATGCATGCAACCAAGATCCACTAACATCGTTGCGTCCGCCTCAGCTAACTTCCTTTCGCGATCATGCCTACCCTCTGTGCTTCTATTGAGTGCTTTGCTTCTCTGCTTTTACAAATGTGAGGAGAAAGCAATCCTTGCTATTCTATCGGCTCGTCCTCGCTTGATGATGAGGACTACTCACAATGATCCAATCTTATAACTACCAACCTTTTCAAAAACCAACGCAAGAAATCAGGCTACTTACTGTTCTAGGCGGTGAGGATGAAGAAGAAATACACATTGATTTGACAAACTTCAATCGAGACGCTGTCGCCTACGAATATGATGCTATATCCTACACATGGGGCCAACCCGGACCGTCGTACGCAATCTACATTGACGGCAAGGCTCTGGAATTGAGGCAAAATGCTTATCTGTTTCTGAAACATCTTAGGAAGACGAGGATTACAAGAAGAAAGATCTGGATTGATGCTATATGTATCGATCAGCAGAATATCAAGGAGAAAGAAGCTCTAGTACCTGGGATTGGCCAGATTTTCCACAAGGCTGCCACAGTGCTAGTGTGGTTTGACTGGACAAGTATAAATGTTCATCTAGAGCCCGAGGTCATTGATCTCTTCGCTTCTGCTGACGATACCACCATATGCTTCCTTCACGATTTGCGCACGCGATTGCCCAACGTTCAAAATCTACAATTGCTGCACGATAAGCTCATGATGTGTACATACCATACGTACTGGAATCGACTGTGGATTGTACAGGAATTAGCGCTAGCGCAATGTGCATGTTTCGTGTTCGGGAGGCAACTTGTTCCCGCGGCTGCTATAGCGAACATGAGAATCTGGTGTTGGGGTCGCGGACAAAGAGTTTGACCGGTGGTATACTGGGTTCCATAAAGCTACAAATAGTAGTGAATACGTCTACTCAGACTTCGATCCTGGCTTTATGTTTCCGAGTATGCAATCTCTGAACGGTCAAAGAGATTTACATCAATTACTGTCACAATATGGCTTGCAACAATGCCAAGATCCACGGGACAAGATATACGGTCTTCTGTCCTTGGTGACCATCGGCGGCGCTCCTCGTGTTGACTATAGTATTAGCGTTGAAGTGCTTTTCACCCAGACACTACGGTGTCTTGCGACCAACTCGTGCAACGCCGGAGATTTCCATTCACAATTTGGAGGCGAGCAAGTTTCAGCTCTAGTAAATGCTCTTCAATTACACTCGGAAACGTTTCCAGCTGCAATAACTGAGCTCCATCCGAACATGGCCGAATCGATCCTGGCACAACGTTTCGAGCTCGCGCTACGGCCAAAGAGCCTTGCACAACAACTTGCAACAGTCACCCCGTCGGAACGGGTACACGATCAGGTACCTGCCACGCCCATTCTCAGATTTGGACGCAGAACTCGCAGGCAGTCTTTGACAGAGATAGATATTGCATATACGACCTTGCTGTGCAAGGCGCCACCTTTGATACTCGGTATAAAAATCCTCCGGTCACTTTTGACCCAACATCATGCTTGCTATATTGTCACCTAGGCAATGGAAAATCCAGTCTGATTCTTGCTTGGGACCGTGAGCGAGCTCACGTAAAGCATCTTGTTGATTCTGGTGGCACGTTACTTAACGGAAATTATGATTTCACTATGAACAACAAGGTTGTTACTACCAAAGGAGAATTCATTGGCAACATCGAAGCTCAGCTCAATTCGTCCGATACCATCAAGGGAATGTGGTATGGACGGATAGACAAGGTCGATCTGCAGCTTTCTACCTTAGACCTGTTGTGTTACGGTGAGTCCTTGACTGGTACCGTTCCACCTAGTATAGGTTTGCACTTTCTTTGACAGCAATCTAGGCATGATAAGCGGGTCATAAAGTGGTGCGCAGCGAAGAAGTATAGTCTCGTGGTATCTAATCATGATCGGTAGGGTCAGCTGCAAGCTATATCGACATATACCTAACACTAAGCCATCTGCGCATTCTGATCCGTCCTTTCGTGCACGTAGCTTACTGAAGTTCTTCTCCGTGTTGAAATCCTCGTCTATATTTCTCTGTCGTCGCTCCACAGCTCCTTCATCCCAATTCCTTCACTGTAAGTCAGTCGTTGCACGACTTCCAGTCCTTGTCACATCCGCATTCGCCTTGCCCGAATCATCACCCAGCCGATATCTCCTGCGTATGCCGGTCAGTTCTTTTCCGAGCTCTGCTTCCCAAATCTTCGGCACGCATTGTGTTGAGTTGAGGCCGAGGCCGAGGCCAACGGCATCACAGATCGGTTCCGCTAACTTCATACACGATAGGTTCCAGGTTGATGTTGTGCTAGCTCATTAGCATATTATATCCTAGTTCGATCTGTAGGTTATGGCTTTTGGTCGCAAATCTCGCCAGAGAAAATTCACTTGCGCAATCTCACTTATAGGGTTAATGCCATTTGTAACGTTCCGTTTTGACTTGATGTTAGCGAGCTGCTCATACTCGACGTGCATACAGTGATCGCAACTCATCTCAAGCAAACGTTTCGGGAGGTAGAAAAAGATCGTCACGAACGTGGTGGAGCCATCAGTCGGCTGCTATAAACGTCGTAAGAAACAGAACTTTGATCATGTTCGACGTGTTCAATCAGGCTGCTCCTCGACTGCGCTGAAGGAAGCATTTGAGATAGCCGATTGCAACGTGGTAATCATCAATCGTTCTTCAACCTGTATTCGGCCACCTTCGCTCGAAAGACGCTATTGTGTCCCGGATTGTTTCCTCAAAGTCTCTGAATCGATCGATCCCAAGTGCTTGATATGCCTTCACAGCCTTGACAGTAGGCTCGCAATTGGGCCAACCATAATCATAATCCGCACCATCTTGTCCCTTCAATGCATATCCCTTTCCAGGCTCGCCTACTATGATTCTGCTTCTCACACCATCATCATCCTTGCAGACAATATCCCTGATGCAGTCGGCAAAAGCTTGAGGAGGCGCCTTGCCGTTCGTGGCAAGATATCTCTCACCGCCAGCTTCCTCCGGATTCTCGAAGACCCAAACATGCAGGGCTGCAACGTCACGTACGTCGATATACGATGCACCACCGATCTGCATAGGCAACTTGTCCTCTGCCTTACACTTCCCAATATAGATATTCCACACTGGCGAAAGCGTCTCGTTCAGCTTCTCCGGAACGTCCGGCCAATTCACAGGCGGCCCCATGCAAACACCAGGATTGATACTCGTGCATGCTGGACCGATCCATTTCCCATCGAGCTTAGTTTTCTCCTTCACAAAATCCCACATCCATTTTTCTGCAACAGCTTTACTAGCTCCATACGCAACCATAGGCAGGAACTTTCCCGTAGCATCACGTGCAGCCTGTTCGCTTGTCCTCGCGACTTTCTCGCCAGTCAGATTCCAATCCTGTTCACTGTAGGCACGATTCTCGCTGCCACCTTCGGCGACGGAAGGATATCTCCATTT
The DNA here is from genome assembly GCA_022813495.1 of Pasadenomyces melaninifex. NCBI lineage: Eukaryota > Fungi > Ascomycota > Dothideomycetes > Pasadenomyces > Pasadenomyces melaninifex. The sequence goes on from JAKLMI010000001.1 coordinate 538,951, forward strand.
ATCGACCACAGCAGAAATAGAGCTCAGCTGAATAAAGCTCGTTATCTGACCACCGGATCTGTTGTGCTCGTAAGCAGATGTAAGTATATTCCTTACTCCGCCGATCGATGGAGTGAAGTAGGCATCGACGGTAGTCAAACTCCAATCTACTGGACTGGCTGTGTGAATGATGCCGTGCACGCCCTTCACTGCGTCATCGAAGGCGCCTGGCGCTGTAATATCAGTAACGACAACGTGCTTGAGACGGCCTGTGTGGGCGAACGGCGTAAAGGCGGGCTGTGAAAGGAGCTTCTCTAGATGTCCTGCACTTCGTGACGTTCCGAGGACGGTGTAGCCTCGACTTAGGAGTAGTAGTGCTATATGACTAGCTATGTAGCCGCTGACTCCTGTTAAAAGGATGGTCTTGTGGCCATTCGAGGCCTGTCTAGCCGGTATAACATCTGATATGGGATAGCTGAAAGGCGGCGATGCTGATTGTTTCTTTGACGCCATATTGAACAGCGATAGCGTCAGAAGAGCTTGTATGGTGACAGTGCTAAGATGACTCTGAGATGATCTTTGCTGACAAGGCTTTCATCGACTCTCTCTCCGGGCGTTAGCCATCTGTATGGTCTACTGATCGTCGCTCTTCTTTCAATTGCTGTTCATCGTCAACATGCAGGGGTGAGCATTCGAAGTCAAGTCAATACTGAGAGTCATCTGCTGGATTCTTTCAATGTGAGCATGCTCTATTATGACGACGTTACTACACTCTACCCTCTACTGTCTATGGATAAGGTCTTGGCATTCAGCATGGAGAATCAAGCAGCAATACGAATCTGAGACGAATGAAAACCTGGAACGGAGACCGCCTTTGAATGAGTGAAGGTGTAATTTATCTTAACAATCCAGCTCATTATATGAGCTGGGTATCTCGACACATAAAGTTAATGCCCAAATGCGCCGTCCTCTATGCATATCGCGTTCATATTCATCGCATACTAGGACGCGTCTTCTACATCCCGCTGTCCTCGTCGTCAAGCTGTAAACAGCTCCAGAAACGAAAAGTTCCAACCAGGTCCCAACGCAAGTCCCGACAACTCCTTGCTAAGTCCAGCTGATTCGGATGGCCTGCGTGCTCTCAATCTAGGTTTTTCTTCACGTTCCTAACGCGAATAGACACCGTACTGACTCTGCCAGCCGACCAGTTCGCCAAGCAACGTTTCCATCATCTGGCCGCTTGCCATCGTCGCAAAATCAGAGTCAGGCGTAAACTTCACTTTACCATCTTCCGTCGACTCTTGCAACCCTGCTGTTACAGCTTCTATGAGTTTGCTTGATGGCATGCTGGTCACAGACGCATGCAAGCTAGGAGTGCTATCTCCTTTTCCACTGTTACTTGACCTTGTGTTGCTCCCACTATTTGATGGCGCATTCGAATTATTTGACTTGTTCTGCTGCGTCTGCATCTGGGTCACGAACTCGAGAATGGCAGCCACACGCTTCTTCATCTCATTGAGGGAAGTGCGACCGGAATGTACCTTGGGTCGTGCACGAGTGCTTTCGCCATTGCCATAGGGCGAGGCTCTCCCATTCCTGTCTTGCGAATTTGACCGATGTGGTGTATCAGTTTCGTCCCTGTTTCTCGTGTACTGGTTCCTTCCCACTCTTTTACGTGGTCCACCCTTTAGCTTAGCTTTGCCTGGCTGCGGCGTGTCCCCTTTGCCTTTGCCTGGTCTTGTCTCTACAGCTTTTGATGGAGAAAGGCCAGGAGTGGGCGGTGGTGAATCGTCTACTCTCCTTCGTTCTGATCTTGCATTGCGTTTGCTTGCAGCTTCTGCTCTTTGTGCTGCAGCTTCTTGCTTCTGCCTTTCACGTAGCTCTTTCTCGCGATTGTTTCTAGCTGCTGCACCACGAAGTTTGGTGCCATTCTTGCCAAGGATGACCCTATCGCCGTCCGGGGAAGGACTTTTTGAGGCTTCTGTATTGCTCGAGCCTGTTCGTCGCCTCTTGTTTGACGGTCGTCGACTGCTGACCAGTTAGCTTTTTGTTCTGGTGGGGATGTCCAAACCTACTCTTCACTCTCTTCTCGACTTCTCTTGCCTAAAGTGCCGTCGTGTTTGCTTTCTTCTATTGCTTGTCTTAGCATCTCGTCCTCATCATAAGCACCTCGACTGTTCATGGTGGCCCGTCTTTTTGTGCTTTGGAACGCCTTCTCCTTTAGCTCTTTCAGCTTGGCCTGATCGGCTGGTGTTAGCGATGTGTTACGTATGGCACCTTCTAGGACAGGTAAATAATTGGAGGATCGTGCATTGCTGGATGTGTGTCAGTTACTGCTCTAGAAATTTGCGCGGGGCTGAGAAGACCACACTTACAGACTGGTGGGCTTGATTACTTTGTGAAACTCTGGCTTGCATTTTTCGCAGAAGTACTCGTCTGGTATGATTGACTCATCATGTATTCCCAGACAGCCACCATGTTGCCATACGTGGCATTGATCGCACTGGACGAAAAAATTGCCCATGTCTTCCTGAATTGCTGGCAAACATCAGTAAATCAGGCCGAAAACTCGATACTGTCTTGCTATACCTGCTGGTCCAAACTGGTCTTTTATGCTTAGACTGGGTCCAGGATAGTCTGCATGTCCACAGATACACCTGGTTATGTCGTCTTCAAGAACTTCACTATCTTCGGGCTGACTCGCCGCCGGGTATTTCATTGGCTTCTCTACTGCCTCACCACGCCGACTTCGACGTGGTGCAGGCTCTTCTCCACGTGGCATGGTTGATGTCAAAACTTTGATCCTGCGAGATACCGGTGCTACAGCCACTCATAGAGTGATTCCAGTGCACCTCAATGGTTGGTTTACTTCTGTATGCTCGAGGGTATATGCGAGTTGGCCGAGAGCGCTTAAGATGACTGCGTCGATCGAAGTAGTGGTGCTTGCGAGTTTCTTGACGACAGTGCTTGATCGAGAAGAGTTCGGCTCAAACTCCCGGTATTGCAAGATCTTTTCGCAGAGTCCGACAAGCAGAATTAGCAGTGTAATCGTTGCTTGGTATTGTGGTGCAGAACCAAGAAGACCGTTTGTGGCTCGAGCCAATACAGCAAGGGAAATGAGCACAGAAGGAAAGCTTGATCCAAATCGAGTTCAAGACTTGCTTTGCAGCGCCGACGATGCTATAGTCTGGTTCGGCTTAAAGACTCGCTGGCGCAACCTCGTCTTCGCAACACCTGCGAGTCTCCAATTGGGCGGATTTTACTCCACCCATTCTTCTCTCTTTGCTTGATATTAGTAAGTAGTGCTCAACGCCTACAGCTGGTAGATTGCTATCCTACTTCCTTCGAGTCAAGCAACGATCTTGCTTCTGGGAAGCAGACGGACAGCCAGTGCCTGCAAGATTCTGTGTTTCGAGCCATATGCAGCTTTCACAGTCTACTGGGACTGTGGGAAAACAGGCAAGACGCGAAATGGAAGGAGCTTTGACGTCATTCAGCGCTAACAACGCGTGCTTTTTGTTTTGCTGTGTTGGGCAAGTGCGACTCAGTCATTACATACCTACCTACCTCAGCTCGGTACACACTATGTTACCAACCTACACATATTTTACGCCACCACATCAGTACTATCATACCAACAGCGGCTGTGTCTTCTGGAGATTTCAAATATTGAACATTTGGCTGACTACGCTATAGATGTCTCTTCGAGGTTTTTCTCACTATCGCCTTCAGCTGCATTTTTGCCTGCCCACTCCTTCTTCACGCGTTGAATCCGGCTTTCGAGGACTTTATCTGTGTTGATGTTCATGGCTTTCATCCACCTTGGGTCAAGATTGTCCACACTCAAGTATGGACTCACATCATTCTTTTCGACGAGGTCACGTACTGTGCCCATACCCAAGAATGCCCAACGATTCTTCTTCGCAGGACCTAGATACGATATATGGAAGTCCTCATATCGCGGTTCCCGGATTGCTTCGATATAATGCAATGAGCTGCCAGGCCACACCGCATTGACACGACCAGTTTCGTTATTCTTGTACCAACTCCTGCAAGAATCGGTCCAGACAGTGTGTCTGATCCACTCTTGAGTATGCTCGTTGAACTCATCTGTGATGTCTTGACGTGGGGCTATGCTGCAGATGTATTCTGTTTGAATTTTCTTGATATATTTCAGAGCGTATTGTGATACATATGCTAGTGGTCCCATCACACTCCCGTTCTCAACAGGCCTGGCCACTATTAGTATTGCGTATGTTGAAGAGCAGAGCAGAACTTACCAAGTAGGACCAATGAAGGTCAGGAAGTTTGGGAAGTCAGGAATAGCCAGACCGAGATAGCCTTCAGGACACTGTTTCCACTTATCGGCGAGATCAATGCCTCCCTGCCCAACGATCGGGAAGCGCGGTCGGTAGCTAACATCGAATCCGGTAGCGCAGACGATGGTATCACACTCGCATCTCGTGTCATCTTTACCAATAACACCACTCTCGTCAATTTTAACCACCTCTGTGAAGTGAACGTCCACATTTTCTTTCTGGATCGCGGCCATGTATGGATCACCTGGCGTGATTCTTCGGCAGCCAAAACCGAACTCTGGTGTGAAGCCCTTGAGCAAGCGCTCGTCCTTGATGTGCTCCGCCATTCTAGCTTTCAGCATTTTCTGGCCTTCTGCCTGGCCCATGCTGTTCTTATAGAAGCCACCCCAGAGTCCGTTGACTTGGTCTTCGATGCTCTTAGCATGCTCGACCAGCTTCTGAGGATCTTCATGGAACTCTTTCTTCTGTTCAACAGTGTATTCGTGGTTCTGACCATAATTGTCGGCGATCTGCACAAACCACACACCTGTCCTCACAAATACGTCCATATGCTTCACATGAGGCTGCATAGTAGGGACAGTCTGGATGGAGCTTGCACCTGATCCAATGACGACAACACGATCCTTCTTCCACTCTTCGGCTTGATAGTTCTCCGGCCATCGGGCGGTGTGCACAATCCGACCCTTGAATTTGTCCATACCTTCAATGCTTGGCCACTTGAAATTATTCAGGATACCGGTTCCATGAAGCAGAACGTGGCAGTGGTCGTCAAACAATCGTGTCGATCCGTCAGGCTTGGTCTCTTTGATTTTCACGAGCCATTCTCCGGAGTCTTGCTGCCAATAGCAGCCAACGATCTCATGGTTGAAGTGCATGTGTTTGCGCAGGCCCCAGACCTCACACACCTTGTCGAGATACTTCCAGATGTCAGGACTGTACGAGAAAAATCGTGGCCAATCTGGGTTGAGCGCAAAGGGTAGGGTATATGCATGCGAAGGAATATCGCAAGCACATCCTGGATACCTATTCTCTAGCCAAGTGCCACCGATGTCAGTATTCTTGTCGTAGATTACATGCTCCACATTTTCAAGCTCTTTCTGTATGTAGTACGCATTCATGATACCTGTCACACCGGCACCTATGCTTAGGATCCTAAGCTTTCGAACGGTTGGCGCGTGCATGACAATGTCAGGAATCTCATATTTCGGGTCTCGAGGCACGCCATTGTTGGCATAGCCATCAGTTTGAAAGTTAGCTAGGGCATTAATATCTGGTGCCATGATTAGTCTTTTGGTAAGAGGACAGTTATCGAGATCTACAGAACAAAGCCGGCGCGGACAGCTTATATTGCTACTGAAAATCCGGCCACCATCAGATCACCTGAGTAAATTCGAGCAGGCTCGCCATAATCAGGAGTGTGAGAGGCCTGACTCAACATCGTCGATTCAAGCATTAATGATAGACACAATTGGAGATGTGCTCGAACAGGGCATTTGCCTCGAATTCAGATTTGGAGATTCAGGCACGTTACCGAGGCTGAAGAGCTCACCAGTGCAATCATTGTCATTGTAGTGGGATCTGATATCCTGGTCTGTGCACTAATGGGTTTCTTCGCTTGTTGATGCACAAGCTTGGGGGCTAAAGTCGACCGGAGTCGACGCATTCCGGCAGTGGGTGTGATCCCGTACAGAGGCGACCAGTGACTAGAGCCACGACCTGCCGTTGTGATCGACTGCGGATTCTGTGCAACAAGAACAGCGACCTCTCCGGCACATCAAACATTACTGAAGCATCACCACGTCAGACTGAAGAAAGACCCGACGATGCGTGGAATATGGATGCCTAGCATAATTCGTCGAGACAGATATTGAGGCTTCCCAGGTAAGCCACAATGTGACATCGTTAGAAATGGTAGTCAGCGACAAAATGTAAGGCTCGAACACAATGCCGGCTTTTCAGTAAGCACCCTCAAGCCGCAGATCCCGCGAACTTCGACCTATGGAGATTGTGAATTCACCTTGCTCGGGCATGATCCAATTCTGCTGCACAACAGACCAGTAACTCAAATCCTTGCGGGTCAAGTACATTTCCACCGTCTTGGCTTCTTTCGCGCGCAAGTCGATCTTGTCAAAATTCCGAAGGACACGCACGGGCATGTTGATGGGCTCTCGACTGACAGGATCAGTGATATTCTTCGGAAAGCTGAGGTAAAGTTGCACTACTTCATGGCCTCTTCGAGAGCCGGTGTTTGTGATCTCTGCTGAAATCTTGATGTGGTTCTCAAACAGAGATGGATTTCCGCCTTCGCCGCCACCCGCTGGGCTGGGCTCACGTGCTGTGTTATATCCTGTTGGATAAGGATACTGCCCGTTACGAACCTGTTTCGCGCTCGTGATCCAGGGATAGACGTACTTGCGCAATCGCCGAAAGCCTTTTGGGAACACGGCATCTTCAGCATCCAAAGGCTGGTCCGGGTATGTTGGAGCAGCTAAGTCGGTAGGACGAGGGCCTGGCATGGAACTTTTCCCCTTCAGAACCTCTACTTTCAGTTTTGCGTACTCGAAAGTTGTGTACGATAGGCCATATCCAAACTCATATCTTGGTAGCACCTCGTGCTTATCAAAATGACGATAGTCGATGAAAAGACCTTCCGTAAAATCGACCTGAGGGACGATGTGATTCGGATAATACAAAAGAGGTGCCGTCGCTCCATAATCTGCGAGGCTTCGACCAATTGTATAAGCGAGTCTGCCGCTAGCATCAACTCGACCAAACAAAACATCAGCAAGAGCATTGCCGCTCTCTTGTCCCGGCAGATTAGCGTATACTATGGCTTTGACATTGGGATGATCAGCAAACGCTTCCATGATGACTGGACCGACAGAGTGGATAACCACGATGACCGGGCCACCGCAATGGGACGAGACATCTTGAATGAGCTTGACGCCATCCTTCTGCAACTCAAGATCGTTGCGATCACCACGAACACCGTTCCATGCTAGATGTCCTTCGCCGGCGTCCGCATTCGCGAATACAAGACAAAGATCTTGCTCCTGTAAGCTTTTCCTATCAGCACCTTTCAGGTTGTTCTGGAGAATCCGTGACAGGTCAACGCTGCCTGCATCAAACGATTTGTGAAGAGCCATGAAAGGGTCGATGAGATATGGAAATTCGGCAGCTCCACTACCCCAGCCAACAGCTAAAGTTCCCATATTGCAAGCACGATCAGCACAACGATTTGGACCACCTTCCAGAGGACCGCCGTCTTCGCCAACTACCACGACTTTGGCTCTTCGATCGAGCTTCAGCTCCCTCATGTGGTAATTCAGTGGCAGGAGATCGTCTCGGTTCTTCAACAGAACTATACCCTCGTGTGCAACTCTTCTTGCAATCTTACGCGAATCGGCAGTTGAGGTTTCTATGAATTGATTGACTACTCCGGTGTCGTTACTATCAATTGCGGCGTCGTGCCATTTGCCAATAGTTTCGTTAGTCCAGGAGGAGAAGTTGGGAACATCGTTCTCCCAGCTATCCTGGCCAACCTGATACCATGCTGCCACGATACGCGTTGCCATGTCGTTCAGCCTTTCCTCTGGGACTGAACCGTTCAATACAGCTAAGGTAAGCTGTTCCCCGAAGAAAGACTTACCATCCTGCCAGAATTGGCCATCTCCAGGCATCGACATGTCAAGACCCGCAAGAGCACTTGCAACACCAGACCGCTGTGCAAGCCAATCACTTTGCACGTAGCCTTGGAAACCGAGCATGTCTTTCAGCACACCATTGAGTAGCCAGGAATTTTGGCAAGCATATGAATTGTTGACCATTTGGTATGAGCACATGACTGATGCCACTCCCGCTCGCACCGCTTCCGCGAACGGCCAGGCGTATACCTCATGTAAAGTTCGGTCGTCGATATTTGAAGACAGCGCTTCTGGTAGACCCCATTCGAAAGACTTTCTGAAGTGCTCCTGCTCGTTGCCGACATAGTGCTTCGCGGTTGCTTGCACACCCTGGGACTGAATACCTTTTATGGTTTCAGCAGCTGCGATAGCTTGTAGCACGGGATCAGATCCAAAGCCTTCCCAGTTCCTGCCACCAGCTGGATTACGTCCTAAGGGTCCCATTGCCGGACCAAGCAGAACATTCACACCTTTCAATCGTGCCGCTCGACCATGAGCTTCGCCGCGTTTCCGCATGAGCTCTTTGTTCCAAGTCGAGCCAACAGTAATTCCAGCTGGAAAGGAATCGGCATGATCGGCAAACCTGATTCCCAGCGGTCCATCTTGCAAGCATAAAGCAGGAAAACCAATATCTCCAGCTTTGCCAGTGCTACCAACGCATAGATCCATGGCCCATCCTGTGCCGGTAGTGATGTTAACCTTCTCGACAAGAGTCATTTGCTCAACGAGCTTTTGTGCTTTTGCATAGCTATCTGCCCAGGCAGGCAGGGTACCACCAGCCGGCGAAGGGTACCATGGTGGTGACTGTCCATCGATGAGACCTTTCTTATAAGCCAGATAGCCACCACTGACGACTATCAGAAGTGCTAAAATTGCGAAAGCTGCGCTTATAGCTATACATGATCTCGATAGTCGATTGCAGGCGCATGAGGTCCTGGCTTTGCTTTGTCGCTTGGATTCAGGGGTAATCAGTAAGCCAGATTTTGCATCATCGTCATCTTCAGAATGTACACTGTCCGTATACTTGGCAAGAGGCGTGCTGTCGACGTCCTGGTTGTCCTCGTCAGCCACGATCCTATATGCTCCATGACGCGCCATGCTTCATCTACGGCTTACAAGCGTAGTACTATCTGAACATGAACATGGTCACGACTCCACCTCAACGACACGATGAGCTATTCCTTTTCGAGCGCTCTCTTTTATAGGGTCTATCCGATGCCGTGCTTGTTTGGTGAGAAACGCAACACATAGTTGAAGTACAGCACGTAGCGATAACACTTAATAATCTCTCCATAATCAGATGACTCAAGAAACGAATATCATCTGGCTTCAAGTTGTGCTGCTAACAATGTGCTTACGAAATAGAAGAAAATTGGCATAACAGTCGAGGGCCGGATGTTCCCGACTATGTCCTTGAGGCAACCAGGCTGAAACCCAATTCGGATATAACCAGCCTCTTACCGAGGGTCGAGCTGTGCCATGAGCTGGCGGAAAAAGGTAGCAGCCGGCCGTTGAAAACAATGCGAAATCGCTTGAGCTTGGTAAAGTCTGGCTAGACGAAAATAGAGCTGTGCTATAGGTTGCAGGAGCTACTGCTATATCAAAGACACAAATTTTGCAAGCTCTGTCCACGACAGTCTCTTGAACCTCAAGAATTCTTTGCTTACGTGGGGATCAACTTTGAATAGAAATGTTGACCTCTACGGTGCTCAAACGTGCTCCTTTACGACGACTAGCTACCAGTGTTGTTACTGCCACCTCTCGAGCCTCTCCCTCGATACGACCCACAGCGCAGTCGAGCAGACCTACATCATTGTTTCAGCCTAGACTCGCAGCCAGCTTCAGTATGTCTCATACACAAAAAGCCTCTCACCCCTCAAAAGCTCCCCCAGCTGAATACGATCCCGAGATCAAGGACATTGCAAGCTATGTCCACAATTACAAGATCGACTCGGAGGTAGCGTATGACACTGCGAGGTATATCTTGCTTGACACCATTGGCTGCGGTCTTGAAGCCCTAAGATTTCCACAATGTACAGCTGTGCTCGGTCCGATTGTGCCAGGAACTACTGTGCCAAATGGAACAAGAGTGCCAGGTACGCCATACCAGCTTGACCCTGTGAACGGTGCATTCAATATTGGTGCTATGATTAGATGGCTCGATTACAATGATTGCTGGCTCGCTGCAGAATGGGGACATCCTTCTGACAACTTGGGTGCTATCTTGGCCGTTGCAGACTGGATCTCACGAACCAACAGAGCTGGAGGCAAACTAGGAAATGGCAAGATTTTGACCATCAAGGACGTCCTCGAAGGTATGATCAAAGCACATGAAATCCAGGGTTGCCTTGCGCTTGAGAACTCGTACAACAAGGTTGGTCTTGACCACGTCGTGTTGGTCAAGGTCGCTTCAGCTGCTGTCGTTAGCAAGATGCTTGGCTTGAATGAAATGCAGACTCGGGACGTTGTCACTCAGGCTTGGGTCGATGGCCAGTCTCTTCGAACATACCGACACTCTCCAAATACCATGTCTCGCAAGTCTTGGGCTGCTGGTGATGCTTGTCAACGTGCTGTCAACCTTGCGATCAAGGTCAGCCAGGGCCAATCTGGCGTGCCAACTGTCTTGTCAGCGCCGGTCTGGGGCTTTTACGACGTCCTGTTCAAGGGCAAGAAGTTCGAATTTCAGAGACCATATGGCAGTTACGTTATGGAGAACGTGCTCTTCAAGGTCTCATATCCAGCCGAATTCCATTCGCAGACTGCTATTGAGTGCGCGCAGAAGATCAATAAGACCCTCGCATCTATGGGTAAGTCTGCCAAAGACATCAAGGAAATCACAAACAGAACGCATGAAGCTTGCATTCGAATCATCGACAAACAATTCAAGCCTATGGACAACTTCGCTGATCGTGATCACTGTGTGCAGTACATGGTGGCCAATATGCTCGTGTTCAACCGTCTGGAGGCCACAGATTATCTGGATGAAAGCGAGGCTGCTCAGTCAGAATTACTTGAAGACCTCCGGAAGCGGATAAAGTGTGTAGAAGACCCACAATTCACCAAGGATTACCACGACCCAGAGAAACGAACCATCTCGAATGCTTTGACTGTCACTCTGAACGATGGCACAGTATTGGACGAGGTCGTTGTTGAAGCTCCTCTTGGCCACAAGTTGCGACGAGACGAAGCCAAGCCAGAAATCTTGGCTAAGTACAAGAGACATTTGAGCCACCATTTCCCAGAAGAACACATCAGCAAATTGGTCAATCTGAGCACGGATGCTAGCAAGATCGACTCGATGGAAGTCGACAAATATGTTGACCTCTACGTCAAGGACAAAATGGAGTGGTAAGGATGGACTTTGTGGGTTTCTGAATTTCCGCGAAAGTGAGCAAAGGATCATCTACTAGATTGAACATAACATGCAGTCTTGGCAGGTTGTGCGTCTTGGCCCAAAACAATATGCGTAAAGAGCTACGTGTAAATTATCACTGTGAATATACGTGCAACCTTGTCTCTGAGAGGTGTCTTGCTGCAGAGGTATGGAGCGCTGCAGACAGAGCTGTAGCAATTGTTCCATGTTCTGGCCACATGGTCCTCACCATCAGTACGGACTATCTGGGTATCAACAGCCATTCGAGAGATCGTTTCACTGCACGAAGTGGGCAGAATGTCCATATTTCTCGTGATCATGATATCGTATACTCAGCCACAATTTTGCTTGAGGCGCATGCTAGAGACTCGTACGGTAGCAGATGCTTCCGCTTAGATCAGTGCTTTTCACATCTTGGTCCCACCCAGAGCACATGGATGTGCGGGATTGGAAGAGCAACTTCTCAGTATGGCGTTCATAGACCTCAATTCTCCCCAAAATCAAACGATGTGATCGACCATCAGGTCTCAGATCTGACACCCTGTCTGAAACACTCTGCGTTGCGCAGCTCCTAGTACTAGGCAACGGTGGACTTGACTGGGTTCCTGGCTTGTCCGCTACACGTGCTGTCGACCATTAACCGCTGTGAGTGGCTCTTGCGCCCTGTAAGCCCCATGTGACGAAGCTACTAATAACGCTTATTTTGCATGTTCTAGGCATTTGCCGCAGATGTAGCAGCGCGTCGCTCTTGCTTCTTCATGAACATAGAAAACACCACAGTACAGTGTCATAGGATATACGTATCTATTGGATAGACGAATAACTCGAGGAGCAGTGTCGGGTTCTTAATCTCAGACTTTCTAGTGTACGAGACTTGCAATTGGGTCCTGCTGTTACGACGGAGTACAAGCCACAACGAGCCTCGATTCTCATGCAGATGCTGCATAATCCGCCCCATCTGAGCATCCTCCAGCTGAAGGGAACACGGACTCGGGCTGCTTGCAGTGGTCGCACTTGACAGGCTACTCCGTTGGGACTTCTGCGAAAGTCGCTGTAACAAGCCCAGCAGAAGACAGATGGAAGACGCCAGGTGATAGATATCAGATACGCAGGAGTACACGACATCGTTGTGGTGCTCACTCGCTGACTGCCTTCTACCTCGTAATGCCTCTTGTTGACGCCATAGACACGTCCTCGCTGCATTTACTCTATGCAGCACACACACTTGTCGCTCGCAATGAGACAACAAACTCTACCTCCTCCTCCACCGCGGATAGCCGGCCTCCAGTGTACAAAGTCATAGGTCTATCTCTGGCAATTGCTTCCGGTCTGTTCATTGGTATATCGTTTGTACTGAAAAAGGTCGGCTTGTTGAAAGCCAATGTCAAATACAACGAAGAAGCAGGTGAAGGCTATGGGTATCTCAAGAACGCATACTGGTGGGGAGGTATGACATTGATGATCGTGGGCGAGGTCTGCAATTTCGTGGCATACGCATTTACAGACGCAATATTGGTCACTCCACTGGGCGCTTTATCAGTGGTGGTTACCACTATCTTGAGTGCGATATTCTTGAAAGAGCGGTTGAGCTTTGTCGGCAAGGTCGGGTGCTTTAATTGTATTATCGGCTCGGTGGTGATCGTTCTCAATGCGCCAGAACAAAGCGCGGTTGCGGACATACAAGAGATGAAGCATTTTGTGATTGCGCCAGGCTTCTTAACCTACGCTGGAGTCATCATATTGGGAAGCATCTTTATTGCCCTTTGGGTGGGTCCGCGCTATGGCAAGAAGAGCATGTTCGTGTATTTGAGTGTGTGCAGTTTCATTGGGGGTCTCAGCGTTGTGGCAACTCAAGGGCTGGGTGCCGCTGTTGTTGCTCAAGCCAGCAAAGGTCACCAATTCAACCAGTGGTTTCTGTATGTGCTCCTGGTCTTCGTGGTCGGTACGCTGTTGACAGAGATCATTTACTTAAATGTAAGTGCTGGGTGGATTTGTGAAAGATCCAGCTAATCGTCATCTAGAAAGCACTCAATATCTTCAACGCGGCGCTCGTGACACCGACTTACTATGTATTTTTCACCAGCACAACAATCATCACATCTGCCGTTTTGTTTCGAGGCTTTCACGGAACAGCAGTGACGATTGCTACGGTCGTCATGGGCTTCTTGGTGATCTGCTCGGGAGTCGTTCTACTCCAGCTCTCGAAATCTGCCAAAGATGTGCCAGATGCTGCAATCTTCAAGGGTGATCTTGATCAAGTACGAGAGGTAGCGGAGCAAGAAGCCGATGAGACGGATCCGAAAGCAGATGCAATTCGTGGTGCTGCCTCAATCATCAGACGACTTTCGACCCCGAGGCGACAAATGGAACAGATGGAAGCAAAACGCATACGTGATGAGAAGTTGTCGGAACATCTTGAACCACTCAAGGAAAATGAAGTTGCCGAATGGGATGGTATACGGAGAAGGAAGACTGTAATCGGGACTGGCCCAACTGCTTCGCCTACCGTTCGACGCAAAACAATCCACCCTCCTCTGGGTATGTCGCAATTTCCGGAAGACAATCCTGAAAACGGTAACAGTAATAGAGCCTTCCTTGCAGGCGTCAAAGAGCGTGCTCATACAATGTTCCACCCTCGACACGGGCACGATGATGTGGTCACCGCCGAACATGCAGATCCCAGAAGCCCTACCCATCCTGTTGCAATGACCAATATCAGCTTCCCGAAATCAAACGATGGAACATCGCCAGCTCTGCCATATGGTCCTGGAAGTTTCGAGGAGGCACAAGAACATATCTATGGACATCGCATTGGCTCGCGAGGCAAGCCGATTCCGTCACCCAGATCAAAACCACTTCCAAAATCGCCCGTGCCGACTGAAGGTGGACTACAACCACCACAAGATGCGAAACGGCAGTTCTCGTTCTCGAACTTTCTGCGTCATTCGCGACAGTCTGGTCACAGCACCGACACGCAGCATGGACGACCTACAACGGCTGCAAGCTACGCTGAACGTAAAGCCGCTAAGAACGCTACCGAAGAGGAAAGGATGGGATTGACGAAAGGTGACTCTTCTCATCCACTCATCGGTGAGACTTCCCCTGAACGACAACGAGACCACCTACAACCCATTCCAAGTCGCGATTCCCAAGATACTCCCGAAACAACATCTTTATATGACAATTATCCTTATACCCGATCACAAAGATATCGTAGATCAGCCTCACCAGATGCCTTTTTGAACGAAGGCCCACAATCTGACGATGAATATCAGGAACGACAGCAACAATACCACGAGCCTTTCAGCTTCTCTTCTGCCGGCAGGCCAACCACCCAGCAAACGCCACAACAAAGACCACCAAGCAGAAGACGGCCAAGCCCGCCTGCAGTATATACACCACCACCAATCCCTTCGGCACAAGCCACAAACTTCGCCCAACACATACAAGCTCAACCCGCGATCCTAGCCCCACCGAGCTCACAGGCTCTGCGTCGTGTTACCATAGGCGAACCCACACAAGCAATACCGTCGGCTCCTTCGCTCGACCCGCCAGTTCAGTTCATTCCTTCCGAGAGGGAGAAACAGCCAACACAGCAAGACCGCAACCTCGACGCTGCTATACGCAATGAAACACCAGCAACACGAAGAGGGCGACCACCGATACCAGCGACGCAGCAGAGCTACTCATCTAGTTCGATGTCACCGCAGCGAAGTGACAACGAGAATAATAGTAGTAGAGACCGCTTCGCTGAGCAAAGTGCTCGAGAAAGAGCAGAAAGGCGAGAACGAGCTCAACGACGACAAAGTCAAGGTCCTGCGAGTGCTAGACAAAGTATCGATTTGTCTTAGAAAAGATTGTGTGAAAATGCGTCAGACTTGATAGAAAAGGAGAAATGTAATTATGAAGAACAATCGTCGGCGAATGTGTGCAGATTGGGTAATTGTATAGCGTTTGTGCTGCATTTTAGCGCTTGACTTCGTACAGATCACGAGTTTACGAGGTAGATACCTACAGGGCCATGGGCTGAGTGTCTCGCCTATGCCAAATACATATATACAGTGTCAATGTGCACCCAACGAAACAAGAACATATCTTAGAACTATGGTGCTCAAACTGGTCGTATGTGTCTCCCTACATGGCTATACATTTTGGTTATATGCACTAGACTCGTAATGGGCCGACTGAGGCTGATGCTGTACTTGAGGCTGTTGCTGATATTCACCTACACTCGGCACTGGCTGGCCAGGTGCCGTCGCAGCAATAGCCTCAGCAGAACTGCGCGGAGTCTGCCATTGGCCAGGTACATTCGCGTACTGCTGGCCACCATTGGACTGTGTTTGAGCTGGCGCATGCTGAGAAGCATACGGCTGATGTTGTTGCGTAACGTATGGCTGCTGCGCCGCCTGCTGTGCTGGATAACCTTGTGATTGCCAGGCTTGCTGTTGCGGTTGATAGACTGTTTGCTGTGGAGCATATACAGGTTGCGGTTGTGGCTGCTGTGGCTGTGCTTGTGTCACACTATTCCCCGCTGCTAGCTGCCTCAAGTCCATCTGAGGTTCGGTCGGTGCGGCTTCAAGAGCAAGTCTCTCACGTCGCGGAGGATCGTCATAGGAATCATTGTCGCTTTCTGAGGCTGGCTCCCCTCGTTCAGCCCGTCTTCGTCGTCGCTCCTCGACTTCTCGTTGCCATTCTTTCTCCCGGTGTTCTGTGAAGCATGTTAGTGTTCTGCTGCACGATTGGTTGTAGCTATACGTACCTCTGATTTCACGTGTCTTCTCTGCAAGTTTTTCGATTTCTTCTCTGCTCAATACTCGGAGAACTATCACGTAGTCATCGCGCTCCTCATATCTTTCGTGAGCGCGTTGCAGAGCCTCGGGATTGACAAGAATGCGGCTGACCTTAGTCCATCTCGCTCCTGGCGGTATACCTTCTTTGCCAGCTTGTTTCAGAGGAGCTACGCCTTCTCGCTGTGGGTTCGGATCTTCCGGGAACGGAGTCGTCCTTGATGGCTTCAAGATGCCCCTAGGCTTGACATCTTCTTTCTTAGCTGGTTCTAAAATCGACACTCTTCGTGATCGGCCATCTTCCCCGTCTCCTGGTGACAATGTCCTGCCGTCATTGTTAGTCGGAGACTCTTGCTGAGCTCTGTCAGGAAGCGGAGCTCGAGCATTATCGACGTCAGCGTCTCTAGAACGCGTGCGCTCCATATCCGGTGCTGGGAGCGTAAGTTGAGGTCTTTCGCGATCTGAGCCATATCCCTGATCCGTGTTTCGGCGATGCCGCGTTCGTGACTGAGGCCGTCTTCGTAGGTTCTCGTCCGGGGTATCGCTGCCAGAGCTCTCACCTCTCACTTCGCGAGCATCTCTTCTCTCCTTTCTCCTTCGTCGTGCTTCAGGATCTTGTTCTTCAACATCTCGCCTTTCTTTTTCGCTGCGTCGTCTTTGTCTTCGTTCTCGCTTGTATTCAGAGTCAGACCCGTCTTCGTCCTTGGATTTCTTGCCGGCTATGCCCGCGGCTGCAAGGCCTCCAATGGCGGCAGTGCCAATGGACTTGAGCAAATTCGACCTCTCTGGACTTGCTTCTCTATCTCGGTCATGTGTGTCCTTTTTCCGTGGTCGACGTGGTTGGTCATCATCCTCGATCACCTCGTAGTCTCGAGGTCTTCGATCTCGTTCACGCTCGCGCTCATATTCACGATCCCTTGGCCTCTCCGAGCGCCTTTCGCGCTCTTTATCGTCGTCCTTGTAAGTCCTTGGCCGATCACGATCTCTATCGCGTTCGTAATCCTTGTCTACGTCTCGATGACGATTCTTGGTACGAGCTGAGGTTTTGTCGTCTTCATAAGAATACAGTTTGGATGATCTGGGTTCGTAGTCGCCCCGTTCCGATGAGTAGCCCTCGTCACGCTGATGCACGACAGGTCCACGACTGTGACGCCGTACACGAGGATGATCTCTTGAACGATCTGGGTCACTTTCAAAGCCAGAGCGTCTGTCATCTCGGTCAAGGCGTGCGAGCTGTCTGTTCGCCGACGGAGGCGCCATGATGGTTTCACGACGCGACGGTGCTGGGTCGAGACTGGTATCCATGACACTTACTGGTCGTTCCTTGCGGGTAAGGCTCTCTCGCCTTTTTCGAGGTGGAACGGGATAGTCTCGGTCGAATTGTTCACGGGGCCCAGTATACTCAACGGTAGGCTCGCGTGATTGTCTCGAATCGGCCGCCTTTTCCACGTAAGGACCTCTGGTATGGTAAGCACGTTCGGTGCGAGGGTTTGCGGCTCCGAAATATCGGCCTGTCTCCGCCCTTGTTGCACTATTGTGTCGCTGATGATGAACCGAGCCATGACGTGAATTCGGCTGCAGCAGTCTACTACCACCCTCGTCTCGTGACTTGCTAGGATATGTCACTTCTCGAGGAGTTTCTGTGAAGCCACCTCGCGTTGGTGAAGCATTCTTAGTGATGATGCTGAGAGGTCTTCGGGAATCTGCGTTAGAGTCTCTCCGTGGCCGAACACTGTATTCTGTTCTGGTTGTTGTGCCACCATGTGTAGGGTCGACATACGTCTTTCTGCTTTGTGGTTGTGTTTCATAAACACTGTTGTTGCGACTTGATGGTTGCGACGACGGAATAGTGCTAAAGCTTGCTCGATATGGTTGCTGGTCATACCGTGAATTGTACGAAGTTGTAAGGGTCGTGCCGGTCGATGCCCTTGGATCGAGGTAAACTCTTGGTCCAGAAGGGCTTACCGCTTTGCTTCGGTGTGTAGCCATAATGAAAGATTATTGTGACCTGTGTAAATATCGCTCCTTTGGATTCCCTGTAGCGCAACAGTGCTCAAAATTATAATATCATCTCGTGTATCATTCGCCAGGAATAAGCACAGATCTAAGCTCTAGACTTCGCACCAATCCGAGGTTTAGCAAGTGTAGGGAAAGTCTCAATATTCGTGCGAGCTCTTCCAATGCGCTTCGAGATATATTCAAGTCCTGCTTTGAGAGGGTTGTAATTGTCAAGCGGAGGAATACCATGAATGGAGGATTTAGAATAGTGTATGACTCGTCAAGTCAGGCAGACAGTCTGCTGCGGCTCCGCGAGGTCTATCGGGTCGATCTTATGTCTGAGGTAAGGACAGTGTCTCGATCAGGAAGTTATTGGACATATATCTGTGGCAGCCATCGAAGTCGACAGAAGTGCTACAACAAAATTCAACTCTGCTCGACTGCCTCTACCATAAGCCTGCGTTCCAAGGGGTTGCAAACTGAACCACTCAGCACAGATCCAATGGCGGCTGGGTGACGTCGATGTGCTCCGCAGAGTGGGCAGCGGATCCTACACCAGCACTAGCTCGATATCCAAGTTGTTAACGCTGAGCTGAAGAGCTTGGTTGTCCATGTTGGCGTCAACGCTGTTGGTACAACTCTGACCAACAACACGAATCAGTTTACGAAGAACACACTTGCCTTCATATCAGTCGAGCTACCCGTAACAACAGCTAAGGCAGATAGTTTTCTTCAACAATAAGGATAACGTGGCTACACAATGATCCATCTTAGCACGCTTAGCTCCTGAAAGACCTGCCCGAAGCTTACTGAAGATCTCTATGCTGCCCAAGACTATTTTGCTCCAGTAGTCCATCTTAATCCAGTATTGGCTTCGAATGCACGGTACAACCAGAAGTGCTAAAGTAACAGTGTCCGCGATCAGGCGTTGAGACTGCTACATTCCATTGTGCCTTGCCACAAATCTATCTATCACCAGCACCCGCGTGGCGCCAGTGGCAAGGTTTTCTACAGCACAATGCTCAATTGGGGTCAAACGGTAGCATGAGCGCAACCATGACAAAGCTGTGCTCCTAGGAAGTAGTCAATCACGTGGCATGGCGGCAACTAGCACTTGCGGGCGATAGTGTGGTGCGCAGGGACTTTGCTGCCCAATGTCCGAGAGGCAGATCGCTGCACGACATTCAAAGATAGTGAGTCTTCTAGCAGGATGCAAGGTGCCTCCGTAATATTGACGATCTGCAAATGCTGCCCAATCCGATGCGAGCACGAAGCCCAACGTGGCACTAAGTACAGTTCGAACTTGATCATAAGTCGTTGAGCACTCGCTCTTGTATGCATTTAATACAGCAACCGAAGGCTGTTCGGTAGCGTGTATTGGCAACGACAGCTTCGTTGCCAGCTGAGAACAACATCCTACCCAACGCCAGCGCTAAATCCTCGCACTCCATTTCTTAATGCATACGCTCCAACGGTCCATTTACGTCCTATGCGCTGTACTTTCTCTTCGTGGACGCCTTCTGTGACGTCGTCGACGAGGATGGTGACTCCTCCACGTCTCTAGTCCTGTCTTCAGCTTCATGTCTTCAACCACAGCGCCCAATTTATACAGAGATATGGGATCATCATGCTTCAGGCAAGGTGAAAGGTTCACGGGAGATAACCAATCCCATAATGTCAATCCCATAATCTCCTGAAAGTTGCGAAGCGGTCCTATATCGAAAGGATTTGCTCCTGGCGCACTTTCCAAGATAGCAAATGTTCTATACTCGGCCGACGCAATATCGGCTCCCGTTGATGCTGCATTCTGTAAGCCTAGCCCATCACTACCGTTTTGCTGCAAGGTCAGAAAGTGTTCATTTAATGGCCTTGGATAACTTATGAGATTGAGACTGAGGCCCTTCCGAGAAGCTTCGTCCAGTGTAATTGAAGATATGTAGACCGCCAGGTACCAGACCTTTGTCCTGCGATTGAGGTTCTCAATGGTTGTCGAATTGATGACTGCGAATTGACAGGTGGACATGCACATTCCAGCGCTAAACAGCCAGAACAAGCTCGCTAGTGCTAATAAGACAATCCAATTCGCGTTGAGGTAGTTGCTTTCGTGCTTTCGTCGTTCTGCGAAGAAGTACGCTGTAACGACCAAGATCTGCAAGGTATACAGTGCCGCGTAGAATGTGAACTGTATGAAGAATTTGAAAGAAGTCTCGCTAACAACTCCGCCCACCCATGGACAGAAGTGGTCGAATTTCAAGACGCAACGGTTGAGCTCTGAACAATGATGAGCTCGATCAGGTTTCCAATTGTAGCAGGTCGAGCAGAATGCTGGCCGGCCATCCGTGTTGCATACAAAAACGTCTCTTCTCCAGAAGTCTTCAACTTTGAATGGCAGTGACTCATCTGCCAGGAGACGATGCTCGATGGGCATCGTTGTATCACTCAGGTCTGTGTTTGTAGACTTTTCGTCTTCGGACGACCTGCGACTCTGATGCCTGTTCTGTTTTGGATTCTTTGCTTTTCGTTGTGCAGCTTCAATATACCATTGTCGACCGCGAGGAATCAAGCCTGGGTGACGGAAAACCACGTCGAGGAGCCGCCCATATGAGACCAGAAGGACGATCAGGAGCAGATAATACGTCGCGAGTACTGCTGCTGCACTGCCCGTTCGTGATTGTAGGCCCAGATTCGGGTTCGGCTTGATGAGATAGTCAATACAGATGACCTTCGTGACCACCCATGACGCATATCCTATAATCCCAAGCAAAAGTAGAGGCACAGCACGAGCAACACCAATGTTGGTCTTCCTGTTCGCTTCAGTTCGTTTCGGCATTATGTGGAATTCGGCGTATTTTCATTGCGATTAGGACTTTACTACTACCGTGGTATGTCGTGAATACCGGGCGCAAAGCATGACATGGCCATGTTCATAAGCGCCACGTCTCATATGATGTTGTTCTCCCCGTAGTTGCTGGCAATCGTCAGCGTCCACAAGCTGCGTCACTAGATTCGCGCACTACAGGGCTGTTTACTGTTCCGTATTTTCATTGGGCACTTCCAGGTCTGTCCAGGAAGCACAAGACGACATACATGAACGACAACCAAGGCAGCTACCAGGCTCGAGTGCAAATGCCAGTGCCAGCACCAGTGCAGCTGATTTCTATGGTGTCGAGAATCCGGTCGAAGTTTTGGCGCATGTCAGCACAACAATCAAGAGTGGGATCGGCAAGGTTTTTGAAATCGAAGGACGCAGGCTACGAATAAAATTGCGCCTTGTTTACCACAGTCACAGCCTATATAAGCCTGACAGTACGTATGCTTTCATTGTATCTCTGGACCTCATGTCAACGAGTTCAAACTATCTCTAAGAAACAAAAGATGTCTGGACTACACGACACTCGATTCTTGACCGAGAACAAGGCTCAAATGACAAGCAGATCAGCTTGAACCTGGTCGTCAACCCCTGAGAAGCATGCTTCTTCAACTGACAACTCCGTATCTCTGAGGTCTTAACCTGGTTCTCACAGACTTGGGAGCTTCAAGCCAGAGAGAACGGTCTGTCAGCACTAGCAGAGAGGTAGAGAAAGTTGCATAATAACGGCAAGCGAACAACTGTAGGTAGGTTCAAAAGATCAATCCTGTACCAGAAGAGATGCCCCCTATCTGATCCCGCTTTCCAATCTGTGATGATGCGTAAGAGTCCTGATCGCTCGCTAGAAGGAAAAAGCGACCGAGTCGTTGTCATCTATCAATCCCTACCTCAATCAACAAGCGACCCCGAGACAGCTATAGTAGGACTTCTGTTGACCTCGACAAGGAGGTGCCATGGGATACAAGGAGGAGCAGGGTGGTTGAATCGAGACCGACGCCTCATTATGAAAGTTCTAGACGTACAAGTTTCTTCTTCCAAAAGATTTCCTACCGCTGTCTCGTTTTCACTGCAACTATTCTGGACCCCAATCATTCATCTCCGGTGGCGAGGATGCTCGCATCAGCATTCCTTACTTGCTTGGGCAAATATCAGGAATCTGCTTGAATTGATATCGATTGCGTACTTCTGCAGGGCCCAGCCAATGCTCGTTTACCTGGCGCTCACTCGGTATATCGCTAGTTACACTTCGTTGATTCTCCGGCGGTGATATTCCACGGTCATCTGTCGTGCAGCATTGAGTTATTAGCTGGTGCTGGCTCTTGATCGCGCACATCTCGATCTGCACGAAAGCTCCAATTCATAGCAATTGACAATACTTGGCCTCGCTCATGGCTCCACGATGAGTCCTGATGCTTTGCATAGTCACCACAAAAGATCCACTCATTCTCACATTAGGGGACATTTGATCAATTTGCCGGCTGTGAGTGTGTATGACGAGATGTCTCAGGTAAGTAAATTTCTCATGTAGAACGTGGCCTGACACTTTTCAACATGATTTTTAAACACGATTTAGTCTCCAACTTAGCTTAACAACTACTACGGAGACGCCCTGCTTGGGCAGTAGTGCTTCAACAGAATGCCGATCACCATCCTTGGAATGATGCGCGTTTCTGCTAACACGAGTGCCAGTAAGTGAGTGGTTGCTGCTTCTAGAAGGTGCTCTAGAAGCATATTGAACAGTGCACGGCGATCTTATATCAGAATGTTAGGCGTAGTTGGTGGATGCCACAACCACCTCAGCAGCTTCCTTGGTCATGGCTTGCTTTTTCGTCAAGATTTACCGCAGCAGATCATTTGTTAGGAATCATCATGCAGCGCGCAGCTGTCAGAAGGTGCGCCAGCTCGTTGTGGCAGCAGCCGGAACCAATGATGAGCTTTGCGCTCAGCTATTGAACTTGATGATCGACAACCTCAAACTGGGATAAACACTCAAGGCTTACATCACAGCCAATGACAGGCTTCTATGGCCTAAAGCATGGCCTCCACGCGAGCACCATGTGCCTCCCTTGTCAGCCGATCGCCGCAGAGACCGCGGACGAATGGCCTGGGTCTGCTCACATCAATCATTTGAGGCTGGTCGCCGTAACAATGATGGTGACACAGCTTCATCTTCTGGCGATCACTTCGTTCTTGCCTTTCTGCCTAAAAATAAGGTCTACTGACGATTAGGGATACCGAGACTAGAATCAGTATGCGTAGACTTCCCGATAGCAGACGTTGTGTGACTTTCGGGTGGAATGCATGATGATCACTAGTAGCACAAGACAATCATTGACATCGATGAATATGCGGCACAAGTCATTTGCAATTACACAAGGCCTATGCTTAGTCGTTCGTCTCTATCAGGAACAAAAACTAGATGCCAAGAAGTGCATGATTTCCGGAGCAAGTGATTTTCGGTGGAATTGACTCTATGTAGTAGCTGCTGGCACGGCGAACATCGTGGCTGCTCGAACAACAAGAGAGGTGGGTTCTGAACAAATCATACAACTATGGTACCAGCCACACCAGGACAGACGGGCTTATCGTAAGCAAAGCGTGTGGGGAGCGCGAACGCCATTGTGGAAAGACTAACTTTAGAGGCAAAGAACGTTCCCTTGGCCGCGTTTCAAAATGTTGGTCGTCATTATTGAGTTGACATCGTATTCTGGCATTTGTCGACTCACGGAGGTCGTTCCTTGTCTGGTAAGGCTGCAACTTCTGTGACGTACGAAGTGTAACACGACCCAACTGCGTGCTCCAACATAGAGCATCGCACAGCTTGAATGAAAACAGCTTGAGGATAATAATGTGGCTTTTTAGTGCAAGCTTTGCATGTGTGAGCTCCGTAAGACTTGTAAAGTAATTTTATGGTCCGTGCGAACCACGCCGTCGAATCACCAGAAGCACGATGGAGCCAAGACGTTTGTTGGTGAAAACAACAAGTGGATGGTGGCGTTAGGACGCGCGCTTAATATGCCGTTTCATATGGCAATCCAGCATCCTGAGGTGATCTCAAAGTACCTGCTGGGCATAGGCGATCATTTGGATGTGAGACCTGATGGGCGTTTTGGTTCACATCGCTCGTGTTTTTAGCAGAAATGTTCAATCGCCCATACTGCAGTGTAGGATCAGTATCACTATTACACGAATGTCCGTCCATGATAGTGCCGAGAAATGGCTGTCACCTGCTCAGAATCAGTTAAGCGAAAGTACCTACTGACGATAGTAAAATACCATCGCCAACATAAGAACAAGAGTTGGAGCCTTCTGTATCACGCACATTTCACATTGTAGCCAATGACAATCACTCAGCACCAGTTCCACCAGCTAGAGCTAAATTTGGTCCATGATCCACCTGCGGCAAGTTTCAGTTGTTTCTCTTCTGAAAAAGCCATTATTGCTATGGTGTTTGTATCTTAGCCGATCGTTTGATGTCTGTGGTGACAGATTAGATGCAGCACTTGATTGACGCAAGGGTGAAGCTATCAAGTGTATTTGACGCCATTGTAGCTGATGTGGCAGTCGTCGCGTGGCCATACCAACAAGCTCGATGATCAGCAGTTGGAAGAGGAGTGCACGTTAAGGCTAGTGCACGAGAGGCGTTGCTTGACTCCACGTAAGATCGTCCTTTAATCTTTGATTCGATATCCTCCTGACTCTCATCCTTGCTCACCACCACGTTGATGCGATGTGATTCCACCGCTCATGCTAATGGACCATGGCTGACGCAGACGGAGGATGGAAACTTAAACACCTGATTCCTGCCGCTATTCTAAGCGAAGTTTACTCAATGCAAGTCTCGTTTCCATACTGCAGCCATGACCAAATCAAGGACCAAGTTAGTCACAAAAAGCAAGAAATCAGCAACAGTACCAGCCTCGATACCAACCGCAATCACCATAGCGGATGCGTCCGTCTTCGACACTCAGTGCCTGGACCCTGCACTGACTGACGAACCTGCTGTAAGCTACTGTCTTTCCTTGAAAAACCGTTGAAGGTTAAAGCGTTGCTTTTCCATCTGCCAGTACCATGATCCTTGTTCATTATTGTGCTGTGGCCGGAAACACTCCCGGTTAGAACACAGCTCGAGCCTTTGCACTCGTGGTGCTCTTCTCCTCTTGTTGGTGTCAACGGAATTCTCGTCCAAACTTGTTCCTGTCGTCAGCCCTCGGCACTCTGATACAATCTCTGAATCCTGGAGGACAACGTCCTGCACCGCCACTTCTCCGCCGACCTATATTGACCAGGACTACACACCTCTAACGACACAATCTCGCTTTTGCCTTGCCAGTAAATCGACATCCTTGTTCCGGCTCCGTACTCTCGCGTTGATCTAATCCTGGTTGTCGCGGGCATTACTTTCGGTTTGCTCCATCAGCCCCTCCACGACACATTGTTCTTCTTATACATGGGCTTGTTCAGACCACCCCGGCAAATCTTGTCTCTGCTCGAGCAATCATTGTCTGTCCAATTTTCATAGCCTAGACCTACTCGCCTTCGGCAGCTTGCTGTTTTGACGAGGGTGGGAGCCTTAGCCGCTCAACCTCGAGGCTTTCCACTCTACACCCCAGTCTACGAAGACCTAAGCTGTTGGCGGAAGCAGATTCCTTGCACTATCAATACCCCGAGCGCGTCGTCGAAGCCAGGATCATCGGAGACCTCCAATCTATCTCTTACCTCTACACGGCCTCGAGCTTAAGAGCACGAACACCTGAGCAACACTTCGCTTGACTGTCCAGTCGAAGCCCTGGTCAATCGACGGATCTCTCTTCAGCTGGCTGATCTCCGTTCGTCTGCCATCATCCTAGCACATTTGACGTCCTATTCCAATGGCAGCTTTGCTCGACAATCATTCGTATTGTTTGTAAGTCTAGCAACTGACACCTGTTCTCCATGCAGCAGCATTCGACTCAGCCGTACCAAGGACAGGCACCAGCGCGTCAGATCCAGCAGTCTCCCAACCTGAGTACCACTCAGCCTAGCCAACAAGCCTACGCCGTTCAACACGCGTACACGCAGCATCAGAGTCTGCACTCGCCGTACCTTGGTAGTCCAGGTCAATTTTCACACCAACAAGCTCAGCCATCGACACAAGAGCATCACTACTATCAGTCAAACCCAAGTCCTCGAAGCTCGAACGGCACCACCTATTACAAGACTGGTAAGTGATTGGCTATTTGCTACGTATATGCGAAGGTGCGCTAACAATTGTCCTACAGAAAACTCAGACCACATGGCTGCAGCAACCACCATGCAGCGACCGCCTTACCCACCCATGTATCACACGCCTCAGTCAAATTCTCCAGCATCTGTGACCTCGCCACAGACTCACGATCATGGTCGACCAATGTTTCAGCAACAACCGAGTCAGATGACACAATCGATGTATCCATATGGTTATCCGTCCTTGAATCAAATGCAATCACCCTACGGTTCCCACAACAGTGCCTCGATGAGTCAGACACAAATGTTGCCAGCATCATACAATCCATCACAGATACCGCATTCGCAAGTCTCACACACACCGACACTCAACACGAGTCCGCGAATCAAGTCCGACCCAAATCAAGCCTTTTCGCAGACACCTCAGCAAAGACCGAGCTTGCTGACGCAGCATCCGACTCCGGGTCCTACCCCTGGTTCTGCTGCTTCGGCGGTGACACCTTCGCAGAATGCGGCACCGAGCACTGGCTCGAATGCTGCTCCTGGTCCAATTCCTGCGACTACGCCTCTGGTCGTCCGACAAGACAACAATGGTGTGCAATGGATTGCTTTTGAGTATTCACGCGATCGCGTCAAAATGGAGTACACCATCCGATGCGATGTCGAATCAGTCGATACGAACACACTCGCAGCGGAATTCAAGTCTGACAACTGTGTTTATCCGAGAGCTTGCGTACCCCGAGATCAATACAAAGGCAATCGTTTAACGTATGAATCCGATTGCAACCAGGTTGGTTGGGCTTTGGCAGAGCTGAATCCGTGTTTGCGTGGTAAGCGAGGCCTGATCCAGCGAGCTGTAGACAGCTGGAGAAACAGCAACCAGGACCCTCGCTTACGAAGCAGACGCGTACGAAGGCAGGCTAAAATGAACAACAAGTCCAAGAGTAACGGTGCAGCAATGACCCAGCCAAGTGGTTCTGTGCCCGTGGGGCTGTCCGGTGCGGCATCAGCACCTCTTCCTGGTTCACGTGGACCAAACGCGGTCCCGACCGCTAGCTCTCAGCTTCATCACCATGGACAGCACGATATCATCTCTCCCACAACCCACGATCCATCTTCGGGTAGGTTTCTCCCGTCAAGCCTCAGCACAATGTCTTTTCCTCCAACTCATACCTATCAGCACTACGTCAGTGCATGAGGTAGCCGTTCGTTGGGAGAGCCACAATACGCACACCTCACATACAGGCTTCCTTGTGCTAACTGCTCCGTAGCTACGAGCTACTCAAACGCTCAGTCGATGCATCGACCAGCCTCAACAAATCAACACCTCGCGAGCCCGAACGAATTACGACACGTGCAATCTTTTCCGGGTTATCAATCTTTTCCCGCTGCTTCGTCTGGCCTCGGACCGTCAATGGCCCCACCAATGCCTGGCAGCATACATCCGTACGGAAGACCTGGAGGCAATACTGCCATGGTTTCCAGCGAAAAACGCAAGAGAGAAGACGACGATGCAGAGCTATTTGGTGACCTGCCTGAGGGAAAGAAAAGAAAATTTATTCTTGTTGACGATACTCAGAAGAACGCGCGTGTTAGAGTTAAGGTGACCCTAGACACTGTCAACGTGCAAGACATCCCGGATTCCTACCGCAAGCAGAACTCAGTATACCCGAGATCCTACTACCCTATCCAGATGCAATCGGAGCCTGCTGCTGGGCGTTTCACGATTGAAGGTCCAGGTCAAGAGGACGAAGCTCCGACAGTTGGCAAGATGACCGTGCCCTGCACTACGTCTGAAGGCGAGTCCCAGGTTGAGGTGGCTCAGCTTACGCGAGGCAAGCGCGAGCGAGAGCGCAAGATCAACGAGCTTGGATACAGAATGGCTTGGGGTCAAGGAAGAGTATTTTCGAACAGGCCAATCTTTCTCGCACGAGCGCGTAGGTTTCGTCCATATATTGATAGACACAACGTTTGCTGACTGCTCTAGTTGATGCCTACCGAGCCAAGCAACGATCGGCACTTGTTGGTTCTGGGCAAGAGACGACCTCGATTCCTTCCCATCTCGAGCTTCGACCTGGCAAGCGAAGATGGCTCGAACGGACCCGTCCCGGTTCTCTAGCAGGGTCGCCTTCCCCGAAGACGGTCGAAGAGGCACCTTAAAACACAGTCATTTTGCTTCGATACGGTGCATTCTTCATCTGCACAACGACATTCATTCATGTACAAAATATGGCGACGACACGAAATGGTCGTCAAGGCGTTTATAGTCGATTTTGGTGGGGAACAATCATGTCGCAGTCCCCACATCTTAAATGCGAACGGTCTCAACCTACTCAGGTTGTGGTGCAAAGTCACTACCTTTCACAATCCGAAGAGAACACCCCCACAACGTGGTTCTCGACTTTTTCAGTCTTCTCGAAACGACGAGTACGATTTTACGACGAATATGGAAGAAATTCAAATACTGTCGTCGACACGACGATGGACATTACGCAATTACGACTATGAAAAAGTCATTCGGGTTATTCTGTTGATATGGTGAAGTTTGGGATGGCCTCAGAGTGATGTCCCAGCTTCTGACTTTGTACTTTCTCCTTCGCCGCACAGCTCGAGCTTTGGTCGCTATGCGCGATCCTTTTACAGCGTACATCTTTTATCCTAGGTAGTTCACAACTTGGTATCTCTTACCACATTTCTTTCGGCCTTGCTTAAGCTGCACTTACGCCAGGTCCAGGCTGGCACAAACCACAATGTCCACCAAGCGACGCGCAAGCTGATGGTTTTTTGCTACCTTGCAGATTCTGAACACTTTAGATATAGCATGCATATCTCTTGGTTACTCCATTTCTGCCAAGCTGGCGAAAGTCTTGAAACTCGCCAAGGCACCGACAACGCAATTGGTGGAAATGTGCACATCGACGTTCTGATTGCAGCTCCTCTTTGTAAACCAACCTGGAATCACTTCTTGATGTTCGTGTGACTTTCCACGCAACGGTCGACTGTCCTCGAGCATTTCTCACATTCCTTGATTAGCATATTCTTTGTTAAACGCGCGTCCAATGACCATTCTCCGAACCTCACTTGTGCCAGCACCAATCTCATAAAGCTTGGCATCTCTCATTAGACGACCAGCTGGAACTTCATTGACATAACCTGTACCACCCATCAGCTGTATAGCGTCCATTCCACACTCTGTTGCTCTTTCAGCTGCATATAGAATCGCGCCTGCACAATCTTGAGTCTTGATGAAACCTTCCTCATCGACCTTCTTCGCAGTCTCGTAGGTGAAAGCACGAGCGGTCTGTAATTTGACGTACATATCAGCTAACTTTCCTTGAACGAGTTGATTATGAGCTATCGGATGACCGAATTGCTTTCTCTGATGCGTGTATGGCAGAACCAGGTCCATGCATGCCTGCATGATACCTAGTGGGCCAGCGCTCAGCACCAGACGTTCGATATCAAGACCTTCCATCAGTACACGAACACCTCTGTTGACCTGACCGAGCATATTTTCCTTAGGTACGAATACATCTTCAAATACCAATTCGCCGGTGTTTGAACCCCGCATGCCCAATTTATCTAGCTTCTTTGCGACCGAGAAGCCCTTGACGTTGGTTTCAACAAGGAAAGCTGTGATCCCTTTCGACCCAGCATCAGGCTCGGTCTTTGCGTATACAACTATGCAATGTGCATCTGGGCCGTTAGTGATCCACATCTTTGTGCCGTTGATTACATAGCCACCATCGACCTCTTTGGCTGTTGTCTTCATGCTGACCACGTCACTGCCAGCAGAGTGTTCACTCATAGCTAGCGCGCCAACTTTCTCACCTGAAAGTAGACCAGGCAAGAATTTGTTTTTCTGCTCCTCGTTGCCATTCAAGCAGATCTGGTTCACACAAAGCTGACTGTGTGCCGCGTAGCTCAGACCAATACTACCACTGGCGCGTGATATCTCTTCCATAATTACGCAATGTGCCTGGTAACCCATAGCTAGACCACCATATTCCTCGGCGGCTGTAGGTCCCAAGAACCCTGCCTCTCCAAATTTCTGCCACATGTCGTTCGGGAATTCGTTGTCATGGTCTGTTTTCTGCGCCACTTCTTCTGGTATGTTGCGCCTAGTGAACTCTTGTACACGCTCGCGCAGCTCGTATAAGTCCTCTGTGGAAGGCGGTGTGAAGCCTGGAGGATGTTTGTTAGATGCCGATGTAGTGGATGCGGCTCTTACACGGTGTATTAACAGACTCGACCTGCATATCTGAGTCTGTATACACGATCGGGCGAGGGGACGAAGAGCCCTTCGTGAGAGCATAGGCCTTATAGACGCCATGTCTGCTCGACTTCAATTTTCAGTGATGTAGGATCGGTAGCCTGGCTACAAGCGCGTCGCAGCCATTTTCATAAGAAACCGCGAACAGATACAATGTCTGGAATAAAATCGAGCGTCCATGGTACTGGTAGTGCATGAAGCCATTCCGCATTTTCTCCACACCCCATGTTCCGGTCTTGCACGGCTATTCGCGGACGCCGAGGTCTACCACCACGCTACTATAGTATCCTATCGTCCGCGTACCGCAGGTACTGATACATGTACAACAGTACAAAGCTTGCTGCGATGGGATAGTCAGCAACACAAATCGTAGTGAACAACACCGTCATCCTGCTGGTATCGAAAGCATGACTGTTGCTTCGATGACCCCGTCTGTGGCCGTGCTTCGAAGCATGAGAAACGCCCTTGGACAACACACCACGTTTCATTCACGGAAGTACCTTAGACAGCAAGCACGATGCATAGCCACTTTCACAGATCCTCGTCATGCGAAAGCAATCTCAGTGCTGCCTACATTGGTTGATAAGTCGAGTCAGGAATTCAAGGACAACCATTCGCAGCTAGAACCCGTCATGCGAAAATATGCAGAGCTGCACGCCAAAATAGCTGAAGGAGGTCCGGAAAAAGCGCGTAAGAAGCATGTAGAGCGAGGGAAGATGCTAGCCAGAGATCGAGTCACGGCCCTAATAGATCCGGGAGCTCCATTTCTAGAGCTATCACCACTTGCTGGGCACCAAGTATATGGAGAAGATGTTCCTGCCGCGGGCATCGTGACGGGCGTGGGCACTGTCGAAGGTGTGACATGTATGATTCTCGCGAATGATGCGACTGTGAAGGGAGGGACCTATTATCCTCATACCATTAAGAAGCACCTTAGAGCTCAGGAAATCGCGCAGCAGAACAGGTTACCATGCATATACATGGTTGATTCTGGTGGTGCCAATTTGCCCAGGCAAGCCGATGTGTTCCCAGATCGGGATCATTTTGGCCGAATATTCTATAATCAGGCACGGATGAGCTCGATGGGTATCCCTCAGATATCCGTCGTGATGGGTCCTTGTACAGCGGGCGGGGCTTATGTACCAGCCATGAGCGACGAGAACATCATTGTGCAGAATCAAGGTACCATATTCTTAGCTGGTCCTCCACTCGTCAAAGCTGCCACCGGAGAGGTCATCTCTGCAGAAGATCTAGGAGGTGGTCAACTGCACAGTTCTGTCTCTGGAGTGACAGACTATCTGGCTGTCAACGATGAGCACGCCATAACACTTGCACGACGATCCGTTGCCAATCTCAATTTTCCTCGAGAACAGCCAGCACCGCATAGGATTGTCGAGCCACTGTACGATGCTAACGAGCTTGCTGGCATTGTCGGCACCAACCTGAAGAAGCAAATTCCAATACACGAAATAATCGCACGAATCGTAGACGGCAGTGAGTTCGCAGAATTCAAGAGAGATTACGGTACAACATTGATTACTGGGTTCGCCAAAATACATGGTTATCAGGTCGGCATTATAGCTAACAATGGCATCCTTTTCTCAGAGTCTTCTTTGAAAGGAGCGCACTTTATTGAACTCTGTTGTCAGCGCAATGTTCCCCTAGTCTTTCTGCAAAACATCACTGGGTTTATGGTCGGCTCCGATGCGGAGAAAGGTGGCATTGCCAAGAACGGTGCAAAACTCGTCACAGCGGTTGCTTGCGCAGACGTCCCCAAGTTCACGGTGGTAGTCGGGGCAAGCGCAGGAGCTGGTAACTATGGTATGTGTGGAAGAGCTTACTCCCCTCGCTTTCTCTGGATGTGGCCAAATGCGAAGATCAGTGTTATGGGTCCCGACCAGTTGACAGCTGTCATGGAGACGGTCGGCAAAGCAGTCGATCCAGAGCTCAGGGATCGCATTGAACGCGAAAGCGACGCAGCATTCGCTTCGGCGAGGTTGTGGGACGATGGTATAATACACCCTTCACAGACGCGACATACACTTGGTATGGGCCTCAAGGCTGCACTTGGTGGTAGCACAGAAAAGCAAACAACCAAATTTGGCGTCTTTAGAATGTGATCAATCAATAGTCGAAACGCGAATACAAACTTTTCAGGCATTAAGTCCAGCTATCTCTGGACCTTCTCGAGGTTTCTGTCAGATACGTGCTGTAAAGCGACGATCTGCATGGTAGCGCGGGCTGATTAGGTCTATGTAGGGTGTTTGGATGGTGTGGCCGTTGCAACGTGATTCCGTGGCGGGTGTCAATCACCGCATCATAGTATGACACACCTGTCCCGATTTCTTCGCCTCCGTCTATCATGGCGATTCGGTCTTTGCTGCCTGCGCTGGGCAGCAACTTGCTCGTACATCTGATTCCGAACATTGTCTTTCTGCAAAATTTGACGACAAAGATTCAGAAAAACCTCATCCACATTCGTACGTCGTCGAGCTGAAGTCTCGAAGTATGGTTTCTGACCCCAAGATTGAGCAAGCTGGAATGCACGCGCACGAGGAACCGCTCGATCGTCTTCCATGTCAGATTTATTCCCTACCACGACCAGAGGAATGTCATCGTCCTCCTTGATACGCATGATCTGTTCTCTGAGTTCGGTAAGCTCATAGAACGAGTTCATGTTCGTAATTGAGAAGACAAGGAGAAAACCTTGACCTTGCTTCATGTAAAGCTCCCTCATCGCAGTGAACTGCTCGGTGCCTGCTGTGTCAAGTCTATGAGAATCAGCTTGGATTCGGGTATGCCTCCAAATGGGTGCCATACATCTCGAGGACAACCTGTCGACCATCCACATTGATCACCTTACGGTACGAGTCTTCAATGGTAGGATCGTAACTTTCAATCCAGACGTTCTGGACGAATTGAGCTGTCAGGCATGATTTGCCCACGCCACCAGCACCGAGCTAAGACTACATCAGACAACGTCCTTTCAGACTCGTTCATTTGGACTTGACTTCTGGTCTGAAGTGCGACCGAATAGCATCTGCAAACACTTACAACGACTATATTATGCTCTCGTCTGCGAATTCGTTATTGACCGATGAATTGCAGAAGTAGTATGACACGAACCTTGTCTGATAGCTCATCGTCGATGGACAAAACGTAGATAATGGCGGATTTGTGCCATTCAAAACCACCTTAATTTGCCCGGAATATCGATGTCTCAAGGAGACGAGTTTGTCCCTCAACTGATAGTGTTATGCTGCACAGGGAATGTGGCAATTTTTAGATAGATTGCTGATGTAGTACACCAGTAGCTGTGTTCGAATTTGAGCGTTGATTGTCTTAAAGTCGATTCCACAGTCTAAAGTAGCGTGCTTGACGTGTTCGATCTGACCTGTGATTTGCTCTAGATTGCAGTATATAGTTCGAATAATCAGTAGAAATGCTCGACAGGTAGTTAATAATCCTGCTTTGCATAAAATACGTATCGTCGTACCTGCTCTAAAGGTTCTATATACACCTCCACCTGCTGTCTGGCTATGCACTCCTCCTTTTGATTCGCTACCAGCTACATCAGCAGTGTTGGAATGGTGTTGCAGCGTAATTTGATTCTCCTCGGTTCCCACAAATATTTTTCAGAAAATCGAATGGATCCATGTTGCTGCCCCGATCCACAATGCTGTTATTGCTTGAAATAGACTTTCGGGCTTCAGCTCTTTAGGTTACCCTGGATAGCATCCCCCGGTACGGAGTACTAGTAGCCTTGCATTCGTTGCATCACTATCTCTCCAATCTTGGAAGCTCTTCCAGAAGTTCGGGTACCTCACTGCACTCCAGTCTGCCAGAAGGTCGGGTTCGTAGTCTGAGTATCAACAGGCTCAAATTAATCGGCACTTCTAGCTTGGATTACACGGATAGGTTAGCTCAAGCGGGCGATCTCCGAACGTTTAATGAGAGTTCAAGCTGTGCGTGTCGGCAGTGAATTGGTTACAACATCTGATATGATGTCAATTATGCAAGCTAGGAATTTGCAACTGCAGATGTGCTCATTCGTGCATGGTAAGCTCGATTGAATTGAGATTGACCAACTACCTGCCCTTCGGTTCTGGCAAAAGTCGTACATGGTAAAAGAAACTAACGACCAATGCTCGCCGTTGCTTAATCACTACCTGGCGTGTAGCGCTTGCTATGTATCGCGCATCAAGCGCATATGTATGGTTACTGTTAACAGACAATTACCCAAGCGAACGGATGAGACGACACGCAACATGGATTTTGTGCTGTATGACGATAGAGGCTTGCCTACAAGGTTGCTTCTGCTGCAGGTACAAACCTAGCGGCCGCGTGGCTGACGGATTTCGGGCATGGATTGGATGCAGGGTAATCACATCTGCCTTATCGTCATGGTCGTCACTGTTGACGTCGATAATCACCCTTGTCACTGACTACAGATTGTCAAACACCAACCAACTACTACGCCTCTGCTTGTCGAATTTAGCCACTGGCTTTAAAAATATCGGGATGAGAGCACAACTTCGCTGTGTACTGGTCAATGGCCAGCGACAGTATATCGTATGATGCCTAAAGAAGGGGTTCTACGCGAATATTCCGCGAGTAGATGAAACAACGCACCTGACGATTAGTCAGGTCGAATGATCAATGGAAAAGGAGACACGAGCACGTGAACACCTACCGAACTGGCTTGGCATTGTTACTACGGTGCGGGTGTCGAAATGCAATTTATCCATGCCATTGTGCTGTAGGTCAACATCCTTTGATATATGCTGGTCTCCTATGTTCTTCCGCAACTCTTCCACACAAGTTGTCTGGCATGCCACAACTACCCAACTCGAGGTTAGCGGTCGCTCTCTTACACGGCAACCTTTTCTGGGTGTCATGTTGGGTTCCGAACCGGCGAAATTGCACTCTGTCCTATCTCAAATCTCGACGATCTGACCTGGTGAAGGGTCGTAGCTTGCTTGTGCCAAGCTGATAGTGTTGGCATCGAAGTTGAAGACAGTGTACGCGGAGCGCAGAAATGTATCGCCCAAGATGTATACACCTTCGGCAACAGATTCCTTGTATGCCTGAATACCGAAGAGACACTCGCTAGTCACGCCTTGGATCGGCAGGACAAGCTCTTGCCAAGGAACTTGAATGGTCGTCGAGCCTAATGCGCCAGCGAAGGAGAAGGTGATGCCCCCAGCGGCTTGCGCAAGGGAACAGTCAACCCCGAACACGATTCCGTCATCGACCTCAGCACTTTCAACAAAATCAACTATTTCGGCAAGCGCTGCGACCTGGTCGAAAGGCAGAGACATCAAGGTTGAACCGGTGTCAAGAAGGACCTTGTAAGATGGTGAAGTAGCAGGAATTTCACGTTGTCGTCCCGCAATTGTCACACTCAGAGTTGGTTCGTTGATGTCTAGACGATATTCTCCGTCTGGTGCTGGCTCAGTCAACGCGAACGGCATCAAACTTCCTAAATATTTCTGAGGATTTTGTCCGCCGAATATGATTGTGCCAGACGTGCTATCAGTCGGTGCTGCAGGAAATCGTTAGGAAGCGTAATCCAGTACTCACATCATACTCACTTTTGTCATCGAGATACACGCTATAAGCTCTTGTGTTGATGAGTCCAGCTGCTTGCAGGTTGTCGAGATAGCCTGAGTATGACTGACCGCTTGTGTCAAATATAGACTCGCCTTGAGGCAGGCCGACGCCAAAAATACCTCCTGGCGGAGTTCCAGCGCCAGCTATAGTAGCAACTCCTATAGTCTGCTTCACGGACGCCTCGCCTATCGAAACCACGTCGGAGGCATAGAAGCCGGTCACGCCCTCAGGCGAAGAGCCGTACGCGACGTGAAACTGGCCAAGGTTAGGCAAATTAGCCTCTGTCGATGATTGGGTATAGTCATCTGAACAGGTCAGTCACGCCAGCAACAAATGTATCTTCACTGACAGTAAGTCTCGGTGCAGTTTGTGCATGCACCAGGCGCATAGAACCAGATATCGGAACTTCCCGTGTCAAGAACGACTGACACAGACTGAGGTGGAGACCCCACCGTCACATCGATGAAGTAAACCTGGACATCATTGTGAAGAGTGGCGCTAACAGCTTCGACACTGGAACCACCTTGGCGAGTATAACTACCTTTGGTGAAAGGAAGGGTGAAACATGCGTCTGAAGTTCGCACAAGTCGCGAAGGAGCTGCAAGAACAGCCGATACTGAGATACCCAGCAGAAAGACTGAAGAGAAACGCATCTTGTGTACGTTTCAATTCATGGTACTATCATCATGGGTCGAGCGACTTCATAAGAGGCTCATATATACCTTCATGCTCGATGCCTCACAAATGTCGAAGAGCTCGCGACTGCACATTAAGCCTCCACCTGAAAACTCGATCAGGCAGCTCGCATCGGCTCTTTCTCTCAGAACAGGAATGTCAGCCCTGCTAAACCAAGCGTCAGGGTCCATCCTCAGAGGAGGTTGCATGGACTTCCGCTTGTGCTAGAATACTTCAGGCAATCGTGGGAAGTCTAGAGCCAGAATCAGTGTCCAGCATAAGGTATCGATCGTTGTTGAAGGTGCATGTATCAACCGCCATCACAAGCTCCAAGCGAGTATATGCTGGCTCGTGCCAACCCAGTTTTAGCGAATTTCTGGGGTATTGAGAAACCCAAAGCAGTCTAGTGCCTCGGTGGAAAGTTAAATTGGAGCTTAGCTTGTGCTTAGCACTACAACACCTCCCGACCATAATGGCAGGGTCGACAGGAGAGCTGAATATCGCTCGTCCTAGATTAGCACATGTGGAACGTCCTTGCGTCCTCAGTGGTCAAATGCTCGATTCGTTTCGTCCCAAGCGAGCTTCGACAATCATTCCATCAAATAATTATCAGCCTTGCTCCAGGACCGCCATATGACAAACCGTGGCTGCAAATCCTGTGTGTGTAAGCATATGGTTTGTTAGCAGCACTTCCCTGAAAGCAGCAAGTTGACCTATACTTTGACAGTAAGAGGTTTTCCCAGGACTAATATGCCAGTAGCAGCCTATCTTACGAAAGGAAGACAGCCACAACGCAGATGCCAGCCGACCTCGTGTTCAGCATGTCGCTAAGCGAGCACGTTCGACTGTCTGCATTAGAAGAGTATTCAGCTCCGACATGTCGATACTTCGACCTATGAAGACGATGGTTCATCATGCCATAGCAGAGTCTGGACCCGAAATGGAGCAGGGGTAGAGTTGGTGGTGTTCGAACAGGATCTGGCCACCCATCTGCATGCTACTTGATGGATGATCCCGAGGCCTGTGTTCTACGATGCTGCAGCATTCTTTCCAGCTCGATCGTCTTCACTGGTTCTTTTTCTGTCTATTCAAGTGCAACCTCGCCCAAAACTTGTGTCTGTTCCAGTTCACTGAAGTAAAAATGACTTGCGCGAACAGCGCTGCTCCTCTGGGACTATCGTGGGAAAACGTCACCGTCTCAAGCGATGGTAAAGCAGCAGCTCGTGGCATCGGCATTGGTATAGGCTCGCCGCAGCAAATATTCGCTGTATGTGCTTCTCTCTCACTCTAATGCTTTGGGCAAACATCAGACATCGCGATCGCTGACAGCGAGTGCTTGCAGCTGGCGCCGTCGACTGGAAACGATGACACCTGGGTCTTCAATGTTGCGGACTGCGTAAGTGCAAGTAACTCAAGTTGTATAGGCAAAAAGGGTGGAGTGTTCAATGCAACACTATCCGACACATACGTGCAAACCACAGAAGCTGCTTGGAACGGTACGCACCCGACCAGTGAATTTGAGGACGGCTACCATTATATCTTTTTCAACGACAAGTTGTCGTTCGGAAGTGATGGATCCGTTGATGGCTTTCCGCTATTGATGGATCAGCCTGGACTTGGTAAGTCTTGAAACGAAAGAAGATAACCAGCAAGCTGACAGCAACAGGTACACAAAGCGGGTATGTCGAAGGAAAGGTGTACATTACACCTACCAAACATGAAGTATTCTACTTATATGGTGTCTGATTTCGACAGGTTAGGGATCGGTCCGAATTCAACTTTTCTCGACATGATTGTCAGCACTGGACAAGCTCCTACACGTGCTTTTGGACTCTGGGTCGGTAGTCGCTCTTACGACAACCCTGTGGATGGCGCGTTGTGGATTGGTGGCTATGACACAGCTCGTGTTGCCGACGACTTTACAACCTTCCCAAACTTCAATGACAATCTTTGCGTTGGCTGCGTCGAGATTACTAATATTACCTACGTGACGAGTGAAGCCTCAACGTCGTTGTTCTCGAACAGCAGCGAAACACTACAGGTTGCGCTTCAGCCTTTTGCACACAGTCTAGGTGTTCCAGGTGACATCTTCGCTAACTTTCTGCGAGCTTCCAATGGGACTGTGGGCAAAGATCCAGGTACAACAGCGCTTGTTACACTGCCTACCGATGCAGAGCTCGGCAATCTCAGCGTCACATTGTCAAATGGCTATGAGACCATAATCCCTTCTCAGGAGCTATTTTTTCCACCTCGCCAGTATGGCAAAGATGGCACGTACACGGTGAGCAACGACTCATATCTAGTGGCCGCGCTTGCAAACTTGACCACTACTGAGTCATATCTTTTTGATTGGGGCATACCGATCCTCACAATGAACTACATGATCATGGATTATGACAACCAGACCTTCAGCTTGGCACCAGCCAGACAAGGGCCCTATGGATCTTCCAATGGTGCGTTAGTCCAGCCATTGTGTAAAGGTATAGCTCCCGTGACCACTACTGCGGGCGTTCCTCAGTCTACAAACAGCATTGTAACTCCCGCGCCATCATCACCCACAGCTGGAGCCAAGTCGTCACACACAAACGTTGGTGCTATTGCAGGCGGTGTGGTCGGAGGAGTGGTAGGCTTGGCTATCGTTGCATTGCTCGTCTTCTTCGTATTACGTGGGAAGCGATGGGAGGCACGTTTGCGGCAAGAACGAGATTCAGTCATCACAGGCAGTACAACACTCCAACAATCAGGAGATCCTAGAATGTCCCAAGTGAGTCATGCATCCGCAATGAGCGTTTGGCAATAGCTAAGTCTGTGATCAGTATGCCCCTACATCGCCAACAGAAGTGTCAGAGGCTGATCAGCAGAACATCAATCAATGGCTGCATTCACAAGACAAGTTCGTCGCTGTACGTCATCCAGTCACGCTGGGACAGATGTTTCCTTTCCACTCACCTTTTACTGATGTCCTACGTAGGAACAACCTCAACCGACTGCATCCCTGGCACAGCCATTCGAGATGCCTGCTGTACGACATGTATAGCTATAGCGTTCGTTGTTGCAGGAGACTCTAGCGGCATCGATAACCAAAACACACCCTCGTGTGAACGCCCGTTGTCGAAAGACCAAGCTCACGAAGAATGTTTAGGATCTCTCATGCGATCACGGCACTTCTGAATTTACCTGCGACAATTCTGCAGTCATCAAAAGGCAAGACGACTTTGGCCTTTCTCTGTCTTACCGCCTTTTCCGCGTGTCTTACTGCCTGCACCTCGTTTCGACAGTGCTGCTGGGCCCATAGGCCTGCTGTTGCTACTTCCTTGTCTCGATGCTTGTTCTGCTGTCTGTAAGCTCTTGGCAAAATGCCAATCCTCGTGCTCGGCTCTATCTGGTTCCGATATCTCCTGTTGACACTCTCTGCACAGGTAGGTAGTGATATCTCTCTGCCTCCCGCTTTCTGATTTTTCTTGCTTTTGTCGAACGTTTACTTGCTCATCTACTGCTTTCGACTCAGGAACCTCGCTTGAGTAGCCTGTTTCCTCGCCTGTGCTTTCTGACGTAAAAAATCGACCAATGTTCGGTTTCTCGTGTAGCTTCTGTCTCTTGGACGGATGTTCGTCCTCAGGAACTGGAGTAGCTGTGTTGCTCCGTGACATAGCTTCCAATGCTTTAGCTTCTTCGCCACGCACAAGAAAATTTCCTATTCCCATGTTGCCCGAGATTCCGTCTTCGAAGCCGCCCACACTCAAGGAGAGGTTCGCGCAAGGCCAAGCACGACCATCAACAATGACCTGTTGGAGTAGGTTTTTGGAAAGCTCGAAAAGCGTATCCCAATCAATTTTCTTACCGCCAGAGATTGGCAATTGTTTTGACCTCATCTGGCCACCTTGCCGATGGTGCAAATTCATAGTCTTTGGTCGTCGTTTATTCTCGATTACACCTTCCTCAACAAGTCTGGCATATATATCGGAAACGAAAATGCGAAGCCACTTCAAAGCTTGATCAAATGTGTTGATGCTTGGTCGGAAAGACTTTGCGGAAAGCATACTTTTAATTTGCGTACGAGAGTTGACCTCGCTATTGTCGTGACCTCGTATAATGTTATAGATCCATGTACCGGTGTCATCCCCAAATTTCGACTTCAAACTATCTTGAGAAACCTCGAGCAGGTCCTTGACTTCCTCGGTGTTATAGGTTTGAGCTATTTGGTCTCCGAGCTTGCCACCTAAGTTTCTGATCTTGGTGAACTTGAAGCCGGATAGGAAGTGTTCTACGGCTCGATTTCTGACGATGGTTTGCTGATTCGGCTTTTTGTAACCTGCTCCGAGCTTCGCCATCATCTTGTTTCTTGCAAGGCCAGCAGAGCAGGTATACTTGAGCTTTTCCTTGATCGTTTTGCGCACCTCACGGACAATCTCGGCGCCAATATTAATGCAGATATCGTCCCAATCAGGATTCTCTTCCTCTTTGTGATCATCTAAATCAATCAAACCGTCCGCATGCCAATCCAGAACTGTAGTCGGTGCAGTAGGAAGAAACTCAGTAAGGTCATCGTATGGGGCATATCTAAGCTCAACATAACGTTCCAACAGTATCTTGTGCACGTGAGCAGATAGATCAAGGAATACCTCATCGATCGACGCCTTCTCAACTCGTTGTACAGGTGGCGCTGGTAAAATCTCCTTGACCAACGCCAGAGATTTTCTACTCTCTAGCCGGTACGGGTCAAGTGAGACTTTGTCCGTGTGAATGTGCTGGAACGAATCATTGCGATACCTCCATTGATCATCGCCCTCGCGCCAAGTAGCAACATGCTGCAGTACTATTTCTGGGCACCTCTTTTTAGCTTCCGTAATCGTGACGTGTCGATTCAAGCCATATTCTCTTGCTGGATACGAGATTGCAATCAGACCCTGCCATTGTTGAACACCAAGAGGCGTAGTTTCTGGCAGTCCTAATCTGACAGTTTCACACTGTGCATAAAAAGCATCATAATCGATCAGCGCAACCACTCGAAGAGGGCAATTGACATTGTATTGTCCAAGCAGTTGCAAATGCTTGTACGTAAATCTTGACCTTTGTCGGAGACCACCGGCTATCGGTGATGATTCAATATATGGTTGCGAAGATGACATCGCAAGGGTGTGAGCATTGTTGTTATTACTACAGCACTGAAGTATAAGACGTGTGTGGGGTTAATAGAATGGTATAGGCAAAGAGAAGAGGTTCCCTTAAAGAGCTGAAACTTCCTGGAGTTTTGCGAGGGTTCAGACACCAGCGTTCTGCTGTCTCTTCATGTCCGTCCAGCTTTGCCAGCTTGTAAGTTTCCAACAATGTGTTCGACCCTCAACGTCCGCCGCCGTTCGCGTTTCGGGTCCACAAGCAGGTCGAACCAGTACCTAGAGATAAGTGTAATAACCAGACGTCTGCCATCTCTCGAAGTCTGTTTGGAAGCTCACAATCCTGTAAAGCTGTCTTGGTGAGGTACCGTCCTAAAAAGAGATATAGCAGAGAGAGAGTTGGAGAAAATTAATCGCGTCCAGAACGCGCTAATTAAGTAGCGATCGATTAACGCGTGAGGGAAACTTGCAACGACGCCAGAATCTCTGATTTACGATGACTTGCTTTCGCACCCTACTTTGACGACCGGAAACATGTCTACGCTGTTAGAAAGCGTTTTGAACTCGGATGCTCCGACCCCAAGCTCACAGCCAAATCGTACTTTACCAACTTCGCCATTGCGAAGAACCGCAGCTGGTCCTCCTTCTGTCAGTAATGGCTTCCAATCTGAGCTCGGTCTTTTCGCAGAAGATGAAGTAGTTGGCTCAATACCAGGTCGACCGCGAAATCCACAAGATAGAAATGTGCCTAAAGTGGAAGATCAAGGAGGTCTCAGGATACAAGCGGCGTTCGAGGACTTTCTGGAATCTCATGATGAAGAGCCAATGTCATCTGCTCTGCCGCCGTCAAGCGAGCTCAAGACAGACAAATACTACATCAACCAAATTCACGGGTTGAAAGAGTTTCAGCTATCGACATTATACGTGGACTACAACCACTTACAATCATACATGGAAGGCTTCCTTGCAGATGCGATAGCGACTCAATACTACCGCTTTCTGCCATTCTTACAAAAGGCAATGCACAACCTTCTCACTAAGTACGAACCGATATACTTTCGAGAACATAGACAAATGGGCAGCGCGTCTTCGCAAGCCGGAGGCACATCCATGGGTGCAAATCTGTCGACCGTAGATGGCACACAGAA
This sequence comes from Pasadenomyces melaninifex, assembly GCA_022813495.1. Lineage (NCBI taxonomy): Eukaryota > Fungi > Ascomycota > Dothideomycetes > Pasadenomyces > Pasadenomyces melaninifex. Next base: position 581,987 of record JAKLMI010000001.1, read on the forward strand.
TGACTCGATATTGAACGCGCAGACCGACAAGGTCTTCACTCTGGCATTTTACAACTTGCCTCTCGTAACCCGCATACGGCAGCTTAGAACGGATGCGATAGGCAGACTAGTCTCAATTTCTGGTACAGTGACCAGAACATCAGAGGTCAGACCTGAACTGGCATCAGGCACATTCGTTTGTCTGGCTTGCAACACCACTGTACCGAACGTTGAGCAGACATTTCGATATACTGAGCCCGCAGTATGTCCGAATCAAACATGTAACAACAAAGTCGGCTGGAGATTAGACCTTACGAACAGCACATTCGTTGATTGGCAAAAATGTCGCATACAAGAGAACAGCTCTGAAATACCTACGGGCAGTATGCCTCGTACCATGGACGTCATACTCCGAGGCGAGCAAGTCGAACGAACAAAGCCAGGCGAAAAGTGTATTTTTACAGGGACACTAATTGTGGTTCCAGATGTGTCGCAATTAGGGATTCCTGGCGTTCGACCAGAAGCATCAAAAGACAATCGCTCATTTCGAGGAGCTGAAGAAGGTGGCGCAGGCGTCACTGGGCTCAAAGCATTAGGTGTGAGAGACCTTACCTACAGAATGGCTTTTTTGGCTTGCTTTTCACAGCCAGATACCTCAACCGCTGGTCAGGTTGCATCGCAGCTCAACGGCCAGTCCACGAATATTCTCAATTCACTCAAGCAAGTTGATATCGTTGAGACATTTGAAGCATCAGACAAAGCTCAAGAGTCGTTTTTGGAAACACTAAACCCTTCCGAAATTGACGATCTCAAATACATGGTACACTCCGAAAAGATATATTCGCGGCTTGTGAACAGTCTAGCACCTATGGTGTATGGCCATGAAATAGTCAAGAAAGGTCTTCTGCTACAGCTTCTTGGTGGTGTTTCTAAAGTCACGCCTGAGGGTATGCCTCTACGTGGAGACATTAACATCTGTATAGTAGGAGATCCCTCGACTTCCAAATCTCAATTTCTGAAGTACATAGCTAGTTTTCTGCCAAGAGCAGTTTACACATCAGGCAAAGCCTCCTCAGCAGCTGGTCTGACTGCAGCAGTGGTTAAGGACGAAGAAACTGGCGAACACACAATAGAAGCAGGAGCGTTAATGTTATCAGATAGCGGTACCTGCTGTATAGATGAGTTCGACAAAATGGATATAGCTGATCAGGTGGCCATTCACGAAGCCATGGAACAGCAGACCATCAGTATTGCCAAAGCAGGCATTCATGCAACCTTGAATGCACGAACATCCATCTTGGCTGCTGCCAATCCTGTAGGTGGTCGCTATAATCGCAAAGCAACGCTGAGGGCCAATATCAACATGTCAGCACCTATCATGTCGAGGTTTGATTTGTTCTTCGTTGTGCTCGACGAGTGCAATGAGAACATTGATCGCCATCTAGCAAGTCACATCGTCAATTTGCACATGCTTAAGGATGATTTTGTCCAGCCAGAATTCACTACCGAGCAATTGCAGCTCTACATTAGGTTTGCAAGGACCTTCAAGCCAGTCTTCAGATCTGAAGCTCAAAAATTGCTGGTGCAGAAGTATAAAGACTTGCGAGCCAACGACTCTGGCGGCCTTGGTAGGAATAGCTACCGGATCACTGTGCGCCAGCTGGAGAGTCTGATAAGATTAAGTGAAGCCATTGCCAAAGCGAATTGTGTTGAAGAAGTCACGGAACAATTTGTGGTCGAGGCATACAATCTGCTCCGACAATCTATTATCTCAGTTGAGCGTGATGATGTCGGCTTTGACGAGTCAGATGACGAGGGCGGTAATGAGCCGAATGCAGATTCTGCCCAAGCGGTGCAAAATGGCCAGAATGGGTACGATGAAGCTGCTATGGATGGTGTCGACCACGCAATTACTGCACCACCGCGGCCGCGTACCAAGATCACCGCAGAGAAATATACCAAGATGCGCAACATATTTATCAAGAGACTCGCAGAAGAAGAAGAGCGAGTTGCTGGAGGAAACGCAGATCGACCTGACGGCGATGGAGCTTCGGGTGAAGAGGACAACGACGTTGATGCTGAGGAAGCCTTAGGGGGCTGTGACTTTGAAATGTTGGTCTTGTTCTACCTTGAGCAAGTTGAACATGAACTAGCTGGACCAGAAGACATGGCTCAAGAGATGAAGCTCGCGAGAAAGATTTTGAAGCGAATGGAGAAAGAAATGGAAATAATGCCTGTGAGGACGGACAGCAATCAGCCAGCCGAATTAGAGAATGAGAACGAGCAGCAAGCGAATCAGGGCCGAGACGATGAGCAGGACGGTGAAGATGCAGTTCCCCGTCCACAAACGCAAAAAGAGGTCAAGACACGATATGTGCTGCACCCGAATATTGCACTTGATGAAACGTGAGAATTAGTTTCAATTGTATGATGTGATGATCCTGGTATGCGATACCAGATGGTGGTATTACCATGAGATGCAGGCACGTCCGAGCTATGCACAAATATTTCTCTTTCTGAGATACACTACCCACCGACATGTCCTTACTTTCGCATTGTGAGTTACGGTTGGCGTTGCGTGGAAGAATATTCCAGCCTGGATACCGGCTTTTTTATGCAGAGTTTCTTCACGACCATGCCGAACACGTGCGAGCTGCTTGTTATGCAATTTGCAAGATTAGTGCATTGAGAAGTTGACAGCACTCCTTGTTGTTTTGCTACCGCGCACAAAATACATTGATTCTTGACTCTTGGATTTGAGCTGGGCCTTGCACTGTCGGAAACACTGAAGTGTTGTTAGCTTGTGCTGGTGACTAGGGATGTTGTAGCTAAGCATAGAATGTGGACGCAAATCGACCACAACGAGCTTTCTCTTGTACCTCATCGGAAGATATATCCTATGTGCTCTCAGCTTATTGAGATGCCATCCCAGCCGTACGCTGACCTCTTGGAAGCGTTCGCAGGGCAGATCCCTGAAGCTAAGAAGACATTGTTTTCTTCATCGATAGAGTATGTAACAATTGCAAATCTTGCCTGCCAAAATGTCATGGTTACGAAACTCGAGGCAAACTTGATCAGACCGGTATGATGTGAAGCATAAACTCTGTGAACAGAGATCGGCAGAGCAGTGGCCTGATCGCATAGTAGTAGCGGAGTACATACTTTCGTAAAAAGGTCACGGGATGGTCATTGCGAGATCCTGCAATTTATGTTACCGCTTGTGGCTGGGCGACGAACCTTCTTCAGATGCAGCAGGAGGTTTATGGCATCTAAATCGACTTTGTGAATAAATGCACTTCAGTGCATAACGATGTGGATAGAAGCTGTTCGGATAGGGGGTTAGTTTGGTGAGATACTCATGCCTCACACTATCAATCTCAACGTGGCATGTCCCTTTTGGGTCTCACAAGCCTGGTGTAGTGATAAGCTTTTTGAGGGATGATATCGTGCGGCGTAGAAGTCCTGGTAGTTAGGGAAAGGTCGCAAAGGAATGAATAATGGAGACTTGCTCCTCGTTTCTGGTATGGTTATCATGCTCTTCCGTGCACCTGCTTCATTCGGCAATCGTACATATTTTCGAAGCTTGCAAATTGACAGGTTTGCAGCAACATAAACAGACAATCTGTGTGATGCCGATGTGCAACAGCGTACCATGTGTGGGCAGAATGCTTGCAGTTCCTGACATTACATACAAGGATATTGTCAAGGTCAAAGTCTGATCATTCTGTACGAGTAGGGTATTTGCATCAGCCTCGATGCCTTCCCCATTCGAAACGTGTAGATATCGTCCTGAAACTATCAAACAGCTAATTTGATCTGCCTAAAATTGAATTTTTAAGGGCGATTGTTGTAACAATCGCGAAGGATTTCAGAAGTTTGCAAGAGAAGCATTAGTATTACAAACACTAAGCCATACAACGGTGTAATGGCTTTTTCGCATGTTTTCGAGGTGTGGACTGAAGCCTCGTCTGCGCCGTGAACCCTCCTCATCGCGACGCTCGAGTCGACCAGTATTACTTGTGCAGGCCTGGTCCTGGGAGTAGCTTCACGAGCTCTCCTCGATTCACAGTTCACGATCCGGTCTCGAACTGCACTCCTTGCTGTGATGTGTCGATCTAGCGCACGCGTGCCTAACACCAGATGAAAGAAGACAATGATCGACGAGCCTTGTCTTGAATGAGCAAGCGATGCTGTAGAAGCAGCCCGAGCTTACCCTGCCACCTTACCTACGTAGTAATTTGGCACGTTTGTCCCTCAAGTATGGCGATCGTCACAAGTACAGCGAGTATGAGTTGTTAATGTAATGTCGGTTGGTTCTTACCAGTTTTCATGCAACCACACGAGCAAACGATATGCGAGGCCTCTTCTGTCACTCAATTTTTTTGAGGCTCAAGTTTATTCAGGCGGAATAAAGAGTAGTACAGAAGCAACCAATTACGAGGTCAAGCGGTCCGTCGCTACCGGACAACCACCCTGTAGGCTTGCACCTCCTGCTGAGGTACGTGGTTTCTATGTACTAGATTTCGACCACTATCGGTCCAGGAATGTTGAGCTCAGTCCTGTTTGTGCTCTAAAGATCTGGAGGTCGGTCAGATTAGCAAGTCCGAGATCATGCCTGCTATCGAATTGTCCTTGTACGATGTTATATGCCGCAACTCGAATTTCGAGCTGCCAGATCCATTCAGTGAGCTTTCCACTGGACAACCTAAACCAGATGGTTTTATTCCTCTGCTGGGTAATTAGTCAGGTTGCACTGCCAGTAATGCAAAAGATGTCGCCTGAACTCGAGCCTTTAGGCGTGACAGAATTGCACGTTGGCCCGTCAATTGAGCCTGTAATAGTTGAACACTGTACCGAGGCATGCCTGAACGCATAAAGGTGTCAGGTTTCCAAGCATCACGTCTAAACAGCTGAGGCAGCTGGATAGCGAAGACCTCGGAAGCTGTCTATCACCCCATGAATATGTCATGACCTACGTTCATCACAACGCATTGACACAACCTATCGACCTTCATGCAAGGCTTGAGATGTTTGCTGATACCTAGGTTGCATAACTCCTTATCTGTCACTTCACAACGTCGAATAATGAGCACGACAGAGCAGGTCATCCCAGCCAGTTTGAAGGCGATTGCTGCAGACGTTGCACAATTGCTTAAGCAGAAAAAGGGAACTATAAGTGTTGCAGAGACGGCAGCAGGAGGACTGATCTCTGCTGCATTACTTTCCACGCCGGGTGCATCTGGCATTTACAAGGGCGGTTTGATTGTAAGTATAGCTTTTCGTCATGTATTGTGATGGTCGATAAAACCATTATCATCTACACCAACCAGCACAAAAATAACACGGTGCCTCTAGCTATACACTCTACCATCCCGAGTGCAATTTGCTGGTTGGACAGAAGCAGATATCGAAAACTATGAAGGTCCAACTCCAGATATTGTGGCTGGCCTTGCGGAGAATATAAAAGCCAAGCTCGAGTCAACGTACTGTGTGTCAGAGGTAGGTGTTCGGATCCGACTTGAGGCAAGAACCGACCAGGGCATGTGCCTCTGGTCTCATACGAGCGGCCGAATTTGACTGACAGCAATTTGGCAGAGTGGAACGGCAGGCCCGACAGGTGGAAATACACCTAATAGAACACCGTGAGTTCAGGCATGTGCCTGTGCCGCATTACTTCAAGTGCTGACGTTGCTGGCAGAGGCTATGTAGCCCTAGCCGTAGCAGGTCCAAATGTAACCAAGAAGAAAGATCTCGACACAGGTAAAGGTGGCGATCGAGAGGCCAACATGCTTGCCTTCGCGATCGAGGCACTGAATATGGTTAGAGAAGTGGTTGGACAACAGCAGACAAAGATCTGATATCGAAGACCTGTCAAATCCGTCAACACGCTATAGCTGTTTCGGGCCTAACTCCGAGGTGGTGATTCCGAAGTCTGGCATTATTGGCATTTTTGGTCGATCCCTTAGAGGTTCGAAGTGTCTTTTTACATGCAGGTCCACTGTCCTCTAGCCAAGTACAGTACTGCGTCATGATTCTGTGTACAAACCATAATTTGAGACGAATTTAAGTAAAAGTTAATTATCTATTTTACTTTACAACGATAAGGGTATATCTCTTATTACGCTGCAAGGCTAGCTTAGGCCTACTAAATCGTTCAACTTGAGAATTATCGAGTTAATTATCTATTCGTTTCTAAATATTAAACGCGGTTTAACGCGTTCTCCTTAAGATTTCGCTATGCTTAATCTATCCGTACTTAATCTTACTAAAAGTACTAATCTAACCTAACTAGAAGTTAGTCAGTCCTTTCCCCGCGACGTTTAACATTATTTAAGAGTTCTACGAGAGGTACGGGTAGCATTATAGATTATTAAAGAATAGTATATAGAGAAGAGATCCAAACGCGTGGAACGCGAGTGTAGAGTTGTACACAGAATTATAACGGGCACTGTAATACAGGCTAATGCAAGCACCGATTTGTTTTATAATTGTTTCGCCGCACTAAAACCTGTGCTTTTGTGCAATCATATGTCAGTAGTCGGTGCCCATATTTCGTGGTCGTATTCAGGATCAGCTGCATCTCTCGCAAAACGGAAAGTGGGGACCAAAGCCACCAAACGTTCGGATCGATCCCAGCATCTCGGAGCCATAATACCACAAGAAGACATGTTTAAGTTGTGTAATGATACAAACGATGCCAGAATTTTCGTTTCCGTATAGCAGTGTGTTAAGAACACGAGCTTCAAAGCTCATATTGGTCAACAATTTCCATGTTTCGTAAGCTTTTGGACAACGTTGTGTCGCATCGTCCCAGGACGCGACTCCCCGGAGCTACTGAGAACCAGGTGGATCTGTTGGTCGAAATGTTAGCTATATGCACCTTCCATATTAATCGATCTCAGCGACCTGCGGTATGAACATTTAAGAACAATTTTCGATTACAGGGCAATTTCCCGCGAGGGCTATTCTCTTGTGCTTTCTTGGCAAACCTCGAAATTTCGTTCTGCATGCTAATATGTCTGGAAGCAGTGATTCTATCAAAGCTATATAGCTAGCAAACCGCAAACGAAAATGAGCTTGTTTTTGAACCTGCCAGCAAAGAAGTGTGAAGATTCAAGAGAACGATTAGGTCGCCGGATGTATTCGACCGTCGATCATGATTGTTTCGGTCTTGGTTCAGCAACCGTGGCGTTTCTCCATAAAATTGGTTTGCCTTTACTCAATGGCATCTCTGCCAAAAAGCTATTTCTACCAGTCCGTCAATTATGAAGTTGATTTTCTCATCTATACATGATCTTGAGGACTAGAATGTGTCGTTCTCAATAATATGCTTGTTAAGGTCATCTTACTTGATCTGCTACCATGTTGCTGCATACATAAATCGACCGAACCCGTGATTATGACATTCATAGCGTGAAGACAGCTTAGCCGGGATGCTCAAAATGAGCCAATAGTAAACACGGAGAACAACGACAGAAGGAGTCTAATCTCAGCGAGCCAATTTACCAAGACAATGGTACTGGCTTCGTGGGGAAGTGGGTATCATGCCTCGTGCCGACTTCCTGTTATCGTTCCTACCACATGGCATTTGATCCACCATCGACGTACTGCATTACTGGCTGGAAAAGGAGTCTATCATATGACCGGCGGTATGATTGCGAAGACGTCTTGCGAACCCTTCGAACATATAAGTGTGTCAGGCTGAAGCTAGCAGTAAGGTGCTAACGCACTCATAAAGCTCTGGTTTTCTTATGGCATAGTGTCCTTAAGTGAAACGACAAGTGACTGCCTTTTACAGAATGCGTACAATTGTGCTGCCAGATGAACGAACTCGATCTCATACAGCGGATACCTCACTCGTGCGCTCGATTGGACAAGAAAATCATCCGTGATTGCCTGTTGGCCGAACTCCATAGGCTCTGAAGCACGTTACTGACAATAATATAATATTTTACGCAAGACTGAAGACGAGAACCAGTATGATAATTATCGATAAAGAATGGCTGCCGATCACTGACAGAGGTAGTTCTGCGGGAGTACCATAGCAGCACATCAAAGTGCTGATACTTCATGACCATGGCAGGTCATTCGCTCTCTCTACGTCCAAAAGGATGTTCCAGTTGAACTGCACTAGACATGGCACATGCCTGTTAGGCTCACAACCATTCCCATGTCTATGGGCATCTCTTTCGAGTTTGAGTTCCCTTTGCCAGTGGTTGAGCAATGACATCTCGAGAGTTTGGCTTCGCCAGTCGAGTCGAACCGAACCGAATGGGTTTACTTTAAGAACCGTAGGTATGCTTATGTACCAAGTTATAGCGTATTCCACCTCGATGCGGTTCCTGGTCATCTGAATATGTTAGCCGTATCAACATCTGCACTAGTGAGGCATAATACTGGTGTCCCTTTAGAGAGTACTGGTAAGAAAGACGAGTTGAGGAGGACCGTGCACGGAGGAAGTCGGACAATCGCACGTAGCTGCAGGGTCTTTCTACGGGCTCTCGCCAACCTTCCAACAGCGATGCTGATTGGAAGCTGTTTGTGAAGATTGTCTGCCGGGAAACGTTTCGAAGATTTTGGACGCTGCACTATGACGAGATGGCTCTTTATGGCCATGCGAATTGATCTAGTGTATGACATGAGAGGTACGGTTCAGCTCGATTTTCTCACAGTTATCAGACTGCATACGGCAGTTGCAAGAGCCATTGTACCGAGTGCTCATAAACAGATCTTCACAGCTATTTTTGGTTGCTTGATCATTTTGAGCATACAGGAAGACGCTATAACAATGCGTTAACTCAATAATTCGCGTTACCGACTTCGAGTAGAGAAGCCCACTAATTTCTTCGAAGCCTTCTGGAATTTTTGAGGAATATCTGCGTCGACTTCGATTTTTTCCTACAAATAGATTAGCTACCGATCTCATAAACTAGATTGAATAGTATGGAGCACGCACGCGAGATTGCTGAGTCTTGTCATGCTCGCTTCAGTAACACAACAGTGACAATCTGCATTCGTCCGCTTTCCTAGAGTTGCGGCTCCGTAAACCTAATCTTTCGTCTTTGGCTGAGACAGATTGTTCGTGGAACGCGCTATTCGCCACGTGCAATCACGGTTCCCGCCCCGATCCTCAGACCAATTAGATGCTCTACAACCTTCCTAGCTCTCGAATGGTGGGCACGATATCTGCACATCCAGTACATTCTCCGGACTCCTAGTAGTAAGTCAAGCTTTTTAGGAGCACAGATATGACTGTACGTGAATAATGACGGCGATGTAACGTCAAGCGGCAAACGGGCGACCTGTGGCACCATAGTAACAACTTGACTGCTGCTGCTCGAGTGTAACGAGCACCACGTACACCATCAATGTGCAAAGTATCAACCACGCCGTCAAGAGGTTCAATTCGACCAGTGCTGGTACTCCCACAAGAGCCGTGGATGAATGTGCATAATACGATGAAAGATAACCGTAATGGGAAACGAGACGTATTGTCAGACGACGTGTTTTGGTGCAGCTCCACTCAGAGAGGAGTACCAGGTTTTAGCTAGCACCTGCCAAGCCTGCTAGGACTTTGGCCACACCGCAGACCTGGATAAGCTTGGTTACTGGTGCCGACCAACAGCCGAAGCTGAATTAGATGTCACTGGGCAGCGCCAGCACTACTTCGTGTCAACGAGTCAACGTCCCGCACTTGTTGCAGTATCCTTTGCCTCAGTGGAAACAGTGCCGTAATAAAAGCACTGTTATCTTTGATCTGAAACATATGCTCAAGTAAAATGGACTGAATCGTGTCGCGGTATGTGCAGCAGAAGTGTGACATCAAATACGACGAGTCAGCAGAATTTCCTTCACCAATAGAGTCCACGATCTTCATGGCTCCATAGTCGTCGAGGAGTAGCAAAGACGCGGTGCGGTTTTCCAGTTTGCTGCCAGTCATCGGCATGCCATATTTTGCACCCATGCAATAATGACAGCCAGCCATGTCTGTTCGTCATATTTAATGACTTAGAACAGGCCCGAACAAGCAACAAGCCGGTCGGAATGGAAGAATGGGCAAATCAAAGGAGGGGCGTTTTACCTCTTCAGACGTCAGTCTTCGCATTTCCAATGGTGCCCACTAGTTGAGCGTTCTTAACATAAAACACTCTGCCGAATTTGGCCTCGCAAGCTGAGGTCAAAAAAGAGGATTTGAAATCCCATTATAGAGCAGGAATAATAGGTGTGAGCCTATCCTTTGCTGCAAATCGCGATCTGGCAAGCGAAGCAACACCGTTTCTCACAGTTTATTGAAAGATGAGATTCAAATGTGTATAAATCATGATTATTCATGTGCGTAAAGCTTTGGCTGTTGTTATGGGTCTGAAGCTGGTGGGTGCTAATTATCTTGGCCTACTCGTATGAGTACTTATCAGTGGGATGAAATGGTATGGGGCTTGATTTTCCACGATCTCCACCGAGAACCCACCGAGCCCACTTACTGAGCTACTTGACGCTATCCTTAGAAGTTTGGGACCACTGGCATCATCTGATGGCCTTCTGAAGCCAACTCTAGCTCGTGTAGTGTCTCTTCTCGAGCTTCCGCTCGAAGCTGAACTTATCGTACCGAGTTCCCGAGCCATTGTGACGGGTACAACCTCGTTCACATCCCTCTTGTGCCTGCGCAGAGCACTCTCTTCTTATGACCTCGTTCTCCGTTGATGCGCCTGTGACGACGATCAAGCCGACCGTCGTCCGAGTTGTCGAACATCATTTACGCGCAGTACTGTGACCCCCATGCTACCAAACCTCAATCCTCGGGTACGTCAAGCTTAGCACCAGCTCTAGGAAGCACATATCTCACAAAATCAAATAGTCTCAGCCCGTGCCAGTGCCCGATCCAAGAAGCTATAGACGGAACCATTCAGCAGAATTGCCCTCGAGGACCTGCCAGTACAAAGAACACCTTGATTAAACAATCAACGTTCAAGAACGAAAGAACAAGATCATCTGGCTCTGCTCAATTTCCGTTGATGCGATTGGTTCGCCATTGACAAACTGAAGATATCGACCTCGTAGGCAAAGACTGAAATCATTTGTTTGCTGGGAAGCGCCTCCAAGAAAAACAGTTCACACTTCCGATATTCCTGCAGATCATCCAGCTCGATCGATAGATCATTGCATGCAATATAGGTGTAGGAGGTCTGCAGAAATTTTCTTCGCCATCATCGAGTCAACGTGCTTGATAGCCTTCGTTTGCTTCTGTTGGTGAAGATAGACTTGTCTTATTGCCAACCAGCCTGCATACACTAGGTCAGCCTTGATTGGAACTCTGCAGACTCTAGCAGGCATTCGAGCTGCATGCGCAACCGAGTACTGCTCATGCAAAACACATGTACGGTGCGCTGGACATGCAAGACCACAACCGAATGACTGATATCCGCCCTGCAATTCCACATCGGCACAGGAATGGTTCTAGCTAGTCGTTGCACAATCAAGCATGGAGGAAACAGGCGACCTGCAATTCAAGCGTGAGAGGCCTGCAGCATACGGACATCCATCAGCGCTGCATCTGCCGCCAGCCGACGCAGCCCACTTACAGAATTATTCGCATCACACTCCACAAAGTGCTCAAATGCAACAGCCATGGAATCCAGCTCCCTCGCCCTACCACGATGGTCACGATCACAGACCGCCGGTAGATGCTCCACCACCACATCAGGCTACTCATCCATATCCACCATCACAAAGCTATCCTCCTCCTCCGCCTCCTGCGCAAGCACCTGCCTATCCGACAGAGCCTGTCTATAGCCGTCAAAATAGCATATCTGGTCCAACACGGTCTCCTTCAGGCGGACAGGTTGCTCATTATCCTGGGCCTGCTAACGGTGCTCCGCCACCAGAAGGCTATTATCCTCCTCCCGATTACAGAGGACGTCCTCCTTATCCACCACCAGAAAGTCCTGCAAATGCCCCTCAACAACCGGTTTTGCATGTTCAAACGACTAATCATGAAATGATGTCAACCCAACCACCTCACCAAGGACCTCCTCCAGGCTACCCACCACCTCCATCAGCAGGACCACCACCAACGCCAGGTTATTGGGCCCCTCCTCCTGCGGACTGGTATCAACAGCAACGGCGTAAGCCTGTACGTGCTGCACAAGCATGCGACTCTTGTCGTCAACGGAAGGCAAAATGCGACGAAGGTCGTCCAGAATGCACACATTGCAAGGAAAATTCGCTCAGATGCACCTACAGAGATATCCCCCCTCAAAAGTCTGAAAAGCAGATGCTGCAGATGGGCGAGAAGGTTGATGGTCTATCAAGTCAGTTGGACAGCTATATAAAGTCCACCGAAGGCAAGATTGGCTCTCTGGATTCAAAGCTCGACAACCTGATCGCCAGTGTGCAGGCCATAGCTTCCCACAGAACAATGGTGGATGCAAAACCAGAATCTTCTGTGCCGATGACGAAGAGTACGTCGCGACCTCAGACGAAAGGAAACGACTGGCATGGCCACGAGGTCATCAATGCGCCGTTCATGTCTGGACAAGATGGAGCCCCCGATCCCACTGCAATCGCTTCGATGTACAATTCCTCGACGCCCAAACAGAGGGGCCCAATGGGTGCGTCAGACCTGCTGTCGTGGCCGGCAATTGCTGAGATCACACCTGCTGGCGTCCAGGTTACCTATGTTATGGACGGAGAAGCTGAAAGAGGTCTGTTGAGACTGTATGGGTGTGGTGAAGGAGAAGACAAAGGTGACGGCCATGACGGTGCTCCCAGTCCTGCTGCGAGCCATAATTCGTCAACGCGCATGGAGGATGATACTGCAAACTCTTCACCGAGTGGTGTTTGGGGAACGGGACATTTGCCGCAACGCGAAGGTAATCAGCATCCTGTCTATGACCATCCTGGTGGTGTCACTCCTCAAGGGGAGTTGTTACTAGATCGTACTGCGGTGGATGAATATGTCAAGAGCTATCTTGACAACATGCACATCTTGCATCCTTTCCTTGATGCACGAGTGTTGCGGAAAATGGTGCATACATTCAAGACAAAATACAGCTGGGATTTTACACGTATCAATCCGCTTGCAACTCACGGTGTCAACGCTGGCACGAAGCGGAAGAGGGATCACAGCGAATCTCCAAACTCGACGATCGAAGACTTACATTCCATTCCGGCACACAATTCAGGACGGCCTCTGCCACGCCAGCAAGCACCTATCGAGCATTCTGTATCAAACGCGATCGTATTACTGGTTATCGCGCTTGGAAAGATCTGTGCACATGACAAAGATCTGCCAGGACCTCCAAAAAGCTCTACGGTCACGTCCGATGCTAGGACTCAGACACAACCTCACCTTGGTTATGGCGATCTTCCACAAATGCCCATAGCTTCTTCAGCGCCGGCCTCACCTTATGCTACTCCACAAACCAATGGAGTGAGTGGGCCTGTCGTGTCTGGCTTGCAGGGCAAGAACATGGATGTCATTCCTGGACTGGCTTATTTCGCCAAGGCCGCGGACATCTTGGGAGAGCTTCCGGGCGGCGTTGATGTTTCACATATCCAGGCAAATCTGTTGGCTGGATTGTATATGGGTCAGATCGCTCGCATAATACCAAGCCATTGGTACATCAACAACGCGTGTCGAGCGGTACAAATCCTGATCCGGTCAGCAGAATATCGAGAGAAGAAAATGTCCCCTGAAAGGCGAAATTTGATCAATTTCGCGTTCTGGAGTTGCTTGCAACTGGAAAGTGACATATTGGCTGAAATGGATATACCTCCCAGTGGCATCGTTGCTCGAGAGGCGGACATGCTATTGGAAGTACCTAGCGCGTTGACCATCGGCACCTCGGACATTGAACGAGAGAAAGAAGAACCGGTGATGAATGCTAGGGATGCTTTCAGGAAGGAGCAGAATATCATACATCGACACTACTCTAACCAAATTCAGCTTCGAAGGACAATCAACGATGCTGTACATAACGTGTATAGCAATACAAGAGAATCAAGCGATGGTAAGCCACCGAATCTGATAACAACACTCGATGAAAACTTGGAGCACTGGCGGAACCTGCTTGACTCTGCTTGGAATTGGGACGACAATCATCATGAAAGTAATGATATCAATTTTGCACGCATGCGAGGTAAATACTACGGAGCAAAATATATCATCAATCGTCCTGCACTACACTATGCTCTGTCCCTGGCACATGCTAGTGGTACACCGATGCTTAGGCCGTCCGAATCACCACTAGGGGGTAGTTCGCAGTCTGAAAGCACTTCGCCAGCCATAACATATCACGACGGGCAATACATCAAGAAACGCAGCACGAATATGCATCCGCCTGCGCCTCGAAGTGTCGATAACCTCGACAAATGGATACTGGATGCCTGCAAACGATGTGTCAATGCTGCAATCAAAAGCACCACTGCTTTCGATGCAGTCAATCGCGGTCAACGGTTGGTCGTGACAAGTATTCTTAGCACTGCACATGCGTAAGTGCCTTGTCCAAGTTCAATTTTGACGTCACTAATGCATCAGCAGGCAATTCGGAAATGTACTTGTACTGGCAGCAACTTTCAACTCCAGCAGCAATTTCCTCAAGAACCTTGTGCCGGAGGAGATGCTACGTTACCTACTCGGACGCACAATCAGGTTTCTCGATCGAATCGCACCAATTTCACCTGCATTAGGTAAAGACGCAGACATCCTCCGTCACGTACAGAACCACTTGTTTCCCAAGGCTCTTCCACGAAGCGTCTTTGCACAACCAGTGAGCGCCAATTCCAGCTTCTCTTCAAACCGATAATGTATTTCCAGCATGGTTTGAGCCGGATTTAAAGATCTCCACCCATCACAAACACAAAACACAGTCTCTTCCCGTCACATAGACTTCGTACTACGTGCCAGCGTTAACGTATCATTTACGGGTCAGGATCTCTGAGCGTTCACCGAAGCATATACCCCAGGGCTTATCAGAGCATTTACGATGAAACGGCTGCAACAAACAAACAGCATCGAAGGCGAGCACCATGAGCTTGCCGGTGTTCGACCCATTCCTACCTATTTAACTCAATTCATCGGAAGCCCACAACAGGACAGGAGTTCAAATGCGGGCATTGACTTCTCATAAAGGTGGCGCGTGGCTTGGAAATCGAAGGAAGTCCAAGCTGGTCTTGATCGTTACTTCTGTCTACCATGTTCTTTGTCATGTTTTGAGATTAGCCCAAGTCATACACACAGATGCGTAAAGTCAACTTTGCAACTGGAGGCAAACAAATAATAGCTTCCGAAAAGGACTAGCATCGGTTGTGCTTGATGGGCTCATCTTCGTGTATACTAGATACAAAGTCCATATAAATTGTACAAAATTCAAGCAAAACATACAGTTTTTGACGATTCTGGGCAACTCGCGAATGTTGTGTACAGTAAAGCTTACGTGCTCGTTTTGCGGGAGGGCTGATCGTGTGGCTGATATACAGACTTGGTACATGGTGGCGAAGTATAAGCTGCGTTTATCCCTACTACGCAAGCTGAAAGAAGGCTCAAAGAGGCAATGCGAAGTGCCTGATTCAATTATTGTGGCAAAGCTGAGGCTTCTTGCCTGGCGCACCAAACACGTTTTTCAGCCTTTCTACAAGCTCGAAGATACGCCATCTTCGAGTTCGACTAGCCCATGGGGCGACACAAGCAGATCTCCCGCGCATAGGAAGATTCTGGTTGTGGTATCTTACGGACCGCATCGTGGACTGTCGTCGGAGGTGATGCTTCCGCTGCAAAGTCGATCATATCTGGAATAGAATCTTTCTTTTCGAAACCAGGAAAGCTGCCAAGTTACTAGCTTCTGCTTACGACAAGCCTGTTCGCAGGTCATGAAGCAGTATGAGATCTGAAGACTGATGCTTGTCATTCGCTCTCATGCCTACATCTTCGTGTTTGGGAATAGGTCCAGGCCAGGTGTAAGCATCTATCAGCTGATTCATCATATTTGTTTCTGGCGAGATCCTCGCGATCACGCCAGACAGAATTGACAGTGCTGCCATTCTCACGCCTGTTGATCTGTCCTATCAAAAGCGTTCGAAGCACTGCGAGCTAGTTGTGCAGTTGGGAGATAACAGACAGGTTCGCTTGGGTCTTGACATAGAGCACTTGAGACGTTGCGGTTCGTGTATTTTTTAGCGACCTTTTGGCGCCTGCGCCTGCCCCACCACCCCCGATCGAAGCCCAGTGACGTTGACAGCTCGGCACTGCCAGTGCTTTGCGACCAAGCATTTGGATGACTACAGCCTGCGCAACCAGTATGGTGATACTCTGTGTTATTTGAATTGTTGCCTCTGCTTGACGTGTACGACTTGAGCACAGGCCTCTCAGCTCTATGTATGCTTGGCTAACCTGGCACCGTGACCATCGAAATTCTTGAATGACTAGAAGGAAAGGCTGCAGTTTCATCTAGAAAAAGCGCTTCGAGCGCTACCACGTACTACGGGCACGATCGCGTGGTTTTTTCGTATGAGATACGAACATGGATAACCACAACGTGAGAAGGAAAGACACGACCAAAGGACCACCCCTGCGCATTTTGTCTCTTGGTAAGTAGGATGGATCATGTATTGACTTGCTTGCTGACAGAGACAAAGATGGAGGAGGTGTTCGAGGTTACTCGATGCTCATCATTCTACAAGAACTAATGTACAGAGCTTATGTCGAGACAGAAGGAAAGCCTCCGAAGCGTGACGAAATACCGAAGCCATGCGAGTACTTTGATCTTATTGCAGGAACCGGCACCGGAGGATTGATTGCGATTATGCTAGGACGCTTGCGACTGGATATCGAAACTTGTATGGATGTATACGTACGCATGACCAAGAAAGTCTTCGAGACGGACAAGACAATCGCTGGTATACCATACAAGCAGACGTTGTTCAAGGCCTCGAAGCTGGAAGAAGCTATCAAGCAATGCGTAGCAGAACATACAGTATATGAAGATGAAGGAAATGATGGCACCGCGCGTGGAGGCAAGGCCTTCGCGACTTCTATGTATAGCCCGGGGAGTCCTGTCGCAAGATCAACGAGCATGAGAAGCACGAATTCTACGGTACCCACAAGTCCGTCGAGTAACAGAACCTCGATGTATAATCCCGGTCCAGGCTTCGGACCCACAAACATATGGGGCAATCCAGAAGCGAGTTTGTATGATGATCGCGAGCACAGAACAAAGACAGCAGTAACGGCTGTGTACAAGGGGACTAATGCCAAGTCAGGCTCTGCAATATTGTTGCGGTCTTACGATTCCAGAAAGGAGCCTCCTCCAGAGTTCAACTGCACCATTTGGCAGGCAGGAAGAGCTACTTCAGCGACTGGTCTCGCTTTCAAGCCAATTCAGATAGGTCAAAGCGTTTTCATTGACGAAGGGGCTGGTAAATATAACCCATCTCCTCAAATTCTCGAGGAAGCAGTCGTAAATGAGTGGCCAGGACGAGATCTGGGTATCTTTGTGAGCATCGGCACAGGCAAAAGGCCTTCAGGCACAAACTCAAATCAGCATGAGTGGTGGGAAGGCTTCATAGGTGGAAGTGTCGGAACTTTCGCCGAAGCCCGAAGACGACTTATCGCAAAAATCGAGGCATGCGAGGATACACACGTCCATATGATGAACGTGGAATTGCCTAAACACCAAATTCCACGAGAAAACTATGCGAGGCTCAACGTTGAAGTTGGTGTGGGTGAATTCGGCATGAATGAATGGGATAGGCTGTCAGACATGACGATAGGAACCAGACGCTATCTCAAGAAGCAGAACACGCAGGAAATCATTCAGAACGCAGCTTACAGATTAGCCAAAATTCATCTAATGCATCGGCGTATGACACAACATTTCCGTCCTGGCAGCTGGCAGGCGCCACAACAGAATCTTGATCAGATTGCGAATGAATCCCAGCAGCAGAGCTGGCCAGCAGCAGTCGAACTACCAGCTGAGTCGCCTGCAGGCCACGTAACACCACCGAGAATACAGCAGCCACAGATACAGTTTCGTCCACCATCAAGCGCTCCCTATCCCGACGACAGATCCTACTCATCACGAAGAGACTCAAATGATAAGTTCGCGGTGCTTGATCCAGGCACCCATAACATAACGCAGCGCCTGTCTAGTGAATCGGCGAGATACCAGAATACGAACGACAAATACAGCATCACACCTTCCGACTACCAAATAGCTCCAGATACCTACCACAACCCCTCCCCACCACCGACTAATGTTCCGCCGCGACCACCCAAAACACCCATCGATGGTGAGCGTGAACGGATATCCATAGTCAGTCCTTTGAGCCCAAGTGGAATTAAGACAAGTCCAATGAACAAACCATTGGGAGGGCACAGGTTACCATATCCAGTGGATGATGAAGGACCTCCGCCGGTCAACAAATTGCGCAAGCCGCAGTATACCCCGAGCTAGCAGCTCCCCTACCCATATTGATGCGTCGGATGTCGGTTTGTATAGCACATTTAGCGATTTCAGATCACGATGCGAAAATTTAAGGGTCCAGCAAAACCTCAAGACAGAGGGCAGTTTACCGAAATTGGACTTGTTCTTTTGCAAAACAACATCGAACTACGAGCTACTATGCAGTACATATTGCGATGAGAGTTATAGAGATTTTCGATAACATTGAC
The DNA here is from genome assembly GCA_022813495.1 of Pasadenomyces melaninifex. Lineage (NCBI taxonomy): Eukaryota > Fungi > Ascomycota > Dothideomycetes > Pasadenomyces > Pasadenomyces melaninifex. The sequence goes on from JAKLMI010000001.1 coordinate 600,633, forward strand.
CCCTTCCATGCTGCTTTTGTATTGGTGTGGCATTCGCGACATAGCAATGTAATTGCAAAGTGTTTCAGATCTCAACTTATGGTAGGCTTAAACCTGATCGGACCTACTTACGGAGGTGGTGTTACCACTGTGAGCACCTTCTCCGATGCCATCGCGGTGATGGTCTCCACAATTGGATTGTACGCGTCATTTACGCGTTGTGATTTACTGCAATGGTTAAGAAGACATTTATATTCTGGTCGCAGAAGAAGTATTTTCCCACAAGTAAATCAAATTCAAGCTAAGTATCCGTCAAGCGCCACCTTGGTAAACTAGGTACATGGTGTCAAGCTCAACCAATGTGCTGCGACCACGCAGGGCCTGAAGCAACGTTCCCGCTAGGCAAGTCTCTTCGACTGTGACCACCCCAACTCTTCTCTTGACCATAGTGTTCCGCGTTTGAGCCAGAATACGACATATGACGCTTCTGCATAGAGCTGCTGACGTGATCAGATAAGATGCTGCTCCAGCTTGGACCACTGTTCACCATGTTGCGCTTATGAGAGTGACCATTGCTCATTCCGTGATGATGCTCACCTTGCTCACCATGTCCAAAGCCTCGAGCATGGTGAGACGCTGCGCTTGGGGAGAGATCGTTGTGTCCGCCAGAACCTTTCATAGGATCACTGTCTTCGCCACCTTTGCCGTGGTTTCCACCTTGACCAGATGGATGACCTTGCTCACTGCCACCAAAAGATCGAGCGTGAGGTCGTTCATGGCCACGAACACCACGTCTCGTCTCACCTGAGCCAGTTCCAGAGCCAGTCCCACTGCCTGACGCACTGCCGCTGCCTGCTGCACTCCCACTGCCGGCCGGACTTCCACTACCTGCTGCACTTGACTCTTTATTATCCGACCCTGAAGGGTTAAAGGCATGGTTTTTCCAATTCCCAGACATCTCAGGATGTTTAGATAGCCATTGTTGAGCGAAAGATTTCCAGTCAGCACCCTTGCCTTCAGTCCACTCACCCATTCCTGGGAAATCGGACTCGGTCATTTCTTTGCCAGAACTACTTGAGCTCGTGCCCGACCCGGCGCCTGCCGAGGAGCCAGATGAACCTGTTGAGCCTGTTGAACCTTTTGAACCTGTTGAACCCGTTGAGCCTGTTGAGCCTGTTGAATCTTTTGAACCTGTTGAACCTGACGAACCTGCTGAACCCGTTGAGCCCGTTCCAGCACCAGAAACGCCTGTTGACCCTTTGTCAGCAGCCGAAGAGTCTGATGCATCTGACGAGTCTGTTCCAGTGCCTGCTGTTCCTGTCCCAGCAACAGAGGCACCAGTTGAACCTTTGCCAGCTGCTGAAGAATCTGATGCGCCTGACGATCCTGTTCCCGCTTTTGCCGATCCTGTCCCGGCACCAGAAGAGCCCGACGAATCAGTACCTATACTTCCTGAGCTTCCCGTACTGCCTGCTGAAGCTGCAGACACCGCGGCCGCATTGTTAGATCCGGACCCTGGTAAGCTTGTGTCAGAGCTATCATCTGAAGCCACAGTAGCAGTCGCTACTCCGCCTACCGAAGTCACTATCTTGGTGGACGTACCTTGTGGTGTAGCGCCAACAAGGACCGCCATAGCGGCGTATGTTACGACGAGAGCACCATGGTAGCGCATATTGTGCGGTTCTCTTGATTCAAGGCAAACCAACACTCGATCCAGACAGTTGTTTAGTGATGAGATCGTTGTGAAGGCTAGCAGATGAATAACCACAGGGAATGACCTCGAAATAATGCATAATAAAAGGCAGGCACGTTGTGACGTTGGCCGAGTCGAAGAAGACCAAAGAATTCTTTGTTGTGGGTGAGAACCGCAGGTCGCATAGGATGAGTATCCATAGTCATTGTCAGAAGATGCGAACAGTATCATACGTAACAGCGGCACGACATGCCGAGAGTTTCGTGCTGCAGGGTAGAGTTGAAAGGAACAATAGAAAAGAACAAAGACGTGACAGTCCTTCGGACTTGAGGATGATTATCACCTTCGTGATCGACTGGCATTCGGAACAATAGCAATGGTCTGTGCGCAAGATCATTACGACTGGCCTATTGGTAGATCTGCTCCAGAGGATACAAGCCGGCGTCGATGATGCATCGTGAAGTTGGGACTGAGAACATGCTACTTGATGTCGTTGACCTCGACAACCGTGCCGAAAGCATCGTTGAGCTCTTTCAATACAGTATCTGTCACTTCTTTGCCACCAATACCTGTATCAAATATAAGCAATGGATCTTGCATACTGAGTGACAAGCTTACCTGGAATATCGCGATCGCCGATAGCACCTTTAGCAAGCACCACATCATAGCCTGCAAGTATTAGCACGATCCATGCTGCTTATAACTGGCTGCGACAACAAAGAAGCTGCGCTCTATGAAGGCGTTGCTCACCTTTCTCAGCACCAGCTCGTGCGGTGGTCGATACACAGACATGAGCCATGTATCCAGTCAACACAATACGTTTGCCAAGACCATCCGGTAAGCCCTCCAAATACTCTTGCAAATCGGTGCTCGCGAATGCGCTAGGATAGTTCTTGATGATCACCTTCTCCCCGTGTGTTGGCTGTAACTCTGAGAACTCGGCAGCGAGTTCTGTGTCGGTCGTGAAAACCGGCGCCTGTGCCGAAGTCTGATGCACGACGTGGACAATGTTCTTGCCTGAGTGCTGGCTTGGGGCGTCCGCACGATATCGATTGAGCAATACAGAGATGTTCTTGCGTGTTGTATCAACATCGACAGTGGCGAGTTTGCCAACAGCATACTCGTTCTGGGCGTCGATTATGACAAGCGTGCTGTCTTTTGGTGAGGCTGTTGATGGCTGAACGCCGATGAGTTGCCGGAAGGATGACGCTGTCGGATCGCCCATTGTGATTGTCCTATGTGTCAAAGATGGGTTGGCAATGAGTGACTTGTAGTTGTCGTATTATATCGAATGAGGTGGTTGAATTTAGTGGCACTGGACTTGACATGACGAGAATTAACAATCATGATTCTTCTACACCTCATGGACCTACTAGGATGCGGGGATGTACAGACATTAAGCTTTCAGGAACATGCCATCATAGTCGCTGACCAGCTGTAATAGCCCAGCCATTCGACCGAAGTCAGGACAAATGAATAGTTCCACACAGGTCAATGGTTGCTGAAACGGGATTATTGCTGCTTCAGATTTTCTACTAGAAAGTACTATACCGAACTGCAACGCCTAGAATGCTGTACGCTCAAATATGACGCAAGGCGAAAGTATCAGATGAGGATTGGTCCCCTATCACAGAAATACATGTGAATATTCCTCAGCTGCCTTTTTATGTCTTCTCCAACATGCACTTATCGCTGGAGCATATTACCAGAACGATGTGATTCGAGCAGGCTTCTCGTCTCGCTCATTGCATCCATCACTTTCAGGCTACACGGTAACAACGAGATTGTAGTCCTGTCGAAGACTCTCCGGGCTATATCAAGGCAGATATTGTCGCAAAAATTCCCGCTATTATTGCTACCGTGGGCGCGTATAACCTTGATGAGCCACTTTCTTCCAAAGCGGCTGTAGTAAAAATCAGATTCGAAGAGATCTGACTCGAGTTGAAACAATTGTCTTCTGTGACTTCTGCCACATCTTCTGGCTCAGCAAATGTGATGTCGACACAATTGTACAGTGCAGCTCCATGCAGAGCAGTCTCAATGATCTGTATTGTTGCATTGTCTCCCACGTTGACCGTCAATCCCGCGGGCAGTGGTACTTGAGGCAAGCAAAATGTGCCCGGCCATGGGTCTTTTGAGGGTCCAATGATATTCAATCCATTCTGCATCACGAAGGAGTAGTTGGCAGGGTTATTTCCTAGGCCCAGATTGAAATACATGAACGCGGAAGAATGACCTGAAAACCAGCCAGGTTGGAATGCTATCGCACCTCCTTTTACTGGCCATTTTGTGCGGTTCGTCGACATGGGCATACCTCCACCTACATCGAGTTAGCATAAATCACATACAGTGTTTCGTGCTCAACTCACAAGGATACTCCCATTGCATACCGAACGGATGTAATGTGCCATTGCCTGCGTCAAACACGGCCAATCCGTTGGTGTCTTCTGTCGTGCCGTTTGAGTGTAAGTTGTCGCCTCTCCATCCAGGGTATGTCAATACTGTGTGTGCTTGAATTGCTCTGAAGAACGTTGCGAATGCTAACAAGCATATTGAGACTGAAAATCGCGAGGGCATTTTGTGGTGTGGCGCACGAATTAAGGCTTGACTGCGAGAGTATTCACAGTCTTGGGATAGAGAAGTCCGCAAACAAGACCTTGGACTCGTGGTGTTGGCAGGTTTGAGCGGCCTCACGCATCTGACCTTATCTTGGTGGCAGGATTGCCAAGTGCTTAGCAAGAACTCGGGAGTATCGTATGCGCAGCAGCAAGCCTTAAAGGATGTAGAAGAGGGTTCACATCCTACTAGGATCCAGTACCCTGATAGATTTGCATCTCATCCGACAGGAGAAGCGCCTATGGGAAGACAGCTCTTCCATGCTGCACTTGATTTGCCTGCGCTGGTGCTGTACCTTTGGTGGATGTGATGAATGGGTCTGGATGGACGACTTGTCCAACCGATTTCTGCCAAAGACATGCAGCCAGTCAGCGATGAATGCAGCTCAAGCACTTAAATGTGATCGACCTGCACTTCCGAGCCATGATTGGTCGAGTCAATGTACGCGAGACTTCTGTAAGCGCCCAATCCCGCTCGGACTAGCTTGACGAAGCGGTTCACGAAGAGAACATTCCGCGTCGTCACAATCATTCGCAGCTTGTTGTACGAGCTGTGAAAAAGGATGAAAGACTGACGAATCGTGTACACTGTGATCTATAATCCTCGTTGTTCTCACATAGATAGAGTCATCTATGGGTGGGCTATAGAGGCTACACTGACCACAAACGCTAAGTTTTTAGTGCCTGAGGCAGTATGGGACGCACCCGAAGGAGTTCGAATGAGATGCTCGTGCCGCTGATAACGCGACTTCGATATGTCTCTCATCGTCTGTTCTCTTTGTTCCTGTACAATATTCACTCGAGTACTACCAACGACAAACACAATTCAGTGATCGTTGATCGCCTGGAGTGATCGAAGCGCGTGCTTGCTACCAGAAATCATCAGTTCGCAGAGCTGCTTGCTCCTTCTCATAAGCAACATCTTCGGGATCCTTCCACTGATCAAAGACGTTATGCTCGTTGCCTCTTGGCTCGACATCCCAGCTCACCAGTGACTCTTCTTCTCTGCCAGTTTTATTTTCTTTGTTGCCTGTGCCGTCGGAGTCCAAAGTACCATCATAGCCCCAAACAGGCGGACCTTGCGGTTGTCGAAGAGGTCTCTCAGGCTTCTTCCCTTCTCTTATTGACTCTCTGGTCTCCAGCTTGCCAGATTCATGGACGCTGAGTTGACTCATTGCCTGGCTTGGATCCTGTCCTGTGGGCCAACCTTGCTCGTATCGGATTCTTCCATTCGAGAACTTGGTTTCCCGCAATGGTGCATGCGCCGCTGCTGATTCGGCAACTGCCCTGATTCTATCACGAGCAGGCTCAGAGAATTGCACTAGTGAGTCTCCGACCCCATTGTCAATCTTAGCAAGGTTCTCTTCGGTCAACGTGCCCTCAGCAAGGGACTTCCACTGAGGAGTGGTATCTGGAAGTTGAGCTTGATTAGCTTGCTTCTCCTTCTGAAAAGCTTCGCAATTGCAGTGGCACTCCTCGTGGCACGTCTTCATGCAGAAATGTCCACAAACGAGGTCTTTCTTGCAAGGCACATGACATGTGATCCACTTCTCATGCGTGAAGACATGGCAAAGCAAAGGACATTTGTGACCACAAGGCAACATACCACCACATGGCAGGTCACAACCACCAGACAGTCGGTCAAAATCTGATGGGTACTTCACCCACACAGTCCTGCCATGATTTCGGCATGTAAGCGGCATCTTGTCTCTCGAACGACCTTGCTGATAAAGCTGGTCTTCGACATAAGACCAGACCTCATTGTGTTCAGCAAGAAAGTTGCCATTGCCAAAGAGGTAAAAGCCATACTTGGCGCGAGAAAGAGCTACCACAATTCGATTGTTGATATCAAGAAACCCGATCTTGCCAGAGGGATTGTTTCTGACCAATGACAAAAGCACAATGTGGTTCTCCTCACCTTGGTAGGAATCGACTGTCTTCACTCTGTTGTAGAACGATGCCGTCTCTGGATCGTCTTTCAAGGCGCGCAGTATTCTCTTCCGTTGACCATTGTAAAAGGTCAAAACGGTGATGGCAGCAGGAGGAACTCTATTCCTGATCAAGTGCCTATAGAATTTTGCGATCAGCTCAGCCTCGTGAGCATTATAAGTTGACATCGATTCGTCTTGGTTTTCTTGGTAATCATGATTGAAAAACCAGCTGAAGATGGTGCCAGTTCCCCACTCGGTTTGCTCACGAGTTGCCACCGAATCATCGTCCTGCAGTCCGGGATATATAGGCTGGATGAGCTGTCTGAACTCAGGTTGCATTCGTCTTTGTCGAAGAAGTGTCTTGTGCGGGAGCTGATTTCTGACAAGTCTTTCGAACATAGAGATGTTGAGGAAGTAGGGTTCACCTGCGAGCTCTTTGACACTGCAATTAGCCTGAAGTTGCTGATGGTCACCCACAAGAATCAAGTGCTCCAGTGACTCGACACACGCCACACCGATAGGTGCTTCAAGGACCTCTGCTGCTTCTTCGATGAGAATAATCTTTGGCTTCAAAGCGGACACAAGAGCACGATATTTGCTCAGGCCAGTCGTCGTCATGCCAATAATCGGTGCTTGAGCAAGGTAAGCAGCATCCTTTTCCCATCTGCCAACCTGGATTTGCGAGCAGATCTTGGCGTAGTCCTTAGCACCGTCACGGAGTCGTCTTCTTACTATGGTCAGGGCTTTCTCCTGCATAATCATGTACATAGCTCCCCTCATGTGATCGGAAATCTTGTACAGATTAGATTGTGTATCAAGCAGTTTCTTAGCTTGTTCGATGGTTTGGCTTGTCGGCTGTTGCATAGTAAGGCCCATGTTCACTGAAACGTAGTCGCCCTTGAGCATCTCAAAATCTTCTTCGTCGTGAATGCCCATCTCAGCTTCGTACTCCTTCAGTTGTTCTTGCTCGAGGTCCTCTTCAGCCTCCTGAAAGCCGAAGTTATCCTCGTTATATTTCGGAACGAATGGAATGACCGCATTTCGGAGCCACAACTGCAACGGTTCATCGCTTGCTGTATCGGAATGTACCCAGTCAGCAGCACCTTTCTCAAGCGATTGTCTTTGCTGCGCTGTGATCGCCCCAAGGTGGAAAAGAACTTCAGCGGTCATCGGACCGGCGACGTCACCTCGAACAGGTGATAGAAGACTCTTTAGCTTAAGTGTCTGTGTTTGATGAGCTCTTCGAGCTTTACTATAACAGGAGCCCAAAGGGTCGTCGTAGACCTGTTCTTTTCTAACAGCATGTAGTGCTCTCTTCTTGATATTGAGATCGTTCGACCTGCCACCAAGACGAATGAAGTTTGGTTCATATCTTGATATGAATGTAAGGAGTTGATCCAGAGCATGGTTCGTTTGACATGCAACGATGATTGGTGGATCGCCAGATTTGCGATTACGCAGTAAGATGTCGATGGCTATCTTCGACACATGAGTCTTTCCAGTTCCTGGAGGTCCTTGGATGACCGCTAACTTGTTGGTGAGGATGTCTTTCATAGCCGCCCATTGTGTATGATCCAGCGATTTTCCTGGTGAAGGTGGCCACTGTCGTAACAGGTCAACCTGCCGGAATTGTTCCTCATTCGTATCATCAGCGGCAGGTGTAATGTCTCGAAACGGATCATCAATGAGGTACTGTGGTGGACCGACATCCTGGCGTAGGCGGCAGATGTGTTCCGAAAGTGGAAAACTGTCTTTATTAGCTCGATCCTGGCAGCGAAATCTCCACTACTCACACTTCCTGGCTTTGCTTTTGCAGTGCTCGCATGGTGTGTCGATATGCCTCAAAATAACCTTGACTTGCTTCGATCATCACATACGTCTGCTGTGGATCCACCTCATGCCACTCGTGCTGACCGAAAAGGATGTCAATCTCTGGGACATCTTGGTCAAGATTCTCTAGCGGGCGAGCCGCAACCAGGGCCAAGATACACTGATCCTGGAAAGCATCTTTGGTAGGTGTGAGTGCTACTAACGTACCCGACGTTAAACGTTTGCTCGAAGACCACTTGATCCCCCGTGTCGCCCGAGCAAGAGAAAATCGTATTCGCGAGCATATTCCTTTGTAGGTGAATGTCAATCCAATAATACGTACTTGCTCATATATCCGTGTATCATTATCGTCCATTCTTGTCGGATCTTTACGAAACTTGGCAACAGCTTCGCGCAGAGGAGATATAGTGTCTTCCCGTAGCAATTTGAAGTGTGCTTTCAAGTATTTCTCAGGCTTGTTCCATTGCGAGTCGATTTTATTTCTTGGTAAGCTGACTGCCGAGCCATCGGGAATCAGAATCTCACTTGATGGTGGAATTTCAGATACAGCAAGCCAGTCGTCCGGATCAGCTTTAATTTCAATAGACTCCTGGTCACGAATATATCTCGCAACGTCTGGGTTGAGATCCAAACGTGGTCTATTATCTCTGGTGCTGTGGCTTTGGGAGTGATTAGCACGACCATTACGACCCTGGAAGCGTTCCGAGATATGGGCGTTGTATTCTCCATCGATGTCGCCGTTAGTGTGGCTAGCGGTCGCAGAAGACCAGCTGTTTTGAACACCTGAGTAACTATCAGTGGCAGTCATGCAGTTGCGGTCTGAATGATGCCATACCTTTCTCATTTCTGAAATTATCCCCGCGACCACGACCTCGTCCTCGGCCTTTCCCTCTCCCACGATCAGCCATTTGTAAGTTCAACTAGATAGTGGGAAACGTGGACAGAGGTATTCAGGCTTTGTGCTAAGTAAATGAGAGAAGGAAGTTGACAAATTCTCAATAGTGGTAGTGAAGATGAGGAATCAGGAAGTGTGGAGTTTTGTAATAAGATTGACAGCCAGATAGTTGACGAATTGGGTTCAGGGCTCCACAGTTTCTTTCACCTGCACTAGCAATTTCAATCCAGCTTCACTCGTGAAGCATGCTGGTACTCGCCACTTTTGCGTGTTTCTTGGGAGCCCGTACTGATGGCTAAGTGCTTGTCAAGTATCAGCACATGACTCGCCGGGACATATGTGGATTGGTATGTAGCTCGTGTGCTTCTCGGGCCTCGTAAGAGTGTCACATTGTCTGGGTAAATCGATAGTGAAGCTCGATAGAAGAACAAAATGAATTACGGTAAACTATGCGGTGAAGAAACAGTAAGTATTTTGGATTGTCGATCACAGTAGCCGGCCGTGACGTCGAATGTCAAAACTCGATACCCAAACGGGCATGAAGCTAAGCATCCACAGGCAACTTCTAGGTGCTATTCCGACGGGGAGAACCCAAGAATCAGGGGACAATATAACTAAGCAAGGCCTTCGACAAGCGGCTATTTGTCTTACTCTTTCAGTGTCGATGTCGAGCTGCTTTATGGACATTGTTGTCGTTGGGTCGCCTGGTGGCGGACAGACCTATACACGATTATCTCGGGTGACCAACGAAAAGCATTCGAGGTTATCTGCTGCATTCACGCGTGGCGACATGACATGCGGTCAAATTTGAATATCTAGAGTCTTCCGGTGTTTCGGGAAAAAGAAAGATTTCCATTCACCACCATACGTAGCTATTGGTCTTCAATTTGAGGTTCCCAATTAGCACGTTTGTGTATGAGCAGCTGCATAAGGACAGACTTCAGATTCTCATCCTCGAGCTGCCAGTGGTGTCTTCAGATACGCTGCGTCATCCCAAAGTGTCAACAATCCTTTTGCTTTGATTTCCGTCCAACTCCTTTCTCAGAGTCTCGGTTTGCAATTGCGGGGGCATATAGGCAGCACAGCCACGCCCTTACGCCTAGATTTTCGGGCGTTTCGTGCCACAATCCCAGCTTCCGTATTAGGTGACTTTCGTTGCTTCCGTGTGGCATTATTGATGGATCATGGATGACTTCGATGAAAGGTCAGATGCAGGGTCCCAAGATGGCGAAGAGGAAAATGAGCTGGACGAGACGATGCGTGATGCTGAAGGGGACGAAGAAGAAAGGCAGGATGAGGACATGGACGACGTAGAAGACGAGGCTGAGGAGGATGCTGGGGGTGATGACGATAATGAGGCCAATCCTGAGAATGAGGACAATGACCAGGACGGGGAGGAGAATGAGCAGCTTAATGATCAGCAGCGGAAGGAATCTACCGCTGCAGAAAGCACCGACCCTAATCAATCACAAACCGGTATTCGTGACATAGGTAAAGGTACAGACCTGTCTCACCCTAGGCCTGAAGCGTTGACGGCTTCAACCTATGATATCGTACCTACTATAGCAGCACCCCAAAGCACGTCGATCAATGCGATTTGTGGTACAGCTGATTCACGTTGGATCTTTACAGGTGGTGCGGATGGTTATATTCGACAGTATAACTGGGTGGAATCAGTCAATGGCAAAACCCAACTCACTGTTGCTCAGAGGCATCCATTTGTCGACAGTGTGGTCAAAGCAGGTGTTCTCGTTACATACTGGGAGAATTGGGACGCTCGCAAACAGACTCCAGAATCAACGACTTTGACCACCACCCAGACACTGTCTCCTGTTTATGCCTTGGCGTGTCAAAGTCAGGCATTATGGATGGTTGCTGGTACTGCGTCGGGCGCGATCAGGTTGCAGACCGTGCGCCACGATGAAGGTCATCAAATTACTCTGCTACAAAAACATACCTCTGCTGTTTCGGTGCTGCAGCTGTCCTCCGACGAGAAAAGCTTGCTCAGCGGCAGCTGGGACAAAACTGTGGTGGATTGGGATCTTGATACAGGCAAAGTGAAAACTGCTTATGCCGCTAGTGGCGGTCAGATATCTTGTATAGAGTCAAGACCGGTATCAGGCGTTCCAGTACCATACGAATCAGGGGAAGTCATACGAATAGACACTTTCAGCAGTAACAATGCCACTGCAGCAGCCAACGGTGCGTCCAATAATGAAGCAGCTGTCAATGGCACCAAGAAGGGTGGCGCTGCTACGCCAGACTCGCTTTTTGGCGGCGATGGGGATGATGATGACCTCTTTGGCGATGGAGCTGACGGTAATCTCACAAACGGCAATGCTTTTAGTTTTGACGAGTCAGCAGAGAATGAGACTGTGGAATCAGCAGCAGCTCCTGAGTCCGGAGGTGGGACAGATCTTGAACCAATATCACAAGCACCCGAGGTCCAGCCACCCGGATCCCCCCCAAAAGTGGATACAACAAATGCAGAAATGCCTACCACGAATGGTGTATCAAACTCACAGCCTCAGACGCTTGCGAATGGTCTACCTCACGTAGAGGACATGGAACCCGCGGCTCAGCCTGCAGTGGAAAGTAGCAATCAGCCTGTTACATCTGACACCACGTTCATGGCTACGTCTGTCGATGGTTCGATACGTATTTGGGACAGGAGACAACCATTACCCGTAGCTCGTATCACACCACCATTGAAAACACCACCATGGTGCCTGTCCGCCTGCTGGTCGCCTGATGGCAACAATATCTATGCAGGACGTAGAAACCACACAGTCGAAGAGTACGACTTACGCAGAGGTCTAAAGAGACCGGATCGTGTTTTCGATTTCCCTCCTGGCAGCGGACCAGTTACCTCAGTCAAGGCGATGCCGAATGGAAGACATCTTGTCTGTGCATCTTACGATATTTTGAGATTATACGACCTCAAGCACAGCCAGGCAAGCAGATCGAAAGTAGAGTTTTTGATTGTGCCAGGACATCGCACAGGTACAATCTCACACCTGTATCTTAGTGCTGATTGCAGGTATATGATGTCTACTGGGGGTAATAGAGGATGGGAAGGCTCACCTACGGAAGTGCTGCTTGGCTATGAGGTTGGTGTTCCAAATTCTGCTTGAGAAACGCTTTTTGGCGTCAGAGACGAACTTTTGGTTGTTGGGGGGAGGGAGCGTTTGGTACGATCAGTGGCTAACCATATTCACGCTGCATCGTGCAAGAATTTTATGGCGTGTGAAGAGCATATCAAGTCTCGAGTTCTCGCATGCTACGAGTCGCATTTGGAGGAAACTTTGTACACCTGGTTTTTCACCACCCTGACGTTCTTATAGTAGAGGTGGGATGACGGTATCGCAGAGCAACATTAGCCGTAGCTCAACCCGAAAATGCTTATTCTTTACCGACTCTATTCTGCCATGAAGATCTAACAATGGAAGGAAAGCGAGTGTCTAGTCATTCCAATATAGTAACAGATACACGGCCTTCACACTGTCGGCCAATAACTCGTGGCGCTCCCAACCACAAACAGCATATATCGTGCGATCTGGAAGAGATTGAGTCAGAAACTTCTGTCCGGGTGAAGCCACTGTTTTGGGTGTGGTGTCGTGGGGTGGATCTTGATGGGGATCAGGACAAGCCTTTGGTGGCGTATCTCCTCCTTGTCGATTTGCTGGTTGCCCTCGAAACAAGCTTGCAAAAGTCCACTTAGGTTTGAGGCGCAAGGCGCAGCGCAGTGAAGGATGGAAGGATGCCAGAAATGTCAGCTTCAATCTATCATGACCGTGTCTTGTGGAGATACAGTCGCAGCATTTTTGTAGTTGTATCTTGAAGTCAACCGACATCCTATTGTGCTGTGTGTTTATAAACCCGGTGGCACAGCAACATCTTTTTGTCGTGCTTAGCCTGAACGCAAACAGACCCAGCAAGGCGTAGCGCAGCACGTCCAACAGTGACGGCTTTTCAACACCGAGAGCAAATTTTGGTCTCGAATATCAGGCGTTGATGAGGATTGAACGCATCTTGGTAACAGCGAAACTGGACTAGCAAGCACAGACGAGCCCTGGGCTGAGGGCAGAAGAGGCTACCACGTTTCACGCTCGGACGACGATTGTGTACCCGTGCTCAGCCTGACAACATGTCGCGCAATCGATTTTCGTTTGATTCCGATGATGGCCGTCATCCGCAAAGATACCAAGATAGTCCCGAGAGGCCAAGGATCCGATCACCTCCTCCTCAGTACTTCTCGCCTGCGCCACAACTTTCACAGCCTGTTAGCCCAGTCTCAGCCTACCGAGCTGCATCGGCACACAGCAGGCACTCCTCATATCGCGAACCGTCATTTGATGTACCGCGAAGGTCGATAGTCATCACAAACAATAACGACGTTCCTCCAGTGCCGCCAGTACATCGAACAAGCCCCACAAGATCGTCGTTCCGCCCTGACTCTCATGTAACAACAGGTATGGATAACTACGGGCCATACGCTCAAGGTGGTGGCATACAACGGGTCGCACAGGAAGTTGCAGATCAGAACCAGAGACAAAGCGGTCTGGAAGCTACAAGAGGCTTGCCTGTATCTCAGCATGGCTACTTCCAAGATCAAGCTGATACGCCACCAAGACAGAGTATACTACGAAGACCCGTATCGAGAACGTACCCCGAGGGCTCAGCTGCTTCTGGGATTCCACTGGCATCCAATGCAGCCATACCTGGTATGGTCACACCTGGCGCATATACATCTGAAGCCACTTCGAGTCGACATAGCCTTCCCGGGTCGCAGCAGTCCTATCACAATATGCCAGCAAACGATCCGTACGACTCTCCTTATCAAAGGCATGGTCACTATCCTCCCACGATGCACGAAGCAGCGATAATGCCCGGCGATATTGTAGATGATGGAGACGATGGATTCATCCCTGAACCGAAACGAAAGTCGATGCTGCCACTAAACCGGAGTCGAAGCCAAGAAGTACTGGATAAGGTAGGCACAGGTGCTGGCGTTGCAGCGACGGGAGGTGTTCTGGGCGGCTTGTTCAAGCGCAGGGAGAAGAACGTTACGTCAAGTGGTTCATATAATGCAGTATCCGCCTCAGACGGCATTTCAGCGGAAAAGAGTGAATGGCTATCTAGGCAGACTAAGGGGAACAACAAAATGCGATGGGTAGTAGGAGGTGCGATCGTTATCGTGGTGATCCTGGCTGTGGTTGGTGGTATTGTGGGTGGTGTTCTTGGTACGAAAAAGAGCTCAGGAAGTAGTAGTAACGGTAATATTAATAACGCGGCCGACGATACTGCTGCTAACGGCGATCTGGACCTGAATTCTGGAGAGATCAAAGCACTAATGAACAACAAAAACCTGCATAAAGTCTTTCCTGGTATGGACTACACACCTTGGGGAACCCAATACCCGAACTGTCTGACCTGGCCACCTTCACAGAACAACGTCACCCGAGATATGGCTGTGCTGTCGCAACTCACGAATGCAGTGAGACTGTACGGCACTGATTGCAATCAAACGGAAATGGTCCTCCACGCGATTGATAGATTGCAACTCAAAGATATGAAGCTATGGCTGGGTGTCTGGATCGATACGAACTCAACCACGAACACCCGACAATTGGAGCAGATGTACAAAGTCCTGGCTGATACGAAAGACCGCTCCATCTTTAAAGGAGTTATTATTGGTAACGAAGCTCTTTTCAGAGCAGATGAGGACAAAGCGACTGCAAAGACTGAATTGGCCTCCTTCCTCACAGAAGCGAAATCGAATTTCTCAACGCTCGGCTATGATCTGTCAGTATCTACTTCTGATCTAGGAGACAATTGGGACAGCACGTTGACAGCTGCATCTGACTACGTCATGTCGAACGTGCATCCGTTCTTCGCTGGAGTCAATGTTAACGATGCCGCAAGCTGGACCTGGAATTTCTGGACCACCCACGACATGGTTCTTACACCAAACGATGCATCTAGGCAAATCATCGCAGAGACAGGCTGGCCTTCTGGGGGCGGTACTGATTGTGGCAACGAAGCAAATGTTTGTGCTGCCGGAAATACCGGGTCTGTTGCAAGCGTGGCTAATATGAATCAATTCATGGATGATTGGGTATGTCAGGCATTGGATAATGGCACGAATTACTTCTGGTTCGAGGCATTTGATGAGGCGTGGAAGGTTACATACAACACGGTAAGTGTCTATCGTTTGATGCCCGAATATATAGCTAACCTATACTAGCCAGGGAAAGAATGGGAGGACAAATGGGGCCTCATGGACACTGCGAGAAACTTGAAACCTGGCATTAGGATACCGGATTGTGGTGGGAAGACGGTGCAATAGCATGAATGATGTTTACGATTATTGATTTTGCATGAGCGGGCTATAGTTTGGAATGTACATTATTGGCAGCATCGTTGCAGCAAAAGTGAAGAATACCAATAAACTGCAGGCAGAAAACGTGTATGGCAGGGGCTGGATGATGGACTTCTGCATGAGAGTCTGGGTCAGTGCTGAATTGAGAAGCATTAATGAATATTGCCTCAGTTGCTTCCCAAGTATGATCAATAGAAGTGCGCCTTGGGTGTTCGAGGACAGCCAAGGTGCCTGTCACACCTAGAAAATTAGGGCTTCGATAGCTGCCATCGTTACTGCCAGCAGAAGGCCTCGTCCGACGAATCACGTTGTCCATCGTCCTCCATACCCCTGAACGTGTCATTTCGCGTTTCTTGAGTCCTACCTAGGTACAATCCTAATCATGCTGTATCTGCCGCGAGGTCTGTCGCTTTAAGGAAATTAAGTCGAGCACTTGCCGCGGCTGCTTACTCTGCTACAGCAGAGTTTAAGAATAGGCAGCTAGAAGCGCTGTCATGGCTGGCTGATCAAAGCTAATGTAGTCTGTCAAAGCCTAGTTCCAGAGCATGTTTTCAGCTCTTGATAGCATTGAACGTGGTCCTTCGCCTAGCACATCCATTTTGGTCAGAACGGACGATGCTGTTGTAAGTTCACTGCAGCCACATCATACAACATCTTTATCGGACCACCACGTGCAAGTCTCTGCCCAGGAAACGTTGATTTGTCCTTTATGCAACAGATATCATAACATTGACTATGGCCAGAGCACAAGCAGTTTCCCCCTTGGGTGGCCTTCTTATTATGACCGACCGTTGAGCTTCCGTCAATACGGGAGGGGTGATCTCTTTCTGCGTCGTCGGCCTATATTTGATAGACATATATGACGATGCCTCAAATACAGATCATTTCAAGGAAACGGCTCAAACTCAGAGAGACGTTGCAAGGAACTTCTCTCCGAGTCTTAGCAGCTATATCGCTGCGACACACAATCCAGTCTGGATCGATATATGCTAAGCGTCCTGACAGCGCAATGCCTCATCGGTGCTCTACTCCGAACTGCAGCAAGGTCCAGCAAGCAGCCGAAAGGACGAGATCTTGTCAACCAGAAGACTGAGGCGTGGAAAAACCTGTTTGCGAATACATTCGTCCTCCAGGGCTATATCCTCGCCGTTAACCACAGTGCACAGCTTGCTGCGGAGCCAGGCATGCAATTGCTTGCGGAAGTAGAGGCAGGTATTAGCATGAGGGAAACGAATATGGTCCAACGTCGAGTGGAACAAGTTTTGCACTTTGCCTTAGGGGCTAATCACGATATATCAGGAAAAGTTACACGGGGAAGTGCCTAAGGCCAGATTGAACCAAATATGCTGATAATGTCGAACAGAAGCGGCAACAACGAAGGGAGAAGGTGCAGAATATGATGAGATAAATATGCTTGTGCAAGCAGATCATCCTAGTGTTGTGCTACTGGCCAATCCATGTCGCATTTGCTGTCCGCTTGTGGCAACAAACACAACTTATCGTCCTTTCCCAGCCTCACTCCACTGCCTTTCGACCTCATCAGCAAACTCTCCTAGGGTTGCGAACCGCCAACCATACCCGACCTTTCCCTCCTCATGCAGTTCTTTAGCTTTCTCGGTCCCACCCATTCCGGCACCCTTTCTCGCTATCCATACACTAGCTAATCCCATCTGCTTGCATGGCACATGATCATGGAACAAACTCTGCGCAACCATAAGATCGTCCTCTTTTCTGATACCGTTTCCACTCTGCGCTCTGTCATCCTCATCTAGCTTCTTGAGCAAATACTCGAAGTTCTTCAAATCGGGCTTGTAGCTTCCGATATCCTCAGCAAGATACCACTTCCAGAATGGAACACCACCCAGTGGTCCTGTCCGGGTCTGCTCGAAGCTCTTCCTATCGACGTTGGATAATGGCACGAGCTTGTAATACTTACCCAGCCGTTTCATCGCATCGACCGTATCCGGGAAGGCTGCCCATTTCCCTACACTGTTTCCAAAGACTTCAGCATCTTTCTGCACCTGGTTGCTGAACTCAATGCCGATTTTCTGTGCTAAGGCGAGGTATGCTTCTGACAGTAGTGCATCGTAGACCATGCTGGGTTTGCCTGACTGAATAGTATGTTCTTCCGTATTGAACGCGGCCATGAGCTTTGCACGGCTTGCGGCATCGGTCTTGGCGGATTTATAAGGGCTATCTGCTGGAGCGGCATCGATAAGAGGTGTCAGCAGATTGAGGATTCCGCCCTCCCACTACTATTGTCAGATGTCGATGTTTCTGTCATCTTGTCCACGGGAGTCTTTTTGTTGTAGACTTACGTCAATCAATGTGCCGTAAATATCAAATGATAATGACTTGAACCGAGTCAGCGATTTGTTGGGCACTGTTGGCGTTGGCATGGGCAACACATCATTGCTGGGTGTGGACATGACGACCACAGTGAAATGCCAGTGGCTCTTCTGAGCTCGCTATCCAGGGAGCACTGGCTAGTACATGGGGCGGGAAGATTGTATAGTCTGTGATTTTGTACGGTATTGAAGATCTAAGTAGTATGTAACCATGGGTCAAGTTAAAGCTCTACTCGCAGCCCACCTAAGGCCGGTTCCTGCTTCATAAGCTTAGAACTTTGCGTAGCAAGCCAAGAACATCTACGTGCAAAATTGAAGCAAGCGATTTCAGCGTCCAAGGACTGTCAAGCACAGATGACCAAATGCAGTCATACACAAAGTTTGTGATTCGTTATGTTCATAGCGCGTGAAGCGCCAATCTATAGCTTAAGGACTTCGTAGCGTCACAAGGCGCGCATTCGTCGCTCTAACGTTGTAGTCCTTGTCCTGCCCCACCCGCACATACAGCGTCGACTATCAGTATGAGGGCTCTGATGACTCCTCGCGCCGCATCCATTGGGACTGCCTATTCGAGAAAAATCAAATCCACGTTTTTGTAAATCGTACGCTGTGAAACGGACCCGGAAGTATCAGGGTCTTTCATATAAGAGGACATTGACTGTCCAAATCAGCTAATCATAGGTTCTCTTTCCTTTTTGGGTATCTTTGAAGACATTGCTCAAAGTAAAAACAAAGTTCGCACTGTAGCACATTCGTAAGGGTAGGCCTCCATGTTCGAACGTCCGACACTCGTATCTTTGCGGCCATCAATTATTCGATAGGGCTTGCATCTCCGACATGGTAGACTCCAATGTGGTTATCATTGAAGATAATAGCAGAGGTGGTGGTGAAAGCGATGAGATACCAAAGATTACGGTGACGATAATGGCACTTAGTTCTTCCGACGTTTCTTCCATCCTCTCTCGGCGTAATCTTGATCTCCATCTGACATCTCAGGCTCTGAAATCCCTTCACTGTACCGCGCTCCATATCCTTCGAACTCATCATCGCGATATCCACGTTTCTTACCTCGAGTCTGTGGCTTCTCTATCAAGGTGGCAGGCAAGTGATTTTGTCGCTGCCCTGGCACGCGCGACTGTTGCTGCACAGGTATAGGTGTTTGCTGAGTCAGCATGGGCGGTTTCGAAGGCTCATGACCTAGCGTCTCGTCCCATTCCCTTTGTGTCTTTTGGTCCATGGTGCCAGAGTTCAATCGCAAGGCGTCCCTCAAACCATAGCGTATGGCATTGATGTCGCCAACTTTACTTGAAACTCTCATTTCCTCCTCGAACCTGTGAGGCGGTAGAGTTGCCCAGAAGAACATATTGCTGTTGTCCGGGTTTTCTGAAGTTCTTTCTTGCTTATGGGGTTTGTTTCTACCTGAGAGCTCTGCTTTTCTGATTTGGTTCTCATATGACTTACGCAGAGTATTGATTTTCTCATTTGTGGTCGGGTCTTTACGAGCTACCTGACTGAGCAGGTCGTGTAAGCCGTGAGTGCCTAGTACATGTTTGCTCGTATCAATCAAAGGTTTCTTACGAGCTGTCGAAAATGTGAGCATAAGTCTTACCTAAAACAGGAAGGAGGGAAAGGAGGGCCTTACGGGTATTTCTCAAACGTAAGGACGAACCCACGTTCATGAATATTGTGTCCATTTCAGCTTTTCCCTCCTCAGAAAATGCGTGAGCATTGGAATCCTCAGGAAGCGCAACATTTCGCGCTTGAAACGACTGATCTTGCCTATCGTGGTTGAACGCGATATATGAAGACTTCTCATCCTTCACTTGTTCCGATCCCTCCTTCCTTTGCCGCTTGCTCGTTGGCCCTTCCTCAACATCCTGTGGCAAAGATCTCTTCAAGGTCGTGGGTGACTGCAACGTGTTGTTGGAGGTTGACGGACGCTGGGGTTGAGGCAATGGTCTGTCCGCCATTTCGTTCGTATGTCGGCTGTCCTGGTAAGGCGATACATATCGTTTCGTAGCAACTGACATATGATCGGGCGAGAGAGGTGTACGCGGTCGCACAATAGCTGTGGCTTCTGCTTTTGGCTGCTGTTTGACGCCCAACTCTGGAGGAGAGGCTGGTGACAAAGGCAGTCGATGCGCAAACGACGGATAGGACATGGACAAAGGAATCGTCGACGGCAATGGCGCCCAGAAGGCGAGGCGCCTTATCTGACAGACGATTCCAAGACTTGCGCCAGTTTGATCAAAGTTTGCGCAGTAGTTGAGCTTGGACTATGCGAGGGGTTTAGGTAGAAGCGATTCCAGGTCAATCGCGTTATCACGTTATTCCAGATTTCAATTGTGGTCGTGATGAGCGAGAGGAGAGTAGATGTTGCTGCTATATTTGTCGAGAGCGTGATATTCTTTGTTAAGATGCTTGTTGCGTGGCAGAACAAAGAAGAGCCTGGAGCGTCTGTTCCTGCAATGAGATCAGACCATCACGTGACCCCGACTAGTCGGCGGTTCCGCCGATCTCATTCGGAAGTTGAAAATGGAGATCCGTTACCGTTTCGATTGGTGGCGCTCACACCTGCCTATCCGAAGTCACCTCGGACATTGTCGCTTCAAGTCATAATGTATATGAGTTAAGTGTGACATTACTCACAATGGGTTCTATCTCATATGCTCTAGCCCTCGGTGTGAGGCTGGATAGTCATCAACACCATGTCTTACTCAGACAAATCTACAACAGGTCTGCCATTACCTGAGCCATGTGTTTCTTATTGGCAACAGCCGCCAGACCCAATAGCAGATTTTAGGTCAGCAGCTGCATTCCCTCAATATGCTGACGCTGTCGTCGTCGGCTCGGGCGTTAGTGGAGCCAGTATTGCTTACAATCTCCTGACAGCCAGGCCTGAGCTGAAGCTGGTGATGCTAGAAGCTCGACAAGCTGCAAGTGGTGCTTCAGGACGAAATGGTGGACACACAAAGACAGCCTCTTACAGATCTTTTCTTGAGAATGTAGCTGCTGTTGGTCAAGAAGATGCTATCAGGATCTCGAAGTTGGAGTATGATTGTATGGCAGCTGTCCATGCTTTTGCAGCAGAAAAGGGTATCAAATGTGATGCTAAGCGATGTGACACGGTAGATATCTTTTATGATCAAGGACACCTCGATGAAGCCAGAAGTTCTGTTGCACTCATGAAGAAGCTGATAGGAGATGGCCATCCTTGCTCGAAGCATACCTTTTATACGCCTGACGAAACTGCCAAACAATTCTACGCGGAGAATAGCCTTGGCTGCATCAAGTATGAAGCGGGAAGTCTCAGTGCGTACAGATTCACGACAGGTATTCTGAAGCTTGCTCTTAAATTGGGTCTCCATTTGTGTACCAATACCCCGGCCTTTTCCATCACGAAGACTGTGGCAGACGGTCAAGCAAGCTGGACGGTAGAAACATCTCAAGGAGTCATTACCACACCAACACTAATCCTTGCAACAAATGGCTATACAGCACAACTGCTACCACAACTGCAAGAAGTCGTTGTTCCATTCCGTGGTGTTGTTACGGCTCAGAGACCAGGCAAGTCCCTGCTACACGGCGGTGACCTGCCGTGCACTTACTCTTTCGTCTACAAGCAGGGCTACGAGTATATGATCACCCGCCCAGCCATCAAAGGACCTCTTGTCACAAACGGTGTACATGATGATTCGCACTACGACATTGTGATTGGTGGTGGTCTTACTAGGACACCAGACATGGGTCGATCTGAGTTCTACACAACTGATGATACTTACGAATCAATACCTCAATCGGTTTCGACATATTTACATGATTGTACCGCGGAGTTCTATGGCAGAAACTGGGGCGAAGACTATCATCAACGAGTACGACATTTGTGGTCTGGCATCATGGGCTACTCTGCTGATGGTCATCCCCTGGTAGGGCTATATCCAGGTGAAGATAGTCTGTGGCTTGACGTATCCTTTCAGGGCCATGGTATGGTCTTGGCCTTGCTTTGTGCCAAGGCTTTGACGCAAATGATACTTGGCAAGGATGACGCCGAGCTCACTGAATGGTTTCCACGATGTTTCAGGATAACGGAAAAGCGTCTGAAGCAGAAATTCGATGGCAGGATCGTGGGAAGAGAGCTTGGAGAGGCAGAAAGTGTGAATGGCCAAAATGGAATAGTCAATTAGAGATACCATAAACTTTTGACAATACCCAGTTGATGTATATAATACTGCTCTATTCTGATGACCGCCTGCACATCATCGTCAAAGTCTCTATTGAGCGACTTTTCTCCTTGACCGCTCCAGCTCTCTCACAACCAGGCGCGAACTTACAGCCAGGAGAAGTTGCTTGCTCGAACCGCCCTGGCTTTAAATCTCCTAATGCGCTCGAACATGATTCCACTATACCGCCCACCTCATGAGCGCTATCATAGCAATTCATAACTTTGATCATGACGGTCGTAAGAACATCTCCTCGTCTATGCACAACTTAAAAAAACAATACGTATCACCGCTTACTGTGTCGCACACTGTGGTCCCTCGCCAGCCTCGTCTTCGTCAACCCATTGACCGCCGCCCCTGGGGTCGCCTTTGCCAAATTCTTCTGGATCTGCATCTTCCCACTGAGCTTCATCCACAACGTCAGTCTTGATGGATGGTTCCGGTGGGGGAAGCAATTTCCGTAAAGCCTCCGCCGATTCTGCTGTAAAGAAGCCATCCTCTGGGAATTGAATATCCACTATCAAATAAAGGTCCCCCTTGGCGTCGCTCCTCTTGTAAGGCATGCCCTCGCCTCTGACCTTGATTACCTGTCCAGGTCGCATAATCTCGCCCTCGACTTGTGGATGGGAGAGCTGGATGCCTCTACCATCAAGATGCGTTATGACTGTGCGATCAAAACCTGTCAACGCCTCAGCCAAGGTGATCTCGAGTGTGGCTTGAAGATCTGGTCCTGCTCGGTTGAAAATGTCGTGCGGCTGCTCCACAAGATGGAAGATTATATCGCCTGTCTGCTCAGCGCCTGGAATCTGATCTGCTTCGCCTTCTAGGACTATCTTGTCACCCTCTTTGGCGCCGCGAGGTACGTATAGTTCGAGTTGCTTCTTCTCCTCTGTCGTCCTCTTGCCTTTACACTTCTTGCACTTGTCTTTCGGATTGACAACTTTGCCTGTGCCTTCGCAATTCGAGCATTCCACCAGGCGTTGAGTCAACATGCCTGGACCGACCTGCTGAACTACCTGCCGCACACCATTGCCCTTGCAAGTAGAGCATTCTCTCGGCTCTACTCCCTCTTTTGCCCCGGATCCACTACACTTGGAACATATCACGTTCTTGGTGCTGGAGAACCTTGCCGTCTTGCCCTTGTAAAGGTCTTCTAATGTCACCTCATATTTCTGGTTCTCGTCGGGACTTCGTTTCGGTCTTTGTGGTCCACCACGTCCCATGCCGCCCATACCGCCCATACCACCCATGTTCATGCCGAAGAGTCCACCAAGAATATCTTCCATGTTGACACCCATGCCGCCAGGCCCACCACCACCCTCGAAGGCCGCCATGCCATGAGCGTCGTATAGCGAGCGCTTCTGTTCATCCTGGAGAATCTCGTATGCCTGACTGGCTGCTTTGAACCTCGCTTCTGCTTCTTCTCTCTGCTCGGCAGGGACCTTGTCTGGGTGGTTTGCCAGAGCAGCCTTGTGGTACGCTTTCTTTATTTCGGCTTTGCTGGCATTCTTGTCGACTTTGAGTATTTCATAGAGATCGATCTCTTCGGCTGCAGCGCCGTTCATACCATTCATCGTGTCGCAGGAGGAGGTCTAGAAAAGGAATTGGGTTCAGTATATGCTGCTTTCGAGAAAAAGCAGAATCAACCTGTTTGGTCATCGAAAAGTTGAAATGATCGTCAGGCCTGCTGCAGGGCTTAGTACGTGCTTTGCTAGGCTCCATCGCACCTGAAAGTTGGTCCCGATGCAGCTTAAGTAAGCATTTCCATTGCTTTCCCGGCTTAACTTTGACCGAATGTGCCTGCCTCGTCTGGCAAGTTCCATTGCATCGAGTTTGTCAATGCAGTCGTTGCGCACTACAACAGGCCAGCGTCCTTGTATCACTGTATACATTCGATGTCGATCGAGTCCTCATGTCTCAATTGCGGTCTCACGTAGCTTTGTGCAAAGCTCTAGACGATATGCAAGGCCAAAATTGCCCGATACACCTGCTCGAACTCGATTCGCACCTTCGCCAACAGGCAACTTGCATTTAGGCTCTATCAGAACTGCACTTTTTAATTACCTGCTCGCGAAACGTACTGGCGGTCAGTTCCTGCTTCGGATAGAAGATACAGATCAAAAGCGCACCATACCAGGAGCTGAACCACGTCTGTTTCAGGATCTACGATGGGCTGGGCTACAATGGGATGAAGGTCCAGAGGTTGGTGGACCCAGAGGACCGTATCGACAGTCCGAACGCTTGTCCTTATACAATACATATATTAAAGAACTGCTAAACAATGATTCAGCGTATCGTTGTTTTTGCTCAGGTGACCGTATAGATAAGTTGAACAGACTACGGCATGAAAAAGGGCTACCCCTTGGCTACGACCGCAAATGCGCAGACATGCGAGTCGAGCAAGCTGAAGAAAGAGCCGCAAAAGGCGAAAGCCATGTGATTCGTTTTCGGGTGCCGGAGCAGTATCCCAATTATACCGACTTAGTATTTGGCAAGTCTGGTCATGGCGCAAGAAAGAATCTCAAAAATCTTGCGGATGAACCTGTATTTGATGATCCAGTCCTCATAAAATCAGACACCTTTCCAACATATCACTTCGCGAATGTGGTTGACGATAAACTTATGCAAGTCACACATGTAATTCGAGGATCAGAATGGATGTCTTCTACACCGCTTCACGTTGCACTTTACAATGCCTTCGAATGGACTGCTCCTGTATATGGTCACGTGCCTCTATTAGTTGACAGCAAGGGCCAAAAATTGAGCAAACGCAACTTCGACTCGGATATTGCCAATTTTCGAGATCAGGGAATTTTCCCGGAAGCTTTGACCAACTTTGCTGCCTTGCTTGGCTGGTCTCATCAGCAAAAGTCGGATGTGATGGATCTAAAACGATTAGAAGAGGTCTTCAATTTGAAGATTACAAAAGGCAACACGATAGTGGCATTCGAGAAGCTCAATTACCTGCAGGAGCAGCATGCGTGGCGGCGCAGACAAGGCCAACAGGGACAGGCTCAGCTTGATGCAACGATTGATGAAGTTTCAAAGACGATAACCAAGAAATATGGCCATACCTTAGAAGATTTCTTGAGGGGACGCGACTTGAAGACTGTGGTAGCAAGGCTACTGAAAGTGAAGTCAATCGCTTATAGGAACTCAGCACAATTCGTGGACGATCTGGAGCTCTTCTTCACGAGAGATATATTGCAGAAGAGACCTGAGCTATCCAACGTTGTACCTGAGGCTGATCTGTTGCCAGATGTACGAATCATGGTCAGTACACTATCAATGATCCCCGAAACACATTGGACAGAAGAACATGTTCACTCTCATCTGGATCAACTCGACTTTACACCGAGTAAAGGAGACGAGAACCCTGCGCTATTGCGCAGGCGGATGTGGAGGTTCTTACGATGGGCTGTATTGGGTGGTGTTCCTGGACCGGACATGTCTCAGTCGCTGATCATACTGGGTCGAGAAGCTTCACTGCAACGCATTGAGGCTGCTACACTTCTTGCTCGTGAAGCTGAGACGATGCAGACCCGTCCGAAAGTAGATGTAACAATAGATCCAGCGAAGAAGGGAGATTGGCAGGCTCATAAACTGCCTGTTACAGGGACAAATTTTGTACAACAATAATACTTCGACCATGACTGCTTTGATGGAATAGCTTCCTCTGTCAGAAGAGCCATCTGAAGATGGCTGTGCCGGTATACCTAGTACTAGTCGTCGGCAATACTTGATCAGTACTAGTACTGCGCAAACGGAGACCTCGAGCCAACCAAATCCATCGAAACCCGTGCTTACGTGAACGAATAAATATAGGTACTAAGATACTGCAGGTCTGCCTTAGTCAAATTCTTTAGTGTTGTATGAAGAACTTGAATGCCCAAGCGCATAGCCTGGCGTGGGGCTCAACCAGCTGTCAGCGAATCCGGCCCTGAAAATGACTGCATATAGACCGGGTCAATCATGAACAACTTGAACGTGGGAACTAAATTCATCACACTTATTCACCACACTTTGGACCTTCCCACAATGGTTGATGTAAATATAGGAGACGATTAGTATCGACGCACTCCATCCCTTACAGAAACTGTCCTCGGGATAGATACTGACCATGTATCGCCGTCCTCGAGCAAATTCCGTTCCTGATGCACGCTATTCACCATAACGATTTCGGCACGACAAGCGCTCCTCCAGCCAGTGTAAATCCTACGTCTCATTCTGTAGGCAGAACTCCCGTAGCGACTCAGTCATCGATTACGCTATCAGGCGATAACTACGTCGATCCACGAAAGAACGGGTCACGAAGATTTCTGAATTTCAAGAATAATGCTTACCATGTACAGACAAACACAACTGTGAAAGGTAAACCTAGACAGAAACGGTTCACGTCTAAAGTCAGAACGGGCTGCGATGCTTGCAAGCGTCGTAGAATCAAGTGCTCTGAAGGAAGTACGTGCAAGCAATGTGTAAAAACCGGAACTTCCTGTTCTTACAACAATGTGCCCATGCCTAAGCTCTTTCAGACGAATACCATAAATGTACCCACAGTCGCGCAGACTCAATTTATTGTGCTAGATTTGCGCGGTAATGACAAGGACAAGAAGCTATCCAACCAGTCTCAAGCATCTGAACACTCTTCGTTCCAGAACCTAGCAAGCTCTTTGCGAACATTCAGATTATCAGTGCTTCCGTTCGAGAACGTGGAGGAAAGGGCAGCTTTCTCATATTTCACACACTTCACTGGGCCGGCGTTAGATACATATGGTCCTAATGCTGGTCTTTGGCGCGAAACAATACCTCATTATGCTTGCTTCTCGGACTCGGTGCGTGAAATCGTGCTCGCTTCTGTCCTTGCAGATCAGAACTGGTCGAGTCACGACCCATCAAACCAGCAGAGGAGAGCGCTTGGTCATTATATCAAAGGGCTTCGGTCAATCACTTATAGCAAGACGACTAAAACTGAGGCTCTGGTAGCGTCAATGATGGCATGGAGCTTCGAAGCAATGTTATTTGACTACGTATCCGCAGCAATTCATATGAAAGGTGCAAGGTCTCTGTTGGCTGAATTGGAGCGCGAGAACGATCTGGAGCAGGACGATGAGCTGAAACGGTTAGCAGAAGCTACACGTATATACTACTACTACAATGCAGTTTACGTCAACTCGGATCCTCCTGTGGTGAACAACCCCTGGTTGGCTGAAGATACCGAATTGCTCTTACTTGAAAGCATTCGTGATCAGCTCAACGGTATTCTTTTCAGGTGTCACAGTGGCATGAACGATGTGAAAGGATTTGCTCGGTTTCTCCGAGCTGCGGACAATGCATACCGTGCTCTACGATTCAGCAGGAAAGCATCATTCATGGAGAAAGAGTCCACTCGCTTATTATACGACCTGGCTTGTGCATTATTGTCTGACGAACAGCTGAAGGCGTTCAGCCTAGCTAATCAGCTTCACAAAAGCAACATCGACGTGGTTCTGCTGCAAGCTGCTATGATTTTGCAGGAATGTGATAAACTATCCAATGCTGAATGTACCAACGTGGAGACGACTATCAGCTTTGTGATGTGTCATCTCTTCACCTTCTTTCCTGACGTTCGTATCTGGAGAAAACATTTAGGTTCGGTAGCAGAAATGGCGCAGGCACATCCTATCGCTTTCAGTCGCGTAGAGGCCGTATTGTGGTTAGAGCTAGGTGTAATGCAGAGAGACGTTCCAAGGAAGGAAACAATCGAGTCACGCTCTTCAGCAAAATTTGGTCGACCTCTACTGAGTGTTCCTGGCTAGCGAGCAGAAACCTGTGGTTGAGTTTGTCAGTGAGCGCAATAGTTGTTACACATCGCTACGAAGCATACAGCCCATGCTCGTGCACTTCCTCCTAGCGCACGTTGACTCTATTAATTTCTAGCTATGCACCATTATTACTTGACCGTTGGAACCGCCTAAGCAGCATTGTTCATAGGAGCAGCAGTTGGCGGTCCTTCGCTAGTAACATATGCTTTGGTCATGCCACCATCAACCACGAAGTCTTGGCCAAGGACAAAGCTGCTCTCGTCACTTGCCAGGAATAGCACTGCATTAGCTTGCTCGATAGCCTCACCAAATCGACCCATCGGAAAATGCACCTCTCGTCGATATCGCTTCTGCATGTCATCGCCTAGCCAATCCTGCAAGAGTGGTGTGTTCAGTGGACCAGGACAAAGACTGTTGAATCGAATATTTTCCTTCGCATGGACCATGGCCAATTCCCTTGTCAGAGCGAGCACAGCACCTTTCGAAGCAGTGTACGCAAGCTGTGGTGTCGCAGCGCCCATAATTGCTACCATAGATGCTGTATTGATGATACTGCCTCTGATCTTTTTGTGCTTCCGCATCGACAATACAGCATGCTTACTGCCAAACCAAACACCTTTTACATTAATGGCTTGTGTAAGGTCCCAGATCTTCTCAGAAGTATTGATCGCATCGTCGTCTTGAGCGTGCATGATTCCGGCATTGTTGAACATTACATCTATGCCACTGTGCTCGTCCATGCTTTCTATGGCGGCTTGAACATCACCTTCCTTGGAGACATCACACTTTCGAGTCTTGACAAATTGGTCGGATGATTTTAACTGTGGACAGACTCCATTGACTTTAGCCAATGCCTTCTCCAGTGCTGCTTCGGAGATGTCGAGCATCAAAACACTGGCTCCTTCACGAACGAAGAGAATTGTAGTTTCGAGGCCAATACCGCCTGCAGCGCCAGTAATGACGGCGACTTTGCCTTGTAGACGGTTGACCATTTTTTCGAACCCGGTCACTACTAAAATGCGTTCTGATGGCTAGTAAAGTTGAGTGGAGGTTGCTCTCGAGCCTTGTGTGTTTGCCAAGGGCGGTGAGGTGATGTCCGTATTGCTTATTCGGACACTAATGCCCACGAAACAAGCAGCGTCTCGAGAAGAAGAATCTCGCTGAAGTTGAAGTATGTGTTCAGATTAGTACTGACCATATAAATCAGGTTCAGCACTATCAAAGCAGCAGCTCTGGACATTGTTTGCGGCAGAATTTCTTATCGTGGCGGAACTTGCGATATCGATTGCATCAGACCCCGACGCTCGGCCGTGATGATGACAAAGAGAAATCGTGCCTGCCGCATCTTTGTGTTCACTGGTGGCTGACTCGTTAAGGCGACGCATCGACTGTTTCCCAAAACGAAGAGAAGTGTGCTGCACCAAAATCTTTATCCAAAGGTTTATGTTCTCCTGCGTGCGTGTCGCTTTTGAAACCTTCTACGTCAGAGTCCTGGCAGAGGATGTGGATCGCTAGAAGATGCAGCTAAAGAGCTCTACAGCAGCACTAGCCCTCGGCTGCGGCATAGTCTGGATCCAGACCAGCTTGTCAGCTGTGCTTGTTGTATGGCTTTATCCTTCCTCGAGGCAGGAGCCTGGGGTAGAAGTTCCTGGAAGGCTGGATCTTCAGATATAATAGTCGTCCTTTAGACGCTGCTGGTAGGCGGAGCATGGGGGACGCGTTCGCTGATCTGGATACATACTCCACACGACCTGGAGGTGGCTGGTGATACGGTGCGATATTTGCTATGTCAATCACTATTGCTCTCGTGACCTCTCCAGATAGCTTCTTAGATATTTGTGACCGATCGCAGACATGCAAAGTATATTGACCTCCAGATCAGAAGAACAGAAAGACATTGAGCCAGAGAAATTGACCCTTGAGAACATTGAAACTGCTTTAGCTAAAGACAATAAAGTCAAGCTCGCAGGACTTGATGTGGACGGTAAGCTCCAAACATACAAGTGTATGACCATACTGACAATTCCAGGTATTTTGCGAGGGAAGCTCATATCGAAGAAGAAATTTCTGTCCGTAGCTAAAGATGGCTTCGGCTTCTGCAGTGTTGTGTTTGGGTGGGATATGCACGATTTGACCTATTTTCGCGAGCTCAAAATAAGCAATGCAGATAATGGATACAGAGATCTTATCGCAAAGATTGACCTCAAGAGCTATAGGAGGATACCATGGGAGCACAACGTACCTTTCTTTCTGGTCACATTCTACGATCCAGATACAAGCGAACCGATATGCGCCTGCCCCAGGAGTCTGCTCCGAACAACTGTAAGCAAGCTGCACAAAGCTGATTATGGCGCAATGGCAGGAGCAGAGTACGAGTTCTACACATTCAGAGCACCAAGAGATCCTTCAATACAATCTTCTGCGTTGACGTCTGCCACAACTATGCCATTCTTACAAAGCAGTGACGCGCATTCTCTACCACACCTGACGCAAGGTATGTTTGGCTATTCCTTGACTGACCCTGTCCATAATCAAGAATGGTTCTACAACATTTTTGAGGCCTGCGAGCAGTTTCGGTGCAATGTGGAAGGATGGCACACAGAATCTGGACCTGGTGTCTTTGAAGCAGCTTTGGAATTTGGGGAGATTACTGAGATGGCTGACAGAGCGAGCTTGTTTAAATATGTCGTCAAAGCGCTTGGAAGTAAGCACGGCATCACGCCTTGCTTCATGGCCAAACCAAGACAGGGTTTACCCGGAAATAGTGGTCATATGCACTGTTCGATCGTGGACAGGTCAGGTACGAACCTGTTCTATAGAGGCGAGAAGGATCCGGACCCACCATTCAAGGACCTTGAATATGTGTCAGATCTAGGTCGACAATTTCTGGCAGGTCTTCTGGATGGCTTGGCCGACGTTATGCCTCTGATTGCACCCACAGTGAATTCCTACAAGCGGCTTGTAGAGAACTTCTGGGCGCCTGTTACCGTATCCTGGGGTCTTGAACACAGAGCAGCTTCAATAAGACTTATAGCACCACCAACTGCATCTGCAAAAGCAACAAGATTTGAGATCAGAACTTGCGGTGCTGATACAAACGCATCATTGGTGCTGGCTACGATTCTAGCGCTCGGATGGAGAGGCATAGAGAAGAAGCTCGAAGTAAAACTGCCACCTCTGGGCAAAGGCCAAGACGTGGGAGGATCGAATGATGCAGGTGAAAGGTTGCCAAAAAGCCTAGCAGCAAGTACAGCCAGATTCGCAGCCGAAGGCAGCGTAGCACGGGAAATCTTTGGCGATGATTTTGTTGATCACTATGCTGGCACAAGAGAACACGAATTGAGACTTTGGGATGAGGCTGTAACGGACTGGGAGATCAAAAGATATATCGAGACTGTTTGAGATACTAGTACCTGAATGATACCTAGGTACCCATACGCGATTTATACCTTGCGTTTCCACAAAAATAGAAGACGGCTAGTATGCGGGTCACGGGTAAACATCGAATGGTTTGATAAAATCATTGGTCGGCGTTTAAGTCTGCTTCAGGCTTGCTACAGGCGTCATGCAGCCGGAAGCTTGCCTGCAAAGCACGCCTGAGAAGGATCAGAACACGAGATCACTGGTGCGCTTATCCCCAATTGCACTTAGTATGTGACGCGACCGCACTTGCCGCTGTAATGGACTCGTGGAGGGTATTCTTGCTGTTGGTTTAGAGAGCGCGATTGAGGTTCGTGAGTACTTACGAACACCTGCGAGCACTCGTGAGCAGTCGAATCCTGGAACAACAGCAAATCTAAATTCAAATAAATCATGGGAAGGGCTACTGATCAGGACGTGCATGCAGCTTATGTAGGTCAGTATAGTATAGCTGGTGGAAACTGTCAATACACGATACATTGTTACTAACACTTACCGCAGAATACAGGGCCAGTCGTATGTTATCCAATACAGCATCACGCTATATGTATTAACCTCGATCCAGCGGACGACAAATGTCTCTCAGTACAGTGTATTTATTGCCACCAGATTCGAGCAAAGAACACCTCGCGACAGAAGCAACATCTGCTAGAATGTCCAGGTCTGCGCAATCACACTGGTGTGGTACCTCAACCCACAGACAGCCCGTCACAACCCTCGATACCTGCCATACCACGACCTGAATCCTCGTCTTCCGAAGTCGTAGGCTTTGGGCCAGCGTTTTCGATCAATGGCGCTGCCAATGCGCTCGACGGTGCCACTGCTGCCCTGAATGGCACGCCCCTACAAAGTAGACCCTCCATGACACCAACTGTGAACGGGAACGGCACGCCTATACCGCGACAATCAGTATCCAAGCCAAAACCTACGCCGAAACAGACACCTGGTGGAAACATACCTGCACCGCCACTGGAAGATGTACACAGTGCTTTTGTTGAGGTATGTGCATCGAGGTACCGTGCGAATCAACTGACCCAAAGCAGTTCCGCGCAAATGATAACGACAAATGTCTGTCTGTACAATGTATATACTGCAACCAGATTCGGGCGAAGAATACATCCAGACAAAGGCAGCACCTACTTGAATGTCCGACCTACCTCAATGTAATGAAGGATTCCATTCCAGCAAATAACCTGCTGCATCGCTTTGATGAAGGAGAAGTTGCACGCTCTTTAACCCTGCCGCAGCCCGTCCTGGACCTCGACTTCCGTATAAGTATCAAGCTTAACCCACGGGTCGCAGTAGGGTCCAGCGCAAGCACTAATGGAGGACAAAGGAACTGGATCTCCTTCATTGGCGGTCAGTGGGCCGGTAGATGGGGTAAAGGTATCGTGATACCTGGAGGCCAAGATGCTCAGGTCACCCACAAGGACTACACAACAAGTCTGAATGCAAACTTCTTGATACAGACCAACGACGACCCTCCAGCATTCATACAGGTTAAGTACAAAGGTTGGTGGACAGGTCCTAGAGATGTAATGGAGAAAATGAACACCGATCCAGAGGAAGCGGATACACAACCTGCTAACCAGTACAAGTTTCGAGTGAATATTGACCTCGAGACCGGTGATGAGCGCTACAGCTTCTTGACCAATGGCATGTGGTTGGGAAGCGGAAGTAGGAGGGCTAACGAGGTTGTGCTTGATGCGTATAGAATTGGCTGAACAGTGAAGCATTGTTTGCGCGTAAGGAAATACTCCTGAACATTGTTGTTGCACTGTCCTACAAGGACCAGAGTAAGAGATGGTTGTCGTTGTTGATATGCAAATCTCGATCAATTTAGCAAGGAGTTGGGTTGAAGGAAAGAATCGTCTGAAATAGTTTCTAAGCATCAACATTGAGAAGCCAGCTCTTGATCGAAGTATGAAACTCTTAGTCCATGTTCGTTTCTTAAAAAGATATACGGCAGTTCGTGGCTTCTTCGAATCTATCTATTCAAAAGTTGCGTTTCAGCATTCGATGCAGTGGTTTCGAAATTGTGTCCGTGCTCGTTCAAATCAAAGCGGGTATAATCTGCGCCTCGAGATGTCCTATCGAACAGGCTTTACCAGGTTCTCGCTAAGAGGTATTCAGCCCTTATCGGCAACTGGAGCTGTTGCAACACTGGCAGCTTATTCAAACTGCGGAGTTATACGCAATGTCCGGGCTGTGCTCCATCAACAGCGACCGAGGTCTTCCAATTCACCTTACCACGTCCTTTCCCACCCTGTAACTTCGTGGCCTTCGCGACCCAGGTCCTAGCAGAAGTTTGCAGGCCTTCAGTAGTTGCACATTCTCGCTCAAGGATCGCGCACAATTGATATAGATGACTATAATCATCATTTGCAATCGTCCCATGCTCCTGACTTACGAAGTCCACATCATCGATCGTTCTGCACTCATTACGGTACGCATCGGTTGCTCCATGATGGTACCGGCCTGCTCTTTTGCGATTACCCACTATGCCAATGTTCCGCGTACTTGGTATCCGCATCAGTGTCAACTCGACATCTAAGCCAAGCTCTTGTGCTAAAGCTGCTATCTTCCGTGTCAAACATGCGTACATGGAATTATCGGTGTTGTTTCTGGATGCTTTCAGAGCTCTTAGATCGCCTTTCTCTGCAGTGGCTTCTTGACTTTCTTCCTGAGTAGCATTCGTGTTCGTGCTCACTTCGAGGTTATGCACCCCTGCAGTGATGTCCTTCAGAGTATACCTTTTCCTTGACCCATCAAGCGCATGTGAACAGCACGGGATTGCAAGAAAAGGCAAGGGGTTCTCTGAGCAAGATAGCACAGCTAATAACGGTGTCCAGCATGTCAACTCGTCAGCATGATTCGAAATAATGAAGGTACGCTCCTTGAAACATCCATCGAGGACATTCAGACCCGCAAGCACTGCATCATCCGCAGCATCGAGAAATGGTCTCGGTATACAAACTTTCTCTTCGAGATGTTGTTCGATTCCGAGGACATCCCAGGTCTTTCGTCTTCGAGCATCGAATCCTTTACCATGCCAGCCTTCCTTGACGAGGATGTATGTCAGAACACCGTTGCCACACGCGATGTCAACGAAACCTGGGAAGGTGAAGTTCCAGTACATGGTCTTCCACAATTCAATGAGGAATGCAGCGATAGAAAGATCTTCGAATACGTGTTTTGCTGGTTCTGTCTTTTCGACCCAGCGAGATATTAGATCTGACGCATATGTCTCCTTGAGGCGAGTGTACGTGTTCTGGACTGTGTGCTGAGGAAGAATCGTATCTTTAAGCGCCGAGGCTGTGAGAGACACGGTCAGTGGGTCGAGGTTGGAATTGATATTCTTCAAGCGTTCTTGCTGGGGTTTCGACGGAAGTTTGAGAAGTCGAACCAGAGTATTGAGGAGAGATTGAAAAATACGTTGGAGGCGGTCTGGTAGTGGCGTGGCAGTGTCTGAGAAGGGCAAGCAGTATACGGAAATTGTTGCAGTCGTGGGCGTGGCTTTGAATAGATAGCTTAGTGCTCTGACCTTGGGATGATACCATGGCATCGAATCTGATGAGCAGTGAGGAACGTAGCATACTAATGCTGCTTTGGTATCGCTGTCTTCAAGAGCATCACTGTAAAGAAAACAGGACTGTTCGAGGGATTTGTCGAGTTGAGGCTTTCGTGGTATGAGCCGGCGAAGCACAGTCCTGTAGTTGCTGTAGCCTTCGAAAACCGGCGCCGCGTGAGCTTCACGAAGTGCCTCTTGCTCGCTCTCCGAGTCATATGCTATGCCAGGCCCAGCACCCTTCCTCTCCTTCTCGGCCAATGTCTCCAAGATTCCATTGCTATCGTATAGAATGTCAGCGCGGAACAGATGCGTTGAATTGAGCTGCACCTGCTCCAGCAGTAGGTCTGTTATTTCCAAGAACTGTTCCAACGTAGCTTGAAGATTAGTAGCTTGTGAGCATTTTTTCCACGACGCAGCGTCTGCGCAGCTCATAGCAGTGTCAATAGGGCACAGCGGGATAAGCTTGTGAGATATTTGCAAGATTTATGATCCGCATAAGTCGAGTATATATTGCTTGAAGGTAACACCTGTGAGTATTTCCCACATCACTCAGGACTTGAAGAAATTCTATCTTTTGGTCAACTGACAGCCGTCTTGTTCCACCAGATTGCGAGTGCTGTGGCTGCTTTTTGGTGCAAAGTAACCCCGATCGTACATACCAGTTCAAAAAGCAAAAAGAACGCCCGCGGAGAGGCTCGAACTCTCAACCTTGAGATCTCTAGGTGTTCTAAAAGTCTCACGCGCTGACCAATTGTGCCACGCGGGCTTATATGTCAGTTTTGACTGACAAGTGGCAATCGGAACCAGTTACGAATGTGCGTTGATTCGAGAGACAATTTTCCAAAATCAACCATCTATATTATCAGTCATATCACGGAACTAAAGCATGTAGACCACAAATATTTGCATGGATGACGTATACCATTTATGCAACTTCTTGTCACACAAGCAAACTCGAGCACACAATATCGAAAATGGTGTTCGATTGTCAACGGAAGCCGAAGATGTTGAGGTGTCAACGTACCTAAAAGCGAGCCCTGGAGCGGACAAAGATTGAGCAGCCTAGGAAAAGCACTTTACGCGGCATCCGCAACCAAGATCGAGCCTGCATTAGCTCCGATAATCCCTGAATCGGGCCTATGTGGGCGACCTCGTTTGTATAGCACATTGTTCATCAAGGTCATCGATGTTCATGGGCTAAGGTCGATGGTAGAGGCATGCGCAAAAGCTTCGCATGTGCTCAGTCGTACTCGAGATGGAGTTATCATGCGTCCGAATGGCTAGTTAACGATGTCCACGCTACAAAGACGGCAAAGCGATTACCTTTCCTTTGTTCAGACCGACGTTGTCGAAGCCTCTCGAGCTCGAGTCAGCAGAACGAAGATGCCAGCACAATCAGCCATGATTATTTCACACTCGACATAGACTATGATCGACTAAGATGCTCACAAAAAGGAGCTAGTACAGTACACGGCAAACATTCTGGAATACGGACTGCTTTACTTCGGCATCGTGGGCAAGACCAGGTTACAAAGAAGTCGTTAGCAGGCGCATCAGTGCCACGCCCATGTGCATTCAGCCAATATGTCGTTAAGAGGAGGCACGAGAAAGAAGCATCTCGTGAAAATGATCCAGCGAGCCGCATTCAGAAATTTGTCTCAGTGCCGACCACAACCTCGCGCAGAAGATTGATTAGAAGGCTGAAATACACTCCGAACATTGAGCCAGCTCGACAAGCTCTTATAAGGCGAGTTCTCAAGGACTTTGATCCAACGCCTGGGAGGGAAGACGCGCCACCCGTTCGAGAAGTCTCAGTGGACTTTGATGCCACGTCTGCTAAGTCTAACCCGGCTACATCAAGCAACGAACTAGCTGGGTATGATAAACAGTATCCAGGGTTTGACCCGTATTCCGGACCAAGACGGCTGAAAGGACTTGCTGCGAAGCTGGGGGACATGAGTAATAGTCTTGCTATGGAATTGACTAGGAACGATCTTGATGTTGAATCACCAGATGCTGCATTCGAAGGCATTACCAGTCCGCTGCCCATATCTCCACTAGAGAAGGTCATGGACAGAAGGCATATGGTCACCTATAGAGACGACGAGGCTGGTCATCTACGGTTGATGCCTAAGCCTGGACGCAGGCCTGCAACCAAAGAAGAGACTGCTGCTTTTGCGAACAACATTTGGGCGCAGCTGCTCGCATCACCTATAAGGCTTGATGTTGCCTCCCGCCACCAATTTCCAGTGTCGATGATGGTCAATTTCAAGCAGATTAAAGAATCCGATAAGCTCTTCACAGTTCCAGCCGATATCGCGGATCTGCAAAGTTTTCAGCGCAACGCTAGCATCGGCGCAAAATCAAAAGCAATACCAAAGATGAGAAACGAAGACAGGACTATTACCAATCGGATCCTGCCATACAAACTGGGCATCGAGGAGATGACCACAGCGTTGACAGTGTACGATACCAGGTCGAAAACACGACGAACGAAAGAGCGAGCAATGAGAGGAAGACTTCAATTTCTACGTGCCGAAACGCGATTGCAGAAGATTGCGGTATATGACAATGCATCAAAGGAGTATTGGAAATTGAAAGAGGAATCGAAAGAGCTGGACGACGCATGTTTCAAGAAGCCGGAAGCCCAATCTTCTCCCTATGATGCGGAATGGCTTCCTGACATTGCAGACCGTCTTGGCGATATCATGCGTCAGCGACTTCTGATCGCAGTAAATGAATTTGCTAACGTCCACAACAGCCTG
Source organism: Pasadenomyces melaninifex (assembly GCA_022813495.1). Lineage (NCBI taxonomy): Eukaryota > Fungi > Ascomycota > Dothideomycetes > Pasadenomyces > Pasadenomyces melaninifex. The sequence goes on from JAKLMI010000001.1 coordinate 638,083, forward strand.
CTTGCTGATAGAAAGTCTTTCATTTGCATGGAATGGCCAGCCGCCTCTATTATTGACCTCAGCCTGTTTGCAGCGTCTAAAGGTCCAGATTTGGTAGAGCACTGGAACGACATGGGCGACATCGAGGCACCTAACGCTGTCAGCGGTGATAATTTAGGCCAGGGCAACAACAGTGATCCACGACCGCCGATCGCCGTCAAGCCATCAGAGATCAGCATAGAGCAACCGGTCACCGGAAGGACTCCTAGCGACCCTCAAGTCTGGCTGCCGGGCAGTTTTGCTATGCACATTGGTTCCCCAAGCACGGCACTGCAGGCTGTGCCTTTTTCTCAACCTTTGTTACCAGCATCATCGTACCAGAGAGCTAATGAATTTCCGCTCGAGTACAACAAATTCATTCCTCCCATGCTAACCATCGACGATGTTCGGGTACCTGTTTTCAATCTTCAGGCAATGCTAGGTCGAACACTTTCCGACATGCTCTATAGGGTGTTAGCAAGACAGCCAACCTTGCTGCCGGATGACTTCCAGAATCAAGCAATAAATAGTCTGGACTACATTGTCCTGGTCAAATCGAATGCAAAAGCAAGCTTCTACCTCTCGCACGAACTTTGGCAGCTGTGGAGATACCTTGGTGGTCGTGATTGCTTGTTCACCGCAGCGACGCAGGATGCATCGATTATTCAGAAAGGAGAGCTCAAAACGAAGGATGACCCGCACAAAGAGCAGGCGGAATATCAAGGACTTTCGGTAGCCGCGTTCAAACACTTGCATGAACTTCTTGGTTTAGACAGCAAGTCCTCCTAGACAATTCAAATATAAATTTTCGACTGTGTATGTTGATCTATGAACTACCACTCCTCGACAAACTCCGTGTATCAGGACTAGCATGCTCATCCTCTTCTTGGGGCAGTACAACATTGAAGACAGCTTCGCACCACTCAGTAAAGGTATCTGCATCCCAGACATCGTCCGCGGCGCCCTTTCCTTTCCTTGAGATTTTACCTTTACTGCCTACAGAACCATTGGCTTTCCCCTTAGCACCGCCGATTTTGCCTGCATATTCCTCAAAATACGCCTCATAAGCCTGCACGACCTGATCCTCAACCGCAGCAACCAGCGTTTCTCTCGTCCTCAAATCATCAAGGTATTGCTCCAATTTCGCTCTGAGAATAGGAATCTCTTTTTGCACTTGCCCCCGTACCTGCGCAGTGGCGTCTTCAGGTTTTATACCACTACGGTTCTTCAAGCTGCCTGTCATGATCGCAGTGAAAGACGCAGTGAAATCATTAATTACAGTTCTCAATTGTCCGTCAAGCTCGACTTTCGCATCAAGCATGTTCTCGACGACACGTGGTATCAAACCGCCAGAGCTAAATAAGCGCATCCACGACCTAGGGTTGAATAACCCACCTCTGTCGTGAAGCTCATAAAAGGTATTGGTCATACCAGAGAAATCGAATTGGACTTCTGGAGAGACGTACTCGATGTCGAATGCCACAATTTGCGACTTGAGTAGTAGTAGATGGCGGAGTAGAAAGAGCTGCGCATCGGTGGGTGAAGACTTGCTTTCGATCTGTCTGGAGGCAGATATGAGCGAAAAAGTGGTTGAGTGAACGATTTGATGGGCGAGGTCGTCGAAGACGGAGGAGTTGACGAGGCGATATATTCTGGAAAGAAGCCGAATTGCTCGGGGAAGGGTGGGATAGGAGAGTTCGAGAACACGATTGCGAGTCCAGATATTCGTGCTGTCATCACCTGAGTCATCGTCCATTGCACCTGCAATGTTCGAGGACTTCCTGCCCGAAAGAGGCGCCGCAGACTTCGGTGTCGGCGGCTCGGAAACACGTCGAGGATAATCGATGTCTTCTGCGGAGGGTTTGTAGTACTCTATTTCGTCCCGCAGAAGAGCCAGTGTTCGGAAAACGAGTCGTGTTTGAGCATCTTCTAGCGCTGGCTGTACGAGAGCTGCAAAGTCCATTTGAGTTGGATCGGGTAACTCGTCATCCTCATCTCTATCAACGTAGCGATTGTGGATAAGGCTGACTAGAGAACATAGCTTAGACAACTTTGTTTCGTGAATGATTCGTGGCCGCAGCTGGTCGAAAAGTGGCTCGCAAAGCGCCTCCAGGAACTCATAGAGCCCACGCTGGCCATGGAACCATTCTGCCCAAAGCTCAAATTCATCCAGACAAACGCCTCTCACATATGTAATGCTTGATCTAGCAAACGCGACCAGATCTTTTGAGGCTGGCGCAGTAGCGATTTCAGCTATCTTTTGCTGAACCATCGGCAGCACGAGTCTGGTCCTGCATGCGGCGAAAGCTTGATGCAACTCGTTCATGAGACTCTGATACTCCCCTTCCGTACCAGGTTCAGCATCAGCTGGTGGGACTGCTCTTTTCTGGATTTCCAGCCCGAGATCCTTCATCAACGGGGCATCGACTCGAAATTTAGCATACAGCAATGAAGACAAAAGACTCTCGTTTACGTTCAGCTGCTTGTCGTTGATTCTCCTGGAAACTTCGTCCGTGACTTCTTTTGCGCCAGTCATAAATGTGTTTCGAACCAATGTCAAGGCCCTGGTCAACATTTGCTTGTATCGTGCTCTGTACGTCTCGGCCTCTTTCTGCTGCGAATGTGTCTGCATGTAGTCGATGCACTCGTCCAGTGTGAGCAACATATCTCTGAAATCTCTGGTTCGCACAAAGTTGCCAGCACCTGGCGCATTCATACGCCTCGTAATTCTTTCGAGCGGCTCGTAGTACTTGAGATTCTCCGCCAAGTCCTGAGCGAGTTGCTCATTGCGCCTTTGCTCTTCCAAGACATTTGCAGACTGTTTCTGGAACGCGGTCGTCTGTTGATCTACTGCTTGGAAAGCCTTGGAGATGTCTGCTAGCTGATCTAAAGTCGCGGTCGTGTTTGTCAGCAAGTCGTCCAGGTATGAGCGTGCAGCATCAAGCTGATTGAGATAACGTTGGTAATCGTTTAGACTGGCTTCGAGGATTTCATCCTCGTCTATCTGTAATAGTCCCAGTTCATCCTCAAAGTTCAGGTTATGAACAGCATGTGCTTCTTCTTGACTGTCCGTGGCCATGTTCGGAGACCTTCTGGTAGTCTAGGTGGCACATCTTCTACGACACTGCAGCTAAGGAGCTCGCATCCACGGCATGGCACTTGTTGAATCGAGCTACCGTGTCCCGAGCCACCTGCAGCTACTACTCGTATACTACTATATTGCGCAGATTGTACTTGTGGCATCGTCGGAGTACAGGTCCAATAATGCCGACCAGAGAACCCTGGCTAACAACATGCGCGCCGAATACTAAGCAGAAATGACGTCTATATTGATCAAATTAGGCTTTAGACACCTCTAAAGAGCAACTACACCAGATTGAGTTCTGCTCACCTGTTTCAAGAAATCTGCCGAAGCAGGCGTGATCAAGAACAGCGTGCTGAATCTAGGTCAGATCTGAGTCAGGATTTCGCAAGAGCACTTGCATTATGGCAACACGGAACGCATGCTCGAGTGCGCTACGAGCAGTTCCAAGAACTTCGAGATCAGCGACGACTGCAACTGGATCATTAAGGATAAAGACACCAAGCAGAGCTTATCACCAGCAGAGTGCTGGACCATCTCATGCAGCATGGACCAAGCCTTCGACGGCCGTCATAGCCGCAGCAGCGACTGTAGCTGCGATCTATACAGCGCATCAAAAGCCAGTCGAAGCTGAAGCCAAAGACGAAGGCCTGCCAGAGCCGATCATTGAGAAAGGCAAAAAGAAGAAAGGCGTGTCCAAGGAGATGAACAGAGATCTCATTAGCTCTCAACACTTGCAAGTGAAGCGAAGTTGGGAGAATCCCGGAGTATATGCTTGGGGATCAAACACAGGCAAAGTCGTGGCACCAGACTCGAACGAAGCATATATCAAGACTCCCAGGCGTATACCATGGTTCGACGATGTTCTGCTCCGAGATATTAAGCTCGATAGGCAGTTCGGTGCTGCTGTACTCGAAAATGGAGATCTCGTTCAATGGGGAAAGGCCTATACGGAGGACAGCACAACACCTGAAACTACGCTTAGGGGAAAGGACATCAAACAGATTACCATCTCTCGCGATCGAGTCATTGCATTGTCAAGAAGTGGCCAAGTGTTTTCCGTTCCTGCGTCAAAGACGGAACAGCAGGCTGGCACGAAACCACCAGAATCCTCTTGGATTCCGGGCTGGAGCAGCACTTCCTCCATTAGCTATCGAAGTCTTACGCCACCAAATCTTAGCGCACGCGAAAAAGTGAGCGCCATTTCGGGTGGTCTGGAGCATGTCCTCATCCTCACTAATTCAGGTCGTTTATTTTCAGCTGCATCCGGGAGCGAAGATTTTCCCGCTCGTGGTCAGCTGGGGATTCCAGGTCTGACATGGGCAACTCGACCGCCAGGTGCATATGACCAGACCCACGAGATCACAACTCTGAAAGGATTCGAGATTAACAAAATCGCAGCGGGAGACTACCACTCTCTAGCACTAGACAAAGAAGGTCGCGTGTTCAGCTTCGGCGATAACTCATCAGGTCAGCTAGGGTTCGAATACAGCAGTGAAGCGCCTCACGTAGACAACCCCTCACTCTTACCGATCAATCGTCTCTATCAAGGCACGAACCAAACACCAAAGGTTACGAGCATTTCAGCTGGTGGACTAAACAGCTTCTTCACAATTGACGCAACACGGATAGCTGGTCCAAGTGAAAGCTCTCGTGAAGTCCGACAGTTGGGTCGCATCACCGCAGACACCTGGTCTTGTGGACAAGGCATAAAAGGCATGCTGGGGAACGGACGATGGACACACATTCAAGGTGTTCCTACAAAGATACCAACACTAAGCGGGTTGAACGAATACGATGAAGCCACAAACACGATCGTGCCTATTCGTCTCGCACGTATTAGTGCTGGTTCAACACATGCGAGCGCGGTCATGAGCAATATCACGTTCCTAGACACAAATGAGAAGAGCACAGAAGACACAACGAATTGGGGTGCGGACGTTGTTTGGTGGGGCGGGAATGAGTTCTATCAACTCGGAACGGGCAAGAGGAATAACGTTTCGACACCGCTATACATTCAGCCGCTTGACTTAGCCAGTGAGATTGAGGCTGGTCGCAAGGAGATGCACAGGTTCCACATTACTCCAAGGCACAACGTTAAAATCAAAGAGGGAAGGACGGTAAGCATGGAACAGCGAATCGAGTGTGGCAGGAACGTGACTGCTGTGTACTCTGGTGTATAAGATCACGGTATATTTTATATGATTACGTTAAAATTCATGTCGGGGTCAGTGAGGATGTATAAATGTTTTCTTCGTGTTCGTTGCATCAAAACTACAGCTCCATCGGCACAACGTAGTAAACAACCCAGCCCTTTGCAATTTAACAGCTAATTCTATACTCGATGCATGCTCGAATTGCTCTTGATGGTTCAACCCTTGCCCACCATCACCCTATACCCCATCAAAATATCATATGCTATTTGTTCTTCTAGCAGCTGTTACTACCAAAAACATTCAATGAGCCATAACTTTGTTAATGCGCCATAACCTCTTGTTTGGCTAGCACACTATGAGCTCCGTTCGTGCCGTTAGTGTCTGCAGCAGGTTTCTCATCACCTTCGCCCATTTCTACATCTTCGTCACCGTCACCTTCACCCGCCTCTTCCTCGTCCTCCTCATCTTCTTCGTCGCTACTTTCGGCCTCGAGATCTTCACTGCCAGTCTCACTGACGGCGTCGTCGTCCTTGTCGTCCGTGCCTTCCATCTTGTCGTCTTCACCACTTTTCACGGTGGCCTTAGCTTCAGCCTCCTCATACTCTTTCTCAATAGCTGCTTGCAATTCTGCTTCTTCTGCGCCATATGCTTGACCGTCATCGTCAAGAGTGTCGGCTTCAGGTTGCTCAGGTGGATATTCCGCGGGTGCCGAGTCTTCTGAGTCCCTACGAGAAATTAGCCTGCTGTTTGTAACGACTATACCTAGACTTACCATTTGATGGCAAACCTTGTGACACGAGGTTTCTCAGCAAGAATATTCCTTCTGATGCGCTCGACCACTGGTTTCGAAGGAGGTTCGTTCTGTAGATCTTCGCTGTCGTACTCGTTGTTCACATAGTAGCCGACTCGCACGAACTCTCGGCCATCATATGCACATGTAAGCAGGATTACAGTAACACCCAGAATTTCGGATGAAGGTAATCTTTTGAGATCAGGTGCATCTGCTTCGAATTCGAACTTGTTGATGCCCATTGGCACAGGACCCACAAGTAGGGAATCTAGCTCTTGGTCATGCTCCGCCGATGTTGCTGAACCGACATATATCAGCTTCCATTCCAGATCTGTAGTCAGGTCAGCCACTGTGTCGGTCAAGCTATTAGAAAGGCCTACCATGCTGTAATTGATCGAGACACTCGAAAGTGATCTCGAATCTGTAATTGTCTAAGAACTTGGCCGGGTTGTTCAAGATCTTCACGCCGAGCAGCGAAACGACTGACATCTTGGAAGACCAATATATTCGTATAAGAGTACTGATTAGACACGAGGCCGTACTATGCTCAAGCAAACTATGCTCGAAGAGCTTGATAGAAAGAGTTCTTCACACAGTTGAGTAGACGCAGAGATTGGAACAGACAGTTGTTTGTCAGGCGGTATCGACAGAGGTACTCCGTAGGGTACAAGCACATACTTGCGTGCCAGTCGCGTCCTTCATCGCGTCTGACGCGACTTTCCTGCGAGCAATTCACTTCCTGAACCAATCAAGAACCGGTGCTCGGTGGTCGGCGGAGAGCCTATCGCAAGCCCAACCAGCCACCAGGAGTGCTAAAGAGGCGCCTGAAAGATGAACCCTTACAGGTGCCCCATTATTAGGTGGTACTAGTAGTACTAGTACTCGATGTGTTAAGGTGGACCCACAGATGTGAAGTCGATGGGAAAGTGATCCGAGAACTAGCTTTTTTCATGCTAGTGCGGTCTCGTGCCTTCCGGTCGCAAGTTGCAAAAGTCGCTCTCTCCTCATTCACTCGCAACGTTCGTTGCTACCTACATACCACACCTCAGATCATTTCCATCGTCGCCACGACCGAACCATCCTTCGTTTGTCTTGTCTTCTCAAGTACCAAACAAATCACAACCACCAGTTCGTCTTTGCGGCATACAGAGGCAACCACGTTTGCAGAGGTTGATCACCAAGGTAAAACCGAAACAAAGGATTAATTTCAGCGTAGTCGAATAATCGAGGCTCGCAGTGGATCAGCACAGTCACAACGGGCAGTAGGCCCTTGCGGCTAATCATTCTTCTCTTCTTTAGCAATTGTCGCGGCTTCACGCCCTCAACTGAAGATGTCTGATCCTCTTTTATCTCCGTCGCAGTCTTCTCTACATCAGCTCCCTCCTAGACCTCTCAGCAATGCGCCTCTGATAAGCACAGCTACTTCCACTATGTCACAGCCATCAACGCCTGCGCAGCAGATACCGAAACTAAGAGGTGGCTTCGAGGTCGATGACGATGATGGCGATGCGCAAGATAACTCTCTGGAAGAAGCCCAGGACGATGATGTCTACGGTCTCGGCGCACCTACAGACCTCAATGGCTCATCTGATACTCATGGCGCTCTTGATAGATCTTCAAAGTCTCCTGCTCAAGAAAATGGCATAACCCAAGTTCCTGTTCAGGCCACTGATAGTTCTACTGACGTTCCTTCTTCTATTGTATCCAACAATGCACAATTACAATCCACTGCTACATCCAATGGCGTTGGCACGGTTTTTGCAGATCAGACTTTGCCTGATCCTATGTCAGCTCTGCCCAAATCGCGCTTAGCCCATGATGTGGTAGGTATGCTTGAAGATCGCATCAAGGATGACCCTCGTGGTGATACATCTGCTTGGCTAGAATTGATCGAAGAGTACAAAAGTCGCAACAAAGACGATTTGGTTCGCAAAACTTATGAGCGCTATCTTGAGATCTTTCCACTTGCGGTACGTGATTTTCTGTGATCCTTTTCCCCACCTATACTGATGTGTTACTAGGTCGAACAGTGGTGTGCTGTTCTACGTTGGGAAGAAGCTGCCGACCGCAAATGGCAGATGGAGCAGATCTTTAAGAAAGTGCTCATGACCGTGCCAAGCGTCGAAGTCTTCACGATCTATGTGAATTACGTTCGCCGACGTAACCCTGTGACAGGTGGAGATAGTTCCAATGCTTACAGGAACATCAATCAGACGTTTGACTTCGCGCTCAAGAATGTTGGTATTGACAAGGATTCTGGCGCATTATGGCAGGAGTACATAAATTTCCTGAAGACAGGACCAGGCACTGTTGGTGGTAGTACCTGGCAAGACAGCCAGAAAATGGACACTCTTCGAGAAGCCTTTGGTCGTGCTCTTTGCGTTCCAACTTCTGCTATTCAACCGCTTTGGAAAGAGTATGAAGCATTTGAAATGGGTATAAACAAAGTCAACGGTAGGAAACTACTCGGGGAACGATCTCCAGATTACATGCAAGCTAGAGGTGCCTTCACACAATTGCAAAATCTCACTCGTGATATCGACCGAACATCAAGGCCGAAATTACCACCTGCGATGGGCTATGCTGGGGACCTGGAATATCAGAACCAGGTCGCATCATGGAAAGCTTGGCTAGACTGGGAGAAGAACGATCCACTGCAGCTGAGACCCGAAAACAACGATGCATATCTGGATCGTGTCATCTTCACCTACAAACAAGCGCAGATGGCTTTGCAATTTTGGCCAGAATTGTGGTATGATGCCGCTGAGTTCTGCTTCCTCAGTGCTCGAGATGATCAGGGCTTGACTTTCCTCAACCAAGGCTTTACCTCGAATCCAGAGTCTGCATTGCTAGCGTTCAAGCTGGCTGATCGAATGGAAATGACAACAACCAGTGACAATACGAATGATCCAGGATCAAAGAATCGTATGAAAACTGTTCGTGAGCCATATGAAAAGGTGCTTGATGCACTCTATCTAGCCATCAAAAAGACCGAGACACGCACAGAAGCAGAGATACAACGCGTCGAGCTTTCTGCTGCGCCAGAGACGAATGGGCAGGACGAGAGCCACGCTTCTCCGGTTGAGGAGCAGAAGCTAGCGCTTGATAATCAAATTAGAGCTCTTCGCGAACGGTCCAAAGCTCAATCTGACATGCTCAGTAAGATTATCTCTCATGTCTGGGTTGCTCTAATGCGAGCCTCTCGTCGGATACAAGGCAAAGGTCTACCCAACGAGAAGGTCGCCGGCTTTAGAACTATCTTCAACGAAGCTAGAAAGAGAGGACATGTCACGCCAGAATTTTATGTCGAGACTGCTTTGATTGAATGGAATTGCTATCGAGATGCTACAGGCACACGCATACTTGAGCGAGGCGCCAAACTATACCCTGATGATGCATATCTGCCGCTCGAATACATTAAGCATCTTATCAATAAGGACGATGTCACCAATGCTCGAGCTGTCTTTGAAACTACCGTAAACCGTTTCACGACTGGTGACAATCGAGACAAGCCGGAATCTATTGCTAAGGCAAAGCCATTGTTCTTGTTCTTCCACGACTACGAATCCAAATATGGTGAACTGCCTCAACTCGTTCGACTTGAAGCCAGGATGCGCGAGCTTTACCCAGAGGATCCGGCTCTGCTACAATTCTCTGCCAGATATCAGACTCCCGGCTTCAATCCGCTCAATGCTCAGCCGATCATATCCAGCTCACAGATAGTACCTAAGCTCGGTATTCAGCAATCGATAGAAATTGAACCAGTGAGGGAGCCACCAATTCAAGCAGTAATTGATCAGATCACACACGTCAATTCGCCAAAGCGCCCGTTACCGCCAGACAGCGATGACGAGGATGGCAGACCACAGAAGATAGCCAGAGGACAGTCACCTTTTGCATCAGTGCAAATACGAAAGGTCCCTGCACCGCCGTCTGCAGCCACCCGGGCTCCAGCACCTCTACCAACTGCTATTAATCATCTGCTTAGCATTCTACCCAGAGCTGCTGTATATACCGACGTTCGATTCGATCCTGTCGCTATTCACAAACTTATCAAAGAAAAGCATCTTCCAGCTCCTGCAACGATCGGAGCAGGTCGAGCTGCACCCTTGACACCGCAACAAAGTGCTCCTCCAGCTTGGCCACCACAACCACAATTTCCTCAGCATCCGCCACCAATGGTGCCGCCTCCTCAGGGCTATCCAACCCTGCCTCCTGGTGGTCCGCCACCGCCACTGCCACAATATGGTGCAGGTAAGCAAGATTCTGTTTTGAAATGAGATAGTGCTAATTTAAACAGCATCTTTTCGATACCCCTAGAATGGGTACTTCAATTGACAGTTGCACCACAAGCACATATCTGTACCAAAAGTCAGCCCGAAGGAAATGGCAGGCATATGATTAAATGGACAACCAATTTTGACAATTTAGCACAGTGTCGTGATAAAGGCGATTCTATATAGTAAAGATGACGTCGACCTCAATGCGTTGGCCTCATTGCAAATCCAGCTAAGCCAGCTGATCAACCGAGAAATTTCTTCCCATTCAATACACTGCTATCCTTCAGGATGCACCTATATACACCTATACATATAATCCATCGAGGAAGAACGTGCCAGCGTACTCAAAGTTCCTGACTCCACATTTTCGAGGTTCGAGATGCGATTGCATCAGACGTGTCTACACTCAACCGCATCCTAGATGTGAAGTCCAGTGATCTTCACCTCCTCCTCTTTGTGTTTCGTCACGACCACTTCGCATGTGAAGCGTGGTTACCCTCGAAATAGGATGACTGCCGTTGTTGTTGCCTCACTAAAGCAATCTCACCTTCGTCACCCAACCCAATGTGAGATACTGTTTGGGAGAACAAGCAGGTTTTGCGAAAAACGTGCACCTTCCTCATGTACTTAAGCAACCTTCCACTCTCGCCAATTGATCGCAACTTCCTTCACCACAACACACAACTACCACCACTTTCTTGATCTTCTTGGTCATCTTTCTACCTTCTTACAACCTCAACAGCCTCTATTATTTACGCTATCACACGATTCAGACAGTATTCAGCCCTCTCCAGTCTTGAAGACAGCTAAGCTTCCAACTTGGTAAGTCTTTTACTACAACCGGGGCACTCGCTCCAACTTTTATGCCACCACCTGATCAAGAGTTGTGTCTGAAAGCTTCACTTTCAGATACAGGCTTTTCATGGTACGGTGGGGTTCAAGAAACCTTCACCGAGTCGAGAGCAATTCTAGGACTTCGCAATTTGACCTACTCTTCCTGCTCGAAACGTTCATCTTTCTCTTCTAGCCATAGACGAAGTTGCACAGAGTCAAAGCATAGATACTGATTATTTTTATAGCAATCATGTCGTCTGCACGACGAAGAGGACAGGCCAGAGGCCAGGACCCCACCAATCAGCCACGACGAGGACCAAACCCTGCTAGAGGCAGAGTCGCACCCTTTGACGGTCCGGCTTCTCGAGGTTCTGCTTCTGGTGCCGGCTCTCAGTCTCAAGTATCTGGTCCTGCACCAAGTTCTCGACGAGGTTCAAATGCTGGCTCTCAAGCTGGCTCGCAGGCTCCTTCGGCTGCGCCATCGCAGCCAGCTGCTCGAACTACCGGTCTCGATCCAGCACGAGAAGGACCTGTCGCTCGTGTGACTGATGTGATCAGATTCGTGGACATGCCCGCATCGTTCTACAATATCAATCACGAAGTGAGTTTACATCTTCACTCAATCTACGCAAGCACTAATATTTCATAGTTTGATCGAGATACTGTCTTCGCTAGACGACCTGGCTTCAATGATACTGGCAAGGCAATCAACCTACCTGTTAACTCTCACGCTGTGCTTCAAATTCCAACTGTCACGATTTATCAGTACGATGTCATCATCGGCAACGGTCAGGAAGCACGAGGCGTTCAGCGAGTCTGCTGGAACTCCAAAGTGCGCAAGAACAACCCAGGCCTTGGTCCAGACATCATTTGGGACGGCAACAAGCTGGCTTGGTCCATGAAGCCCTACGGTCAAGTTAGAATGATTGTCGACCTCGACATCGAACACGGCCGTGAGGCTGACACGACTGGTAAAAATACCTTCCGCATTCACATCAATCAAACCAAGTCCCTCAACCTTGCCGTTCTCCAGGCATATCTAGGCGGTCAAATGTCACACAGCACCGAAGTCTTGGAGGCTATCAATTTCCTCGATCACTTGATGAGAGAAGGCCCGTCCAACGATACCAGCCTAGTACCACTAAAAGCCTCATTCTTCAAACGTAATGGTGAGCGAATGGACCTTGGCGGCTCTATTGAAGCCTGGAGAGGTATCTTTCAATCCATTCGACCAGCCCAAGGTGGCAGAATGGTCATCAATCTCGACGTATCTAACACTACATTCTGGAAACCTCAAGGTCTTCTAGAGACAATAATGCAGAAAAACGGTCTTCGAGATACGTCACAGGTCGCCAGTGTCTTCAGTCGAGGCAGCGATGCTATCGCCACTGGTAAATACCTCAAAAATCTCAACGTCCGTGCTCACTATAAGGGCAACCCAGCTCCAGAAAAGACGTGGAAGATTGAGAAGGTCGCTAATCTATCAGCTAATCAGCACCGTATTAAGTGGCGTGTCAACGGTAAAGATACGACTGAGATGATTACAGTCACTGCATATTTCACTCGGAAATACAACCTCAACCTTCGCTATCCTAATCTGCCAATGATTATGGTGACGAAGAAGATAAGAGGTGAACCAATCTACTTTCCTATGGAGATCCTTGTCGTCATTGAGCACCAGCGATATGCTACCAAACTTGACGAGAACCAAACTGCTAACATGATCAAATTCGCTGTTGCGCCTCCTGCTAAACGTCTGGAGGCGATTCAGCAGGGCAAATCGTGGCTCAACTGGAGCAACGATAACTATATGAAGAACTATGGTCTTCGTATTGATCCAAATATGATCACTACCCAAGCACGAGTCCTGCCTTCGCCGGGTGTCAAATTCAAGAACAAGACCGAGGAGCCTGGCACCAAGGGTCGTTGGGACTTGCGTGGCAAGTCTTTCATTACACCTAATCCAGTCGAACTGAAGTCGTGGGGCATCGGCTTTTTCTCAGGTCGTACCGTCTTCAACCCACAAGCTCTGGAAAAGTTCGCCATGGACTTCATCAAACAGTATCGTGGTCATGGCGGCAGCGTCGCCAACGGCAAGCCTCACATGATGCCTTTGCCCAATGACCCTGGTAACGCTGTCAACGATCTCTACCAAGCTACAGGCAACGCCTTTAAGCAGAAGCCACAGCTCTTGATCTTCTTGGTCCAGAATAGAAATTCTCAGCACTATCTGCGAATCAAGAAGTCTTGTGATTGTCGATTCGGTATTGTCTCGCAAGTTATGCAGGCCGCTCAAGTGGCTAAAGGTCAGCCACAATACTACTCGAACGTCCTGATGAAGGTCAACGCCAAACTAGGTGGCGCCACTTCACAGGCTGTTCCAGGTCGAGGCTCAGGTTTCAACGGCTCGTTCGCAGCACCAATAGTCTTCATTGGCGCTGATGTTTCTCATGCTTCTCCCGGTTCTGACCAGGCCTCAATGGCTGCTATCACTGTCTCCTTCGATCGCTTTGCTGGTCGCTACGCTGCTGGCTGTCAGACCAATGGACGAAGAGTCGAGATGATCACTCCCGAGAACTGGCGGAATGTCTTCAAGCCTCTCATGGGTGGCTGGATGTCTAATGTTGGTGGTGGCCGAGCCCCGGGCCAGGTCTACTACATTCGAGATGGTGTGTCCGAGCGGCAATTCGCCCACGTATTACAGCAGGAGGTACCACAGATCCGAGCTGCCCTCGACGAAATTGCTGGTGGTAAATGGCAAGGCAAGATCACCACCATCATTGCTGCGAAACGACATCACATCCGAGCCTTCCCAAAGCCGAGCGATGCCGATCAGAAAGGTAATCCATTACCAGGTACGCTCATCGAGAAAGATGTCACATCGCCAATGGATTTCGACTTTTATCTGTACTCCCATATCGCTTTGCAAGGCACGTCTCGGCCAACGCACTACACTGTCATCCAGGATGAGGCCAACCACAAGGCGGGCGCGATCCAGAACATGCTCTACGAGCACTGTTATCAATATATGCGATCTACGACCGCTGTCTCACTCCACCCGGCAGCCTACTATGCTCACCTCGCATCCAACCGAGCCAAAGCTCATGAGAATATCCCTGCTTCTGCAGGTCCTCAAGGCGGTCCGGGCTACAAGGCTGGTGCAGGTTCCAGTGACACACTCAGATCCTCCGAGGTTCCGAAACTGATGCCACTGCACACCCAAACTGGAAGTGGTATTCAGTACACCATGTGGTACATCTAAAGCAGATGTCCAGACACTCGTTGAGCAGTTGAAGTCTCTGCTCTGATACAAAAGACGAGACCGTAGGAGTCGGTCAGAGGCTTCCATCAAGGTGGAATGATCTCTATAAATAACGAAATATGAAACAAGCAGCATTTGTTCTGGAGACGAGCTGTAGAGAAATTGGTTGAGGCTGACTCCTGCGTTCACAATTCGTGAAGCAGATGAGTCCCCCAGAAGCTGTTATCTCTGTCTCCCAGACGAGCTTTAATGATTTATGATTTTAGCAGGAAAGAAGTTCTCAGAAGCTGGAGAGGATGCAATGGCAAGGAGAACAGTAGTCCATGGTTCTGAGCGGCTGCGCAAGTTGTTTTCATCTGGCTTTGAAAGTCTCAGACTTGCGAGAACTTCTATTAGTGACCAAACAAAAAGTTCAATTCGCTTAATCTAGACTTCTTCTTTTGTTCCGCCACAAACGAGTGTAACTACTGACAACGAGGCAGCATCGAGCAGTAATTTCGAAGTTTGCACTAATCTTCAATCGCAGGCAGCAGAACCTTGTCAACACTTTTCACATCTCTGGTCTGTCATCTTCGCTGACAAGGTGCAGTTGAGCACCAATCTAGTAGAGTTTGACCCTCAGCAGGTCCAAGCTCGATGTGCGTTGATCAACAAACGATCATAGCACGAATCAAGATATTGATAGCGTTGAGCTTGACTCGACGACAACAACATAGCACGTCCTCCTCGCAGGACGAGTATCCTAGTGAACCTTCTGCGGTCGGTCGAACAACCTCTAGACAAGAGCTCGGGTCGATAATGGTTGAAGTGAAGCTGGAGAACAACGAACGAGGTTTGATAATGCTGCAACGTGTGGAAGGGAAGAGCAAGCACGAGCCGAAAGAAGGTTTTGAGAAAGAGAGATATGGACAGCGAAGTGGCACAGCAAAGAGAACGAGCTGAAAGATAAGACAAGACTCTCACGTTCCAACAGCGAAGATTCTTTTTGCACTCAGCGGCGGCAAGCTATCATCTGCACTAGACTTTACAACTTACAGGTAACATTGGAGCTGGTTGTTTTGGGGACAAGAGTGTTCAAAAAGCACAGAATCGAAGCGCGAAGATCCATAAGCTGCGTCACAGACAGTCCACCTAGCGATATTGACATTCGAGATCACAATACATCTGCAAAAGCACTGAGCCATCAGCGGCACGATAAGTATCACAGCGGGCCAAGCTATGAACAGGGAAGGACATGGATGATACTCAAGTCAAATCTGGTCTAACGAGAGGATTTGAATGACCTGAGATCTTATTATCCACAAATTCGAGTGCCAACAAGCACAATTTATTCGGTTGCGAAAACACGTTTCTTCTGCAAGCCGCCGATACTTCTGATCGAAGGGCAGGCCTTTGTGCCTATCAGCCACAGCCAGCGCATCACTGATCTCTGCAAACGAGCAGATACTGGCGGCCATTTGCGGAATTGTATAAACCTCTAGCAGTCGAGGGATATTATGTTATGATCGTACATGCTGGTTACCAGACCACGGATATGTAATCCGCAACCTTGGAAGCCCAAACGCGGAGGAGGCTTGTTGGCTTGTTGCCGAACCAAGTGCTTGGGAAGTGGCTTCAAGCCTAGAACGCCACCCGAATGCAAAAAGCAACGCTGTAAGGCGAAGAAGATGTTGACCACTTTGACGACGTTCTTGATGTACTTGTATATCTGAAACGAGCACACAAACCTCTGTCTCAAACAATTGAGAAGACACGCAATCGTGCATTGCACCGGCCTACACATCGTTCATTATGCCGAAGCAGCTTCCAGGCAGCACAAGGACTGTTGTTACTGAGGACATATAAGAGGATGCAGGGGCAAATTTGTTTGACAAAATCATCAAGCATGATAGCAAAGCAGTCTTGATATGAGCTTTGCACTCAGATCACATCACAACCCGATAGCGAACGCTCACACCGAGATCCTCGCTTGACAAACCTCGAGTTGGGCAAGCGTACAGTGGTTCGCGCATTTGAAAAGTGGACCTTCTTGTAAGAAGCACGGACTGAGAACGATTTTTTAGGCACCGACCATGTTCGCTAAGCAAAGTTCGGCGGCACCTTTTGCGTGAACGCAGTTCAATAGCCCAGGTACGAGTATACATCCTGATCGAAATGCCGACATCTAATCGAGTACAACATGTTGGAAACGTGTTCAGCACAAGGTGCAAGCGTCTCGCTCAGGTCTCGTCACTTCCATTAGATTGATCACAGACATAGACGCGCTAGCGAAAGTACTGCCTGACATTCATGTCACGCTTCAGGGGTGGACGGTTTCGGTAAGTGCTGTAGAGTTTTGGTGCTTGAATTATGCTTGTGTCAGGGGTATTCTGGTGAAAGGAAAGAGTTTCAGCCGCTGCGACCGTTCGTGTTGCTCGTAAAAGTCTCGGATCTAGTGTACTAGTGTACATTACATTTCTATCTGTTAATTTCCCGCTCAGCTGGTGCTCCATACTACTCTTTTCGGACACAAACTGGAGGTAGATAGCTTCAACTCGATCTCCGTGGGAAGTGAGCACGGGTGCGTACACAACTGTAGAGATCTGGATGGCACGTGTCACATAGAGAAGAACATCAAGAAACATAGGCAAGGACTATATTAAGTTGAGGACATCGGCAATCTTCAGTAATAGACTCTTGTGCGAAAAAGATATGCCGTTACGAAAGAGCTTGTAAAACAAGCCCGTGCCTGCTTGCGGCAACATGGATTCTTCAACGCCAACTGATATGCATGCTTTGGGACGTGACATGCTTAACCTCGAGGCAAGTCTTGCCGTGATAAGCTGAGCAGAACACTTACGCAGCAGAATCGGCGAGCGCATGGTTCCATAAAATTGCACAGCCGTGGAGACCGCGGCTGTATGATGCTTCAATTCCGACACGTCAAAGCAGGCTGTTCTTACTTGACATAAGGAGGGGAGGAGTAGTATCAGAAAGTTGCGATCTGTATCGCCATGCAGCTGGATGCCACTGGCGTGATCTGAACGTCCTCTCAACCATAGTCCAGCGAGTTGTTGTCAGCTGCATTGACCTGTCACTTGTCCCGAAACAATCTGAGTACTGGTCAAGCAAAGTCTTGTTCGGAATTGTTGTGCGCGCAGCTCTGAGAACACATCCGATCAAGCAGATGTGACCCCAGGGCTGAAACTTAATCTCTGTAAATATCTTTTAGCGACATACTTCCCACAGATGTCATGAGATGTGTACAGGACTGTTTTGTCAGCAGATTTGATGCCAGTGGGGGTGGTCAATCATTCTCATGGCTTCCACGCGCTCATCTGACAAGCTCAAGCGAGGCCAGTTTTCGCGAGACTTCTCCTGGCACAACAACTAGCGGATTCCGCCAAGTTGATCTAGTGACGAGCTAGGTACTATCCGTCGATGTGCTGAGAGTCATAGCCAATTGATGAATGAGAAGAAACCCCATCACTGCATCAGACTGGATCGCAGACCTCTGGTAAGCACAACTTCGGAAAACCTTGCCAAAATCTTCGAAAGAGCAGAACCTGTCAGTGCTTTTCACCAGTCTTGCTAGTGCTCCGTACGGAATACGCTGGCAGCATTCATGCTGTTGTCGCTGCAGGAGCAGAACAGTGCAGCGCCTACTTTTTGTTACTCGTGGAGGTTGCAGCTGAAAGGAGATAGGATTGTCTAGACTGAATTATCCCGATGGTATCGGAGTGTTCTCACAGTTGCTTTCTACCTCAGGCTTCAAGTTTGGTCTCTCTCCGACGACTTGTATGGTTTCTTTGGCATGAGTTGCTCAATCAAATTGAGCATTATTTGACATATTTCGATGTCATTAACCTTCAGTACGCGGTACCCATTTCTCGGGTGTTGACATTATGGTGTTTTACTACAAATCGAATGCACTCCATATTTTATCCTGGCACGGCCGCTGGTCGCTGTGACTTATGTGGTTCCACAAGCTATGAACTACTTTTCCATTGGTTTTTTAAGCTCAACTAGCCGTGTCGAGCGAGCAATCTTATGGGCTCCTTGTTCGGCCTTGGTCAGATCGAGTCTGGACAAGTCGATGACTGAGACTCGAATCCGCTTTGGTTGAGCACCGTGCTTTTCTATCGACACCAGTGCTTTTTGGGTCTTAGCACATCATACTCCTTAGTGCTCTGCTTTGGAGCACTCTCCTCTTTTAGACGAACAGCAGGCGAGCGGCCAATCCAGCCTGCCGTGTGCCAGCTCCCCACTTCGAACGCCATGTGCCAATTCTCAGCAAAAGGATCTTGCTTCGCAGTCTTCAACCATGACCTTCCATCAGCCTGACTTGCACTCCGTTCACGATCGTCGACATTGGAAGTTAGCAGCATCGGCTGATTCAAGATCCGAATTTCTCAGAAACAGCCACCTATAGGTAGCCGTCAATTGTGATTGCAACAAATTTTGGGCACCTGGATCAATTCGGGCAGTGGATCTCTGTGCGGGACGATCTCTCTCTACGACGATCTTTACTAGAGACGACAAAAAGGCAACCTCTCGCAGTCAGCCAGTTACGTCTGTCTACTTCTTGGTACCGGTGAGACAGGAGCTACGAACGCTGATCCTTTGCTCTGGACTTTTCTTCAGACGCGTGCGAAACACTCAAGGCTCGTATCGCTTTGGCGGCTCGGTAATCTGATCTCGCTGTCCGTCATTAACTCACCTACGTTCGTTCGTTACAATCGACTATCGACTCATATCCGCCTTATAATTCATAGACACAACATTCCAACAACAAGCAAAAGACCAGAAGTATAATCGACAAACGAAACCAATCATTACACGCGTAATACTGGCATTGGTTGTCAACGCAGCGGTATAGGGAATTCAACTCGATCGAGATCCGAGACAGTCGCGAGTCATCTCGCTGCCAGCATTCTGGCTACAGTCGCTATCCCCCTTCCAATGGGGACATCTTTGGACGCCGCGGGCATTCCCTCGAGTCTGACTCAACGGAGATCAGCAGCTGCACATTTACCAGCGTTTGAACTGCCACCACCATCACACTTTCCCGCACCACATTTTTTACAGAAGTTCCCACCACTATCTGGGATTAATGCTCAACCTCTTCCAGCTGCAGTCAGCGTAGGTAACCTTCTGACGCCGCCACCAAATTCAGGCTCGGATAGTGGTAACAATTCAGCCAATTTGCCACAACAGTCGATACCCGTACTGCCGTACACGCCGCAGACCTTCTGGCAAGGAGCAGGAGCATCACCAGCAACGTATGCCAGCCTGACACCTCAACCGTGGCAGCAGGGTCATCACATGATCAGCAAGCCCATGTTCTCGCCTGTAACAGGTGCACCACCACGTGGAGACCTTCACTCGCCGGCTTCGGGAGGTGGAAGTGCTCTCCCACCACCACCATTCGATCTGAGCGCAATACCACCATATCCACAACCCGTGACACTTGCCTCGCCAAGCTCATCCATCGGACAGGCGGCACACCATCCGAGTCTGGGGAGCAGTATCTTATCGCATCAAGGACGAACGCCAGGTCAGATCTCTCAATTGAGCCCGATCGATGCAGTCTCAAGGCCAACATCAACACCTAGCCTGTATACCGCGATGACGGCGACTGCTACACCTCAGCCACCATATGGCTTTCAGAGCTCAACGCCAGTGTCGCAGAGCCCACATACAGCACATCATTCTGCATCAACCACTTCACCACCATTACAGCATGGACCGATACCGCAAATGCAACACAGTCCCTTCATCAAGCCACCATATCCGTCATATACATTGCCGGCAATGCCTGGCCCTGTAATGACGAATGTCAATAATCCCAATGCTCAGATGGCGCTTGTAGGCAACATTCACGGCCACATGCTGCCAATGCACTTTAATTCTGGCTTCGCTGCGAATCCTCAATTAGCCTATGCACAAGCACGAGCCAACTCGCCGCAGCAAGCTCAAACTCAAGATAGACCATTCAAGTGTGACGAGTGTCCACAAAGCTTCAACAGAAATCACGATCTGAAGCGCCACAAGCGAATCCATCTCGCTGTGAAACCTTTCCCCTGTTTACACTGCGACAAGAGTTTCAGCAGGAAGGACGCTTTGAAGGTAAGACTCTCCTTGCTGCAAAAATTATAGACGCACGCTAATTCTGCTTCACAGAGACACATTCTCGTCAAAGGCTGTGGCAAAGCAGGTGAATCAGAACTGAATAGTGCTGATGGTGTCAAGTCCGATTCTGGAAGCGAGACACAAGAGACTCCCACCCTGAGTATGGCTGCGTAAGCTCTATATACGTTGCGTCGTCATTTTTGGCGTGGAGATTTTGGATTTTGAGAAAAGCTCAATCCGGTCTGGCACATGATATCTGGGTTTGCAAACACGACACCATTACCCAGGACTGCAGGAATTTTCACGATTGGTGTTTACGAAATTACTATACCCCTTAGCGTTGGACGATATTTTGGAGCGAGGCGCGGGCTGTTCGATGGCCTGGATGTTTTAGAGAGCACCATCAGTTGCAACGACTGTTTTGTATAAAGGGTCAAATAGGCTCACCATGCATATGGATAATCGAATACTCTGGCACGAGTTAACACGGTCAACCTATCTTCCCTGTCGTGCTTGGCATCCAGGTTCCTCTCGGATATGTAGAAGACCACATTGATAATGCCACCGTCTTGTCGCTAGCTGCTTTTCTCAGTGAAGATGATCAGCTGCCAGCGAAACGTATTTGATGATGGTGACCCCCGTGGACAACATAAGAGGAGTCATACATAGAAGCCGGCTGTAGTATCCAGTTACGATAAGCAATTTGAAAGTGCTGGCTGATCGTTTGTCTCAGCAGTCACATAGATAGCATGTTTTGGCACTTTCCAGAGAACTAAAGGAGCATAGTGTTGCATTGTGTCTGTTGCATTGTACCCCGTGATCGTTAATGGCATAAACCCTACAAGCTCAGACGTGGCGATCTTCGCTCGTGCCCTGTCGTGCCGGAGCAGACTGATGGCTACAAAGTATCGTCCGTTCACTAATAGTGCAAAGAGCATTGACAATCGTCCTCTATTGACTCGGTAATAGATATATTCGCTGATTGCGCTATGAACTGCCTCGAAGGACAGTATCGAGAGATTTCTACTCGTAGTTTCACTGGTTGCATAGGAGAGGGAACGTCTTGGTATACAATTATTTCTACAAGCCTCTGACGTAAGCGCGCAGAAGCCAACCTTTCGGGAAAGCTGCGGTCGACTGTACTAGCACTTCAATAATGTCGCTAGCAGTCTAAATCGCGATAATACCAGAGTGCTTTAACCATAGTATGTCACCGTGGCATGTGAAGCCTATGCAGCCATTCTTCTCAAAGATGTTCAGGTCAGTGTAGCCGCTCTGCTCTTTTCTAACGCGGTGCTGGCACTATCCATGGCAGACTCAGGCACTACTAGCTACAGTAGCATGAAGCACAATGCCAGGTTTTGCGCATCACTGACTACTTTCCAGAACTAAGACTCTCGATGTGATCACCCTCTTCCACAAGCCTTCGGTGGCTTCCTCCAATCGTGTCATGACCATGCTCAAGCAGGGATCGGCACATGCGCAAGAGACAGCTACAGAAGATCAAGCCGCCGACCACAGTCCACAGAACCTGGTTGTCAAGCGCGAGCCTTTCGAGCTCGATATTACGGAAGCTGCACCTACAGAAGACCAACTGAGAAGTATACTCGAATACATCGGCGAGCACAAGATCTCATCGTTGGTTGAGGGAGCTACAAGCGTGACAGATGCAGCAAAGAAGCTGGCCGCGGACGAAGCAGCTTTCAAACGACCAGTTACAGTGGACTGGAATCAAGGAAGAGCTGGTATGTTGAAGTGCGTGCTTGAGTCGTTAGATCTTTGCTAAATCGTCGTAGTTATCGGCGACGATGAGTCCGCCATACAGAAGATGCTTCGTGATGTACCACCACCTCAGAAATAAAAAGGAGTGACAAGATAATGTGCGGTATTATGCCTACTGTGCAGCTAGCTTGGACACCAAATGTCCTTGATTTTGAATCGATGTTATCGGTAAATCAGGACGCGACTGTCAGCCCGGATTTTGGGAGTTGTTTCGACGAACACAACATTTTGTAACCTTCAACGATGGCGAGACCCCTAATATTTGTTCTCCGGCCGCAGAAAGCTTTGCCAGCAAAGCCCACGAAGAACTCGTCTACAAAAGTCGCATTCGCTCGAAGATCTCTGCTAAGTCACCTCTGAAAACTCGTAAATACCAGAGTCGTCTTACATGGCTCGGTCGACTTGGTTGCTAGTACAGTTGAACAATTTCACTCGTTTGGGTCAGACTGCACCGTCTATGATCCTTTCGGTCGAGTACTTCGCTTGCCCTTTCGTTGCACCGCCTGACGCGATTCCCAAAGCTGGCACTACTCCACTTCGGCCGAGGTCGACATGTGAAAGGTGCAACGCGATTGGTCGAGCTCCTCGAGCTGAGCAAGCGAAACGAGACGACACATGAGCTTCAGGCATTTCTTTTCAGCGACGGACCCGAGCAAGCCAGGATCCAAGACCTGAACCTAGCATGGTTAGCAACACCTGATATATAGTCCTGGGTTCAGAATGGCCAAAAAGTGTCTAAGCTGACCCATTGCTTGCCTAACGTGTGTGAATACGAGGCGCAAAAATCCTACAGCAAACACCATCACAGATTCATTACTCAATCATTTCCAAAAAGACTTTGCATCTTCATAATGGCTCCCACTATAGACCAACAACCCCTATATGGCTCGCTGCCATTCTTGCTTGCTGGCTTAGCTGTTTTCGCGATCGTAAAGCGCTTACATTGGGAATTTACAGTAGGAGCAAGTCGACGGAAGCTGATCAAAGAAAATGGCTGTCAACCAGTGTACGAGTACCCTCATAAGGGCTTGCTGGGCTATTTCTTTGGATACGATACGATGAAAGAGAACCTCCTTGCCTTCAACCAGGGCTACGTGAACGAAGCGATTCGAAAGCGATTCGCTACCACAAAGCACAAGACTTTTCGACTTCAGAATTTCAATCGAGTGTTTATAACAACGATGGAGCCAGAGAACGTAAAGGCAGTCCTCAGCACAAAATTCGCTGACTTTGGCTTGGGGTCTCTTCGAGCCACGACCATGTCACCGGTCTTCGGCACAGGCATCTTTACCTCAGATGGCAAGCAGTGGGAGCATTCGCGGGCTCTCATTCGACCAAGCTTTACCCGGCAACAGGTCGCAGACTTGAACACGTATGAAAGTCATATGAAACACCTTCTGGCTCGTGTTCCCAAGGACGGCAGCACTGTCGATCTTCAAGAGCTCTTCTTTCGACTAACGATGGATTCGGCCACAGAGTTTTTATTTGGCAAATCGACCGATACTCTGCTCATGGATCAGGTCAACCCGGCCAACGAACGCTTCAGCGATGCATTCACATATTGCACTGAACGTATGGCCAGAGACTTCCGCACCGCAAGGCTGACTCGCTTCTTTCCCGACGCGAAGAGGAAAGACGACACAGAATTCATCAGAACGTTCGCATCGAATATCATCCGCGATGCGATTCAGGAACAGAAGGATCTGGAACAAGGCATCAGCGAAAAGAAGAGAAACTACACTTTCCTATACGAGCTGCTCAAGGTGACCAACGATCCAGACACTCTGCGATCCGAGACATTGAATGTCCTCCTGGCCGGACGTGATACGACAGCAAGTCTCCTCTCTCATACATTTTTCGAAATTGCTCGAAGACCCGATGTGTGGGCAAAACTCCAGGCTGAAGTTGATGAGCTGAATGGTCAGCCGCCCGACTACGAGACTATGAAGTCGATGAAATATGTCAAGTGGGTGCTAAACGAATCGCTTCGGCTGTGGCCTGTAGTACCCGGAAACAATCGTGTCGCTATCCGAGATACTGTAATACCTGTGGGTGGTGGGCCTGACGAGAAATCGCCCATCATGGTGCCTAAAGGAACTGCTGTCAGCTATAGTGTGTGGAGCATGCATCGACGCAAAGACTTCTTCGGTGAGGATTCAGAGGAGTTCAGACCTGAACGATGGGAAAAGCTGAGGCCTGGGTGGGAATATTTGCCCTTCAATGGTGGTCCACGAATATGCATAGGTAAGACATGCACGACATCTACAAGATGATCGCTAACTGTTTCCCAGGTCAAAATTTTGCTCTCACAGAAGCTGCTTATGTGACAATCAGACTGTTGCAGAACTTTCGTCGAATCGAACCTCGGGATGAGAAGCCATGGGCTGAGTTTATAACTTTAACCATGGCAGTTCGCAATGGTGTCAAGGTGGGACTTTATCCTCAATGAACGCCGTCCTGCGCGGCAGCTATCTGCTATTCCTAATTGTCATGCACGTTTCTGACTGCATCTGGCACCACGTGGTTATGGCTGGCATTTATCAATAGTTTCTATCTTAACGAGCCCCTTTCTTTGTATAGTATCAGTGCGTCCAAAATGCGAAAGTCCTGTTTTCGAATGCCAATACTTTGTGTAGATTGCTCTTTTATGTTGAGACCGCGGTTTTGTGTATGTCAAGCTGCTGCAGTCAAGTCAAACATTCGACGTGTCAAGATCGGGTAAAGATAACACGATAACCATTTATTTCATGTTCCACAATTTATCCCTAGATCTGTGGTAACGTCGTGGTTTTAGCGCCGATCCAGAATCTTAGATCGATTTTGAATCCACCTCTGATCCCGAACGCCAGGTTTGTGTCACCGTCAAATTTTGGTCAGCCAGGTCCACCAAGCGAATTCATTGGACATGATGGCCCATTTCGTATAGCTGCCCACTTCACGATTACCGAAGCGCAACAATAAAGCGCACGCACTTGATGGCGCCACGATGTTCGAGTAAACAATCGGCGCTCTTCGAAGTTCAGAGACACCAGGAGAAACGGTCAGAGTTATTTCGGCAGTGTAGACACAGCTACTACTTCTGCTGAAGATCTGATCAAAATTGCAGCTTGGTCCAGTCACTATCTCAAATGCAACGTACCGGATCATGCTCCCCGCTGCATTATGCACGCTCTACTGCTGGACTTTCTCATCGAGAAAAAGTTTCAGGTGGATGGCGGCCGCGAAACTCTATCTTCTCAGAATCTCTTGGCTTTGTCGATCGTAGTGGCACACGAGCTTCAGGTACAGCATGGTGACGCATGAAGCGGTAAGGTATGGTTCTATGCGGCCTCTTTGTGTTCTAGTGCTTTTTTCTCGAGCTCCAGGACGCATGACTCCGGCATATGACCAGGCTGTTCATCTTCGTCATGAGCTTGACAGAAAGTGTCGTGAACCAAGGGTTGATTCCTTCATATTGCGACACGTGCAGCAAGTCTTAGTTACCCCATCATCCGAGTTTAATGCTCGATGATTTCATGGCACTATCTCTAATACATGGGCTGTGGCGTCAATCACTACAACTGTGCCCTGTAACCACATGGCTCCTGACATTTGTACTGGTCTTCCATCCTGGTCTCGATTGTCCTAGTCACGACCGTAGGCACAAATTCGACTAAACTATTATTTCCTTCAAAGAAGCTGTGACACCTTCAGCCAAATTAAACATTGCTTCTGGCGGACAAGAAGCGAGGCTGGCATACCACCTTCAAGTGTTGTGTTCGGTATAACATAGGTGGGAGCAATTACTTAAGTATACCTTGCAACTATATTGCCACGAGACGGATCTTTCTAGAGTGATTGGAAGCGCTGGTCAAAGCAGCTCGAGCTGGATTTGGTGGTAGTGCTAGATGGCTCAAAGGGTGCTCATATACATCTTACGGCGCGATCTACGTGTAGCTGACAACCCAGTCTTCAATGAAATCTCCAAATTGGCCAGTCAATCACATACACCTTTCACTCACGTATTGCCCGTCTATGTATTCGCCGCACAACAAATCGAGGTATCAGGCTTTTTACAGGACTCGAACCAGAAATCGCCATATCCAGAAGCACGGTCCGCAGTAGGACGATTTTGGAGGTGTGGTGCACATAGAGCCAAATTTTTAGCCCAGAGTGTGTGGGACTTGAAGACGGATCTGGAAAGTAGGGGATCAGGCCTCCTCTTAAGAGCAGGTCTGGTAGGGGATATCGCAAAGGACTTGCTCTCCCAATACAAGAGTCAGCATGTTGAGGTAGTTGGTTTGTGGATGACAGAAGAAGAAGGAGCCGAAGAAGAGCACGAGGAGCGAAGTGTACGTCAGACGGCTGAGGCCAATAACATAGATTTTCGACTATGGCTGGACGAGAAGTACTTTGTGGATGACAGGGACATTCCGTACGACAAACCTAAGAATTTTCCAGACGTCTTTACAGCGTATCGAAAAGCCGTTGAACCACTCAGAGACGCGCCGCGCAAAGTCTTGGGCACACCAAAGTCGATACCACCTCTTCCAGACTTCGTCCCACTCGGAAACGAGCAATTTGCAATACCAGAGCAATATGCTGATCTTGAGACGGCGTTGCTCAAGCCATTGCTCGATAAGCCTGATCTGAAAGACATGGGTGTGTCTCCAGATGGTGTACAGTCAGCTGCACCTTTCAAGGGTGGTTCTAAGGAGGGTCACAAGCGCATACAACATCTTATTGCAACGGCATCAATGACCAAATACAAAGATACAAGGAACGGTATGCTAGGATTGGATTTCTCCACGAAGCTATCCGCGTGGCTAGCTCTAGGCTGCATCACAGCCCGACAAGTGCATTTTCAGATACTTGATTTCGAGGAAGGCAGAAGCGACCAATACAAAGGAACGCAAGGTTACGGCAAAGGCGAAAACAAGGGTACAGCAGCTGTACGGTTTGAACTTCTTTGGCGGGATTACATGAGGCTATGTACCCGGAAATTTGGTCCACGCCTTTTCTACCTCGAGGGCTTTCGCAATGATACATCTTATAGCTGGAAAAAGCCGAGCGATGATTCAGAAGCGAAGGAGAAGCTCGTCCGGTTCTTACGCGGGACAACAGGAACGGGCCTCATAGATGCAAGTCAGCGCGAGCTATGGTATACCGGCTACACGAGTAATCGAGCCAGACAAAACGTCGCAAGTTACCTGGCAAAGCACCTAGGTATAGATTGGCGGCTGGGGGCTGAGTGGTACGAGAGTCAGCTTATGGACTATGATCTAAGTAACAATTGGGGAAATTGGCAGTATGTCGCTGGAGTTGGAAATGACCCCAGAGGTGAAGCTCGAATATTCAATCCGGTGAAACAGGCCTTTGATTATGATGCACAAGGCGACTACGTGAAAGCTTGGGTACCCGAATTACGAGGGCTTACCGATCCTCAAGAGATCTTCCAGGTCTGGAAGGTCGACGCGGACAGACGGAAAGAGCTTGGTTTAGAGGGCAACCCGATGGTTGATGATCCATGTAAGAGAATCGATTTCAAGCCTGGCAGAGGAGGACAAAGATCTGGTGGCGGCGGTAAGTATGGTGGAAGCAGTCGTGGTGTCGGCAAAAAGCAAAGTCGTGATCACGGCGACTCTCTTAACTTTCCACATCGGCAGAAGCATCAGAAAGATGGGCAAGATGGTGGCGTTAAGCTCAATGGCCATTGAGCATCTTTGCGAGTCCTGCGAGGTCTCGATGTCGATTAGCTAGGCGTGCTTGAAATATCAACTCATACCTAGGTAGATCCATAGAGACCTCCACGTGGCTTGTTCTGTCGGCTAGGATGTAGTACAGCAACAAGGCACTTTTCAATGCATCGTCAGGAACATAGAGTCTTCCTTACTAGTATTGAGTTGCACCTATTTCGACATAAGGACGAATGGCGCTCAGACGTGGCCTTGGAAAAGCAAGTGCACCATCATCCATTTGATCGGCTTGGACACGTGAAAAAGTTGTCCTCCAATTAGTGGCTGGACTAGCCTAAATCTCGCGCCCGAGCCCTGGAATAAAAGGCGTCTCGTACTATGACGCAGTTAACGGACTTTCTAAATCAGCCGCATCTAGGTATGTCGTGATGAATTTCCTCATACACTACTGTCCTGACCTGTCAGACTAACGGAATTGGCGACTTTCGTAACACGTAGAACAGCTCACAAATTGGCATTGCATGCGAGATCAGCAGCGTCAGGGACAATGAAGACCTCGAGAAGGATGCAGATTTAATCCTTGGCTGCATCACCACATGACAGCAATAACGGCTTCGGCGGGGATGCCTCGTATCCATGGAGCGATACTGCTTCTGTAAATGGGCTGGGAACTTCGTGGATTGCCGGGCTGCAACTTCAGACTTTCGCTTTCCAGTGGTAGGCTAACTATTTTCGTGGAAGGCACAGTTGCGTGTGAACGCCTTGCGCAGCTTGTGCCAGAATCGAAACACTCTTTTGCCCAATCTTCAATCACCACCCCAGGTTTCTTCGGGCTTTTTTCTTGACAACTACAAGGCTGACAGCAAGACTGACAGTGCAGCAGTGTATTGTAATCTGGGCTCAGCTTGATCATTGTCAGTTGAGTGCTGTGTAACAACGAACCTGGCTCTCACTTCTTCTTCATCAGGAGCACGAACTTGCTTCGAGTCCTACAGCTGAATCTCTAGCACTTCTACACGGAAGCTTCACCTTACAAAGGCTTGGTGCTGAACGATCGATATTCGAAAAGAGTAGGAATTTCCTGGCAGTACGCCAGAAATTCCCCCAAATCATGAGCACAACCTGGCTTGCACAGCGATAATCTAAGCGCATCATGCCACCTTCCTACATACTGGTTGCTCGGCAAGCACCCGTCCTGGAACCGCCAGACGCGTCTCAAGATGAAGACCTCTGGAATTGGCGTGCGCATGCTAAGCCTGAAGATCTGATACTCGAGTCATGGTCGCAAGGATTCGTTGTGGGTGCTTTGGGGTTGATGGCCTGCATTACGCTGGCGAACATGCGGAGAGGAATACTTTTGCACAAGCTCATTCTCGCAGAACAACTGATGGCGTTGACGCATGGCACTTTCTGCTTCATGGACTGGAAAGGTTATGGTTGGTATCTCTCCAGCACAGCTGCATTGCTATACTTGAGCTACATCTTACACAACTTTGTGGCGTGGCTGAAGATCAAGCCATTCTTCGAAGCAGATACTGGAATTTTCAAGCCACGCTTCAGGTATTGGACACCACGAATATACCTCTTTACATTAGCATTGACAGTGCCTGTCGTACTGTTTCAGATCTCAGATAATTTTCGGTACTTCAACGGCTATGGTGGCTGGTACGTCGCTGTGAGGCCGTATGAACCTTTGATGAGGTGAGCAAGATTTTTCGAGACATCGGACTATGCTGAATCGAACAGAGATCCATGGTGGATATTCTGTAATATCACGCTGTTCTACGTGATCGCACAGGCGTATGCAATGCCGTTCCTCGCAATTATTCGAAAGTCGCCACGTTTCGCCATCTTATTCGTGTCAATCTTTCTCGCTCTGGTCTTCACGGGACTAGATGTTGCTGCCAGTATACACTCCTTCATTGGTGATACCGATGGCATCAATCCCTTTTGGAAATTGAGCTTGGTTTTCAAGTGCTTGACTGATGCCATTCTGCTAGATGATTTCAAGACAGAGTTGAGAAGACTTGGAGCTAAGCGCCTCAAACGAGACGAGAAACGTCGGGAAAGTTTTGCACTTACACTCGAGGACGACGACAGAATTGACAGTGACGAAGAAGCCGCCAAGAATTTTTCAAAGGGTACAATCGATGCGACGAGGACGTATAGCAATGGCTCGCCACCGAGGCGACCTTCTGCCAGCCCTACTCATCCTCACAAGAACAGCGACGTCGAAAACTCGGAGCAGCTTGAGTTTATATCGGCGTTGAACGATACATCCCCTGAACCGCTCAGTAGTGAGCGAGCGAAAAAACGGTCAAATGCACAAAGGCCAAAAGTAGGTCAAGGTGGTACTCCAGCTACAAGACTTCCTAAGCTCTTCGCTGCTATTAAGCCCGCCAAAAGCACTAAAGTGCATGATTTCGCAAAAAACTCGAGGAACAATAGCGTTTTTTCAGCCGACACTCAAGGAAGCAACGAGATAAAACAAGAGATGAAGCAGACAAGGTCAAATAGTAAGCAGAGAAGGCAAAGCTCTGCTGCGATTGGAATCACATGGGAAGACGACTCATTGCAGACGGCACGAGAAGAACAAGAGCGAACTATTCAAGAACTAAAACGAAGGCAGGAGAATGCTGCCACAGTGCAGAAGCTGAATAGCCTGACTGCTACAGAGCCGCGAAGGCGAGAAAGGAGACACGCTCGCAGAAGTGGAAATTTCTGGGATCTGATGACGGAGTTGGATGACGACAGCGACGAAGCTGGCCCAAGCTCGAAACGTTCGAGGTCAGATCTTATACATTCATGAAATGGGTTTGTTACTTTGAGCATGGTGTCCTGGTTCATCGGGCTGGTCTTGTATATTAAGCGCGATGGGGATCTGATTACAAGCTTCTGGCATCTCAGCGTCAATATATGGGATTGCTATATCTGGGTAAGTTATTGTGGATACACTAAGCGTGAGCTGCAAGCAAGAAAGGCGAAGTTCATTTGATCATGCAGTGTATTCTGACTTTGACGTTCTCCGCAGTAAGTGCAGGACTACAAGCTAATCCGGTTGATATTGCTTGTCCTTGCCCTAAGTCCTACTTCACCACACTGATCTTTGGCTTTGACATTCTCCAAAGTTGGTGCAAATTCACCAGTGTACACATTGCAAATAATGAAGTGACCGGCGCCTGCTCTAAGCCTCTTCAAGCGCAACTCCATTCCGCGCACTATGAGTGATTCGTGTCAGAAAGGCTGCTCTCGTTACGTGCTGCCCGATCCTGAGCCTGATATAGAGCAAGCTGATCGCGCGCTTGTTGAAGCAATTCCTCAGTAGCGTAAAGTCTTGCTGCCAGTATCGGCTTAAATTCGTTGACAGGAAACTTCGGCTCGCCACCTTTCCGAACAGGAATCACGAAGCCTCGTTTCGTCTCGTGGGTTTTGGCCTGATGTCTCGGTTGTCCAAGCTTGAGCCACTCCTGCTGAGCGAGCTTCTTCATCATATCTGCACTTTTCAGAGTATTTTGCTTCTTCACTGCAGAATATTCTTGTAAGAAGGTGGCCTTGGCATCGAGATCTGAGATGAACGACATATAGACACCTAACTCAGCGTTGGCTTGTGCTCGTGCGACTTGCTGCTGCAAAATGGTTGGTGTTCGCTTGTTCTCCTCTGGATCTTTGTGGATTGCCAATTTTGGATCCCTGGCAAAAGCATAAGCGGGAAGAAATTCTTTGAGAAGAGTTTGATGCTCTTCCTTCAGTCTTTCGGCCTAAAATTGTCAGCAGGGGCATGATTTATAGCCACGTAACTTACCTCATATTTCTGCTGCTCCTTGATCGCCTCACGTGTCACATCAGCCTCAATCCGTCCAAACTGCTGTTGAGCTTCTGCTGCGTCATCCTCGTGGTTCTGCAAGTTCTCTGCTCTCTGCTTGATCAGTCTATTCCGATTGTCAAGAGCGGTAATCTCGTTTTGCTGTCGTAAAAGCAATTCTTCTCGATCAGAAGCCTGTTGAATCTGGTTGTCGCGGAGCTGTGCTGCATGCTTGGCTTGAAGTTCTGCAAGAGCATCATCGTTCAGAGACAAAGAGCCTGGGCCATTGATAACACTTCGAGGGCTGCCTTGAAGATGAATGGATGTGTTGCTCACAGGTGCTTTCGGGGAATGGCTGAAAGCAGAACTACTACTGAAGCTTCGTGATGGGAGCTCATCTGGAAGACTGTAAGACTGTGATCTTGCAACAGTAGTGGACTGCACGTTGGAACCGTTTAGCTGTTTCGATGTCATTCTGATTAGTTGTTGTCAACAGAAGAATAGAGTGAAGAAGCATGGTGATGTCTGCGATGCTGGTATATTATATTCGTGTCAGTACAGGCATCCGTATCAGGCGCCTCAATTGCTGTTTGATCAACACCTCCGACGATGTTGTCAGCGTTCTTAGACACTAAGTGGATTGCTAACTCGTATCTCGTTGTGAGCCGTTCCAAATCAGCTGAGGTGATCCAGCCGCAGTACCAGAAGATAAAGGCCTCAATGATAATTGTACATTCCAGCAACAAAGCGTCTGTGCATATAGCTGCGATGGAGCATGCAACTATCAGTGATTTGAAAATTTCGCTTTGTACCTTAGAGGCAATAGTGATGTACATCAAAAGATCCTCGCGGTCAGCTACAGTAAAGCCTGCTAGAATTCACGTTTGTGCTAACCCTGTTACCTTTGTCATTTTCTTGACGCATATTCTGCTCGTAGGGTCCAAAGCTCTACCCACATGTGCTCGCTCTCGCTCGTGCAGCCTTGAAAGTCAAAGAAATGTTCGAATGCTAATATTGTTAAAGGTATCGATCAGCTTTCAGCTCAAGCAGAACTGAGAGGTTGATGGCGGCTGGTTCCGTCTCAACAAACACACCCATTTTGCATCGCTAAATTGCACTTCATTCGTGGAAAGGTATACACTCAATTGTACATTATATGCTGATTTTGACAATCTCCGCAATAAGCGCAAGACTACAAGCGACTCTACTTCGCGATATCGCGAGTCTTTGCTCTAAATCCTATTTCGCTACCACGTCATCCTTTTACCTTCTCTACGATACGTGCAAGCACAGCTATCCATGCATCGCAGAGACGGAATGGTGCCTGTTCTGAGCCTTCATATACGTATCAACAGAGTGGTCAGATTCCAAACTTGACGGCTAATGTCTCGCGCTCGGAGCCTTGGCCTTGTCAACAACATCCATGGTGAAGTTCTCCTCAAGTGAGAGGCTTTCAATCAGATCTCGTAAGCCTCTGAAAGCCTTGTGCTGTGACGAGTCAGCATAGTGTTTTCCGCAAGACCCCCCGTCCGTGAACTTACTACAAGTAACTGCAGATGGGCGACGTCTTTTTGAAGTTGAATGATTTCGTCTTCAACCAATTGCTTAGTGCTATCCTCTTTGTTGCCCACAGTACCCTGGTCTGGCGGTGACACAACACTTCGCTCACCATCGCTTATTTGGGGGCTGAGCAGGCTGTTCGAGGTATGAGAGCCGGAGTCACCAAGTTCCCAGCCAGCCAGCTGTAGATTGCCCTCAGTATCTGTTACAAATTTGAGCTTGTATGAGGGAATACGAAATGGTAATTGATGAAATGTTTCTCTTCTCTCAGCTGCAACCAGACTGCCATATCGTCGAGCTTTTGGAAGGGTCTGGCTTTGAGATTGTTGTGCGGATTGGGCTATCTGTCCGGACATGACTGAGTTGTATAAATTCGCTTGATTAGTGTGAAGATCGGGAAATATCAGCGTCACGTCTGGCTTACAGATGGCTTTAATATGGTAGTTCGTAGGCACCAATATGCAAAGCTTTGTGTACAGCAGCCTGATATCCATTTCAAACGTCAGAGCCGCAGAACAGTTGGATCAAACACATGGAGAAAGCCATGCTGTATGCTGCCATTTGCATTTGCGCCTAGCCCTTTAGGTACGATGTGTGCCGCCACATAAGTCGTTGTAGAGTATTGTATGACCATTTTAGCAGCAATCCATCTTTGCTTTACATGAGGCGTGTATACTGCCCGAAGTATCAAACGGACAATGGCGGCACTAGTAGTGGCAAAGCGAATCGAGGCAGATGAAATGCGACAGCACGATTTCGAAAACGACATATCGATTCAAAGAGATCAAACAGTGCAAATGTCTAAGACACAAACGTCAGTAGTATCATCACAAAAGCGAGGAGAAGACAAGGTAAAGCTGACGGAGTTCCCATCTCCATTGTTTTCAACGGCTCAGAGCACATGAGGCTCGCCGGTCGCAAACATGTCGATGAGGAGTTCTGAAGAAAGAGCTTGAGCAGTTCAACCTGTGAGTCGCTTGATAAGTAGCGGATAAGTTCCGCTCCGCTGACACATCTACTTTCGCATTGTTGATTGGTGCTTCACGATGAAGGGACACGTTCGGCAACTTTCGTGTCACAAACCATTGACTGCTCTCGTGGCTGAATATGTGGTGTCTTCGATGATACGAGGACAAATCTACAGCTCAGTAACGGTTATTATCGTGCTGCTTGCTGTCACCCTTGTGATCTTACAGAAACCCGCTGCGTCAATGTTACATCTGGACAAGATCCTCAGACCAATCTCGACCAAAGCAGGACAAACAGGCCAGGCCGAAAAACTGCCAATGATGCCACGAACACCAGTATACTTCGTCTCCCATGGAGGACCAACTACAATGTTTGACAAAGACCATCAAGTCTACCCAAAACTCGAGGCCATTGGCCGAGAAATAACTCAGGAGATCAAGCCCAAAGCCATCGTAGTATTTTCTGCACACTGGCAAGCTGAACGACCTGGAACAATCGAAGTCAACGTTTCTGAACAGGAGCCGCTCCTGTACGACTTTTATGGCTTTCCAAAACACTATTACCTCGAAAAATATCCGAACAAAGGTTCGCCAGAGCTTGCGAAACATGTGATGAAACTTTTGACAGAGCACAGTATAGAAGCAGTGCCAGCAGAGCGCGGCCTAGATCATGGTGTATTCGTACCGTTCCGGATCATGTTTGCGCCAGAGAAGAACCCGCTTTCGATACCTATTGTTGCAGTCAGTCTTTTCGACGATGATACGGATGCAGCGGCTCATATCAAGCTCGGTCGAGCATTGCAGAGATTGAGGGAAGAAGATGTAGTGATCGTGGTAAGCGGCATGGCTGTACATAATTTGCGAGATCTGTGGACAACAAGGGCAACAGGACAGACGATGCCATATTCCCTAAGCTTCGACGCTGCGATGAAAGAAGCGATAGAGACAGCACCTGGTGAAAGC
Source organism: Pasadenomyces melaninifex (assembly GCA_022813495.1). NCBI lineage: Eukaryota > Fungi > Ascomycota > Dothideomycetes > Pasadenomyces > Pasadenomyces melaninifex. The sequence goes on from JAKLMI010000001.1 coordinate 673,366, forward strand.
CGAGATAGAGCGATGGAGGACCTGCTGAAGAGACCTGATTCGCGGCGAGCTCATCCAACATTTGAGCATTTGTTACCTATCCATGTAGGTGTTGGTGCTGCTGGGACTGATCGTGGCAGGCAGCTTTGGACTTTACCTGAAGGCAGCATGAGCTGGGCCCAATATAGGTTTGGTGAGGTAGGAGCATGACCAGCTTCAAAGTTGTATTTCCTGGTATCTAGGACATCTGTACAAGAGCTGTAGGATTTGCATAACGTAATGCACAATGGATCTGAAGGGAGGCTTCTATTCTGATAATTCATATATGTCATGAGTGTTCTGCTTTCACCACGCCTGTGACGGTGTCTTCTATCTCTTTGTCTGATTGACCTGCGTATTGTTAGCTTATTGATGCGCCAGTGCTTGTATATGAGCTTACCAGCTAGTGATACAGATCTCTCTTTCCCGAAAGCTGTTACTTATTAGCACGTCAAACCTAGCGTTTCTGAGTTCATACCATATCTTGCCCACATTTTTGGCTCAACACCGCTTGCCTCCCTAATCAATATTGGTGTCTCTGGATTGTGATGTTTCATAGTAGGATATGCGCGCTTGAGAAATGCTCTGTGAATCTGTCAGCGCCATAAAAGCGACATCATTCAGAGCTTGCGCACCTTGTCGCATCACTGCCCGATCCTGAGGGACATAGATGGAATCTGAGCTCGCGAAGACCTTGGGTAAATGCATATTTGGTGGCCATAGTGGCCGATTGAGCTGGAAAATGGCCAATCGTCTGATCGTAGATTGTATTATCGGTAGACGCAATACATCGAGCAATTCGTGCATGCAATCGAGCTTTGCTGCAAGGCTGCTGTGCATTAAACCTAAGCTCTGGCCTTCAGTAATTTGGAACCTGAAGCATTGCCGTGCAGCTACAGGGCTTCGCCAGCCAATCAGAATAGCGCTGCATAAGTCCGTCATTCGGACCGCGACTACCAGTGACTCCCGACAGCATCACGTTGAGGTCAATAATCGCACCTTTCTTTCCAGTCTACCTATTTTGTATAACCCTCCGCTCCTTTCTACTGTCTCAACTCGCCAGAATGTCGTCTCGGGTTGGCCTTCGATATCTGGTACAGCAGACAAGCCGACAAGCACAATTTCAAACCCGATCGCAGATCCGTCAGACCGTGCAAAGAAGAGCACAGACTACTGCCACCAATCCAGCAGCGGGAGCAGCAGAGACGGCACAGCAGAGCACATTCCAGCGATTATGGACGAGTGAGGTGGGAATCAAGACGGTGCATTTTTGGTAGGTCGCACGAAAGTATTAAGAAAGGTCATACGGCCAGCATCGGCGCAATTCAAGAGATAGACGCAGAATATGGTGATAAGCATGATCTAGCTAACAGATTCGGTACAGGGCACCTGTTATGAAATGGGGTGTCGTCTTATCTGGAGCAGCCGATTTCTTCAGACCGGCTGAGAAGCTGTCCCTCTCACAGAACGCTGCACTGGTAGCAACAGGCACGATCTGGACACGATGGTGTTTCGTCATTAGGCCAAAGAACATGCTGTGAGTCTCAATGAATAAACTGGACTGGACCCTATTGACCCGATTATAGCTTGGCCGCTGTAAATGCATGTTTGGCAGTTGTAGGTATTATCCAGACATCGAGAATTTTGGCCTACCAATCGTCGCAGAAAGGATCCATTGAGGCCGGAGCTAAAGAGATGGGCAGAGACCTGAAGTCAGAAGCGAAATCCTTGGAGCAGGACGCGAAGGCGAAGTTGTGAGTAGCCAATGTAAATACAGAAGAAAGAGCTTTCGATGCTCAAACTGGAAGCCGACCACATTATCCAGTCTCTTATCAAAGCTACAAGCATGGATTGAGAGGACCATGTTTCTGGCTGAGTGCTAACTTGCTGTTCCATCTAACTTGTTGTATGAGTGTACGGAGATTTGCCGATCAAAGCTTTTCGACGACTCTTCAGCGTTATCAAACTCGTATATGTTTCAACCCCTTCTATCAGAAGCTACCTTGACTGCGCTTACATGTGCTCCGAATGTTCTTGCAACGCTCACTCAGCCATGGTCGTCGTACAGTCAGACTTGTTTCCCAAATCTGCGCCCCCAGCAGCCAGAGAATCGCGGTGAGTTAAGTGCTCCTCACGGCCGTTTAGGACGGTACGTTGTTCACTTCATCTCACCAGTGACGTATATAAGAAGGCATACTGTCCGGCCACGTGCCAGCAAGAAGAGTGAAAAGGATCGTCGAACAACGGAATGAGCCTCAACGAACAGGTACAGTGCCGTGACCGATTCGACGGGATTCATGTTCCACCACTAGCACATCCACACGTCTCGGCAAAAGCTATGTCAGATCGCAACGAAACATCCGAGGCTAGGTTTAGGAGTCGTTTCTCAAAACTTGTACACACCACAAAGTCGTAACGCACTTCCTGATTCGATCCGTGGAGGTCATCTACAAAGCGGAATGTGCAAGTCACACACTAAACCTCAATCCAGACGCATTTACCGATTACCTACTTGCGACTCTGTAATCATCAGATCGATCATAGCTTGTGTCGACTACGATCGTGTCTGCTGACTCGCAAATTCAAGCTATGGTACGTAGTGCCTCGACAAGCATCAGGCTGATGCGCGTGAATGACGAGTTTCGTCATAGCTTACAATGACCGCTTATCCACTTTTGGGATGGTGTGGGGAGGTTGAATTTGTTTCGATTCCAATGCTCCCTTCGTTGAGCTCAACTATCCGACGTCAGTCCGAATATTTGAGAAATATCGCTCATTCTTGATGATGCTGGATACCACATTTTCAGCGATCACCATAAGATGCTACTGCCTGATCAACGCTCGGGCATGTGATGGAATTATCATTTGACATATTGAACGCCATCCATATTTGCATCAACCCGTGCAACAGCACAGGCTAATATGCCATTTTGGCCGCGGCAAAGAATTTCTTGCGACTCGATCGGATCGTGTCCAACGCTTTCTTTCGCCTCAACCCGAGCGTATGATCTGTGAGATCAGAGCTCGCGAACGGTTTTCGTTGCTTTGTTCAAACGAGACCTTCTTTATTCCGTTCCGCCACACGCACCAACATCCAGTTGTACCTTCGCCTCGCGTCTCTACTTACTCAAGCCTTTATGCTGCTTGAATCGTGCCGCTTTCACGTTCTATACGCGACTGATCGTACCTGACATCGCGGAAGTATACTCGTACGTCACCAACTGTAATATCAGCCTATCAGAGCAAAGCCTCCTTCGCATTGGTTACGATTTACACCTTGCGCTTCTGTAAAAACAGCGATACTAGGTGCATCATCAGGTGGAACAGGAGGCTTTCGAGCAGCACAAGTACCCCAGATCTCCACCTTGATAATCATGGGCATGGCCAAGCTCAATCCCAACCTCCCAGCCACGATGATTCGATTTCCTACCTTTCAGGATTCACCAACCTGTGATACTCGTCCCACGGCGCAAGACTCTCTAAGAAAGATTCTCACCACGTATCCACCGTCATCGAAACGTGAGACTTCACCTTCAAGTACATCGAGCTCTGCCAGAAGCTCGACGAGCTTAGAGACTTCAAGGCCAATATCTACTACGAAGCGCGACTCGCTCTAGTCGAAAACCAGATAGGTAGATCGGATTCTACTGCAGTTGCATACCCCACAGCATATTCAGCACTAGCCTAAGCGACAGCGATAGTTCGAAATCCAAGCTTAGGTCCGATATTGGTGTCCACACAGCGAGCGTTGTTCACGCCGCATTGTCGACCATTTTACCACAACCAGAATCGCGAACATGCCTTCGTCAAAAGGCGAGCCAGATAATCCACAACTTCGCGAAAAGGTGAAGGAAGAGGTCAAGCAGATGAGCAAAGGTGGTGGTCCCGGCTCGTGGTCAGCTTGGAAGGCAGGCGAATTAGCACGTCGCTACGAAGCGCAAGGTGGAGGCTATAAAGACAAAGGCGATCACAAGAACAAGTCGCAAAAGGGAGCCCCAGAACCTAAAGATCCAAAAGACAAAAAAGAGAACGCTGCCGAGAAGAATCATCGCGAAAAAGAGGAAAGAGAGGCGAATGAAAGTGGGAAGGAGGCGAAGAAGGACGATAGTAAGGGTGCGGAGAAAAAGAGCGGGAAAGGAAAGAAATAGTCTGGGTGGAAGTATTACGATGTGGCATGGCTCTTTCACTATTGTTCAGTAGTACATCTTTTGTACATTGAAACAGCAAACAGGTATAAACTACAAGCTGTGAAACCAAATTCGTTCAGTAACATCGCTCGAGTGTGCTATCGTGTACGTAATGAAAGGCACACAGGTATAGTTTCTTTTCTAGTCTGTCTAAGACTATTCCACTCAGCTCTCCTATACTCGCTTCTCGCCCGGCAAGCTGACCGCTTCCCAGTCCTTTTTCGTCACTGAGCGCCAGACATCAGGCTCAAACCAGCCTATAAATGCACGATCTCCAAACCCTCCAATCCAATAGATCTCCTCAACCACTAATCTCATCCATACACCTGCATGCGCCGCGTTCTTGTCTCCGGGTAACCACCACTTCGAATCTCCGTGCACACTCGTAAAGCACTTGACCACATCCATCTTGTCAATCTCGTGTTGCGTCATGTCTTCTAGGTATCCTACCAGACTCGCCCTCGGAAGATTCGCTGCACTCCATGGCTCGGCACCCGTGAGCTTGACATACTCATCCCACCAGCTTATGGCAAGGGACACATTACTTCCTCCCACAGCGTTTCGTGTCGATGTACTTATTGTCAGAGCAAGCAGAGTTGGATTTCCTGAATCTTCGCAGGTGGCGATATAGTCTGGTAGTCCTATTGGTGTATTTGCTACAGCGTGAGGAACGTATGGACTTGAGATGTTGGCGGGAAAGATTGTAGATAGAACGCCTGCACGGGATTTTGCGAGAAGTCGACGTGCTAGAACTGTGCTCTCGTTACGAGTCGGAATGCGGAATCCATCTGGGAGCAGTGAGGAATCTGTCAGGATGTGTTGTGGTGCTGGCAGCGAGGGTGAGGCTAGGACTATAGAGAGTAGCGATAGAAGAGTGAGGGGGAGCTGCATCGTCGCGATGTGCACGGTAGGAAGACAGACTGTTCACAACCAAGACATCAAGGCGAAACGACAGCTCAAGTGCAATGGTCGTAGACCGAGGCCAGCTTTATCAGATAAGATCTTTGTGCTCCGCTTCCGCTTGCCCATATTCGTGCTAGTCTATTCTGACCTCCTATAGCATGGGATCGTTCTTATGCACTGAGGCCTGCTCGATATACGAGCTGTTCACAAATACACGACCTCTTTCAGCATGTGATGGATTAAGTACAGCTTTTGATTTGGAATTTTGAGGCAAAGAACTTACTCAGAAAGGATAACATGTCCAGTCCGTTGATAGTCGGGTACATATCAAGGAACCTCCCGCTCTCATTGTTCTTCAAATTGAACTTGTTTCGGAGCTCTTCCTACTAAACCCAACTTACGATCACGCCAATGTGAATGCTACATTATGCTGGCAAGGCGCATCTCATACCCTGCCCAGCAGACTGATGACGCAAAGGTGCACATGCCCGTTCCAGGTCTCTTCAGTACTGGCGGGTGTACACAATTCATCCTACACAAAGAGAGTTGCGGTGATATGTCAAATCAATCTCTTCACCTCTGTCCAAACAGACTAAGCTGGCAATGATGTCCCTACTTTGCTTGTTTGAGGTAAGAATAACCTTTATATCTCGAAGTTTTGGATTTTGGTAGGACATGCCAGAAGTGGTAGCCTTTCGCACTCTTAGTTTTGAGAAGTCGTTAGCCTGATCCAAAAGCACAAATATCGTACAGAAAGCATTCGTGAAGAAGTCCAAGTTCTTTCGTCCATACTTCAAAGCCTCGCATCCAGGAGTGAGAATGACTTCAACAGCTATGCCAATGGCACGAAGACAGTCAAGAAGTAGTGCTCAGTCCTGCAGGAGTAGCAGGTCGAACAGCGACCGAGACCCTCAACAGGTGGGGGATTTCAGACCATTGCTCCATTAAGCTGACTTCAGCGCCAGGACACCGAATATATTGATCATATACCACCTCGACCTAGTCATCGTACATCCAAGCTATCACAAACTCCGAGGTTACCGTCAACTTCACCAATACCGTTGAATGAAGACGACTGTTTCTCAGAGACTGAGACACTTCCACCATTGCACGATGAAAACGGTCGGGATCGCGGCCACACCATGATTGTATTTTCAAACCACCTGCCCATGACATTGAATGCTGGGAGAATTGCTCAGAACAGGCGTAAGAATAAGGGTATACTTACACCAAGAGTGGTCAATATTAGTGTCGGACGAGCCAGTAGCTGAACGACAAGGCGTAATGGATGTGAAGTTGTGGCCAAGGCTGTTTATCTCGTATGAGGTAGTAATTCACGACTGACGCATCGCACATCGGGCGGCTACGCAGTCTAGACTGGCCTTTCTCAAGTGACTCCAATGACACAGAAGTCGTCCATTCGCATCATCCACAATTGCATGATTTTTTTGCTTCCTCAATTGCTGCCCTGTTCTGCTCTCTACCTCTTTGACGCAGTGTAAGAATGTCCGCTTCGCTTCCTGAGCCTCTAGTAGAGCTATGCGAATCAGCGAGGGGAAGCTGCTTCTCGTTATCAACCTCGTCCATTATACAGTTGATTGCTCTTGCAAGGTGCACATCTTTCATACTCAATCCAGGTGGGTTATGTGTTGTGCAAGTGATAGTAACACAACCGTCGCTCGAAACATATACGTGTGGATCGTGATATAAACTCTTTGCGCTCTCATGGATTTTTGCGAGCACTCTTTGTCGTTTCACCAGATCCCTGATCTCCAAGTATCTATGGATTGCATCTCCGTGCTCATCTAAGTCCCAACCCTGCGTGCTGAAGCTTCTGATCGGATCGAATGGCATGCCTACTTCTGTCAGCAGCTGCGGGAGTCCATTCTTGGGATTGAGCAAGTTCTTGATTGCTTTGGGTTTGTGAGGATAGCTAGCACGAATAGGTATTCTGATTGAAGAGCCGTTACTATTGAGTAGCTCACAGCTGATCGAGCCGTGCATCTTGGTCTCAAAGGGCTCATCGCCACCGATCAATCTATATTTCAATGTGCTCGAGAAGCATCGCGTTGCTTGCAGCTGACCGCGCAATGAACTCTGGACCAGAACAGTGTTATCTCGTGCACGAGCGCAAGTTCCAGCTGGTACGAGGCTGGTACGGCAAGCCTTTGTCACATGTCGAGCTGCTGAGGAGCACTTGTAGTACATCACCAACACACCACTATCGATCTGATCTCACTGAATTGAAGTGGTTGACTTCTGTGAACAGCTTCCAAAAACGCGAATCTGAACCAAATCTGCTGCAGGATCGGATTTGCCTTGTTTGCATTCCAGTTGCGTTGCCAGACACCTTCAGCGACCGTTTGACCCTCTAACAGCCTAATCAAGCTGCCACTATGGCCTAGAACTTTTAGGACCATGCCTAAGATGCATCATAGCTGTTCAGATCGACCTTGGGTGACGCAATATCGCCCTAATCGTGTTCTGATCGGAGTCTGGGCGAACTGACTACAGTTCTGCTCTGATCATGGCTCAAGTTGGGTAATCGAATGATGACTGCTTGCATGTGCATACAAAATCATGCCTGAATCGATGAGCTATGAGGAATTTCTAGGCAAGGTCTACTCATCCACCTCTACTGACGAAACACAAAAGCTCTATGACCAATGGGCAGCTAGATATGACCACGATCTTTCAGAAGAAGGCTATGCGAGCCCTTCAGTTGCAGTGCAGGCCGTTATCAAGCATTTTGATCGTACCAAGCTCACTGCAACGAGACTCAACGGCAAGCTCCAGGTATTAGATGCAGGCTGCGGCACCGGACAGGTAGGTCTAGGTTTCAGAGCTTCTGGAGTGGATGACCTGGATCTGCAGATTGACGGCATTGATCTTAGCGAGGAGATGTTAGCTGTGGCTGCAAAAACAGGTGCCTATACCAAGCTCGAGTTTGCAGATCTCAGCAAACCTCTGGCGTTGGACGAGGAGAGCTATGATGTAGTTACATGTGTAGGCACATTGACTAAAGGCCACGTCAAAGCGGATGTGCTGAAGGAGTTTGTCAGGATAGCAAGAAGAGGTTGGGGGTTGATTGCCGTCACCGTCTTGGATGACATTCGGGAAGTTGGAGGCTACAAAGCAGTCGTGATGAACGAGGAGAAATTTGGGAGAGTTGAGATCATGACAGATGAGCTATTCAACGTCTGGAAAGGCGATGCGAAGAGTGGACGGATGATTGTGCTTCGAAGGAAATATCGTGCTCAAGAGATAGCCCATGCTGGTATAGGAGCATGAAAAGCTGTATGAGTGTTCTTGAGACCCGATTTAGGTGTGCGAGACTTCCACGCTACCAAAACTGTAGCCTGTCGAGATTCTCGAGATTGAGTGTGTAAAATGCAGCTGTACTCAAATCTGGCATTATCTGTGAGCTCGAGAGCGTGATTGGCTGACAGTCCTTGTCCTACTAAGCATGGATCCATTCACCTTGTCAGTACTGGCAAAACAATATATAATGTGTTCAGTAACGACAAAGTCATACTATTCTTCCTTCTGCTACGAAAGCAGTCAACATAAATCCCTAACAACTATCCTGATATGACTAAACCACAAAGCGATATATTTACCGGTCAGCCACAAGTGATCCACTCTGCCGGAGATCTATCAAACCCTCCAACGCTAAGGTTCATACACTACAATGATGTGTATCACGTTGATGCGTCTAGTGCTGAACCTGCCGGTGGTATAGCTAGATTTCAAACAGTGATCAACGAGTATAGAGACCATGTCAAATATCAAGATCAATCAAAACTTCTGGTCTTCTTCTCTGGCGATGCATTCAACCCTAGCCTCGAGAGCAGCGTCACAAAAGGGTCACATATGGTGGCTTTCCTAAATGACATAGGTACAGATGTCGCGTGCGTCGGCAATCATGATCTTGATTTCGGAGTGACGCAGTTTCGACATCTATCCGAGCGGTGTACATTTCCTTGGCTATTGTCGAATGTTCTCGATCCAGCTCTGGGTGACAATGTGCCTCTGGGGAATGCAAAGACCTCCATCATCATCGAGAGCTCGAACGGCATCAAAATCGGTTTGATTGGACTCGTCGAACGTGAATGGCTTGCCACGATCAACTCGTTGCCACCAAACCTGACATACAAATCTGCCCATGAGACAGCGGAAGAGCTTGTTCCAGGCCTGCGGAAGCAAGGAGCTGAGATCATAGTCGTTGTCGCTCATCAGAGAGAGCCTAATGACAAAAAAGTCGCAAAACTCGTGCCCGATGGTTTAGTTGATATCATACTGGGCGGACATGACCACAATTACGCCCATAGTGTAATCAATGGTTGCCATGTCCTACGAAGTGGCACTGACTTCAAACAACTGAGCTATATCGAAGCACGTCGCTCGGCAGACCGAGAAGGGAAATGGGACTTCCACATCACTCGAAGAGACATCGTTTCGAATATACCAGAAGATCCCAAAGCCAAAGAAACAGCTGCACAGTTGACCAATGCACTAAAGGCTAAACTAGACAAGCCTATTGGACACACACTGGCACCACTCGATGCTCGTTTTGTTGTGGTCAGACGGCAGGAATCCAATATTGGGAATTTTGTCTGTGACTTGATGCGAACACATTACGATGCAGACTGTTGCATTATGGCTGCCGGCACGATACGTGGCGACCAAATCTATCCACCTGGAGTCCTTCGAATCAAAGACATTTTGAATTGTTTTCCTTTCGAAGACCCGTGCGTAGTCGTCGAGGCACCTGGCCAGGCAATTCTAGATGCGCTTGAGAATTCCGTGTCGACCTATCCAGCACTTGAAGGACGATTTCCGCAAGTCTCGAATATTGTTTTCTCATTCCACCCAAATCTACCCCCTGGAAAGCGCATACCAGACGCCACAAAAAGCGTGCAGATAGGGGGAGAGCCGCTGAGTTTGAGCAGAAAATACAAATTGGTCACAAGAGATTACATGACTCGCGGCAAAGACGGGTTCACATCACTATTGGCCAAGTCTTCAGGCGGCGAGCTTGAGGAGATTGTGTCAGACGAGAATGGCATATTGATATCGATGCTTCTGAGGCAGTACTTCATGTCACTGAAGGTTCTAGGTCGATGGTCAAAATGGGGCAACAATATGAATCGGCATTGGCAAGGTGTTCACAAAGAGCTACACAAGGCTCATCCTGTAGCCGAGCCAGCGCCCAAGACTCCCTTGCCTGATGATCTGTCCTCTGGTCTCCTCCTACAAGCGAGACCTGAACTGAATAGATCACAGTCGTCATCTGTCAAGGATAAAGAAGAGGGCAAATTCCTGGATGATTCTGATGATGAGGACCACACTGTAGAATCTGATGCTCCGCAGCATGAAATTCGAGATCAAGAAAGGAGGATGAGAATCATGCGACGGGTCATGAACAAATGGCGGAGATTGTCAGGGATTCCTGCCCCCAAGAGCTGCGACAGTATCGGCGTGGGTGAATTTGATGTAGAGTGGACGCATGCTATTGCTCCTCGTGTTGAGGGTCGGATCAAGATCATTGGAGATACTGCTGGAGCCTAGTCGAAGATTGAGATTTCCTAGACGAACCTCATTATCACAAAAACATCTCAGTTCAGCTTATTCATCGTCCTTTTCGAGAACTGAAATTGTGCTCGTAGCTTGTACTTATGTGGCAACGCGACCCGTGTCTGCTCCACACCCGCGTTCTGGCTAAGAAAGACAAGCGCGACCATACGTACGGCTTAGGTCAATTACGTATGCTATTCCACATAGACACCGCAAAACCTAGATTGAATAATCCACCATCTTTCCCATATGATTGAAGCGCGTTGAGACAAAAATTTGAAGCCTCCAACCACAATGTCGGCGACACAGACCAACACCAGCACAAATACCAAAAAAAGCGACAGACACACAGCGAATATCGGACAGTCCTTCTTGTCAGCGTCAATCGAGAAATGTAACAAAATTTTCCATCAGTATCTACCTTCAGAAACGCAATCATCAATCCGGCGAAACATCAGCATATTTGTACATGATAAACCTTTGTTAGCAAGCTTCCTGGTCAGCAATCTCGTGATCAGCGGATTACCAGTATTGCTCTTCCTAGTCTTTGCAATAACATTGTCAGTGATCACTCTGACTACAGCAATAGTGTTCGGGCTTCTTGCAGCTGCATTCTTCATACTGTTTATGCTCGGAGGAGCTTTATTTCTAATTATACCCATCTTTTCTTTCACTACATTCATCGCAGTCACCACCTGGTTATTGGTAATCACAGCTTTCTATGTGGTCAAATGGACAGGCGAGCGAGGAGCAAATAAGGACGATCTATCACAAGCAGCACCCGAACGACAGTGGTCTACTTTAGATGGCTCTAGCGCTCAGGTGATATTGCCATCGCCAAGACACAGTCTACATCCTCAGAATATCGAGGATTTCAAGAAAGCACAATGGCAGTGCGGGTCAAGTCATGCTAATGAATGACGACAGCCGTGTGTATAATCATCATTCATATGAAATAACGGCTAATATATAGAAGAGTCCTTCACGTAACGGTGAGCAGTGCTCGAGCGAGGATCAATCGTATGGGTCTTAACCTATACTGTAAATCAGCATTAGCTACCTAGTAGGTACCTAGGTATTCAACCTAGATCCGCTCGGGTCACCTTCCGTACTGATACAGCTAGTCAGCAAGGGTACAAGGGGCCAAAACACCTAAAATAGTCACGTTAACACACGATTTGCGACTTGGTCATCAACGGACAAGTATTGCGTGATGGACGGTTACGTGTAAGACTACAGTCGTTATGGCCTGAGTTTCCAAGCTGGCACAGTGTGATTGTGGTACAAAGCTTGATGGCTGCGCACGACCAGTTTCATTCAAATGGTTGTGATACACTGTCAAATGTTCCACAAGTACACCACTAAACGACACCTACCTAAACCTGCACGCCTGATCCATTGATTGCAAGGTCTCCTGGTATGTTAGGCATTTACCAAGCTAAACTTGCACACGGCTAGAATGTTGTTCCAGAAGTTTAAGCCTTTCACCGGTAGGAAATACGTTCTTGTTTTGTCGAAATAGAGCGACACGCCTTTCGCCTCGATTCAATATCATTGAGTTTGACGACATATCTAAAACCTGGATCCATGTGGCTCTCGGGCTTCGTGCGACTTGGCCCGATGCTGAATGTCACGATGGCCTTATAATTTGGCTTTTCGCACTTATGATGAACTTGCTTCGGGTATCGCATTCTGTCTTTCGCATGTCTTGACCGTGCAGACTGACTGCCAGAGCTATCGTACGAGCGTTTTGTGTAATATCAAGCTCTACTACAGTACCTGCTCATATTATGGTGTGCATACTGCTCTCTTGAGCACACAACAAGGCACAGATCCAACGATCTAGCATGTCTCGCATCACTGAAATACCACAGCTCCGGCCCAAAAAACCAGCAGCCACGTGGACACCCGCGAGCTTACGATGGCCATTCCTAACGACTTTGATCGCTGCCCTCTGCTTGAGCATTGTCGGACTTGAGCTCGTGAACTGGAAAATCAAGCAGATGGGCGGTCTTCAGCTCGACAATCAAGCTGCGTCAAATGCGCTTCGATACGTTCCCACCATATTCACGATCATGGTCGGTGTTGCATGGAAGGGCATTACCTCTGACTTCTGCATGCTGACACCCTGGGCTGCTATTTCTGGGAATTGGGCAAAAGCGAAAGATTCGATCTTGTTGAATTATGTCGACGCGCTCGACATAGTCTCAGTCTATACAGCATTTTCGCACAGACATTTCATGCTAGCACTTGTAATTATCTGTGGATTACTGACCGGCTCGTCTGTTGCGTTAGCCAACGCGCTTGCCCGAGAGGTCATTGGTGCAGGCATTGAGAGAAGCGCCAAACTGCTAATCACCGAGAAGTTCGTATACAATGGTTCTTTGGCTGTACCTTTGGGCTGGAGGAGCTCCTTGCCCCGACTAGAATGGCAGACATACGACAACGAGGATACCGAGCATGGCAGGTTTCCCTGGCTGACTAACACACACGTTTTCCCTGCTCTCAATACCCAAAACTACCACGCAAATGGGACTATACTCAATACCGTTGTCGACACTTTTTCTGCTTCTCTAGTGTGTACTGCAGTCGCATACAATACCACATACATACAACATGGCTATAATTCGTCCTTCGTTCTTGAGGCTAACTCCGTCGCGAATTGCAGCTTTCCAATCTCACAACAAATCATATGGCCCTTCAACAGCTCTTCGGTCCTCCAGTATCCTCCAAACAATAGTTCTGGGTTGTTTGACATACCCCCAATTTCGTGGTCAAATATCACGACATGCAATGCGGAAGATGACTATCGGCTTTTGGCCACGAATGTAGTTTTGGACATAGACAAGAGCGCCAATAGCCCTTACATCAAGGACGGGCACAGGACGTTGTACAACAGCACAAATGTGTGGTCTTCAGCCTCAGTTCACGCTACTGCGACAGGCTTTTTGTGCACTCCGCATTATTGGTCTATACCAGCAAGCGTTGCGATTGACTCTACTACAGGTCTGGTAAGTACGAATTTCGAGCTACTGCAGAACGAAACGCAAGAGATACCTAGTGTCGGCGTTGGTTTCGACTTCTTGCAGGCACAGCTTAACAATCCTTACGATGCAAGCAGCATCAAGGTATTCGAAGCGGCTGCAACGAACAACCAGACCTCGCAGCACGCCAACAGCTACGACTGGTATCAATTCTCGGGTCTTAAGGTCATGCAAAAGTATGCCTATCTATATCTGTGGAATAATGCATACACGTACAATTCATCTTATTCACTGCGCGACCCCTTCATGGATACTATAGCCAGGAGCAGCTTCAGCACGATCGATCTCGTCAATAACGCCACGCTATTTCAGCAAAGGCTTGACTTAGCCTTTGCTCAGTTCATGGCAGCACTAGTCTCGTCTACTGCAAGAACGCCCCAGAACACTTCGGCGGCTGGAACAGCATACACCTCAACCAATTACTTCCTTATTCGCCAAGATATTCTTCACCTCCTGGAGGCCGTCTTAGCATGCCTAGCATTGGTTGCTTCGTTGGTTTTAATATTCGCGAAACCAAGAACATATCTGACGCATCATCCCGGCTCGCTCGATCAGATGTCGTTGCTTCTTGCGAACAGTCCAGAAGCGGATGACGTCTTTGAAGGCCTCGGTCAATATGATCATCGCGGCTTAGATAGACATCTAACGGATGTGTATTGTCGACTGTCCCACAGCAAGGACGGCAACCTTCAGCTGCAAATGATAAAAGCTCAATTACTTCGGTCTTCACCTGACGACCACGCATCAAGCATCGAGCTTCGGCCTTTATACTCTCAAAGACCAAGCCCCAAATCTAATGCGTTGCAAACCACAATCCGAATCGAGCCTGCAGGCGACAGCAATGCAAACGTAAACCGACACCGACCTTTCGCACTTCGAACGGGTTCTCGTGCTGGCATTCTCTTTAGTCTTGGAGGCATGATAGGTGCGACCATCGCACTCTATCTCGTATCAAAACGTCGCGATGGATTTAATGCAGAAAGCTCGAGTGTACCCACCGCATTTAGCTTGGTCCCAACCATAATTCTGGTGATAGTGGGTTATTGCGTTGCGAGCATTCAGCAGGCAGCCTTGACCTTGGCCACCTACAGTCATCTGGCCTCCAACTCAGCTCGTTCTGGACGCGCAATGGTCACTCGACAGATTAGGGATGCAAGCCGCATGCTTTTTGACCATTTCATTGACTGGTCTTCAGTGACCATTCCGTGTCTTGCTTTGGTTATCGTTTTTCCAGTTCTGAAATTGATGGCAGCTAAGCTTTTCTACCTATCTGTCGGCACATTTATAGTGCCAGCTGCGTTTCCAGTCGATATCAGTCAGATACAGGTTATCAACAACCTCAGTCAATGGATCCCGTCCTCTTCTGCGCAAAGCACGGCCATTGCCATGGGCAATTATCTGTCACTGCAGATGGGTCTGTCCACGCAGATCTACATGTGGTTTGATAGAGTAGGCTCTCTGAATCTGCCGGTAATATCTTATAATATCTCTTCCCTGCTTAGCGGAGGACCTCTCACTAGCCAGGAGGACAAATTTACTGCTCGCATCATGGCAATGAACACCAGCACTACCTGCACTGCAGCCAAGTCTGGAGCTTTCGACCTCTTCGCTACTTCGTGTAATTCTTCGACAGGATATACGTTCACGTTCCAATGTGCCACGGACGACTGCAGGACAAGATTTGACTTACCTTTGCAAGTCGTGAATATCTCCAGGACTGTGATTCCCAATCATGACGACCCTTCAAGCTATCCCTACTTTGGCTACTCCTACCCGTCGCTGTGGGATGACTCAATCGACATTATGCTTGCGAACTTTTCGGGATTGAACAGCAGCAAACTTGATTTTACAAAAATAGCTTGCGATAACAAACCCATCAACAAAAGTTTGTTTGGCGATTCTGTGCCCACGATCACTGCAGTCAATTGTACTAGAAATCTTAATCTCGTGTACGCCAATGTCACCTTTGCCCGCCTTTATACAGGCGCAGATGGGACGATCAGTTCTGATAACGGCAAATCCACTAATGGTGATACCGTACAGGAGTTCAGAACCACAAAGACTGCGCAGCTCTTTGCAGCTCAACAGCAATCCGATTGGCTGACATATTCATACGATCTAGATAGTATGAACTTGTTGCTCCCGCAATATCAAAGGCAACGTGGCCCGCACCACTTCTCTTACCTGATGGCGGTAAAGGACTTTACCACGTAGGCAATGAGCTGGGCCCAAATCTATATCCCTCAAATTTCCTGAGCTTGTTGACCCAGCAACAAGATATCGCGACTGGCGATCAGCTGAATTTGCTTAGACCAAGTGTTTTGGAAGACACAACTGCCCAGATTTACCGAAACTGGACTCAGACAGCCCTTCAGTACGCGATTGGGCTCATATATGCAGGTCAATATTCGGGATCGATCCCTGCTAACGCTATACCACCTGCTCAATTGCAGAATCTGACATACAGCTACTTTACGCTATATCATCATGTGGTGCGACAAGATTTAGGCTTTACGATTGCTCTTATTTCACTTCTAGGTTTAGCCCTAGTATGTGTGTCAATGGTTTCGCTTCTGATCCCCCGGAGCACATTACTACCGAAAGCTCCATCTAGCATTGCAGCTCAATTAAGTATGCTCGTTGACAGCAGGGTGATTAGCATCCTAAGGACAAACAGTGGTGGCAAAGACTTCTTCAAAGACAATAGATTTGGACTTGGCTGGTGGAGTACAGTTGCCCCTCCGTATGCAGCTTCGGACAGGGCAGCGATATCGAGCCTTAGATGGGGTATCGACGTCGGAGTGCTTGATGCTGAACGTCGCGGACTTCGCGCTCCTGCGAAGACGGATGCTCGAGGAACAGGTTACGAGGCATTGACGGAGGAAGAGCAAACACCTTCAGCTTCGGCTCCAGCATCAGTCACACAACGTATCCGTCTCAATACTCGCATTGATGATCCTGCCGTAAGCACGTCCACGTATTCTCCATTACGCGATAGGTCTGATGAGGAGGATATGCTGCGGCTGCGGTTCGATTTTGAAAATCGAGTATAAACTAGATAGTATGCAAACACAATATCGAATATCTGCGTTATGACAATATAGAGCTTTCCTTTCTTTGTGAACGAAATTCGTGTCAGATGACCTCTGCCTGTCTGGCTTTTTGTCAACACAGGTCAGGTGGAATCAAAGTAACAGTGCTTATGACCTAAGGTGGAGTTTGACCAAGACCAATAGAATACATACACCTACTCAACATGCTAGACAAACTATAAAACTTATGTATATTTATGTGACTACACGAATCAAGCTGTAAGATGTTGCCAAACAGTCGGACTTAGGACAGCTGCGGCCAATGTTGAGATTATTAATCTCACCTCAATGCTTACCATTTCAATATAAGCTTGAGCCAGGTGCACACTTCGACCATGAGACGACGATCAACGTTCATTCCAGCTCAAAATGTCGACTACGACCCATCGCAGGTTAAGATACAAGGAAGACGCGTTACGTTCGCAGATCTAAGGGCAGCTAGAGAAGAACGTCTTACGTTTAGTTTCAAAGAGCTTCCTACAGAACTGGTTGAGGCTCTCCAAAAGTTTTATGAGCTGCACATTCGCTGGGTAGCGAATAAGGCTTATAGCAAAGCAAATCCATATGTTCCGGCGCAGGCAGCAGGATTGCACGTCTTCTACACTCCTCGAGCTAATTCAGTGAACGACCGACTGTGTCACGAGCTACACCAGCTGTTTTCCGACGAACTGAAATGCTTGTCGCCAGAGACCAGCTTCTCTAGACCGGATGTCCTTTCGGAGCAATTTGCATCTTCTGCAGCGTTGCAGTACTACGCGCCTTTACCATCATTACAACAATTGGTCCGATGGATAGAGACAAATATTTGCTCTGTCACCGATGCTGTGTGCGGGCACGATGCAGCGCTGCTCGCTCTGGCCGACTATCTCGACATAGACTACGACAGCATAGGCCATGCACTGATAATAACGGCATACTGGTCGAAGCCTCCGAGTGAAACGATCGACCCGCTTGGACAATGGGCTGCCTATGACCGTTGGAATATTGCAGTCAATGCACCACTCAATGATCGAGTAGAAATTGGCATCCTGAATTCTGCTCCATTAGAAGAGCCTGCACAAATACAGCTTGAAGGATATCTTGTGGTAGTAGGAGATGACGAGCAACCGAAGCCAACGATGTTCCTTACGCCATCTAGACATCACGTTGCTCAAGAGCAGAGTGCACGACAGACGTTCAGTGTCAAATTCGATGAGCCTACGGGTCTACATCCGAAAATGCGCATCACATTTCCATCGAGTCTCTCACGCCCGGAGGCCACGTCAGGCGATGCCAGCTGCGCATTACATGCCTACTTTACTCTGCCTTCAGCCATTTTCGTGGACGAGTATGCTTTTCCTACCACCGACAATGACCCCCTGTTCACTGAAGCTCATAACATTGCGCGTCTTAGGTCGATATCCGGGGAGCGCGACCTGGAAGTTCCAGATTACGTTGTGGAAAGATGGGGATCGGCCATGCTGCTTGAGCTCGCAACACCATCACACATCGCTGGCAGTACGCATCCATGGGAGGTCACAATTCCACTACATCTCCGATATTTAGGACCACTTGACGGAGGCCAGCGAGAGGTTGAGGTACCATGGCCGGTCGTGTTTTGGGCTTGTACCACAGATGAAGGCACCAAGTTTTCGACCAACCCATTCGATAGGGTAAATCTCGGATACGATGGCTTATTCGGCTCGAGAGTTATGTTCTACCATCTTGAGCCAAAGCCGCAGAACAACGCGACTCTGATGGAAATGATCAACGTGCCTGTACTTGACACAACGAAAACGAGCTTTGACACGATTGAGCTGTTAACACTGTTGCTTGTCGCTGGTGGCTTCCTGTGGCTCGCCACGAAAGTTATCAGAGACATCTTTTGGGATTTCAACAGGCCAGAATATGCGGAGCATAGACAGAAAGGAGTTGAAACCAAGAAAAGAAAATGACAGAACTGAATGGCGATCAATGTTCCTTCGCAGGAGCATTTCTAGTACCACCGCCTTGTTTAAAGCAGTCTTCGCTGCGTTTCTATTTGCCGCGAACTGGTCGACCTATGGACTATTCATCCACATTGCCACGTTATCAGCCTGCATTTCTTGAAGCTGAGCCCAATCCCTCATCTACGCAACATTAATACCTTACGCACAGTATTTACACAATCATACTATAGCATTAGCCACGACCAACGCAATGATGCATGACGTAATGATGTGTGTAATGAACAGCCGAAAATTAAGATCCAACTTGGATTTGCACAAGATAATCGCTGGCCTATTTCAATACGTGTTTGACCCCTACACAGCTCGATTGGGCGTGCCCGTAGGGTGATACCCAGGTTGGCTTCGAACGAGTTACAAGGGCTCCGACAATGACGATGTGAGCAGCTGATTTGAACCAGCCACTTCCCCAGAGTCTGACGCTAGCCCCGCAGGACACCGTGAACATGAGACATTTATGAAAGCTGTGACTGTACGCACTTTCTCGTACTCGCAGAGCTCAAAATCAGACCGTACTAGCTGCTTGCAAGAACGTACAAGACAGCATCGAAGCTTCTCAACACTCCACAACAGATCGAACCTCAATATGTCCGCAGAACCAGCATCTTTCGTCTTCACCAGCCGCTCTGGAGGTCCAGCACACAAATTTGAACTTCAGAGCGGTGACCACAGCTCTAAATCAGCACAATATGTCAGGAAGGATGGTTTAACAATAACTTGGGACGACGAATTCGGCTGGTCAGGAAAAGACGCAAAATCAGGAGATCTCCTAGCACTTGCATGGGGTGTACCAGCTGCGAAACAAGGTGACAGCCCACCAGAAGGTACATGGGTGACGAAGAAGGGTGATGCAAGCTACGTACACGACATGAAGTACGCTGCTAGTGCAGCAGACAAGAAGGCACAGGCTCAGAGATATCGAGAAGCTGTTGGCGGTGTGGAGATGTAAAGAGGTTGACTTGATGAGAAGGGCAAAGGCAAACCTGAATATGAATCGAGGCTGTCAGGCCGCAGAAGCTACCACAAACTCGTAGCTGGAGACGTAGAATCTTAATATGATTATCTCTTCCGTTTCCTTCATTTCTGTACCTGGTACAGTATCTTGGCTTTTACCTCGTGAATTATCTTCTGCTGCAATTGGCGGTCAAGAGGCTTAGCAGTCAAGCTCTATGCAAGCTCTACTCCTCTGATTCCTGTAGGCTCGCTATGCGTGCACAAGTATAGCTAGATGATTGGCTCGATGCAGAAGGAATGGTATCTGCCTCATCGTTAGAGTATGTTGACAAGCTCCCGCATAGGCGACTCGCAGGTTTGGTAGGTATATGAAGCTATGTTTTCGCCGCCTCTTACAAGATGGAAGACATTGGCTTTGTCCTTGCTGGCGCCTATCACCACCATTCTGTATCTGGCTTCGGCTTCAACGATGAAAATACAGTGCATCTCGTGTGCAGCTGCATTGCTCACAAACAGTGTCTATGCTGCTACTAGTGTATCACCTCAAGCTTTGGACAAGACTAACCACAACCTGGTTGCAGATCCGGCGGGACAAACTATCTACTACAATGGTTCAGGAGATACACCAGCTTACACATTAACGTCTCCAGATCCAGCCCCAATAACACCTCTAAACAGGTAAGCTTGGTTGCCTTTTTTGCTTCCATGTTGCTGAGTCAAACCAAGCTCATCGACCCTGCTCGAAGCATTTTTCACCGAGATTGTCGGCATTGCAAATAGCACTGCTTTTGGAAGTAATTGCTCCCAGTGTATAGCAGGAGCGGAAGTGCTACACATATCTGCTTTGACACTGCCAGTCTCTTCTTTCACTCAACTACTGATTCGCATGTGAGTCGATGGTAGTTGACTGCAGAATTGCTCACTGATGAAGACAGCTGCAACGCCATACCAGCGGTAAAGAGTAGTATTTCGGCTCCAACCTGTGAAGCTCAATACTCCAGCACGCCAAACGGCAGTCTATCGTTCTCAAATAACGCGGCCGGTCTCGGACCTTATTATGCCCAGGTCTTCTCGCAGATGAGTATCAAGACCAACGACCTCCAAACGTTCTGTCACAACATCTGGAGTGTCTGCTCAGAAAGTCCGCTGATTGGTATTGACGAGAACGCTTATTTCATTGCGAAGCCAGCCTCCGCGAACTCGCCTCCCCCTCTTTCAGGACGGAACCTCAACGTGTTACATGTATCTGATTATCATATTGACCCACGATACGACATCGGTAGTGAAGCGAATTGTACTGGTCACCTCTGCTGCCGTCCTGATGCTGCCAATAGTGTTCTACACACGAATGCACAGAATCCCAGCATTCCAGCATCCAGGTTTGGCGCTTTACTTTGTGACTCGCCGCCAGACCTCGCCCTGTCCACGTTCCAGAGTATACCGAAATTCTTTAACACCAGCAGCATCTCTTACGCAATCTACACTGGTGATATTGTGTCACACGATCGAGACGATCAGCTATCTCAAGCGTATATCGAGTACGAAGAAGCAATCACTTACCACACCTTCAAAGCGGCTTTGGGCTGGGCTCCGGTCTATGCCACGCTGGGCAACCATGATTCTTTTCCTCAAGCTCTGAATAGTCCCAACAGTCTTACATCTGGCGAAAATGCCTTCTCGTGGAATTACAACCTCCTTTCCTCCCTCTGGCAGAACGCATCTTGGCTCAACGCCACAGAAGCCCAGTATGCAGCAACTCACTATGGCGCCTTTGCTGTGACAACGCCACAAGGCCTACGTGTCATCTCCTTGAATACGGACTTCTGGTACCGCGCCAATATATTCAATTACTACAATAGCACGAACCCTGACCAAAGTGGTATCCTCAAATTCCTCGCAGACGAACTCAGTGGCTGCGAAGCACGTAATCAACGCGCCTGGATTATCGGGCACGTTCTGTCCGGCTATGACGGGTCAAACCCACTTCCCAACCCTACAGCGCTGTTTTACAGCATCGTCGTTAGATTTGCCCCAAGGACAATTGCTGGCATCTTTTTCGGGCATACGCACGAAGACGAGAAACAGATCTTCTATGATTTCCTACCGAACAGCACTTACGTCGTTGACAGTCGAATATATCGCAACACGAGTATGGTGGATTACTCTAAACCGCTGGCTGTAGCATATATCGGACCGTCTGTCGTGCCACTCACGAACCTGAATGCTGGATATACACTCTACCAAGTCGATAGTGGCACATTTGATATCACCGGCTCACAAGTCTATTTCGCTAACATCTCGAACTCATTGAGTTGGACTTCACCGGAATGGGAATTCGAGTACGATGCAAGAAACGCTTATGCGCCTGCCGTAAGTGGTGGCTGGCCTAGCACAGCACCACTTAATGCTACATTCTGGCACAAGGTCACAGAGAGTATGCTTGGAAACACTAGTCTCGCACAAATGTATGCGACGTATGAGACGAAGAGTAGTGTTGTGACACCGGCTTGCAACACGACTGCATGCGCCGCGAGGAAGGTCTGTAATATCAGGTCTGGCAGTGCATTTTTAGGTAGATTGTGTCCCAAGGCATAGTGTCACTTGTTTCCTGAGGCTATCGATACAAGGGGAAAAGGATATAGAGGCTGCTGATATATCTCAGCACAATTGCTACTTGGATATGTCTTGCGATAGACCACTATATAGACTATACCCTTACGTTGGCCAGCCGGTAAGATCTGTTACCATATGACCTAGTCACCTTTCTCCAAGAATCGGTGTCTAAGCACGACGATAAAGTCCACACGATTTAGCGCTGCAACTGCTTTAGACCATTGAGAGTTGCAAGCAAAAAGCCCAGTGGATTAGTTCCAGAATACGCAAACCAGAAGCGCCGTATAAGTGAATCGCCATTCTAAGCCTTCTCAATCAAAGCCTCGAGTTCCGCGACAATGTCCTTCAGCTCACCTTTGAGCTCTTCCTTGAGCTCGGAGGCAGTCTCAAACAGAGATGGAGTCTCCTTCATGGTGTAGCCACCGTCGTTGATTATTTCGCTGTAGTTAGACTTGCCTCCACCGTTCCAGGCGAGCACTATATATGTTAGCATGTATATAAACCATACTAATGAGCTTGACTTACGGTTGACAGTATCCGATGGAATGTCAGTCAGAGCGTTCTTGGTGGCGACGCTGATCATGTGCGCCTTCAATTGCTTAGGTGTAATGCTGGCAACAGCATAGGCCGAATCAGAGCTTGGCTGGAGCGACAAGAAATAGGCGAGCAGACCGCAGATATGCGGTGAAGCCATGGAGGTACCAGAGATCGTGTTGGTGGCGTATTTGCTGCCGATCCAGGTTGATTGAATGTTGAGACCAGGCGCGAAGATGTCAGTGCACTTTCCATAGTTGGAGAAGTAAGCTCGCTCATCGCCAAGCGTAGATGCACCGACAGTGACGGCTTTAGCAGCGGCAGCAGGAGAGTAATTGCAAGAGTCGGCGTTGTCATTGCCAGCAGCGACCGCGAAGTGAATGCCCACATCGACAGCAGCATTGACAGCAAGATCAAGAGTTGGCGACTTGCCACCACCCAAGCTCATGTTGGCAACAGAACCCTTGTATCCCTTCTTCTTTCCTGCCTTAGCAAGCTTCAGGGTCTCAGCAGAATCGGTGGCAGCCCACTCGACACCCTTGACGACGTCGGACATGCTTCCGCTACCATTGCTGCGAAGCACCTTGACTGCCTTGACGTGGGCCTTCTTAGCGACGCCGAATTTCTTGCCTGCGATTGTACCGGAGCAGTGTGTTCCGTGACCATTACCATCTTCATCAGCATCACCTTGTGGAATAGTCTTGCCCCAGCTAGCTCGACCCTCGAAGTCAACATGATCGACGTTGGTGCCAGTATCAATAACATAGGCGGTCACACCTTCACCACCCTCGGCTGTGTAGAGGTACTGCTCACATTAGCATGGGCTCGAGTTGGAACAAGCTACGATACATACCTTATTGAATGTTGAGAAGGTCAACCCTTGACGGTGAGACACACGAGCAAGACCCCATGGTGCGTTCTTTTCAGTCTCGGGTGATTCCTCCTTCATTGTGTGGACTTCCGAATCAAGCTCGATGTACTCGACATCTGGGTGCCTTCGAATCTGCTCAATCACATCATCGTAGAAGTGACCAGCGTAGCCCATTAGACCTGGGATGTTGTACGTGTGCTTGAGTCCACCAAGAATCTCTTCTGACAAGCTTATTTGGTCCCGTTTCCTCAGCTCTGTCTTGTAGATCTTGCTGTCGAAGTGAACATCTTGGACCCATTGATGATGGGCATCAGCCCTTGCAGCATCTATATGCTTTTTGAACACAATCATGTACGAGTTAGGAATGGTCTGAGCATTCAACGATGAGTGAATCGGAGCGACATCGTTGTGGATGGTATCGACGATGACTGGTGAGCTTGCTGCTACAGCCGCTAGGGCTAAACTGATGAACGATTTCATGTCGAGCACCTTCGTGGGTATACCAGATACCTACCGTCTACAAATGGGGACGATAAGATGCAGGTGAAGACGATAGATAGATTGAAGAAGGATGTAAATAGTTATCAAGGTGTTCAGATTGCCAGAGCCCGTGATACGAGCGTGTCACACGATAAGGTAGGCCGAAGGCGTGCGTAGTAGCAACCAGCTGTGGTTGTATGCGTCACCTGGCCAGCGCGTTATCGACCAGGCAGCTGTCGAAGTTCCGATTCGGCCAATGACCTCCCAGCCTCCTCGAGTGGGAGTGAATGGAGAAGCTACTAGCGAGGGCGATGAAGCGCTTACCTAGAATGGGCCAGGTCACCACTAAGGGCGATAAGTGCGAGACAAAGCCCGCAGTCGTGAGGCAGATTAGGTGTCAGCGTAATGTTTCTGCTCACTCAGCTAGATCAGAGCCTATGAATAAGGCCGACAACAGTAAAAGTCTGTGGACAATGAAAGTGCTTGATTGTAGTACAGCATGTAACGGGCCGGAACTGCCATTTGAGATAATAATTCAAGACCACTCCCCGAAATGCCAGCATCACCTGGCCTGCCCGCAGTCTTTGTAATATTTGCAGCAGGCGCGATCGCATCTATGTCGCGCCTTCCTCGAGACCATGTCCCTTGAGCCTTCCCGCACGAGGACTATATCTAGCACCTCGACCGCCGCTCCTTACCCGATCGATGAAGTGACTAGCGCTGTCAATGCTCTGCAAAATATACAGCTTACGAGTTGGCACGCTTACAAAAACGATCTGGTCCAGTCTGGAGTATTGCAGCAGCTGCGCTTCAGGTTGAGAGACCACGATATATCGGTGAATCCTCAAGACTCCTTTCGTAGGGCCAAGGGCTTTCAGACAATAACCAAGGCTGTGAACACGCTTGCCGAGATATGGCAGCAAGCACCTGTAATATCAGAGCTGAAAGACTTGTTACAAGTCTTAGCTCAATTGATGCTTGTCCTAGAAGCAGCTCTGGTGCATCATTCAGGAAATTATAGGTATTTCAGACTCAGAGTAGATGGCAATGGTTGGACACTGCTTGAAAGAGACTTGTCGACCTTTGTGGGTATCTTGCTGGAAAGAAGTGTAAACACAACCGCTTTCGAGCAATTCTATGGCCTACTTTTTGCAATCGCCGTGGATGATGAGGCCTTGACCTCGATCTACTCGAATACCTCCAAAAGCTGTCCCCCAGCTGGTCGGAGCTGGGATCTCAAGAGTGCAGCTGATGTTGAGGCACATATTGCCAAAACACTAGATGGTGTCAGAGATGTCGCTCTACCCGATGTGCTGCCGATCATGGTCAAGAGCTGGTCAATCTGCTTGCAGAAGAAAGGAAAATCCATTCAAACACTGAATTTAGCTTTGCCCATCAGCCTCAAAATCCTGTTCACAAGGTCGAAACAAAACATTGTGGAGGCTCACACTGCTGGGCTTCTGACTGCTGTCATACCTCTCTTGTTTGAGGGGCAGCACACTCTGGTTGAGAAGTCGTTGTATCGCGAGGTGGCATTGCTCCTTTTTCAGCAAGGTACCACGAACCTCGATGATGCACATCTACTCTTTTCTAGGGCTGCTTCTTCCAGTGCCGCTGCTACCTTTTTGCTTGATGCCATACGTGCTTCGCGCCAGCCTGCAAGCATTCAGTTTGATCTCTCTCGCTATGGCTCTTCTTCAGTGGAACTTTCGACCTTGAGGAAGGCTTTCCCTCCAGCACAGTCCGAGGGTTATTCACTTGCTCTTTGGGTGCGTTTCGATGAGTTTGACCCAGATGCTCACACTACGCTCTTTGGTATCTGCGACAAGAGCCAGACATCTTTTGTCCTGGTCTATTTAGAGAAAGACTCTCAGCATTTGATCTTCCAGACAGGGATCAACGGTTCTCGCCCGAGTATCAGGTTCAAGTCTGTTAAGTTCGAGACCGGAAAATGGTATCACATCTGCATTGTTCACAAGAAACCTCGAACAACCAGCTCCTCCAAGGCCGCCCTGTTTGTGGATGGTCTTTTCGTTGAACAGGTCAAAGCTAACTTTCCACTATCCCCACCAGCAGAAAAGGCTGGCATATCCAGAGTACAAGCGTTCGTAGGTACACCACAAGATCTTGCACCGAATGTCGAAGAGACCTGCACAACGATATGGTCACTTGCATCGGCCATCTTGTTCGATATTGTTCTGAATGAAGATATTATCGCCGTCATGTTCCATCTGAGTCCACATTATCATGGAAACCTACAAGATTGCCTTGGCTCTTTTCAAACTTATGCTGCATCTGCCGCGTTGAACTTCCGAAATGAGACACTGAACGCTGGACACGAACAAAGCTCACCTCTTGTCATAGCCACTCGTTCGAGAGGAAGTGTTGTCATCCCAGAAGACGCAATTTTACTGAATATTTCGCCTGCAGCAGTACTTGATAGTGATGACAGGAACAATATCGACGAAAGCCAGTTGGTTAGATGTCTCTCTAAAGCTGCAGCAAAGAACCTCTATTCCTACACGCGATCCGGCGCGAACGCAATCGCGATCAATGGCGCAGTGCCTGCCATCAATGACGCTTTAGTCCAAGCAAATGGTGTAGCAATGCTGTCAGGCGAGCCTGTGGTCAATGTACCCCAGTCACTGGATGATGCTTCCTGGCGGCTGGGTGGGTGCGCAGTGCTAGGTCTAACTCTGGTTGAGAGAGCTCGCACGACGGAAGAGGTCGCTACTGCCGTTAATATACTTCTCGAATCGATCAAGGACAGTTGGCGAAACAGTGAAGTAATGGAGCGCAACAGCGGGTATAGTATCCTTAGCAGCATGATCAAGGAAAAACTCATGATGTCCTCAAACTCTGTAGACCCCAGAGCAACGCTTGCCATTGCAACCCCGGGTCTCGATCGCGCAGGTCTGGCTTTCCGTCTGCTGAAGTCAATACTGTCTTTCCTGGGTTACGATCACGCAAACACCGCTAAGTCGATGATCAACAATCCTCTGGCCTATAAATTTATGTTGATTGACAATAACGTCTGGCGACACCACAATGCTGATACGCAAGAGCTTTATTACAAGCAATTTGTTGTCTTTGCAAAGGAGAGTGTTCATGCGAAGTTCAATCTGAAACGCTTTACGAGAATGCGAGTGCTCAAACGTCTACTCGATGCTCTCAAATCGGAAGCCTTGTTGAGGTCGACCATGGCCTCCTACAGTGCTGCTCTCTCCGCCTTAATGCCAACTGCCGTAAGCGCAGAGATGCTGCGCTCCATGGCTCTTTTTGTCACGTATTCGGTCCACAAGCGTAGTGCGACTGGTCGACCACGCAAACCAGGTCGCTCTCGAGCATCATCTGGCGCCGGATCGATCACTCCGCCTCTGGGAGAAAGCGCAATCCTTTCTCAGTTCGAAATAGGTGTTGAAGTCCTTCGACTCTATTCAGACATGCTTTGCACAAAAGACGATCCCAGCATCATCAGGAAGTTTGCTAGAACAGTGACCAACAAATGGCTCTTGTACTTATTGTTTGAAACGTCACCTGAGGTCATCGTGCTCTCTATGCGGATCCTAGCACGCCTGCTTGTTGTGCACGGCGACGCGTATGTGAAGAAGTTTAAAGATAGAACCGGTGGGTTCTCAATCATTACGCATCGCTTGAAACGCTGGTGGCATTTACCTGCATTATGGCCAACATGCTTCGCCGTCTCGTTTGGTATAGATGTCGCAGAACTTGATCTCGACCGCCCCTTCGACCTGTTTTCCTTCATTGATCTATTCAATTCAAAGAAGGATTACGGCATCGTCTATCCAGAGATGTTTGAGGTGATTTCTGGTATGCTCCAGTCGGGCTTGAAGACAATCGTATCATCAAAACAGCACCAGAATGGCTTACAGGCTCAAGCTATCGTGCCAACCTCAAGCACTCCTGAAAGATTGTCTATGTCCACAATGGCACCGCCTAATCCATTGTTGACACTGGTTAACAGCCAAAATGTTGACACCTTCAACACCATCATTCGGTTTTTGACCGACCTGCAAACACGGGCCTTCAAGTTTCGAGAATATGCTGTAAGCTCTTCTTACATACAAGACCTACTTTTTGTGCTCTTTCCTGTTGTGGTAGGTGCAGACGTTGTTGACGCTTCCGTCGAGCTAAATGCACGTGACTTGACCTTGTCATTTGATGGTAATGATGTCCTCGTGCATCCTCTATCAGCACGACCGCCGATAATTCGAGCGGCACGCAGGGAGACATCGCAAAGACCTGCTAGAGGCAAGGTCCTTCGCCGCGGTTCGTCCTTCGTCCTGGTTTCTCGCGACAAGGATGGTACGGACACTGCAGCTGAATCAACAACAACTATCGGAAGTCAGGCCCCCCAGTTTGACGCGATTGAGAACAATATCAAGCACGCTATAGTTCAAAGTGTACTGGAGTTGATTGTCTCCCTCTTTGTCGATCAAATTCTGACTGGCAAGGAATTTGGTGGCCTCGGCCTATTCCAAAAGACACCACCCGGTTTTGTCGAGCATCAAACATTCTTTGGCTCTTGGATCTTGCGAAACACAATCTCGCAAATGTCGAATGCCGTTGCATTGAACAAATCAGTGCTGACCGAGCCTAAGGTCCTGACAAATCTAGCACGTTGGTTGTCTAATCTTGGTAATGCGACTTTCGAAGGTTGGTTCGTGGGTGGTGCTGAGTCCGTCATTGATCTTGCATCAGGCATTCTGGAATATTTGCAGCGTCCAGATGTTTCCACACTGAAAAGTGTACGACTTTGCGCACAGCCAATCTCCATCATTCGAGCTGTTGTCTTTCGTGTCGAACTTTTGAGCTTGTCACACCTTGATGTGAAGGAGACATTAATGTTCTTGAAGAAGCTTGCTTTCTGGCAAAATGTTCTTCTAGCACAAGAAGAGGCACAATCGGCATATCTGCAATTATTGTGTTATTTACTCTACGGGAGCTTGATCTCAGACGAGCGTGCAGTACGAATAGCAGCAGCAGACTTGTGGCGAACAATCTTGGTACAAAAGCCACAAGAAACCGCTGTTATACTTGGTCAAGCCAGCACTACTGACCAGAAACGCCTAGCACGCAGCTTTGAGAAACTGGTCGAGTTGGATAACGAGACATTCCTGGTATGGATAGATGAGCATCGCACTGAGCTGGACTCAATGTTCTTTGGTACCTTGTCGAAGTCCTGGGATGCTTTCGTTGCTGAGGAGAACGAGAAAACGGAGGAGTCGATCAAAGCTCGTATAACACGACGACGAGAAAAACTTAAGAGCTGGGCTAAACTGGAGGCTGATCGTGAAGAGCTTTTACGTCGGCACGACATTACATTTGACCATTGGACATCCAATATTCATGCTTCTGAGACTCTGAAACACCAAAGAATTGCTCAAGATTCAACAGATGACGTTGTATTCAGCAATGCGGTTTTCACAAAAATGAAGAGAGAACTTGGACGCTCCACTGGTCTGTTCTCCGAAAGCACGACGCCCAAATGGCGAGTTGATCAGACGGAGGGTCGAAATCGCATGCGCATGCGTCTGGTCGAGGACTTTACCACATTCGGCGATAAGCAGCAACCCAAGCGGAAGGGTTCAGATGTTCCAGCGCTACGACTCGACACTAAAAATGTGAGGTCGTCCACACCTGAGAATATCGGGCTTATGCCTGGAGGAGCCGAGCTTTTTCAGACACAATCGCCACTTCCAAGCGAGTCTGCCCTGACATCCGAGCCCTTTCCTGCTGTTGACAGGTCCGAAACACTTGACAATATGGCGCCCGAGGAAGCTTTCGAATTCGTTGAAGATCCCAGCTCTGGACAGGACGACTTCGAAGACAGGAATCGAAAAGTCATGAGGAGTATCCATCGTGGTGATCAAGTGAAATACGTTAAGAATATTTCACGTATAGCTGGCTTGGAAGCGGTCGAAGGTCTCCTTATCCTTGGCAAAGACTACATATACTTGATTGACAACTATTTTCAACGAGCTGACAACGAGATTGTTCATGTATGGCAAGCACCAATTGATGAGAGAGATCCGTACGTTACCATGATTTCTGGTCGAAGTGTTTCTGTACCAAAACAGTCAGCAAGTGCAGACGACCATGAAGTCCGAAGCTGGAAATGGTCAGATGTTATCAGTATCTCGAAGCGAAGGTTTTTGTTTCGGGATGTGGCTATCGAGATCTTCTTTGGCGACGGTCGAAGTTATCTGCTGACAGTGATCGACCTAAGAATTCGGAATGATCTTTATTCTTTACTGATCGCCAAGGCACCAGACCACAGTAATCTAGACTCACCGGAATCTGAAGTTGCTTGGCGACATGAAGCACTCAAAAGCGCCGAGGAGGAACCTCAAACCCTTGGAGCACGATTCGCAAGCGTGTTTACTCAAGCACCAACCTTGACCGCAACCAAGAAGTGGCAAAGAGGTGAAATGTCCAACTTTCACTACCTGATGCTTATCAATACTTTGGCTGGACGTACGTACAACGATCTGACGCAATATCCTGTTTTCCCTTGGGTTATCGCGAACTACAACAGTGATGAGCTTGACCTGGATGACCCACGCAACTATCGGGATCTATCGAAACCCATGGGTTGTCAGCACCCAGATCGTGAGCTGGAGTTCCGCGAAAGATACAAACAGTTCGCTGAGATGGGTGACAGCAATGCTCCACCTTTTCATTACGGCACGCATTATTCTTCTGCTATGATTGTCACGTCATATCTTGTTCGCTTACAACCGTTTGTGAAGTCTTATCTGCTACTACAAGGTGGCACTTTCGATCACCCTGATAGAATGTTCTTTTCCGTAGAAGGAGCATGGAGATCAGCTTCGCAGACAAACATGACGGACGTGCGAGAATTAACGCCCGAATTCTTTTACCTTCCTGAATTTCTGACCAACCCGAATGATTACGATTTTGGTATGAGACAGAACAGCAACAAATCGATTGGCAATGTGACACTACCACCATGGGCCAAAGGTGATCCTAAGATATTCATCGCAAAGAACAGACAAGCTCTCGAAAGCCCACATGTGAGCAAAAACATCCACAAATGGATTGATCTCGTCTTCGGTTGCAAGCAGAAAGGCGACGCAGCTGTAGAAGCTGCCAATGTTTTCCATCACCTGTCCTATCAAGGTGCACGAGATCTGGACGCCATTAGCGATCCGGTTGAAAGGTTGGCAACAATTGGCATTATCCATAATTTTGGTCAAACACCTTTTCAGATTTTCCAGAGAAACCACCCACAACGTGAAAATGCTAAACACAAATACAAACGTCTTGACAGCGCAGCCGAGTCGCTGACACGAATACCTGGTACTCTGCTCGATAGCGAAGAGCGTGTAGCGTCGCTGACTTATGCTTCGAAAGCTGACAGGTTATTGTGCTCGGGCGCTTTCAGGCTCAATATTCCACCAACCTATGACAAGTACATGGAATGGGGCTTTTCAGACAATTCCATTCGTTTCTACCAATCCGACTCGAGAAAGCAGATTGGCCTGTTTGAGCATTTGCACATTGGACAATTATCCTGCGCATTATTTGCAGACTCAAAAACTCTTGTCACGGCTGGCACTGATTGCACCGTTGCGGTCTGGTCCATCAACAGCTCTAACACTAAGCATATCGATTTGCAACCCAAGGCAAGTCTCTTTGGCCACAGGTCAACGGTTATCACATTGGGATTATCCCGATCTTTCAACGCTCTTCTGTCTTGCTCTGCCGCTGGCGAGCTCTTCTTGTGGGATCTCAACAGGTGCGAGTTCGTGCGTAGGATTGAAACTCCACGTCGCAATGACATCGTATGTGCTGCTATCAACGATGTAACGGGAAATGTCTTCGTCTGTCACGGGACTAATATCGACGTCTACAACTTGAATGGGGAGCCACTGATCAAACAGGACACTTCCGAAAGATCATCAGCAGATGATAACATCCTATCACTCGCTTGCTATGAAGGGGCAGGCAATGAGTGGCTGGAACGAGACATCCTTTTTACTGGTCATAAAAGAGGTGTTGTAAAAGTCTGGTCGCTCGTGATAGTTGATGGTGTATTCGAACTAGAGCTTATTCGTGTTCTGAACCATGCCGATGCCTTGAGAGAAGATGGAGGTAATGTGTCCGCTGGAATTAGTTGTATGTTACCTCTGCCACAAGTCGTGTATACGGGCGACGAAGATGGAAGGGTAGTGGAGTGGAATTGTGTTCAGCGGCATTAGAAGCATAATATAGACTGTCAGGGTCGGAAACATAGATCATAGCATACAACTAAGCTCTATATTCCAGCAAAATCGAGGTTCTGCCTCAGAGACGCCTTGATCACCTCTGTCACGTCGAAACAAAATAAAGCGTATATCTGTCCCGCCAAACTAGAGTGTTCTGAGGTTGAAGAAATTGCGGTATCCGCACCATAAGACATGCAAGTGGAGCTCAACTGCCCTCTTACCTCATACCCTACGTCAAAGTCATGTATACATGGGTAAGTACTTTTTTCCAGTATTTAGGCTGATCATTTTCCACGATTGACACTACCCATAAGTACGATAATTTTAATCAGGTGGTCGGATAATGTCAAAGTCAGCAGAACAACATGGCAATGACAGCGTCGCTTTCACACATGCCAGCAGAGTTACAGGTCAATCCCAGACAGACACAGCTGATATCTCTACCACAGCTTTAGCAGAACAATCACAGAATCCCGGACAAGCAGGAAAAGCCAGCACGAGTATATCAAAGGACTATGGTGGCAACGATGCGAGCGGTGAAGATCTAGATCGAAGACTCGATCAGGCCGATTTTGGAAGTACGAGGGAGATTGGCAAGACGAGTACAGAGGAGCGTGGGATGGTCGTCGGTGCTGATCAAGACATTCATAATATGGCAGCAGCCAAGCAGCCTTAATGCGGGCGGAAGATCGTTATCGGTGATTGGTTGATTGAAGAACTATGTTCGACATCGCATTGTGGTACAGTCTAGACTAGCTAAACGATGGCTTTGCAGCTCTGGAAGCCTAATGAACTGTAATTAAGTCAGCTCTCACATGGTGACTGCATGTTCAATTGATATGTACTACAGAGTTCATCGTGAGAAGCACGTTTGACGTCTTCTGTCTTGAAGATCATGCTGCCTATTGGTCACATCCTCATAACCATGATTTGCTATCCAAGAACTCTTAGAGAACGTCGGCGCCCAAACGTGTCATTATCGTACAGTGTCTTCGATTCTCGAGTCTCTCTATCCAAACCAAGTCGTATCATACATAATGTCATAATTCACGGCCGTATTCTTTGCTATCGTACACTCTCATCTTCGATTCAAGAAAT
Organism: Pasadenomyces melaninifex; assembly: GCA_022813495.1. Taxonomy (NCBI): domain Eukaryota; kingdom Fungi; phylum Ascomycota; class Dothideomycetes; genus Pasadenomyces; species Pasadenomyces melaninifex. Next base: position 706,974 of record JAKLMI010000001.1, read on the forward strand.
TGACACCAGCAGCCTGAGGCATACTCAACAGACTGTCCGCACGTTGAAATACGTTTCCTCGGAAGAAAGAATCGCCGTCTTTTGAAGTAGCAGTCGTGTTGGATACTGTGGCTTGTATCGCAGGACCCAAAGCTGCTGACATGGGTGTGGCCGGGATCGAGGCTGACACAGGCGTAGCACTGCCAGCACTGCTCGGCGTTGACAAATGGGGCGTCGGCAGCGAGTTCAAATTGGGCAATGCTTGTAGATGTGTCCTGCTAGGAGGATAATGCGAGAGCTGTGCCTGGTTGTCTTGCTGATGCGCAATTGCAGCTGAGTACGCATGCATGGTCCCATTGCTATCAGTTGCACGTCTATTAAGCATTTGAGGGCGTAGCGACCCAGGTCCGTTCAGTGGTGTAGGCGCGGGCATTGTGCTCGTGCCTTGGATCATAGAGTGCCAAGGACTTGTGGTGATCGCGTGCCCAGCTTCTGAACAGGCCTTTTGTACAGGTCGCAGTACACTGACCACCTCTTGCGGCAAGATGATTAAACGTTGGTTTCTGATGACCTTCATGTCAGTGACCAGCACTATGAAGCTTTGGAGGAACTGCTTGCACAGTACCCAGAACGAAGGATCGTGTCTGTCATTTTCCGCACCACTCAGTCCCATTCTAGAACTATTGAGCTTCATGCTTGTCAACCGAAGTTGCAGGGCTTGTGTCAAATCCAGACATGTCCTTGATTTGGCTACAAGTGAATTCCATAAGTCCAAGACATCCTTGCCCTGCTTTTGTGTGTGTGCTGCATCCAAGCACTTTTGCAGATGTTGTATCGTGACAGGCAACGCACCAAGTGCCGCTTCATACGCCTTTGTCAAACCCACGAAAATGATCTCGAAGCGATGTTCTTCTTGTGCGTCGGTCAAGCCAGCGTCGTGATTGGTGCGATTGTTTATCGACACAATAGGCGGTAAGGTATAGCTGTCGGTGGAGCGTGGTGTGCTTGCCACGCTTGGTCCATCGCTATTCATGGTCATGATTGTGCTTCGGGAATTAGAACGTGAACGGGAAGCGAGGTTCTTGTGGCTGTGACTCAACAGAGATGGACCTCTAATATGGGTACCTTGACTTGGAGTAGCTGCATGGTTAGGTATCCGTAGAGAAGGCGGTTGGACGGGCTGTAAAGCAGGTGGATCTGCTTTGAGAACGGTATCGCTTCGCATTCTTGACGGCTGTCTCAGCGTCAAGCCATCCATCTCGCGATCTTTATGTTGGGTATCTGGGGTCTCTGGTGTTGGTTCTTCTGGAATGGTGGCGATCGGATGAGTGTTACCGCTGGACATCTGCCTACGATGATGCTTCAGCTCAATTCCGAAACTCTTTATAGCGTTACGAATCTCAACGATGCTGCCGTAGAGAAGCAACATCAGTGATCTGACATAACGTGGGTCAGCACCTGCCACGATCTTATGTGCCGATTCCTGCATCTGTGTGGTGACGTGAACAAAGCTTCTTATGCACACAGCACAGTCAACGTTGATGGCAGCTTCAGCTCTTTCCCATGAGTCTTCGTCCTCTGGATCGATATTTTCAGCATTTTCAAGAGACTTGTTGAGTTTGTCGACATGCACAGAAGCGTTGTAAAAAGACATCTCCAGGCCGCTCCTCCTTGCGTCTCTACCTTTACTGGCAGAAATCAGCCCGGAAATTTGGGGATGAACCTGGTACAAAGCATATAATATACCTTTGGCTCCTTCTATCAACGGTCTTCGGATATGATCAGTCTTGTGCTCGGGCAGGCTCGAAAGTCGTCGAACAAATTGCGCGGGTTGTTTCCGCATGTCTTTTGGGCTGCTTGGGCTAGAACTCGCTGCGCCAGGAGACGAGATACTGCCATTTCTTTTCAGAACAGAGCCGTAGCTCAGACCACGATAGTGACTTTGTCGCACTGCCTTGGTCTCATCGATGCTGTCCAGCTCGGCTCGTTCCCTTCTAAGCAGCCCCATTCTTTTCTGTCGTACGGCGACAGTTGCTTGGATGATACTCTCGCTATTACTTCGATTGCGTTCATTGCTGCTGATTAGTGGCGCTATTCCCGGTCGTTTTTGTACGCCATTTAAAATCGATTGGCCGGAAAGGCCTCGTAGATGTGATTTTGCTGGCAAGATGGGTTTCGTTTGTTGCGGTCCAGACTCTGCGCCGTCAAGGGCATCTAACGATATCGCAGCTGGTACAACCGGAAAGCGGCCACTCAAAGCACGTCTGGTGGCTCTCGGAGGGTCGATAGCAGTTTGGGGCTCCTTGATCTCTCGATTGTCTATTATAGGAGTACCTGCTGAAGTTGGTGCTTGTTTCTGCAAATAGGATAGAATCTCAGTTGTTAAAGCTGTATCCTTCTCATTCTCCAGCATCTCAGAGTATGCAACCTCGAGCTCCTTATCATGTATGACTTTCTTGATGTTTCTACGAAAGGGGTTTTCTGCAACTTTGAGCACTTTGAGCCGCGACAATTCTGCAAGCTCTGGTGGTAAGTCCTGCAGCCGGTTGTGGACGATGGAGAAAACTCTCAATGAGTGGCAATTCTTGATTTCAGCTGGAATATTGTTGATCTTGTTCTTGCTGACATCCAAGATCTCCAAGAGAGGCATGCGATATATAGACGGTGGTATCTCGCGAAAGTCGTTGGACCTGATGTTGAGGTATCGCAGCTGATTGCATTCTGCTATTCGAGCTGGGATGTAGCGTAAAAAGTTGTGCGACAGAGAAAGACGCTCGACGTCTGTGATGATTAGATCGATAATTGCATCTGGTAAGCGTTCAATCCTTGCTCGACCGAGATCGATTGTAAGAGTCGGCTTCAGGGCCTCTGTCACTGTTTCCTGGCCAGAGAAAACATGGTGCTGTTCACTACGAGCCTCTTCGGTCTTGCGCCTGAACAGGTCTATAGTTTGATCTCCTGTCAAGCAGTCCGGCTTTTCTTCTCCGCTCTTGCCAGCCACATGAGGTACCATTAGTATCCTAGGTCTAGTCACCACTCTTTCTGGGGTAGTTTCTTCGGTCGCTGGTCCAGGACCCTGGTCTGATGAGTATGTGGTGTCATAATGGTATGTCGCGCTTTCGCTTGTTTCTCGGCGCGCCATATGAGGAGGGTGCAGTCCTTGTGGAATGGTGTCTGTCTCCATTGGGTAGTATGCAATTTGAGGCGCACGTTGTCAATGATGATTTCTGATCAGCTAATATTCCCATTGGCATCCTCGCAAACCGCTCTTGAGAGTGTTGCTAGCAAGTGATAGCAGATCCCGAGGTTTTTGAGCATTCACATGTCGTCCTTGCTGTCGCGCAGTACCCAATGTTCTCAATACGATAAATACAGGTTGAGCCAATGCTGCTCAGAAACGCTTGTAATGTACAGTGTTGTACGTGTGCTGGTCCGCGTCGCAATGCAACGACGTCTCCATATGACTGAGTTGATTTGTTAAAGGTATAGTTGTGATTCCTCGATTCGAAACACTGTTTCACTCGCACAGGTGCAGTAGTACTTGGGCATGAGCGGTTACGCCCGATGATGGGCTTTCGCGCTTTCTAATGCAGGAACATGACGCTACACTAACCCAAAACAGCCTAAACAAGCACTTCTGCCCCTAAAGCCACCCAACGGTTGTGCATTGAAAGCAGAGCTTGATCTCATAGGCTGTCACAACGAGACTCTAACGAGTGACCACGGTGATATTATTTTCGCTATGTCACACGCATACCACTAACTAACCTCGAAGAGTGTATGCCAGTCCGCAACAAGCGCAGTCTCTACAATCAGAATCAGATTGTGTAAAAAGCTATCTGTGTGATGTAAGCGTGCCCACCATCCACAATTCGAGCCTCTTATAGTATGTGGCCGCCCTATATATGTACGGCAGAGTGCGACTCGTGACAAGGCAAACCCGGGTTGTTATCAAAACCCAATCTTACTCGGAAACCTGACCACAAACTCGAATTTGGTAGGTGACCAGGTCTATCCTGATCGTCGTGATGAGTGCACTGAAATCATGACTCTCCGGAAACTGTTTATCGAGCCACAAGGGATTAGATATCCAGCACAAGCATTTGCATTCATCCATGTTCTTGCTGACTACCATCCTCCATCAGTCTCGTCTCATTACCATAGCCGTGGAGACCACCGTCAAGGATCCATTGTTCGTTGTCCTCGTTATCGTCCTGAACCCGTCGCCAAACGCTCCTGCGTTCTCGGGGTGCCTTCCCATTGACTTCACCTCCATCATGTGTCTTCCAGACAGGCCTAATCAAACTACCACTTGCGAGCAAAGGATTGTTGCTGAAAGCACCGCTTCCTCCCAAATGCTGCCCTTCCTCATCTTTGTGCTCTTCCCCTGAGACGACCTCAGCATCTTCCTGCCTTGCCATACCCGGCGCCTGGACTTTCTCATATGTCTTCACTAGCTTGCCATTCTTAACACTCATACTCATCACTGTCCGCTTCTTCTCCCATTCAGGTCTGTTGGCTTCCTCGAGCTCTCTGAGATATTGCTGCTGCTTCTTCAGCGCTGCAGCCCTTTGAAGTGGCGTCATCCATTGCGTCGCACCATGTGCTAACGTGATATCATAATCGGCTGCCTCATCATGCACTTTTGTCCTTTGTGCGTTCTCTCGTTGGAACGAGAGGAGTTTATCACGATGTGCTCGTGCCCTCACTGCCGCAGACGAGGACTCATCACCAGATACTTCAGGCGAGCTGAACATGGGTGTGCCGCCACCAGACCGTGACGCGGTGACGGAGGCATTATGCGATGCCATCTTCTCAACACCTCTTTCTTCCTTAAGTGCCTGAATCATTCCATTGACCTGATCTCGTGATAAGATCGGCGCATCGCAGAAGGAACATGGCTGTAGTCCTTCGAGCGCGCAAATAATCTTTCCACAATTTAGACAATTTGGTGCGGTGGTGAAGAGCGGATGTATGGAGGCATTGCAATCACATCTTCGCCTCTCGCTTGATAATGTTGGATTGGTGGACAACTCAAGTGCTGCAATAGCTGATGTCAGATCTGCAATGCTAGAGGTTGTTGTCTTGTTTGTGCCGCGTGGGGTTGATGATCCTGACTGAGATTGAGGTGTGCTGACATGATGAGTTGGCCGTTTAGACTGCTTCATGCGCACATTGTGAAAGTCCGAGATCATCTTACCTGATGCTGATGGTGGAAGCACACTAGGTGTTCCTGGTGACGGATATCTAGACCGACCAGGAGATGGTGTCTGCAGTCCCCCTTGTTTGATCTTGGGCAGCTGCAATGCATCTGGTTGTTGTGATAACGGCAGGGTATCTGCCAGTCCAGGTCCCGAAACCCCCTTTTGGTACCTTCTGGCGGAAGAGTCGTCGAGCTCGAACTGCTTCTTGTATCCACCACCAACGTCACCGTAGCCCTCAGGTCGCCTCACAGGACCAGCATTGTGTAGTGGTGCTTTCTGTTTAGGTTTCCTAACGTGCTTGGGCACGCTGTCATGAGAACTGCTTGGGCGTGAATCCGTGGTACTAGATGCTGGCTCTGCAGTCTCAACCTCCGGCCGTCTTGAATTGAAGTCTGATATGAACTCAAGACTCTGGGGAGAGTCACCAAGCATATTTGTAAGGTGCTCCACTCCGGCCTGCTTCGACAATGTGGCGGTATAGCTGATAATTTCTTTCAAGGATTGATCATCGATCGGGAGCAAGCGCTGTAGGCGTGGCAGAGCCCACTTCTCGAGATCTGAGGACATTGCGGCTACGATTATCTGCTATATACCATGCAAAGCCAGTTTTGCCAGAGCAGAGTTCTGCGGACCCAGTGTCTGAATGATATCTAGGCAACGATTATGCAAGGCTCTCGAGCAAGCTTCGTTTGTCCGGCATTGGCATTATTTCAGGTCACCACTGCAAACACTGAGATCTGCACGAATATTTGCACGACTCGAGTGAAATATAGTCTGCAATTGATTGTCTAGAGCAGGATTATGTTAGCTGGAGTCATTGGTGACGTATATGCGTGGAGACGCCTGAAGTTCTCAGGCATACTCTTGCGCAACTTATCACTCAATTCGTCGTTCGATGATTGAGCACAAGCGTTTCAGGAGCTCATACAGCATTGCATGCTATGGCTTCTCGGCGTTGTGTGCAGTCAAAGCTATCAGCGCAGCACCAAGACCGCTTCCATCCTTGGCTAGACCTATGCGTATCTTCTTCTCCCCTTCCTCGCCTATACCTTCTGTCTCCTTGAATGCTTCCCTGATATAAGCCTCGAAACCTGGATAATACTCCACTAAACTTCCATCAACACCTATGTCTACAAAGCCGTCTGTTTCCAGTCTTTTTGTCTCTAGGACCACAGCTCCAAGCGCGACAGCCGCCAGACGTGCTGCTCGCTTACCTACTGCATGTACGAGCATTTTGATCGCGATTGCGTCCTCCGTAGCAGCGCCTTGGACACCCAGATCTCGCTCCAGTACCTGTTTCGTGATGCGCAAATGATCCGACTGATCTTCCTCGACAATAGACAGAAACGATGTGTCAATACCCCATTGTTTGAATAGTGCACTATTCTCGTCGATAACGGTAGTGGTCGTCAGGTCGTTGTCTGCAGATGATTTGTCTTTGAGAAAAGCGACATCAGATTTGTGCAACGCAAGAATAGCTCTTCTTAGAATCTCGCCTAAGAACATGCCTGATACTCGTTTCTCGAACATTTGTATTCCTGGATTATTAGACTCCTTGTCGAGTGCTTGGTCGTACGGTGTATCCGGTAGCACTTTCAGCGCATTGTCAAAGCTGCCCCATTCGGTGTTCACGACCATGATTCCGGTACTTTGGTCATAATTGGCGCCACCCTGCTTCACGTCGATATCTTTCATTTTCTTGATATTCGAGATTCTTTCCACGTATGCACCATTTGTCCCAGTGCCAAATATAGCACCGATGAGCGTGGATTCTTTGCCAGGCGATGTATACGACCGTGCCATCAGCGTGCCAACTGTGTCATTGACCAATGCCGAGACCTTAACCGGCAAGTTCAATGCATCAATCTCTTTTTGTAGAAGCTCACAGACATCCTTCCCTATAGCTTCCTGAATCGAAAACCCTTTCGTCCACCGCACCAGTGCACCCTTGTTTATGCCGACTTGTTCTACCGGGAAACTGAACGTGAATCCTAGATCAAAGAATGGAACGGACCCTTGCTTCGCTTTATGCGTTTCAAAATGATCATTGTGGTGTGTTTCCAGAAATTTTTTGATCTGCTGTGCCAGAAAGCTGAACAATTCAGAGGCTACCTGCGTTTCCATCAATGCGCGAGGTACAGCTACTTTGGACTGTGTAAGAGAAAAGGTGTGGTTGCCATGTAACGTGATGGAGCAGACTCTGAAATTAGTCCCCCCAAGATCAACAGCTAGAAACGTGCCCTGCGACTGTCAGCGACGCCCGTGCCAATTTTCAGATTCTTACCTTCTCTGTACCATTCGGGACAGAGGTCACATATGTTGGGATCTGACTTATATGACCTCCTGTTCTCTCAAGCCCTTCCCTCATTTCCAGCATGAAATGCTTCACACCTTTATTCAGATCAGCCTTGGAGTATTCAAACTCCGTGGCCATCCTCTTAGCTTCTTTCTCAAGAGCCATGTCTGTCAATGCTGGTGTTTGGAAGAGGTCGGACGAGAAGACAGACTGGGGCTTGCACTCTGTGCCCGGCTCGAGTCGCTCGTAATATGCCTCTTGTCTGTATACGCTGTCGCCGAATGGATCGAGCTCTTTGTGTCGAACGATATACCTTGGTCCTGGGGGCGTCGTGTCTCGAAAGAAGAAAGCAGTGATAAAGCAGAGACACAGCAAAGCTGCTGAAAGAGTGTAGAGAAGAGAGGAATGTGATAGGCCAGAAGTACTGTTAGCTGCACTTGAGCTGCCCGAAGGTGCGCTTTTGCTCCTCTTGAGCTGCTGATCGTCCTTCTGTGAGACAGCCAGCTTTTCTTATGCTTGAGAGGGGCTGTATGGGAGCGACTAGAGCATGGAATGAGGGGCCACCAAAGGTTGCATACGAGGACTTGTAGAATGACGAAACTTTTTGGCTCGGCTGCTACATTATTCGACTCGGCACGTGTCCAAGTACCATTTCGACGAATCCTGAGCATAGACTACCTCTGGGGCTTTTCCCTCGAATTGTCAAAATCGCATATCGTAGCAATGGCTTCGAGCTATGCACGATGACAATCAGTCGGGTGTAGCAATCGCGTCATTCCGGCCAGTCATTTCTCAGGCTTCCTGATGCCTGGGAAGCTGGGGAGTATTAGCACCTGGACATCGGATGTAGCTGCCATTATGGTCAGCTGGCCCACCACCTGGGCAGCCTTCAGCTCCGTAAAGAGGAAGGCAAACGAGGACGCCGCGATAGTATAGTTCGGGGCATTTATTGATGAACAGGAACAGAAATTTGATGAGCTCACAACTCCTGATGCGGGCATGTGAGTAAGGCAAAATGATTAGCAACTTCTTGCAATAAAAGATTCAAAATTATAGCCTGAATAACGGTTTTACAAAGTAGCTTTTCCAGCACAACCCGTCTTTGAATTCATAGGTTCCCGGCACGATCGACGGTGCACGATACCAGCTCAATGGTTCGATAGCACGAAAGGGTGAAGCATTGAAACCAGACGTCAATCATCGAGACCTTGATTTGATGTCAATTTCTCGATCTGTGTTGTACTGCTGGAACATGATGTCCACATTCCAAAATGAAGAATCGCCCCTTTGCCTTTTGAAGATCGATGGTCGATGTTTTTGTTTGATGCTTTCATGGCTAGACCAAATTTCAGAATGCGCTATGGTCATCGCTTGGGTGCCTTGATTACCATTGCTGAAAATCGTGTCTTCGACATCTCCATAATCAGAGCCAACATCAGCTGTACGATAACTCTGGTCGGAGCACTGACTAGTATGCTGCCTGGAGTAGTTGTAAGATTCGAAAAGCTTTGAAGCAGGGAATACTTCTTCCTTTGCTGCTAACCTTGTGGGTGACGAAGGTTCACTATCCCCGGACATGTTGCACATTTCAAAGTCCTTGTGAACATCCGATGGCAAGGACTGCTTCTTCTTCCAGACCTTCCACGACGACTGTCGAGTGTACCCTGCTGGACTTGAGGATATCATCATGATGCCTTCTGATGCGTCTTGCTGTACTTCGAACTTATCACAAAGCTTCGTGCTATGATGGCTGGCCTGAATTTCGAAAGGTTTTTCAACAGAATCACCTAGATCGCGCTTTCGTTCGCTGTCGAAGCTATTTTCAAGTCGGAGGAGTGGACTGGATGATAGTATCAGGTCGTGATCAGATATAAGCTCATCTTCCTTAGTCAGACTATCGTCCGTGTATGACTGCGGATTAATGGATCCAGGCAGCTGAATCAGCGCCGCTGGCCCAATCACGGAGGGAAGATGCATGACATTGCTTACGGAGCTCGAATTCTCAACATTATGCAATGTCTGCATCACAGCAGTGTCTGCCATGAGTTCTTGTTTTTGGCTGATCATTTGTCCATTGTGATGCCGTCCTAAAAGCGATTCGTCCTCGCTTGATATCCATGTGGAGGAATCCACTTTTGAATTACGCCTTGTTTCGTCGTACGGAGGGATTTCCTTATGGCAATGCACACTTGCCTCGACAAGTAGGGATCCCTCGGCTACCGAGAAGTCTTCTTTCGCTGAATTATCCAGTATATACAAGTTGTCTTTCAGCTCCTCTGAAGGCGATAGTGGTATAAGATGACCTTCATCCTCGGTCAAAATTGGACAGCTTCGGAAAGGAACAAAATCCTGGAAAGTGATAGTTTTTGTCACTGTCTCATAAAGATCCTGTGTCGTGCTATTACCTGGTATCTCGTGACTGGATCTCCTCCTGTGATGAGGCATCTTGAGCTTGCAAGCCATGTGCGACCACAATCTCTCGCAGTACCATGTCTCGTCCAATTTACGATAGCCCTTGTCCTCATTACCTGCTGTGTGTGACCGCCCGTGTGCGGACAAGATCCGTGCTAGTGACCCGAGTAGTCGTTGTCTTTGGCTCAAGAGTTTTGCATATTCTGCATTGAATACACCGGGTGCTATGGCTGCAAGACTCGACCCAACAAAAAGTCTTGGCTGCCAAATCGTCGATCGAGGAGTCGGATTAGCAAAGAAAAAGCGATCCATCACAACGACAGTTTGGGCTGCCGCTAGTTCCTGGCAATCACCACATTGAGCAGGATGACAGACCATCACTTGCGATGATGCAGACGACCTCAAACTGCTCTCTAGTGTCACAATTTCTAGCTTCAGGTGAATTGCCGATACATAGACGATAGGAATTTCAGCAGGCGGTCCGACCTCCCTGATGCTGGGGATGGTATTGTGGCGTTCATCACGACGATAATTGACACAGCCTAGTTTGAAACACAGAACCTCACTATCACCATCAGAAGAGACGCGACTAATTGTCCCCAGCTGGAGACCTAATGGCATCCATTTCTCCTATGTATGTTAGTCGTATGTAAAGGCCGTATATAGTCTTACTTGGTGTCCTTCCACCCATGCCTCAATTTTGTTTATTAACAGCTCAACGTTTAAGCTGCCCAGCTCCTCCAAGACCAGCTCAATTGAGACATCCACATTAGTGTACCGCGACAGAAAGACAGGATCCTATCCAGATGATTTTGTCGGAAGCGTAACCTCTGTGATTGCAGATTGCTCCGCGCTCCACGTCTTCACCGATCCATGGACAGCGATTCTAGGACGTGTGTGGCACCATGCAGGCGTAGCACGATGTGCCTCAGCTCCTGCCATGCATTTGTCTTGTGCCTTCAATTATATTCGTGCATATCTCGATTGAGGCAAGAGTCAACAAGCGCGACATGACTATAATTTCGACCCCAGGCTCGACTTTCCGAGCTTTCCATCAATTTATTGAGGAAGGAACGACCGACAACGATTATATCAGGTCAGGTGCACGATCGATCATAAATTAGTAAGTATGGGAGTGGTTTCAGCAAGTAGCCGCTTCTGAAAACGGGAAGTCAAAGAAGAAGTGCCTGGATGGCTTGCCAACCCCCACAATGCTCCTCTGGATGTCATTAATGAGCGGCCAATTGTAATGGAGGTTTCCTAAGGAGGGACATCCTAACGTAAAATAAAACGCCCAGTCAGCGCAAGACCTCGAGGAAATTCACCACCAGAACGGAGGTGCTTGTAATTAGTAGCAAGTCAAGCACTAAATTTGGACGAGGATGATTTCTACCATGGCGACAGAAGCTAGCAAAGAGACACATAGGGTCAAAGTGGAATTCAGTGGTGGTCTGGAAATGCTTTTCGATAACATCACGGAGCACAAAGTCGACGTACCAACAAAAGCTGAGGACGGGAATCCCTTTACAGTCGGCAATCTTATACCTTGGATCTGTCAATACCTCATGAAGGATTCACGAAAGGAACTCTTCGTGTTGGAAGGTAACATACGACCTGGTATACTGGTCCTGATCAATGAAGCAGACTGGGAACTAGAAGGGGAAGACAAGTACGAGTTGTTGAGCGGAGATAGTGTGTTCTTTGTGTCAACTTTGCACGGAGGATGAGACCGACTCCATAAAATAGAAAAGCCTCCTCTGCGCATGTAGCAAGAATATTCCCTGGAGGCTGTACCGCCGGTCTAACACTAAGTCTATTTTCGAGAATTGCAATCACAAACATCTACAAACAGCTATCTGGATAGTGGCTATGCCATTATACAACATCATGGATCCTTATCGAGATGTCGTGTTCTTCTCCATTTGATGGCGTCTTGACGCCTGTGGGGGTGTTACCTCCGCCTTCAGATCCAAGTCGACCTGGATGTGGACTGGTCATACCACTACCCAGACCTGGCATAGGAGTTGCAAATCCACTGGGCGGTGCGGCAGCCTTTGGCCCTTCAGGAGAGGCCGGTATGATTTCAGGTGGAAGGTCTGGGATTTTGATCCGTTTAGCTTGGTTGTTGTAGCTAGCTGGAATTATCTGCAAATATTAGCTCAGAAGTGCTCCTGGCTATAGTGGTAGTGCTTACCTCTATTATCTCATCACGGGGGAATGACAGGAACGGTATATCAGCAGCATTACAAGCCATGAGGTACCCATAAAGCACTCTCAGGACGCTCTCGTGAGCGATGATGAGCAGGTCATTCTGCTCGCGTTCAAGCTCAAGGATGATCGGCTCAAGTCTGACTGCAACATCGTGGTACGACTTGACGAGATTAGCTAGAGATATCTAGACTGGACATAACCTTACCTCAGCTCTTGGGAAACGATGATGATAGGGATCCAGTTCGTGTTTCTCTACCTCATCAGGATATTCCATCTGTATCCTGCGCTCAGTCTTCTTCTCGCAAACTCCTGGATTCAACTGACTCATCTGAGACCGTTGCCTAACTTGGTAACCTTTGGCAGCTAGGAACGTCGACGTTTCCACTGTCCGTCGTCTCGTGGACGTCCAAACTATTAATGGCTTGAGTTGTGCATCAGAGCCACCCTTTTCCTGAAGCACCTTCATCTCTTCTTGCCTGTGCCGCAAGAGCGTGTCGGTCATTTTCTTTGCATAATCAACACCTGCAGGCGACAGGCTCGCATCAGCCTTAAAAGACTCTTCTTCCAGCGTGACGCCTGCTCTCGCAAAATAGGTATGCCGTGACTTGATGTGCAAATTGAGGAGATAGAAAACAATTCGATGAGATAGATATCCGAAGCTCTTGTTGTTGATGATGAGTCGTTCCCCAGCATTGATCATCTTGATCCAGTCCAGATCTAGCTCTTCCATGGTCTCGAAATGTGGTATCTTGGCAGAGATCCTGCTAAGATAGTGCTTTACAGCATCATCTTCACCCCAATTCTGGTAGTCCGGAGACGAGATCTTGACACTTCGGACATTCTCTTCAATAATTCTCTGGTCGTCACAGCTAGACTCAATGAACAAACACTTCACATCGTGCTTTGCGAACTCCTTAGCGAGAGACTTACGACCAGCTGAAAGTGGGTTTACAGCATCGTAAATTGCGATTTGGCCATTCTCGTGATTTAGAAAGTCGTAAATATCTTCACGACACTTCTTAAGAATCTTCTGCCTGAGCAATACGGAACTGGCAGACGCGTTGACGAAGAAGTAATCATCGGGGACGTCACCACCTTGACCTACGATCGCCCTTCGGTAGTCTCCGAGGTGGAAGATTCGTGTCTTGACTCCCAGCCATCGTAGATACCGAGCTAATGCAACTGAGATATGTGTCTTACCTCGTGCCGGAAGACCGACAGTCGCGATCACGATTCGCCCAGCATGAAACAAACGACCAGACTCTGTGCTATAGAGCTGTGCTGGCGCTAGCTCGGCCTTCTCCGGTAAGTCATGGATAGCATCGACGAAGGTGCTAGATTTTCGTCGGTATCGTGGTGAATTCAAGGCGGCATCTGCCGTTAGTAGCGTGTCCATGCGCGAGCTGGATGGTTATACGAAACTTCAGTGACAATGAGTCGGGCCTTGACGACCACACACTGAAGAGTCCGCGCTCTACTGATATTCAACACTGGCTCTTGGTCTTGCTTTGCCGCTCGATCTTTCGTGTTTGTGACTTGAGCTTCTGTCTTTCGACCGAGCTCTTTCATGCAGAAGTAATGATACGGAAATAGACCTACCTTATTTGACCCAGGACAGTTAGATAATGATAGCTAACAATGGGTACAAGGTGACAAGCTCTCTGATACGCTTGGGAAGTGATCTGGTGTCTTTACAGATGCCCTCTAAAAACGGACCGCAACATTCAGGCTCGGAGCAACGCATGTGCTGCATGTCATCGTTGGAGCATGCTCGATGAAGGCAAGCTAATAAGGATCGACGCCAGCACGTGACCACATATCGGGCGGAAAGTTGATATTCGCGGATTGAGCTTGCAATTAATGGCAAGCAACAAATTATCTGCTTTGTGAGAGCAAAAACCTTGCATTCCATCGGTGTCAACTCCAATCGTCATTCAAATCATCGCATCGGATGATTGGGCTGAGCAGAATTCAACAGCAGCTTCTTCCTGATCTCCTTTCATCTCCCTGAGATGGCTCAGGTGACAATCGATGCGCCTAGCTCAGGGCCATTATCCTTCTTCACAGACAATGCGATAGCGACAGCCATCAACGACACATACAACAACCTCGCTGAGCGACGAAAACTGCTTGGGTTGACGAATCCTGGCACGGTTGAAGGCATAGCAAGAGAAGTTCAGCGAGATGTGTTATTGACGAATCATATGTTCTCTGGTCTGCGATGTGACCTACAAAAGTTCTTCAGCTTGTCGCCTATGTTTCGAATGCAGCATGGCTTTGCGATGGGATCTAATGTATTACCACCGTGGCAGATGCTTGCTATGTACGGCAACTCGAGGGTATAGATCTCTTTATCCGGTCTTTGGACAGTACTAATACTTGTGTCCAGTTACTGCTGCAGGGAACCTTCTCGAGCGACCAGTCAGTACAAGCAATGGGCAATATAAGGTGGTCTCCCAATTGGGTGATGCGCACACAGACACAGGTCGATCCTCGGTCACCGCAGTCAGTATTCCAGGTCGAGAACGAATATACTGGAAGCGATTTCTCTGCATCTCTCAAAGTGCTCAACCCATCGATAATGGAAGGTGGCTTGACCGCTATCGTGATAGGTGATTATATGCAGTCTATCACCCCGAGACTCGCACTAGGTCTAGAAGGTGTATGGCAAAGAGCATCGATGGGAGCCAAGCCAGAAACTGCGTTATCGTACGCTGCTCGTTACAAGAGTCTTGACTGGATAGCGAGCGCACAAGTACATGCTTCTGGACAGTTCGGTGCTTCTTACTGGCGCAAGCTATCCGAGAAAGTCGATGCTGGCGCTGACGTACAACTTCAATTTGCGCCTGGAATGGGAGGCGCTGGTATGTTCAGCGGCATTCGAAAAGAGGGGGAAGCCAAAATCGGTGTAAAATACAATTTTGCAACATCTGTCTATCGGGCTCAGCTCAGCAGCGATGGAAAGGTTGGCTGCGTACTGGAGAAGCGTGTGGCCCCTGCCATCACCTTTAACTTTGCAGCAGAAATTGATCAGTGGAAGGTATGTGTAATGTTCTTGGCCTCTTCCAAAGTTGCTAATTCGTGCTAGGGTACGCACAAACTTGGACTTGGTGTTTCTCTCGAGACAAGTCCCGAGGAGTTAGAAGCAAAGATGCAAAGCGCAGACGCTGAGCTTCAGAACGTATCTCCACCTCCTTACTAAACCCCGAATGCCAGACACGATATCCTAAGTCGAGTCTTCCACCTTCATCGAAGCGAGTTTCTCACCGTTTGAACAGTTGTTTTACCACCTCTTCGCTCACGCAAAGGATGTTACCCTTTCATGCATCAGAATGTTCATGCACGGATCTTGAGGATTGGATCCGCGAATGCGAGCACGCGATCATATGGCATGTGAATTGTGGGTAAAGAAGCTTTGTGGCGCTATTCTCAAGGAACGAAGAACCTCTTTGTACATAACGATTGCAAAAGGCTGCGGGCGTGCAAGATTTGTGCTTACGCATGGACGAATGATTAGACAAGCAGAGCATCTCACACAGGCAATGTACCAACACAAGCGCTGCTCGTCGGCGTTCATCAATTGAATACTAATACTGAGCACCTTTTCTTGGTTAGCAAAATAAACCCTGTCCATGATTGAGATATGGCGACTTGTAAATGCACAGTCTCTACATGTCCTCTTCCATCCTTGACAAAGCTTGGCATAATACTGGCTTGAGTTATGACGCGACAGTCGACATTGATTGATGTGACCAACTGAGACACCATTGTAATGTCACCACTTATCCATCAGAAAAATGACTGGATGAAAAGTACGATACAAGCAGGTACTACGCGTCTCGTTTCAGGATTGTTGTGCGACATTGATAAGACATCGCAGAAATTGGTATGAACGATGCTTCGTCAACGAGGATACCTTTTCCGCGAATCCATGAACCAAACCGATATGCTCCTGGAAAGACAATTGGGATCTTGGCACGATATCGTCCTTAACCACTTACAGATGCTCCCGGCATGTCGCAGTAGATTGATGTAAAGTCGTGCACCTAGCCAGAGTCGGAACGCAACATGCAGTCAGACAGTAAGAGTATGAGATTGAGGAAATGCGCAAGCGAGTAGAATATCCCTCACGTGCATAAGAATGCAGCTAAAGCTGTAAGCGATACGCTTTAGCCTTGCAGAAGTGATGCTGTGTCTGCGAAATCCTTCGATCCAGATGTGCTAGATCTCTACGTAAAGTTCTCGTGCATGACAAGCTAAATCTTGGCAATAGCAAACAGCTGTAACGCGCTGCGTATTCCTATGAAGACGTTGAAAAGCACATCCAACACATGGTTGAGTAGCTGCAATTGATTAACCTGGCCGAGCACAGTCTTTCGAGCGCGACGTACCATCGTTTCAGCCATGTCAAGATTGTCAAGAATCTGCAAGACATGCATCTGGCAAGTGGCCTCGTGGAGTTTGGGTGTATGAAAAACGAGCCTGAGTCGCACGTTCGCGTGCCCTGCATCCACGTGTCACGAAACTGAGGGCGGGCCGCTGCGTATATTCAACGTTTTATGGTGTCAATGATCTTTAAATCCGAGCATTATCATTGCAGCGGTTCAGTATGGAGTGCTCTAGCGCAAGAAATATTTGCAAAGCATGTTCGAGGTCCAGGTGCGGCGAACCTGTAGCAATTCACGTGTTGTTATTGGATGCTGATGTTCAAAAACTGCAAAAAGGGAAAGTCTCGTGCATGAACTGTAGAAGGGAACAGTAGACTGGCTAACGATAGAGCTTGATTTAACGAGCACTAGTGGAGGCTCTGAGATGAACAGCATGTTCCTGCCCGCTATACACAATCTTAGGTCTACTAGTAATGGTTCGGTCATAACTGCTGGTCATAGCGAAGTGCTTGCCACAACATCCGAAAGTAAAACGATCAGCATGGTGTGTTCTGAACAGTGGCAGTGCTTTAGTTCACCTGTCACGCACGTCGCGTGCCTGAAAGAGCGTTGATCCGTCTTCTCAGGCGCATGGAAAAAAGATGCAGTCCACGCTGTGGTATACGAAGTAGGATACCCAGGTGAATTTTCACTCCGTCAGCGTGTAAAACGGCACGATACCAAGACCTTGGAAACAGCCAACATAGAGTGGATGCTTCCTGAGCTAGCTGTCGGCCGTTTGAGGGCAAGGACGTGGTTGATGACGTATGAAGTAATAACCGCGATGGACACTATTCATTTCACGTTCGTAGTAGTGCTCGAGATCCATCTCAATCTTTACTTCATGCTTTTGAGCTGAGAATCGGGAAGTGTATGGCGTGCAGCTGTTGACACAACCCTGCTCGCCAAAGTACTTTCGATACAATCACTGATGTCAGGAGCTGGAGCTCTCCAGGCCGCTGCGATTGGCTATCCAATGTTGAGCAATCTGGCATATGGCTCGAAATTGTACAGCTTTGATTCGCTCAGAGTGGATCTGCTTTTGCACTGTCAGATGACTTCGCCCCTGGGCCTTTATTAGCACTATTGCAGCATACACTGCTTTGGTCAGCATGGGTTCATGCAGAAGATGGGCCAGTATGCATGATGAGGTTCGTTTTCGAGACAACGGACGTGCTCTGACAGCGGCGAGGACGACTATTAGCGGCGCCAACGTGCGTGAGCTTGTCTCACCTTCTGCAGTCAGCGCCTGATCTAATATTGATGTCGGTCGATGCACACAGCAGCAAGTAGGATGTCGTAGGTTGCGGACCAGAAGGCATGCAGCAATATGGTGCCAAAAAGCTATTAGTTGAGAGCTAATAATAATGCATGGGTCTGGTTGGCTGCGATCCCAGCGCAGACTGGACACGAGCCTCTTACACTCCTCCCTCTTGCAAACCGGCAAGTGCCTCTGAACGTGCACGAGCGATGCTGCTGGTCATGTTGTAGCACAAGCTTGTAGCATGTCCAGGTTGACTGATCGTCATCTGCAGCATGGCACGTCCATATAAGTGATGGCTGTCGTAGTACCTGTTTGCGCGTGCTCCGTAGCTGGTCATGTCCTGGGGTGAAGAGCCATGGAGCGTTTGGGTGACTGCCCTCCAGTCCTAGGCCTGTGAGCCCGCCAGTAGCCACGGGACCTCAAGGTGGACCGGCCGCTGCGGATCACACTGCCTGGCGTTCAATTTGGCGGCCATACAGCCCTTAACTATCGTGATTCCTGCCTTTGCTAATCATATGCCCAAACACTTCCGACCTGCTCATCTTTATCGAAGTCCAGCCTCAATCGATATTGTTGAAATCGTTCCCACTTACGAGACTGTGATCCGAATCCACCTGATCTGCATCCTTCAATTCCTAGAGAAATCTTGCACCTACACTCACCCGCCCCTCCTCTGACTAGTATATGCGTCGAAACGGGTGGGGAAATTAGCGCTTCATCGTGTGCATACTCTAACGACCTACCTACCCGCCAACTTTTGTGTGCGCCTTCGCCTGCACCTCCAGAAGTTCTATTCACTCCTTCAACCAGAACGTATTCGTCTTGGTCAGACATTGATTGCAGGCATCGCCAAGTATAGCTTGTCAAATCAATTCGCTCCTTACAAAGCATTACAACCTGGCGTCAGCCCTTCTTCGACGACTCTCAAGGCCTACCACCGTGGCTGACTGCGACACGAGGTGGATCAGCTAGTTGATTGAGAAAAAGAAATGTCATCGAATCGACCCGGTGGTCCATTTTCAGGCTTGCGAATGGGTGGTATGTCATGGTGCTCAAGCTGCGCTTCGAGCACGTGCACTAATTGTTCATGTAGAGGTCGTCCGCGAAAAGGTCCAAGATGGCCTCACTGGGGAGACGCGCGATCTCCAATACACGCAGTGCAAGATAGTCGGCAACGGCTCCTTCGGTGTGGTATTCCAAACCAAGCTCTCCCCTAGTGGTGAAGATGCAGCCATTAAACGAGTTCTACAGGATAAGAGGTTCAAAGTTAGTTCGGGCCTTCGAAACATCCAGATATTGGAGGCTAACCAAAGCAGAATCGAGAACTGCAAATCATGCGCATTGTCCGTCATCCCAATATAGTCGAGCTCAAGGCCTTCTATTACTCGAATGGAGAACGGGTACGTCAAGAATACACTGGATCACATAGAAAAGAGACAGTACTGATAGAGTTCTAGAAAGATGAGGTATATCTCAACCTGGTTCTCGAATTCGTACCTGAGACAGTCTATCGAGCATCGAGGTACTTCAACAAGATGAAGACGACAATGCCGATTCTCGAGGTCAAACTATATATCTACCAGCTGTTCAGATCGCTGGCGTACATACATTCTCAGGGCATTTGTCACAGAGACATCAAACCGCAGAACTTGCTGCTAGATCCGGTCACTGGCGTTCTCAAGCTATGCGATTTCGGCAGCGCAAAGATCTTGATTGAGTCTGAACCGAACGTATCGTATATATGCTCGAGATACTATCGTGCCCCAGAGCTGATATTTGGTGCCACAAATTACACAACAAAAATTGGTAAGCTCGTGGTGCTGGCTTCAAAACACGTAATTATTCTGACAACACTGCAGACGTATGGTCAACAGGCTGTGTCATGGCCGAGTTAATGCTCGGTCAGCCACTGTTCCCTGGCGAGTCGGGTATTGATCAGCTCGTGGAAATCATTAAAGTCCTAGGCACTCCCACCCGCGATCAAATACGCACGATGAACCCGAACTACATGGAGCACAAATTTCCACAGATTAAGCCACATCCTTTCAACAAAGTCTTCCGAAAGGCGTCACCTGAAGCTATTGACCTCATCTCGGCTCTCCTCGAATACACTCCTACACAGAGATTGTCAGCCATTGAGGCAATGTGTCAGCCGTTCTTTGATGAATTGAGAGACCCGAATACAAGGCTTCCAGATTCGAGACATGCTGGAGGTCAATCTCGAGAGTTGCCAGCTCTGTTTAACTTCAACCGTCATGGTAAGAAAATCGAAGCGCAATTGGAACTTAAGCTGACTGATCTGTTCCACAGAGTTATCCATTGCACCGAACTTGAACGAGAAGCTTGTCCCTCCACACGCAAGAGCTGCCTTGAAAGCACAAGGTCTCGATATCGATAATTTCCAGCCGCTATCGAAGGACGAAATGATAGCTAGACTGGATTGAGCGCGATCGCAGAACCACTACATCTGCTCAACACATTCCGCAATTGGTAAACCTTCTTTTCATACTTACAGTGCATGCTAGTACGACGCATTTCTTTGCCCAGTGTGAGTTACAGCATGTAACATGAACTACGTGCAGCTCGTGTAAGGCAGTACACGAGTTTTAGATGAGTATCGAGGCTCAAAAGCAGCTTTCCTTTGTTGGATCACGATCGGCGCCCGGTGTGAGGGTACTGAAAAGTGGCACGCCTACAATCTTTTTTATACAAAGGTCGACGTGGAGTGATGAAGAATCGGAACGCACAATTTGGGCACACTGTGAAGACTACTATACTGATCAGATCACGATACAGCAGCATCGGAACGATGTGTTACACGAGTCGAGGCATTCATGCAACCCAAGAGAGGTCGAGCATTGAACTTGGCCTGCACTCACGACACAGTAGCATGACTCTATGGCGTGGTTTGCCTTCGGCACATGACGATTATCGTGCAGGTATGCATCAACAACAAATTGGTCGCAGTGCTACCTACATGCATAGATTTCCTTGGCGCACTTATCAATAGATATATCATCACATCTGAGTTCGTGCTTGTCTTTCTGCATTACTAAGTATGCCTAGTATCGTCGAGGACCAGGGACCGCTACTCCTGCACCAAAGAAGATGGACGGTCACGTGACTGAGTTGTATCCGGTATACAATCTCCTGTTCCATCGGAGAACCATGGTATTCTAGCCCCTACGAACCTCCTCGATGTCCTGTGTTATGCGATATGTGTTTCGTGCTCCATCGACATACCAGGTGTCAGGCGACGCGAAATTCGACGTGCATGCCCTGCAAAGGCTAGGCTTCTTGGTTCCAGATTACCTTGAGTCATGACAGGTTCAGCGGCCCTCCGGGTCATGTTTGACGTTGTATGTCTTATACATCAAGATAGATACAATCGACCCTGAGGGTCAACTAGAGATAGTACAGTGAACTCCGCTTCTTGGAATATACCTCTATCGGAATAAGCACAGGTATAGGAATAGTCATAGGCGCTCCCGGCCAATTTTATTAGCTATTAGGCAAAAAATCCGTCTGGAATAGGAATTGGAATACTGTTTTGAGCTTAGTAATAATATATATAAAACTGGGGTTATGCTTATTCAGATCCAATGATAAAGCCGGTACTAGCTGTAGATAGTTAGTATCAAGATAGGGCTAGCTAGGTATATACAGCTAGAACTACCCTCGGACAGCTGACTCGGCCGACTCACGGCGAAGGGAAATTGGAATATGCCTAATATTATTGGAATAATAGTGAAAGAGGCGACAGAGGCCATGCCTATAACCGGAGCTTACTACTGTATGCCTAGTAGTCCTTAGCTCGCGTACTAGTCGGAAAGGCGACTCGCTGGACCGCAATTCTATATGACGACCCCACAGATCGTCTCCTCGCCCAATCACGGTTCAAGGGACCTGGCTGTAGTCCCAGCAGATAACCTCGAGCTTGATCTGACGATTAGAACCTTAAGGCCAGGGCGGAATTATGGCGCCACAACTTCAAAGCTATATAGAGTCCTTGCTCTGCTCTAACGGAAGGTACGTTATAGCAAAGTTTGGCAATCGATACTCAGGATGGGAGATTCAGCGAACGCTCCAGCCGCTTCAAAACGACACAAGGACTCCAAAGTTCGTGTAGCTGTAACTCAGCACGAGCCAGCCTGGCTAGACCTTGAGGCCGGTGTTCTGAAGACCATTGATATCATTAAGGAGGCAGCAGCAGCAGGTGCCAAGCTAGTCGCCTTCTCCGAGTGCTGGATTCCAGGCTACCCAGCATGGATATGGACGAGGCCGGTAGACTTTGATCTGGGGGTCAAATATGTTAAGAACTCACTTGCAATCGATAGCACGGAGATGCAGAGAATCTGTGCTGCAGCTGCAGAAAATCAGATCAATGTGTCACTGGGCTTTTCTGAACGCGACGGAAATTCAGTGTATATTGCTCAGGCATTGATTGATGAGAATGGGAAGATAGCCATGCAAAGGAGAAAGTTGAAGCCTACTCACATGGAGCGAACGATATTCGGTGACTCCTCCGGCGATTGTCTAGCTAAGGTTGTGCCGTTGGCGGAGACTGGTCGTGTGGGTGGACTGTCGTGCTGGGAGCATATTCAGCCATTGTTGAAATACTGGGTCGCCTCGCAAAATGAGGAGATTCATGTCGCTGCCTGGCCGCCACTTGACGATTTCATCAATGGCAGTCCTGGACTTTGGAGTATGAGTGTGGAAGGATGTAGAGGACTTTCGCAGACTTATGCGGTAGAGGCACAGGCGTATGTCTTGCATACTACGCAGGTAATCACGGATGCTGGAACGAAGCTCATGGGTATTGAGGGTAGTCCTTTGATGGGCCATCCGACACAGGGAAGTTCGGCTGTCATTGGACCTGATGGACGGATGTTGACCGAGGCTGGATCCAAGAACGAGGAGCTGATCATCGCTGATCTGGATCTAGAGCAAGTCGTGAAGACCAAGATATTTGCAGACGCTGGTGGTCATTGTAAGTGGTCTCCGCAGGAATTGAATTGAGCTAACAAGCGTACAGATAGCAGGCCAGACATGCTTTGGCTGGGAGCAGATCCTACCATTAAACCCGTTGTGCGACTGAGCAATATTGTCTCACCGTCCTGACGAGTCGTGGTCTCTACGGAAATCGATCCTAACGTGAAAGCCTTGAAGCTGTCGCTAAAGGCTTCAGTTTACGGAAGAGGCCTCTTCCAGAAGGCATGGTCAATTGTTGCCCAGTAGTCGAAAATTGGGAATAGAATCGTAGATGTATACTTGCAAACACTGTAATGAACCGTAGAAGTGTAACACAGCTGACTATGATGATACTCACCGTGGAACATATTCATTATTGACAATACATGTAATGATGGAATGTTGAACTAGAAATGAACGTGTTTCCAGTCTCAGAAAAGGGGTTGCAGAAAACCGGAAGTTGCCGCGAATGCCTATCTTATGACGGTAGGCGCGTCTATCTCAGCAAGAGCGCGTAAACTGACAAGATTTCCAGCATTATTACATAGCCAGTTCAGCTTTACTTATCTGGCCTGGTCGCTCGTTATCTTTAGTCGCATTACAGCGCAAACATCGACGATCATCCGTCGTCCGTAACTTGCCTCTTGGACTTAACATTTTCCGAACTGTCTGTCAGCATGGCTGAGCCAGGCTACCGCAACGACAGACCACGTCGTGGAGGTGGTTTCAATAACAGAAAAAGAAGGTATAGAGGTAGGTCATATCTACCGGCATAAATTTCAGATTCTGACACTCTTAGATGACGATGATGGCTACGATGGGGCCGGTCGCTATCAGCGACGAAGATATGAAGAACCTGTTGCGATCAAACTTCGCAAGCAAGTCCTCAACATTGCGGTCAACTCTGCTCGAATCGAAGAAGATGTTGTAAATAGTGCCAAAATGATCGCCGAAAACTATTTCGATACTGACCTGACGAACGGCTTCCTCGAGATTGCAGTCGCGTTGTGCCTCGAGCAACCTTTGAAGATACCATTCGCAGCGGCTATTGTGTTGCATACGAATACCCAAAAGCCAGAGTTTACAGAGGAGGTACTCAAGAAGTTCGGGGAAGAGATACAGAAGCGCATCTCAGAGGGCGACTGGAGAGAAATGAAGCTTCTTCTACGCTTTCTTGCCTGTCTGCAAGGCCTCTTCATGGGCGATGGTATCTTTCCGTTCCTGGAAGAGCTGTTCACTCGTGCCGCAGAGCTGCAGACAGCCTCGAACGATGATGTAAGTACAAAGTACCATCGCTGACTAGAACTTCAGCTGACAAAAACCAGGCTTTAGGTCTTGAGCTCACCAAGATCATTCTGCTGACCATTGCCTACACCATGGCATCATCATCGATCGAATTTAACCACCAAGCTACATCGCTACTCGACCAGACATCGATCATTGCGTCCGGTCCCCCACACATTCTCGAGAATCTCGTTGATCCGTATCCTTCGAGCGAAGTCGGCGCATCTCCTAGTCTCGAGTCCGTCCTATCCCTACTGCAAAAGCACATGCAGGATGAAGCTCAAAACAGTTGGTCGCTGTTATGTCTACCAAGACCCTGGAAGTTAATGGACAGAGCAGCCGATGAGGAAGATCTACTCGTCTCTGCCCAGAAGCACCCATTTCCTACACTGCAACTGCCAGAGACTCTGCAAGTTGGACCTAAGCAATTATTTCCAGAAGTGTATTTCTCGGTCTACGCCGACCAGGACCTGGATACTGTTCCTCCAGCGTCAGATCCCTCGTCTATACTGATCAGAGACGCCTTGACTGACGCTGTTAATGTCCTACACGTCAATCGAGCAATCGCTGGCAATGCGCTGATCAGTATGGACCAATACTTTGCACCAGGTACATTCGTGAAAAGAGCTACTGCGTTTGATAAGCTCAGAGAAGTCGCAGGCGACAAGAGTGCCTGGAAGCCAGAAGATGTCATAGTGGACGCAACCTTCTCGCAGCTGTTACAATTACCCTTACCAGAACACAAACCTGTCTTCTACCACGCTGTATTGACAGAGTCATGCAAGTTGGCTCCCGCGGCGGTCGCACCCAGTCTTGGTCGAGCCATCAGATACCTCTATCGTAACGTCGACAAGATGGATCTCGAGCTCAGCAGACGGCTTCTAGATTGGTTCTCGCACCATTTGAGCAATTTCGGATTTACTTGGAAATGGACTGAATGGGTCGATGATGTTGAGCTGCCTGAAGTACATCCAAAGAAAGCGTTCATACTCGATACATTGGAAAAGGAGATCAGGCTCAGCTTCGCTCAGAGAATCAAAGGTGTGCTTCCTGAGCCATATCAAGCTCTCATATCACCAGAAAAGGAGAAGGATACCCCTGACTACAAATACAACGATCCATCGACACCATTCGCAGACAAGGCTATCGAACTCAGAGACAAAATTCGGGCAAAAGCCTCTGACGAGGAGATTATGGCTACTCTCAGCGCGATCGAGGAGGAAGCGTCTCAAGCAGGGTTGCCACATCCGAGGACAGCTTCGACCGATGCTTATATCACCTCGATACTGTTCATCGGCAGCAAGTCTTTATCACACGCTCTCGCTATTATAGAACGATCGCGGGAGAGACTAACCAGCATCGCTAACGAAGATGCAGAGTGTCGGAAGCAGATCATTAAGTCGGTGCTTGATTTCTGGAAGTATCAAGTTGGGACAGGTGTTTTTCTTATCGACAAAATGCTTAATTATGGTATAGTTACGCCCATGTCTGTGGTAGAATGGGCACTGGTTGACAACGTCGATCGTGGCAGACTTCTGACCAAGAACTGGTGCTATGAGCTGATTATCAAGACTACCAGCAAGCTTGTTGCACGCGTCAAGCAGGTGGTAGCAAAAATTCGAGATCCGCAATTGACCGAAGAAGAGAGGACGACGCTGCGAGCTGCGCTTGACCAGGAGATGGGTGACATGAAGGCGCTTTTCGCTGCTGTTGAGGATGCTGTAGGAAGTGTTGCATCGGCGAGTGAAGACGGCATGATCGAAAGTAGCGATGCGCTAAGGGAAGAAGACGAGCAAGTGTTGCGTGAGTGGGGCGCCAAATGGCTGAGAGTATTTAGACGACGAGCGGCAGTGGAAGAAAGTTGGGTCAAGGATGAGTTGGCTCGACCTTTGCCCGAGATACCTGTTGAACCTGAGCCATCGAAGACTGAGGAGGTGAAGATGAAGGACACAGAGGCTCAGAATGGTGACGGTGAGGAAAGAAGAGGACCATCCAGAGATGATGATGAGATGAATGGCGATAGTATTGAATAATACACGTGGGCTCCTCGTGCAATACGGCATGTAATATTGCGAAAATATTAACATAAACCATCTGGTCAGATTTACACCATGATTGCACACGATCCATGTCTCCACGATTATCCAACATTCAATACGATTGCTGGTGCTCTACTTCAGACGCTCATTGACGACAATGACAACTATCTTCGGTCGTTGTCGTAGCACTGTCATCCCAAAGATACCGTGTCTTGAAAAGGGGTAGATACTCTTCACGTCAACTGCGCTCTCAAGCAACGCTATATCCGAAAACGCTTGCTATGGTGATGTCCAGCGCCACTGCTTAACAATGCGCGCCTATGTGTTGCATGTCTACTTCCCAACAAGAAGCCTCATCTAGTTGAGCGCCAACATCTGGACCAGTACAAGAATTGATGATTCCTTAGAGATTGTTAAGTGTACAGGTGCCTCACCATAGTATGATGGCGAAGCACCACGAAAATCAAATAACAGCCCGCTGTGAGTTCGATGGATACCTATAACAATGACTGGCACTCATTGACGCTGGAAATTGCAACAAGCGCACCACGTCATTAAGGGCATAGCCCGTAACAAACAACGTTACTGCTTCTAGCTGTCACCCGATTGAGGTCTACCTACCTTATTTACCTTATTTACAGTTCCAGCTCATTGCATATCCTCAATAATGATCTTGTAAGCTTTTTTCTTCTTTGGCTTACTTGACAACTTCGACTTCACCTTCCCAATCCACTTCGCCATAACCTGGAACAAATACCTCTCCGCCAAATATGCAATGATAAATCCAACCATCGCCAACGCTAGCAAGAAAAGCTCATAATCGATGCTCATGTCTGTCAAGTCCATGAATTTCTGCAGTGGTTTCGCCGGATCAAGAATCATATATAAACTGAACGCCAATGTCGCAACAATGGTAACACAGAACGGCACGTTCTTCCGCATCGACTCACGGAACGGTGGACCAACGCTCAGCACAATACCAGATAGAATGTACTGGAAGCATGAGACCAGGAATAGCGCCGTGTTTTGAGAATTATCGACGTTGGACTTTTTCTTGTTGAGTTTGGGCGGAATGTACCATGGTTGCCAATGCACTGTTTCAAAAGCGACGGCTTGAACGAGGATGCACAGCACTATTTGCCCGAGAAGTGGTGTTAGGACTTTCCGACTGACAAGATTTGCGGTCGGTCGTTTTTTGCTGAGATTTGGATATGCTCCAGTCCAGCCCATGAATATGGCTATTGGTAGAATGAGTGCTAGGTCGATGAATAGAAATTGGAAGTCGCCTAGATTCGAGGCGGACGCGTAGAGGAAGCTAACAGAGGTGAACTGGATAGCCGAGTACAAGCTCATGTACTTGAAGCAGCAGAAGCTGGTGACGAGGGCGGCGCGACCTTCTTTGATGAGTGTCGGTACGCAGGATATGTCGAAGACGTGGCTAGTGAACGGTGCCGCAACTGATGCTTCCGCTTCAGAGAGTGAGACGCCTACATCTGCTGCTTTCAGAGCACCACAGTCATTTGCACCATCACCGCAGAAGCCGCAGGTATAATCTATGCTTTGCAGCTTTTCGATGAGCTCGGCCTTCTCATCCGGCGACATGCGTGCGAAAACGTGTCCCTTGACGAGCATGCGCTTGAGCACATCTGAAGAACCATAATCGACTACCCATCTGAAAGCATCACCAGTAACTGCGAGAGTGTAGTCTGTATTTGCGAGGGAATCATATGGAGCAGATGTATCATGCTCGGCAGGTAGAGGAACAGGCAGAAGTGTCTCGCCATTCAGCTGATAGAGGTTATTGTCGACGCTTTCCCATTGCAATTGTGCTCGAGGATCCATTTTGTCGCCTTCCGCAAAATGCGGGTAGTAGCAGTGCGAGTCGCGATCGATGAGGTCGCACTCTCGAGCCACACTAATGGCGGTGAGAATATTGTCACCTGTGCACATCACTGTGCGGATTTTCGCTTCGTTGAGTTCCTCGATGATCTCGGATGTGATCTCTTTCAGCTTGTTCTCGAAGATAATGAAACCTGTGAGCTGCAGTCTCGACTCGGCTTCTGTACGATCCATGGACTGGATCTGTTGCCAAGTGAGACGTGACACGTACTTCGAAGCACACGCGATCACTCTGTAACCCTTGTGAGTGTAGAAACTCAACAAGTCCTCGAAGTCAGATGGAATGCTGGATGGGGTACATATGTCCTTCATGACTTCTGGAGCACCCTTGACATAGATAGTGACACCAGGATCGCGTTGCTGACGCACGATAACGCTGGCTCTTCGTAAGTGTGACACGAACTCAAACTGCTTGAGGACAGCCAACTCGATGGGTATGGGATCACCATTCCCCTGATCATCCAGATCATACTCAAGGCCAGTTGGTGGTCTCGTCACAGACGGTGCAGGCTGGTGCGTACCTGGCTCAACGAAGTGCATCGTCTTCTGCGAGCCTTCCTCGAAGGTCCAATCGGTGAATTGAAACATTTTCAGATCGAGAGGATCTCCGATCAGTTCTTCGTCAACCATCCGCAGAGAGTGGCAGGTCGCCATTGCATTAAGCATGTTCTTGTTGACTCGATAGTTGACGGTAGGATCACGATCATATGAGGCTGGCGGCAGTAGTTCTTGCACTTCTTCGAGGGTGTCGCTGAAACGAATCTCCGGATGCTGCACAACTCTGACTCCAAGCACGTCCAAGCCGTCTTCTGTCAATGTCCCAGTCTTGTCGAAACACACGACGTCTAGCTTACCGGCGACATTGACTCTTTGGGGGCTAATGCAAAATATCTGTTTCTTGCGAAGACGGCCGAGTGCAAAATTTGTGCCTATGGTCAAAGTTGCTGGTAAAGCAGGTGGCACGACGATGGTGATCAAATCGAGTGCTCTAACCACGATCAAGTGCCACTTCAATCCCAGCTTGACGAAATTGACAAAAGACGCCACAAAGCCGATTGATGCGATAAAGCCCATGACGCCAATATAGCGAAAAGAGTCGCGGTAGAACTTGAACCCTGACGGTTTGGGGAACAGCATGGATCTCACGAGCGCGCCTTTCGTGGTATTGAAACCGGTTCGTACCACGACTGCCAGAGCCGCAGCTTCATCGTCGTCTTCGTCTTGTGGTCTGCGAGCCCTGATGATCTTCGTTCCGCAAAACAGGAAATGTCTAGCGATAATTGGGTGTATTGATGTCGCGCCCAGATCGATATAATTGACCACGTCGTCCGTGAGAGGCACTTTCGATACTGGGATTGATTCTCCGGTGAGCATGCTTTCGTTGATAATGCAATCACCAGCAAGCAGTAGACTGTCGCAGGGTAGCTGGGCCAAGGATGGATCTGAGACTTCATAGACATCGCCGGGAACAAGATCGCTCGATGTTGATTGACGCCAGAACCCATTTCTTAGGACGCGAACATCACATTCGAAGCGGGAGATCTCACTCAAGCGTCGCATAGTTGACCTTGTCTCAATAACGGTTGTGGTAATACTGAAGACTGAGATCAGGAAGATCGCAGCAGCGTAGTAGTAATATTCGTCCATGGACCAGAGCAGCAAGCTGGCTATTTGAAAGATGTAGAAAGGGTGAAAGGCCTAGCTGGGATTAGCATAAATAGCTTGATTGTGAAGCCGAACTCACCTCATCGAGTAAGAGCTCGGGGATGGTCTTCTGTCTAATCTGAATCACGTTTTTGCCAAAGACCTGATCACGAGGATCACGCTCTTCACTATCGAGACCTTGCTTCATAGCCTTCACATCGGTCCATTGAGGATCCCACCAATCATTGTTCAGCACGAATTTGTCGTGGACTGGATGGTAGATAAAGCGCAAATAGCGATAGTCCAAGAAACGTAGGATCTTGAGGTCTTCATCGTGATCATACCTGTGGCCGTTGAGCTGTTCTTTTGAGGGACGATTGAAGACACTGGACATAGGATAGCCATATTCTTCGGAGGTGACATCGTGGACAGTGAACTCGCCCCATTGATTCTGTTTGTTCTTAGCCTTTGATCTTGACCACAATCTGTTGTGCTCGAAGCTCACCTCTACCACAACCCACGTGCACTTCTCGAGTGGTGTCGGCGTACCGATCAACTTAATGCGCCATCTTGGGACCCACCTAAAGATGAGGTAGCCAATACCCGCAGTGATGACACATATCGTCAGATATATAAGATACCCTATTGAAGTCGTGGAAAAGCCGGCAACAACCATGGTCAGGTCTTCGTTCTCGATGTAGAATTTCTGACTGAAAGCACCACCATCCTCGTGTTCTTGCACGTCAGCTTGCGTGTCCGACCGCTTCAGTAATGGCGCATCTTCGAGGGCATCACGGCCAGAAGACTTCCGCCTCGGCGAACGCGTGCCAGCTTCAAGATCCCGATCGTGGCCGTTGGCTATCATTAAATCTTCTTCATCGCTCACATCCTCTACAGCTTCATCTGAGTAATCTGGACTCTCCTGATCGTCTTGAAAATAAGTGAAGCTAGCTATAGAGCCTCGCCGCTGCCTAGGCCGACTTTGGTACAAGAACGACGTCGCGCTCGTTGGTACACTCTCAGAAGTTGGTCCAGAAAATGCCTAACCAAATCAACATCGGCCATCCGGCCTCACAGGTATAGGACAGTCACGCACCTCGTCAGTAGCCATTTCGACCTCGGAAACAATGCTAGCACTGCGTTCTAAGTTTTAGATATGCCACTACCACGCGAGAAGGATACATACTTGCTCATATTCGAGTCTCTCCGTCGCAGTGAGCCACGTCGCACATAGCCCAAACTGCTTCGGCGTTGAGCCGAAGACGACCTGCGCGCACTGGGTCGATCCATCTTGTGCTTTGAGCTCGATGGAATAGTTATGATTGTTGTTACAGACTCTCCCTAGTTGTGGGGAGCCTCGAGTTGCTATATCATGCGGCTACTCGAACGTGTCCTGTAGTGGTAGCAAAATGTAAACGAGACTGCGAGTGCTTGAGACTAAATTCTACGGTTTCCTGATGGTTTTCATTGTGTTAGATGAGCTCGCCAGGCCCTCTAACCAAACTCGAGCACGACGGGAGGTTAATGTGAATTTTGAACTCTAATTCGTCCTGCTGATTGGCTGCTTGAGGGTCTGTTACACTCCACTTTTGTCCTGGCAAGCTGGCACGTTTGGAGAAACGGTCGATAAGCAAATCCTTGCGTGGTGTGGCGGAATGAGTGGTCAGGTTTGCCCGCAGCACAGGTACCGCAATTTCTATATTCACTGTAATCGCTTCCAAGAATCTGTCATTCTGTCTTCACGGCTAACGTAGTGATATTCGTGCCATTCGTGAGTCACGGGAACAGGCTTTCGAACGTGAAACTGTGATCCGCGGGGACGCATTTCACTTTGTAGGAGGAAGCTTCAACTACTTCTGCGGTCCCAACAACAAAAAATCCTTGACCATCCACCAATTCCTGCAAAGTCGATCTCAACCAGATTCAGCCACCCAACGGTCAGACCGAGATGGCTAGCAACATACCAGGAAGACGGGATGTGACCGCGCCGTGAGTTTGCTCTTCTTCCACTGCATTACGTGCAGTCTGTACTGTTTACCTCGACGTCGAATACTAACATGGCTTCTTTCGACCTTAGAACACCACAGAATACTCCAGCGCAAAATGCGCCAATCTCGTCAAGAGCACAAGCGCCAAATATTGGTAGCATTCAAGAAGGTTGGAGTGCCTCGTTGACCACTTACTGGCATTCACTAACACTGTTGCAGAAGATCTTGAGCGTGCCGCCGCAGCCTCGATATTTGCAAAGAACCCAGCACTAGTCGCTATGATGCAAGAGAAGCTCGGTGGTCTTGTTGGTCGGTCATCTGGATACATCGAATCTCTACCTGCGCCAGTGCGGAAACGAGTCACTGGTCTCAAAGGTATTCAGAAAGACCATGCCAAACTCGAGGCCGAATTTCAAGAAGAAGTATTACAACTGGAGAAGAAATACTTCGCCAAGTTCACGCCACTTTACGAAAAGCGAGCCAAGATTATCAATGGTGAGACTGAGCCAACAGACGCCGAGGTTGAGGCTGGTAAGGACGAAGAGGACGAGGAGGAAGCTGGTGAGGGTGCAAAGCCTGAAGCAGGCGAAAGCACCATCCCCGAAGATGCCAAAGGTATTCCAGAGTTCTGGCTGTCTGCTATGAAGAACCAGCTGTCGCTTGCCGAGCTAATCACAGAGCGCGATGAGGAGGCACTGAAGGCACTGACCGATGTTCGCATGGAATATCTGGAGAAGCCTGGATTCAAACTAATCTTCGAGTTCGCACCAAACGATTTCTTCTCAAACAAGACCATCTCAAAAACATACTTCTACAGAGAAGACACAGGATATGGTGGAGATTTCATCTACGACCATGCTGAGGGGGATAAGATTGACTGGAAGGCTGGTAAGGATCTGACGGTAAGAGTCGAGAGCAAAAAGCAGAGAAACAAGAGTGAGTATCTTGAATGGAATTTTCGAGGCACCAGCTAATGGAATCGCAGACACGAAGCAGACGCGTGTGGTGAAGAAGACGGTGCCTACAGAGTCCTTCTTCAACTTCTTCTCGCCGCCAGTCGCACCAGGTGACGACGAGGATGTCGAAGAAGACATCGAAGAACGCCTCGAGCTTGACTACCAGCTGGGCGAAGACATCAAGGAAAAGCTTATCCCAAGAGCTATCGATTGGTTCACTGGTGAGGCTCTTGCCTTCGAAGAACTAGGTGACGACGACGATGCCGAATTCGAGGATGAAGATGATGACGATGACGAGGAGGATGAGGAAGAGGACTCCGACGATGACGAAGAAGAGGGCGGCAAGCCAAGGTCGCAACAGAATCAGTCCGAGTGCAAGAACCAGTAAACGTGGTAGTATGCTCGGAGATTCTTCTTTTTGCAAGCGATGCAGGCCATGACATATGAGTACATCTTTTGCTTCACGACCCAGCCGGAATCACACTGCGTACAAGCAGAACTGCAGCGGGCACAGTGATCAGTACAGAGTGCACACTGAGTGCGCTGCAGTCAGGTTAGCCAGTCTTCTAACCACTCTGAATATACATGAAAGCGTGCTGGAACCCTTGCTATGGACGACCACAGCATGACTGGCGTTTGGTTTTCAAGAGTCCAATAATTCCCACTAAAAGTACTGGTTATTGAAGCCGAACAAACATGACCATTGTCCCATACTTTTGGTTCTTGACACGCCGTGTCCCACTCTACAAGTAGTTTGTGTACATAAAGCGTTTGCATCAGCACGTCTATAACTCCGGAGGTAAGGCTAGTAAACACGTCTACGCTTCTATATAACAACGTTGTCCTTCGACAAATTGAATCATAGCATTGTCAATCGTCACCCTGCACAGCTTTCTCGGATACTCCGCTCTGAGAAATCTGTAGCGGTGAAGCCACACCGTATAGAGCTCTTCAGGAGATGAAGGACATCTCTTCTGCCAATCTCGACTAAGCCCAATTTAGTCCCAACCAATCGTTTCAGATCCGTTGAGATACTGTGAACTTGTCAAGAGCACGAGGACAATGCATTTGATCTTCTGAGCGTAGCCGTATAATGGAGAAACTATTCATCACAACCTTGGAAGTGTCGTGTAATACGTGCCAGATAGAAGCAACATCAAATGCTCGTGCTTCCAGATGCTCGAACTACCTACCAACTACCTACCTATGTTACAGGGGTGTGGAGTCAGCGCGTTAGGCTCTCGACTAACACTTTTCGGGTCGTAGCATCAGTGGATGTCTACCCTGAAACATCCTGCCATTGGCCAATCGTGCTTGTACGGCTGACTTTCGCGTGCCTCCCTGAGAGCGACTCCCCAGAATTATGTGAGAAAGGAAGTCCAGGTCTAGCATTATTGTGATAGACAGCAACGGCCATCATTCCATTTCTTTTACCATCGTTCATAATATCTAATTTCAAAGCGTCGTGGTCGGCGTTGCCGCGTTTGAGACTGTGTTGGCCTTGTAGATCAGTTTGTCATTGAGCCTGTGTCTTCTGTATATCACGAATCTCGTCCTCACGAAATCGATGCCTATGTCGAGAAGATAAAGCCCTGAGTCGGGCAGCAGCCATACCACGAGAAGGAAGCACGATGTCGTCGTGGGAAATCGATGTGAGGGCATGGTTCCCTTCACAAACCGACGCTTACATTGGCGGTCGGCTGGCGGACAAGAAGAAAGCAGGGGATAAAGTCCAGCTCATCTTCGAGCTCGACGATGGATCGATCCAGACAATTGAGACTAACGAGGCTGCTCTGGCAGAAACTCGCAATGCCTCGCTCCCAGCATTAGCAAATCCTCCTATGTTTGAAGCAGCTGAAGATCTGACGAATCTGTCACATCTGAACGAGCCAGCCATTCTGCAGGCTATCAAACTGCGCTATGCTCAAAAAGAAATCTACACATACTCTGGAATAGTGCTGATAGCTACGAATCCTTTTGCTCGAGTCGATTCGCTCTATGTACCACAGATGGTTCAGATTTATGCAGGCAAACAGAGAGCTTCACAGGCACCGCATCTTTTCGCGATTGCTGAAGAAGCATATGCGGACATGCTGAGAGACACAAGAAATCAGACTGTTGTGGTATCTGGTGAGTCGGGTGCAGGTAAAACTGTCTCTGCCAAGTACATTATGAGGTATTTCGCGACGAGAGGTGCACCTGGACAAGGCAAGAGAAGAGCAGACGCGATTTCGGAGACGGAAGAGCAAATTCTGGCAACGAATCCGGTCATGGAAGCCTTTGGTAATGCAAAGACCACGAGGAATGACAATTCTTCGCGTTTCGGAAAATATATCGAGATCATGTTCGACAAACAGACAGACATTATCGGTGCAAGAATACGTGTCTACCTCCTCGAGCGATCGCGTTTAGTGTTCCAGCCATTAAAGGAGCGAAATTACCACATCTTCTACCAATTGGTTGCAGGTGCCACCGATGAGGAAAGACAGGCACTTGGTCTGCTACCTGTCGAGCAATTTGACTACTTGAATCAAGGGGGTGATCCTGTGATCGATGGTGTAGACGATGCGGCTGAGTTTATGGCCACAAGGAAATCTATGACCACGATTGGTGTCGATGACTCTGTACAGAGAGAGGTCTGGCGCATGCTTGCTGGTCTCTTGCACCTTGGCAATGTCAGAATTACAGCGACCCGGACAGACTCTCAGCTTTCAGCCACTGAACCCTCCCTTGCTCAAGCCTGCGAAATGCTTGGTATCAACGCCAATGAGTTTGCCAAATGGATTGTCAAAAAGCAGTTGATCACAAGAGGCGAAAAAATCACCTCCAATCTTACCCAACAACAAGCCACAGTTGTTAGAGACTCCGTGGCCAAGTTCATCTATTCGTGTCTTTTCGACTGGCTTGTTGAGACGATTAATCGAGGCTTAGCTGCTGAAGACGTCTTGCAACGAGTGCATACTTTCATTGGCGTGCTTGATATTTACGGTTTCGAGCACTTCGCCAAAAACTCTTTCGAGCAGTTTTGTATCAACTATGCCAACGAAAAGCTACAGCAGGAATTCAATCAGCATGTCTTCAAGCTTGAGCAGGAAGAATACATAAGAGAACAGATTGACTGGACTTTCATTGATTTCTCTGACAACCAGCCATGTATTGACCTTATTGAGGGCAAGCTCGGTGTATTGTCTCTGCTCGATGAAGAGTCGCGCCTGCCAATGGGTTCCGATGATCAATTTGTTACCAAGCTTCACCACAATTTTGCTGGTGATAAGCAGAAATTCTACAAAAAGCCAAGGTTCGGCAAATCTGCTTTCACTGTCTGCCATTATGCTTTGGATGTCACATATGAGTCCGATGGCTTCATAGAAAAGAATCGAGACACTGTGCCAGATGAGCAAATGGAAGTGCTCAGGAAGTCTTCGAACTCGTTCATGCTTCAAGTTCTAGAAACAGCTAGCTCAGTGCGCGAGAAGGACTCAGCAACTGTAGCTGGGTCGAAACAAGTCGCCACTGCGCCAGGCCGCAGGGTTGGTGTCGCAGTCAATAGAAAACCAACATTAGGTGGCATATTCAAGAGCTCGCTTATTGAGCTTATGCACACGATCAATTCGACTGACGCCCACTACATCAGATGTATCAAGCCAAACGAAGCCAAGGAAGCTTGGAATTTCGAAGGTCCCATGGTCTTGTCTCAGCTTCGTGCTTGCGGTGTTCTCGAGACCGTGCGAATATCGACTGCCGGCTACCCGACGAGATGGACATATGAAGAATTCGCTTTCCGATACTACATGTTGTGCCACTCGAAGCAATGGACCACTGAAATTCGGGACATGGCTCATAATATCCTTAAGAAGGCGCTTGGTGAGGTCGGTCATCAAAAGGCTGACAAGTATCAGCTAGGACTCACCAAGATCTTCTTCCGAGCTGGAATGCTTGCGTATTTAGAGAACTTGCGATCAGCAAGATTGAAGGAATGTGCTATCATGATCCAGAAAAATTTGCGTGCCAAGTACTATCGCCGCAAGTATCTCGAGGCCAGAGATTCCATTCTTGAGATTCAGACTGCTGTTCGAGGCTATCTCGCAAGACAGCAAGCAGAAGAATTACGACAAATCAAGGCCGCCACCACAATTCAGAAAGTGTGGCGAGGCTCGAAGGAACGAAAGGCTTACACTACCATCCGAAACAACCTCATTCTGTTCCAGTCCATTGCTAAAGGCTTTACTTGCCGAAAGACGATTCTGGAGACGAGGTACAGAAAAGCTGCAGTTACAATACAACGTGCGTTCCGATCATGGCGCTCGCTTCGTGCTTGGCGATCATACCGACGAAAGGTCGTCACTGCTCAAAGCATGTGGCGTGGTAAACAAGCTCGTAAAGGCTACAAGAAGCAGAGAGAAGAGGCACGCGACTTGCGACAGATTTCGTACAAGCTCGAAAACAAGGTCGTGGAGCTTACTCAATCTCTAGGTGCTCTGAAGAAGGAGAACAAGAGCCTGATGGAGAAGCTCGATTCGTACGAAAGTCAACTTAAGATCTGGCGAAACAGACACGATGCTCTCGACAAGCGCGCAAAGGAGCTCCAGTCAGACGCAAATCAAGCTGGTATCGTAGCAGCCAAACTCAGTGCTTTAGAAGAAGAGCATACCACGTTGCAGAAGTCGCATGATGAGCATCTTGGCAACGCAAAGAGGTTGCAAGAAGAGGAGAAGAAGTTGCGAGATTCGCTTAACACCTCAAGCTCTGAGCTTGAGAAGTACAAGCAGATTAATATTGGTCATGAATCGGAAAAGACAACATTACGTCAACAGATCAATGATTTGCAAGATCAACTGGAAATGGCAAAGAGAACACCAGCACCAAACGGCTATGCTGTCAATGGCGATTCGTACATCAATGGCAATGCCGTACAGCCTGCTACGGGTTTGATCAATCTGGTATCATCCAAGAAGCCAGTCAAGAGAAGAAGTGCCGGTGCTGCCGAAAGGGTCGAGTCTGATCGCTATAGTGGAGCATACAATGCTCGACCAATGTCGATGGCTATCGATACGCACATGAAGACACTCTCCGGTTCGACGTTCAATCCTGGTCTGGATAGTGTCGAGATGGAGCTTGAAAATTTGCTTTCGCAAGAGGACGAGCTCAATGAAGAAGTCACTATGGGTCTGATCAAGGGCATCAAGATCCCGTCACCAAGCGCTAACCCCGCCCCTACTGACAAGGAAGTGCTCTTCCCATCGTATCTCATCAACCTGGTCACGTCGGAGATGTGGAACAATGGCTTCGTGAAGGAGTCTGAACGCTTTCTCGCGAATGTCATGCAGTCTATTCAGCAGGAAGTTATGCAGCATGACGGAGAGGAGGCGATCAACCCAGGCGCGTTCTGGCTTTCCAATGTACACGAGATGCTGTCGTTCGTGTTCCTTGCAGAAGACTGGTACGAAGCACAAAAGACCGATAATTACGAGTACGATCGCTTGTTGGAGATTGTCAAGCACGACCTCGAGTCACTCGAGTTTAATATCTACCATACTTGGATGAAAGTGCTCAAGAAGAAGTTGCACAAGATGATAGTGCCAGCCATCATCGAGTCACAGTCGTTGCCTGGATTTGTCACGAATGAATCAAACCGATTCCTGGGTAAGCTTCTACCAAGCAACAATACTCCAGCATACAGTATGGACCAACTTCTATCACTACTCAACAGTGTTTTCAAGGCTATGAAGGCGTACTACCTAGAGGACAGCATCGTCACTCAGACGGTTACGGAGCTGCTGCGTCTGGTTGGCGTAACGGCATTCAACGATCTGCTTATGCGACGCAACTTCTTGTCTTGGAAGCGTGGTCTCCAAATCAATTACAACATCACCAGAATAGAAGAATGGTGCAAGTCGCACGACATGCCGGAAGGCACTCTTCAACTCGAACACTTGATGCAAGCCACGAAGCTGCTACAGCTGAAGAAAGCTACACTCAATGACATTGAGATCATCCAGGACATATGCTGGATGCTATCACCGAACCAGATCCAGAAATTGCTCAATCAATATCTTGTTGCCGATTACGAACAGCCTATCAATGGTGAAATCATGAAGGCGGTTGCCAGCAGAGTGACGGAAAAGAGTGATGTATTGCTATTGGCACCAGTGGATATGGAAGACAGTGGGCCGTATGAAATTGCCGAGCCACGAGTCATTACGGCACTTGAAACATATACACCTAGCTGTAAGTTCAAAAATCCGACGAGCGCTCAAACCATGCTAACACATACATAGGGCTCCAAACACCACGATTGAAGCGTTTGGCGGAAATTGTCTCTGCTCAGGCAATGCAGCAGCAAGGGAACGGTGATCTCGACGATGTGATCAGTGAAAGTGACGAACCACTTCGAGCATGAATGGCCCGGGCGTACGGCCCTACTGTATGATCGAGCATGGCAGCGGTGTTCATGGTGGTTCATTTCTGTCACGATAAATGATGACGGAGTCCTTGTATGCATCACTTCTATACTATATTAGTCACTTCTTGAGATCAGAACATTTGTGGTGTCAATTATTGGCATCTGGAGACGAGTGTAGGGACTAGAAACGGAGTTCAGCTCAGTTGGTATTGATGCAATCCGGGGATACGAGCGGGTACAAAGCTACGTCTCAGGAGGCTGTACCCAGTTTCTGCTGTATACCTTGCGTCACCTTTCGTGGTTCTGTATCGACAGTTGCTGCTTGCCTGGGTAGAAATTATAACCGCAGTAGATCAGGAGGAATCAGCAACCTCAAATGAGTGGCCGGCTCCAATAACACTCGTCCTCTCAAGTTTATAGTTATGGGCGCCTGTTGAAGCCTAATCACGACCCAACAGCCTGTTCTCACGGTCCTTCTGGAGCGAGCAATGCCGAACTCTTCGCCACTACGGGACCCGGTTGTCAAGAACCAACGCGGAACTTGACAATCTCGAATAAATTGACGACTAAA
Source organism: Pasadenomyces melaninifex (assembly GCA_022813495.1). Taxonomy (NCBI): domain Eukaryota; kingdom Fungi; phylum Ascomycota; class Dothideomycetes; genus Pasadenomyces; species Pasadenomyces melaninifex. Next base: position 746,522 of record JAKLMI010000001.1, read on the forward strand.
AGCATAGTGTCCTATTAGCTTGGCTAGCACACGAATTCCACAGCTTTACCTCGTGCAGAGCACCACTCGTGCAGAATGCGGGCAACATACACGGATTATAAAGGACGCGAGGATAACTATGAATCCGGACGCGACTTGTTGATAACCTTCCAGTTTTCTTCCGATTTCTAGACCTCATCCAAGTTTGCCTCGGCGTCGGTTCTCCTCGACCCAATCGGCTTCGGCTAAGAAACAAGATTGTTGACATTGGACGCTGCTCGTACATCAACTCAAGACAGTTGGGTCGTCCGCAATATACTATGCCCGAAGCCACAAGATCCTGCCCCTTGAGCGGAAGTTGTTATTATGCATATGTGCTCAATATGACCTAATTTGCACACTGATTCTTACAGCACAATGACCTCAATAACACCACCAGTACCGAGCGGTCCTGGCTCAGCGTCTCGGCACGATCTCAATGATGAAGCTCTAGGGTCATGGCTGCAGAAGACGGGCGTTGTACCAAATCTCAAGCTTCCAGTGATATCAAGCAAGATCGGTTATGGTCAGAGCAATCCTACCTACTTCGTGGACGATGCAAATGGTCTACGCTTCATACTCCGAAAAAAGCCTCCAGGGACGATCATCAGTCCCGTTGCGCATCAGGTCGATCGCGAGTATCGAGTGTTGAAGGCGTTGGGTACAGTGAATGGGTTTCCTGTGCCGAGGGCTCATGGCTTGTGTATGGATAGTGATGTTATTGGGACGCCGTTTTATGTACGTGGTGGACAATAAAGATGAGACAAGTAGCAAAACTGACGGTATCAGGTCATGGAGTTCATCAGTGGCCGTATAATGAAGGACTATATCGAGCTGAAGGAGCTGTCGCCGCAGGATAGATTCAAAGCGTACGTTAGCATCCTTTTGTCCACCGAAAAGAAATGGCTGACGACTTAGGTGGTTCTCTTTAATTGAGACGTTAGCTTGGCTGCATAGCATCGACCCAGATCAAATCGGTCTAGAAGGATATGGCAAGAAAGTCGACTTCTATAAACGTCAATGTACGACTTTCTCACGCATCGAGGCACAGCAAGCTGTTGTGAAGGACATCAAGACTGGCGAACCACTTGGGCGAGCTCATGAAAGGTATGATGAAGTCGTTGAATATGTACGGCGGCATTACCCAAAGGATCGATTCGCAATAATTCATGGCGACTTCAAATTTGATAATGTGGTGAGCAGCAATTTTGCCCCTGCCTGTCCTGTAAGCTGAAGTGTTTAGATTCTCCACCCTGATGAGCCAAGGGTAATCGCCATCTTGGATTGGGAACTTTCAACCATCGGCCATCCACTGGTAGATCTCCTTTTTACGACAGCACCATTCTGGGGCGGGCCAAAGGCTAACGATCAGACTGACACGCCGTCCCCGTACATGGACGTTGCATCGCGCGAGGCATACGGCTTGCCGGATCTGAAACAATTGCTGGACCGTTATGTGAGTATTGTCGGCTACGATGTGCGCAAGGACAATAGCGGCATGGATATCCAGATCGCGAGAATTTTCAACATGGTAAGAGGTGCAACGATTAGTCACGGGATCCAGGCTCGGACGGTGACGGGTCAAGCTAGCAGCGATGAAAGCTGGATGTATTTCCGGAATACAAGGAGGAGTGTTGAGAGCGCTTTAGCCTTGATTGAAGAGCTAGAGAATCGGGGTGTGAAAATTAACGTGGCTGCGAAGCTCTGAATCCTCTGATGTAGCAAATCTTGAACAGGTCTTTGAGCTTCTTGGAATCGAGTACTGGACTATAAAAGAGCCTGATACCATTAACGTAGCTCTATGCGAGCTACTCATCCCGCTTGTCGAGAAGTTGCCGGTCGTGAAAGTGTTTATAAGACACGATTTCAGCTGAGTTTGTGGGGGTTAATGAGGAACAGGATATGACTGCTCACGGGCCTTTAGGAGCAGTTCTAGCTAAAACGTGAGCAGAAATCCGACAAGGCCTTTTGCAGACACGGCTAGTCTTCTACGAGAAGTGGACAGCTTGGCGCCTGAACAATCGCCAGAGATTCTGCCTGTTGCTTCTGTCGAGGCCGCTAATACCATCATTCAATCAAATACAGCAGCAAACAGATCTGCCTCTAGGATCCCCAATCTTGTCTGACTTTTGAGGTATCAGGCGCACAAAGGTCGGAATCGGACGCAGAAACGGGCATCACTTTTGACGTCAGATCATCAAAATCGGTTTGTCGGACAAGCTCGCCACTGAACTCTCAACAAGGCACGAGCGAGAGCTCGTGTTGACGCCAAGTTCGCTCACTTCTTCGAGACTCGAGCCGTGATGCATAATCAAAGAGCAGAATCGCAAGACGCAACAATTAAACAAAAAGGGCAGAGCTCAAGGCATACCTGTGCCTGTCGATTGTGTGATCCCCCCATCCACAACGAGCGCATGAGATGTAATATACCTAGCTGCGTCACTGCAAAGGAAGACCACTGCGTTGGCAACGTCTTCTGGAGTACCCATAAAACCCATAGGGATATTATGGTGAGTTATCTTCCTGCCTACTTCTCTATCCTCGTCCTTGTCGCTATTCAGCAAATTCTCTACGAGCGGACTATAGATCAGTCCTGGCACGACTGCATTCACCCTGACTCCTCTAGGCGCATACATGACACCACTGGCTTTTGTGAACTGCAGTACAGCCGCTTTCGCACTGGCGTAAGCTATCTGAGGCTTTCCAATATACCTCAGAGCTGTGATCGAGGCATTGTTTATTACCACACCTTTGACCTGCTTCTCCATGAGTGGCAGTATGACCTTGCAGCATAAAAAAACCGACTTCAAGTTGAGGTCGATTTGCTTCTCCCATAGCTCTTCGGACAGTGAGCTGGGATCTCCTGGCGCGGTCATGCCGACATTATTCACTAAAATGTCAATACGTCCAAATTGAGCGATACATTGTTCGACCATTGCTTCTATCTCATCTTTTCTCGTCACGTCGCAGGATACAACCTCACATTCAGCACTGTCCCTGTCTGCTAGCAGCCTGGATTTCGTTCGTTCTGCAGCGGACAGATTCAGGTCACAGCCGAATATCTTAACACCATTGTACGAAAGAAGGCGTGCTGTCGCGGCACCATTGCCCCAGGAGTGGGAGTTTGTCAACCCGACTTGACCTATGCCCGTGATCAGGGCGACTCTGCCTCTCAGGTCGGGGTATGTGGGAAATACTGGTTCTTCATTTCTAAAAAGAGTAGACATGCTGATCGACTTGTTCCGTACACTGATCTAATTTTTGCTGGATGCCTCAATGTCCGTGAAACACCTGAATTTTAGAGGTTCACGTATCAATAGCAGGTTCGATAGAGACAAGGAAGCACAGAGCGGCCTCATTCGGGCCTGGGCCGATGGCACGGTAACCTTCGTCTCCAAACAGACCTTCTCCATATCTCCAGAACGAGTTCATGAGCAACTTGAAGTCAAGCAGAACGAAATAAGGAATTCATCGTACAATTTGATTGTGATGAAGCTCAACGATAGAATGAGTACGAGAGACTACCACATCTGTAAATACTATCTTCTAAAACTCCTAGACACATGTTTATCATACAGCGACTGTCTGTCATTTCTTGCCCATGCTGATACACGCTTGCCTTCTATAAATCGCATCGTAAATGCCAATCTATCTCAGATCTTTGGTCATGTTTCACAACTGAAAACAACACGATCGGTGAATAACAGCTGAAGTTTTAGCGCCTGTTCACCAATCGAATTCAGGATTTCTCAATATACAATCTCATCACTATGCCAACTCCTGCTACCTGATCGATCCCCAGTCGTTGAGTCTACTAGACGTTATTCTCGATCCTCTTTTTGTCCCATCAGTCACAATACTATTCTCACCGGCACTCTTCTTTCCGAAAACCTTCCAGAATCGAAGCGTCTCATCTCCAGCTCCAGTGACGATTGTCGTTCCCTCGGGATTCATGCTGAGATACAGCACACGATACGTGTGCCCGGTCAAACTCACGACTTGTTCCATTTTGGGGTACTTCCACACCACGATCTGATTCTGACTGTACCCGTGCGTCGAGACAATTTCGTCGCTGTTCTTGCTCCACGCCAAATTACATACCTGACTCCCCGTATCGACTTCCTTGATCAGACTTCCGGTGCTTGTATTCCAGAACTTGATGGTTCTATCGGCAGTTCCGCCACCGGAAGCAAGCAAGTGCCGCTGGTGTGGTGACCAAGTGATAGCTTTCACCGCCGCTACGTGCGATGAAAGTCTGTAAAGTGGTGTTTCGGACAGTTTGTCCCAGACACAGAGTTTGTTGTCGTTACCACCACTTGCCAGTTGACCGTCTTCCGTGTTCCACCTCAAGCCGCAGACTTCTTGTTTGTGACCGGCTAAGCGACGCAGATACTGAGCTGGACTGCGCACGTCGCGATGGTATATGAGACGATCTCGAGAGCCGGAGGATAAGATGTGATCGTTCCATGCCAATGCACCGACTCGTGCCGTGTGACCCGTCATTGTCCTCAGCCGCCTTGACCGCTCAGCATCATAGATCTGGATGAAGCCTTGGTGCGTTCCGACAGCTATATGTGACCCTCGCTGTATCCAGGAGACTGAGGTCACTTTGTCACCATCAGGTAGCTTACATAACTGGTTGACTTTGCCGGTCTGGCTGTTCCACATATAAACAGATGACCCTAAGCCAACACCAAGTATACCGGCACTGCCCCAATCTACCAGGTTCAGATAGAAGTCGTCCTGTAATTCCGGTGCATCCAGCACTTTGTACGGCACTTTTGATATTGGTCGAGGCTGTTTTCGAGGCGTTTGTAATATCGATTGGGAGGTGTAATTTATTGGTGATATCGAGTACAGATCCGACCTTGCATTCAGGTTTATTATGCCTGGATGTCTACCTCTAGAAGAGCCTGGCGTTGGATGCCCTGAACCTATCTGTTTCTGTGGTGATCGGTATTGGAACATGTTCTTTGTATGCGGTGTATTCGGTGTCAAGGAAGCTGGTGGTAAATTCGATCCAGATGGGGCACCAGGCGGTGTATGATGTCGTGTATAGAAATCCTCTGGTGAACGTGATCTTATATCATGTGGTACTGTGTCGCCCATGATCTCATTCCTTAGTACTCTTGAATATGTCCTGTTTGCTTCCTCTGTCTTCTGGTAGTGCAGTTCTTCATGTGCAATTTTCCGCCTCGATCTCGATGGTGTAGCAGGAGATCCTTCGTCGTGCAACAGATTGTAGCTTGCCTGTAAGTCCTGTCCATCGCGATTCGGAATGAAGCGATCGCCATATATGCGTTGCTTCTTCCGCTGTGGACTCTGACCCGGCGTTCTTTCGCGATGCCTGCCTGCATTTTCAAGCTCCTTCAATCTCCTTGTTAACGTATCCTCCTCTGTCTGCTCTGACTGCCTCCTTCCAACCAGTCCTGCTGCATGGTCCTCGAGCAATCTCTTAGATGTAATTGTTGGAGGCGTTCGAGACTCAGCAGGAGTTGGTAAAGAAGGTGTCGCTGGTCTTTGTGTTGTATCAATCTGTATCGATCTGCTTGTTTCCCCCTCCATTGTGGCCCAATGCCACGAATTCACTTGCACTCGATTCAGTTTGCAGCGGATCTGTTATGTGTCGATCCGTAAATGGTAAAGTGGTATATCGCGAAATAAATCGTAACGCGCAAGAGATCGTTGCTAGGATCGTCCAAGTGAAAGTCGTTACCGTTGAAACCTCCTAACGCAACAAAGATCGGTGTGATCGTCGTCGAGCCAAATCGTGCAATGCTATAGTGAATGATGAGTGAGCGAAAGGTGATGATGTAAATGTGTCGCAACGGCGGTTTGAGTTGCTGGTGAGTCTGTTGAGTGTGTCGAGCAAGCGTCAGGTACGCCGGTATTGCTGGCGTCCATGAACTTTGGAGGGTGGGCTCAAAGTCCAGTGGCTGGCAGGGCCGCTGCGTGCAGCAAGCCGAACTTGCGCTATGCCTAAAGCGCCCAAAACCCTGGTCACCACGCGTGTTTGATCGACGAGCAATTCTCCTACAGCGTTAACTATATGCACCTTACAAGCACGCCCGTTAGACGTGTCAGAGCTATAGAGTAGACAGACATAACCGCCCTTGCTTCCATCCGTAGAATTGGGTGATGACAACAGAGTGCTTTCATACAGATGAATGTCCAGAATTCAGTCCGAATGTGAACATGAATTGCAGTACCACCGATGTTGATAAACAACAACATGACACGACCAGACATCGACCTTCACATATCATAACATCGCGTATACTGACGGTATAGCGTTGTTTGTGCTTTCAAAAATCGACTGGCCAGAATGTGACCAGCTTGACCTTGCTCCACCCGATACAGCCGCCTATCAAGGTGGAACAGGCGTTACCTTGCATGAGCTTGGTTATGTGGGCGCGTTTGACGCAACCCATACCTGGAAGCTTGACCTTGCTGATACCTTTTGCGGTGACGATAGGACCTGTTTCGGCTATATCACAGTAGATTTGACATCTGTCATTCGAACTTGGTATATGGTTTTCGGGCTCGTAATACGTCGAAGCTTCTGCTCAGTAAAAATGGCTCCGAGTGTCAACATCAAGACTGCTGCCAATGACTTCCTGTCCTTCGTAAATGCATCACCTACTCCATTCCATGCTGTAAATTCTGTAAAGCAGAAATTGAGCAAGGCCGGATTTGAAGAGATCAAGGAACGAGACTCGTGGTCATCGACGTGCGTTCCAGGTGGCAAATACTATCTGACACGCAATGGCTCGACGGTAATTGCATTTGCCATTGGTAGGAAATGGCGTCCGGGAAACCCTGTAGCAATGCTGGGTGCGCATACAGATTCACCATGTTTGAAGATTAAGCCTGTGAGTAAGAAGCAAGGTGAAGGCTTTCTCCAGGTGGGGGTAGAAACTTATGGCGGCGGTCTGTGGCATACCTGGTTCGATAGAGACTTGGGAATAGCAGGAAGAGTTATGGTTCGTGAATCTGGCGGCAAGATCATCCAGAAGCTCGTGCACATCGACAAGCCGAGTGAGTGCTGCTGTGCAACAAGATGTGGTGTGAGCTAACAAGTGTAGTTCTACGGATCCCAACCCTAGCAATTCATCTTGATCGACAGGAGAACTTCCAGTTCAACAAAGAAACACAACTATTCCCAATCGCAGGTTTAGTGGCCGCCGAGTTGAAGCGCAAAGGCGGAGAAAAGGGAGCAGACGGGGACGCGACAACAAAAGAGTTCTCATCATTGAAGCTGACGACCCAGAGACATCACGAGCATATTGTGGAATTGATTGCCGATGACTGCGCTGCTGATCCTGAGGATATAGTCGATTTCGAAGTTGTCCTTTACGACACTCAAAAGGCCTGCCTAGGAGGACTGACTGATGAGTTTATCTTCTCAGCACGACTTGACAACCTCAACCAAACATATTGCGGTACTATGGGATTGATTGATTCGGTCAAGGGTGATGACGCTCTTAACGACGAGACAGCTATCCGTCTGTTCGCAGCATTCGACCACGAAGAGATTGGTTCAACCACGGCTCAAGGAGCAGACTCATCTATGCTACCACACGTTGTTCGTCGCTTATCCGTGCTACCAGCATCAGCTTTCGCCGACAACGACTCGGACAAATCCTACGATAAAGTGCATGATCATGACATATACACGGCGTATGAGCAAACTCTGGCCGGGTCATTCCTCGTGAGCGCCGATATGGCTCATTCAGTTCATCCTAATTACAGCGCCAAATACGAGTCAGACCACAAGCCTGAAATGAACAAAGGTCCGGTCATCAAGGTCAACGCGAACAATAGGTACGCCACGAATTCTCCCGGCATCGTGCTTCTCCAGGAAGTTGCACGCAAAGCACAGAAGAAGATGGAGACAGACGAAGACGGAGTCCCTCTACAGCTTTTCGTCGTGCGAAATGATTCGAGCTGTGGTAGCACGATCGGTCCAATGCTGGCAGCCAAGCTGGGTTCAAGGACTCTCGATCTTGGCAATCCTCAACTTTCAATGCATAGTTGTCGAGAAACTGGTGGTGCTGATGATGTGCATCATGCTATTCGGCTTTTCAGCAGCTTCTTTGAGCATTATTCGAGTCTCGAGAAGAATATCTTCGTCGATTGAAATAGGCGTTTGACGTGTCATTTACGTGTCACTTTCGTGAGACTTTGGCAGGTGCCAACCTACTGGCGCTTTTGGGCGGCAGGTGCGACTCCAAACGCCGACTGCGGGGATCAGCTCAACCGGCGACTGCGCCGGATGACATCGTTTGAGAAAGACGTAGCAAAATGTTACGAAGCTGTACAAATTGTTTACGCAGTACTGCTATTCACATACTGGATTCAACTTTACAAGTTCTATGCTGGGCCTCCTTCATCGCTCAACTACCAGTCATTTCGGCCTTGTGGCTATTTCTGCTGCCTCTGTTACTGCTTGAGGTAATCGTTAGAGTGGTAATCGTCCTTACTATTTTGCCATTCATCATACCATTGTTCACGTTGGAGCTGATCAGAGGTGCGGCAAGCGTGCAGCTTGGATTTCCCGGTGGATTTCCCCCTGACTTGCCACTGTGGACATCATGGCCGGGCCTCAGTTCTTGACTGGCCAGACAGACTCAATCAAAGACTTTCTCTCGAAGTTCGATGTACGAGAAATTTCTCCTGTCAATTGAGCAGCCTACTTACTATGCTCAGATCTTCCTATTCGATTGCGATGGAGTCTTGTGGTCTGGCGATCACCTTTTTGATGGTACAGTAGCGACGCTGGAGATGCTGCGAGACGCAGGCAAGAGAGTTGTGTTCGTCACAAACAATTCGACCAAGTCAAGGACAGATTATCGCAAGAAGTTGGAAAGTATGGGCATACCTGCGACGGAAGAAGAAGTCTTCGGTTCTAGCTACTCTGCAAGCATATACATCTCCCGCATTCTGCCACAACGACATCCCGAGCTCAACAGGAGACCAAAGGTCTTTGTTATTGGTGAATCTGGCATAGAACAGGAGCTTGACTCAGAAAACGTACCTCATATTGGTGGCACAGATCCTGCGTACAGACGCTACATTGAGCCAGAAGATTATAAGAAGATCGCAGCTGGCGACCCAAGCATAATAGATCCGGAGGTGGGAGTTGTGCTTACTGGGTTGGACTTCCACTTTAACTATTTCAAAATCTGCTTAGCTTACCACTATATCATGCGAGGTGCGATATTCCTAGCTACAAACATCGACTCGACACTACCTAGCGCTGGTGCATTATTTGCTGGGGCTGGTACAATGTCTGCGCCTCTGGTAAAGATGCTCGGCAAGGAGCCCGTAGCACTTGGCAAACCCAGTCAAGCAATGATGGACGCGATAGAAGGCAAGTTCAAGTTCGATCGTAGCCGAGCATGCATGGTAGGCGACAGAGCTAATACTGACATCAAGTTCGGTCTCGAAGGGAAGCTAGGTGGCACGTTAGGAGTGCTCACTGGCGTCAGCACAAAGCAGGAATTCCTAGAAGGCGACACTCGACCGCACTTCTATATCGACAAGCTCAGTGATCTGCTCGCAGGAAGATGAGCTGTACACTAAGTATCTGCCATAAGTTACACCATAGAAGAAGCATGACTGAACCACTCTTAGACATGAATGATTACGGTTTATAAGAAGAGCAGATCTTTCCCTGGCTCCTTCTTTGATGGATACAATACATCCTCTTACAATTGGGCCTATTTTCGGAGAATCGCTGCTGGTTGGAGATAAGCTAATTTCGATAGATTGGAGCAGAACGTCGAGCATTAATTAGGAAGGTCATTGTCAGTCTTCAATCTACTGTACTTGAGCTCAGTGAGTAACAGCTTCATGAGTCGAGTGCTCCTCGTCTGCGTCCCAGATGTAAGATATGTCTGGTCACCAAAAAGCTCTGATTGGCGATGTCAAGCACGATTTCTGGCTTTACGACAGCCGAACTGGCTTCGACCTTACAAGACCTGCCAATTTGATAGAGAAGCCAGGAGTCGATGCAATCACAATCTCTACTACCAGTTTACCAGTGACCATCGATCCAGCAAAGTCTGCTCTGGTCATCATTGATATGCAAAACTTCTTCTTGTCAGAGGCTTTAGGGCGACCGAGAGGGTCAAAAGGACTCGTTGCTCAAGAACAGCTGTTGGAGCATGCGATACCAGCTGCTCGAAAGGCGAGTATACAGGTCGCATGGCTCAACTGGAATTTATCCGAGGAAGATCTTGAAGAGATGCATCCTGCTACACTGCGCGCTTTTGGCTTTAACAGTATGCCTGCAGACAAATTTGACGAGCTCTATGCTTCCAATCGACCGCAAACTGACGGTGTTAGTATCCATGAACGCCTGAACCATAATCCTGGCCATGATAGCCGGATCTATAAAGGTATGGGCCATGATCTTGGGCAACTGACACTGCCAGATGGTACAAACGTCTCGGCTGGAAGACAGCTCATGAAAGGACAATGGAACACAGAGATGTCTAGACCATTGCACGACAGCTATAAAGCTTCACTAGACTCCTCAAAGCCCGATGTGATCATCGACAAAAACCGTATAAGTGGTATGCATTTGCCCAATAGACCGGCGCAGGATTATTTTGGCAAGCATGGAATCAAGACACTGATCTTTACTGGTGTAAATACTGATCAATGTGTGCTCGGAACTATGACTGATGCGTATTGTCAAGGCTATGATGTGATCATGCTGAAAGATGGGTGCGCGACCACAAGCCTGTCCGGTGCACAGCAGTCCGTTGAGGACAACACAGCCAAGATCATGGGTTTCGTGACTACATGCGAGCTCTTCAGCCAAGGTATTGACGAGGCATTGAGACAGCGAAGCAAGGCTTGATGGACCTTGTGGAGTTCCCTACCCATGGAGGCACTCTGACAGCTCTAGCCGGTGGCACGGCGATCTGTAAAGCGAGTCAGGCGCTCCGTACCGTTCTATAGACCTTCGGCAACCCAATGGCTCTGCCAAGAGCCCGCCGCTCCAGGAGATTTGGTCCGAATGGCGAATGTCAGCAGTTTACTAAGTGGGAAGCTATTCGAGAGTGGAGTTTTATTGGGGGCCTTGTTTCGGCACAAAACACACATAAAACTGTAGTCATTAAAGATCAGGAAGTGAACAGAGTCGGTCGAAGATCCCAGGACATTGTACTGTAGCACATCAAACCACCAATTCTTTGTCTGCACGATGCCCGAGAACGAAGTATATCCGCTGCCTCGGAATGCGGAGGAGGCAAAGAGACTCAACACTCAGCATCAAGTATGGACAAGAGTGGTCGGCTACCATATTCATCCAGCTATCAAATCCAAGTTGCCAGCGAGCCCACACATAGCAGATGTTGGCACTGGTACAGCTGCTTTCCTGTTTGATATGGCCGAACAATATCCATCCGCAACACTAGATGGCTTCGATATCTCAGATAAACAGTTTCCACCATTACTATCGAATATTAAGCTTCACGTCCACGACCTTCGTCAGCCGTTTCCTGCCGAGTTCCACAATAAGTACGATCTTGTGCATATCCGACTGTTATTCACTGCGATAGACCCAAAAGAATGGTCAAGTACAGTCTCGAATCTAGCAGCACTCCTCCGACAAGGCGGTGCGATTCAGTGGATTGAACCAGCTGGTGAATTTGCCTACGTCGGCACCAAAGACCACAACGTCGCTCAGCCATCTGATCCAAGTTGTGAGCCTGTGTACACTGCGAAACTTGCGACGGAATTTGTAAACCACCTGGCTGATCGATGCGATATGTCAAGGACGTTGCCTGAATTGTATAAAGCTGCAGGTCTGGTGAATGCTGTACAGGATAGTATTCCAAGCAATCGTAATCTTGAACTTGGCCAGGCCCTGTGTGGGACGACAATTGGTGGAATGGTTGGATGGCAGAAATCTATCGCTAATACGCCTACAGCGGTTCGGCCACTGGACGAAGTCGAGGAGCTTGCGAAAAAGGTTCAAGCGGAAAGGGACCTGGGGATGATGCTGTTCTATGATGTACATGTGAATGTCGCCTTCAAGCCAGAATAAGTGGTGGATATGTTCTGGTAGCCTGCTTCAAGACATCGGACATAGCAGATTGATAATTCAAGCTGGACTGCACTTAGTCTGCTCAGTTGGTACACAGACGCTATCATCAGCGCTATTTCTGTCGATATTGAAGGTGGACGCGTGTGGGCATGACATAGGTCGAGCACTTCTGAGCATGCAAGATTGTAAGCTGTGGCAATCTGTTGGATCTGCGAAGGCACCATGCGGCTCTGGAAACTGAAATTTGTACTGACAGCACTTCGTGGGGGTTTAGTGTTGTTCTTGCAATGTGTGTGGTACACGTATTTCTTGCTTACCTCTTTGCTGTGCTCAGCAGAGCTTAGGTGAACAGATATACAGCCGCAACTATATCAGGAGTAAATCTTCTCATCGTTTTGGCTATCTCCGAGCTTACAGAGGGTCTAAGTTTGAAATGATTAGAACACGATTCGGGAAAGAGACCAGAACACAAGACCTCGGCTTTGCGATCCGGAAGTCGCGTAGTCTTGCAATAAACAACAGTGAAGCCTTTACTAGTGAGCCCGTCTGATTTAGTGTATCTGTAGTCACCCTTACTGATAAGACGCCACTTGGCCAGCGACCATGCCTACCCAAGACGCCTCTCAGAAGTTCATGTCTTATACGCCCATTGTAAAGTCATGCTCGATTCCCGGCGTGACACTGGCCATAAACTTCAGGAAGACGACAAGATACTGATCAACTCGGATTGCTACCTTCTCATCACTCTCATCTTCGTCCGCTTGCTCGAGAACCTCCCACTCATCTCCACCACCCGCCTTGACACCCGCCTCATGCCCACGTTTCTGCGAGTCCTGAATCGCAAGCTTGTTTGTGTCGTCGAGCAGCCCTTCCATCCCGGAAACAGGCTTCGTGCTTGTACCTCCTTCGGTCTTCGCTTTTTGTAGTCTAAGCTTCAGTGCTGCATCTGCTCTGTCAAGTAGGATTTTCATGACCGATGCGTGCTTGCAAGGATGTATAGATGCCATCTTCACACTGTTGTCGAAGAAAGGGAAGTCTTCTAGTGTTACGGTCTTGTCTTTGTAATCACCCACTATGTCTTCCATCATTGCTGATGGCGGAAGAGGCTCTGATGGTGAGATGTAGCCTGACAAATACATTCGCGGTGTACGGTAGTAAGGTGTGTATGTGATGTAGAGGGTGTATGTTCGAGTTGGTCTGCAGAGTGTGGATCAGTAAAGGAAAAATCACGAAGAATGTTTGAACTTACGCAGCAGACGGATCCGACTTGTCTCGGATGATAGCCTCGTTATCGTCGTCTTCATCTTCAATATCGGGTATTTCGTCTTCGTCTTCTCGCTCAGCCTTGCCTAGCTGTCCCGATTCGGACATGGTTTGAACCTGTGTGCGTAGCCCTTCCTGCTCCTTCTCGGTGGTGCCGCCTGTTCTCAGCCATCCTTCATTGTCGTCACCTTCTTCATCTGGTCCACCCAGGAAGCCGTCTCGAACTAGGTCATCAGCGGCACCACCACTTCCTGCGAAGTTGTCGTCTAGTCTTCTATGGCAGGGTACTCCTCTTGTAACTATGAATTGTTTGTTGGGTGGAAGGTAATTGACTCGTTTCGCTGGTGTTGCTGCATCCGACCAAGACCAGGAAGGGAATTTGTAGACTAGGTAATCGCCAGCTAGGACGAATTCTTCGGGTGTGATTTGACCTGTCGATCTGAAGGTCGAGGTATGTGTCACCGGTGTTAAGTGGTCGCGTCCCCAGTCAATCCACGATCGTAGTGCTGACGCCATCTCGGAAAGAGTGGTGCTCCTCACAAGAGTAGTGGTCAAGAGTGATGGGTGTGCATGCAATTCGACAATGCTGGGCTTGCAGTCCGTTTGTGATACGTGTTAAGCCTAGAAGATAATCATTCGCGGTCTGTATCTCTGTCCAGGCTGCAGCCCGCATGCATTGCCTGTCTGCACCCCTCTCGTTGTCACATGGCGATGACGAGGGACTTTCCGAAGGCGGCATTGTCACAGACGAGGGTCGATCTGGGAGCACGGCCATTAGTCTAGGCGTCAATCTGGGGTTAAAGGCCTGGTGAGGCCTATAGAACCCCCTAACATTTGAACTCAAAAACTAACAGCTTTGAGCAATTCATGGCTCGCAATCCAAGGTCAAATACTGAGCTATTGATGCTCCTCTATTTTGTACAGTTATTCTGGCCGTTTCTAGCTCACATCTTCTTCCAACCTATCAGGACCGCTATCTATGCTCTTCTTCACGCGCCCTTCGGCGTTTGGAGGGAGCCAATTGATGGCAAGACTAAATCCAGCAGCCAGCACAATCATCACAACCCAAGCCAAATAACCCCTTAGGATCTCCTTCCTTACCCCAACAGCATACAAACTCGTAAAGGCTGCAGGACTGAAAGCACGAATACCAGAAATAAATGTCAACGCTAAGGCATTAAGCGTACCCAGTGTCGCTGGTGAAGGACTTACGTCATTCAAAGCAAGCTGGATAGCTGTAAATGACATGCTGACACCCACACCTAGACACAATGCCACAGGAGTGATGATCCAGAAAGCCGTTCGAGCTGCATCTGATCCTTCCCGAAGTAGTGCTTGTAAAGCCGGATAAGCCATGAAAAAGAACGGATAGGTGTAAGCACAGGCGCGAAGCACACCGCCTGTGCCGAAACGGGTTTGTAGCGGTGGGAAGATGAGAAGTAGCCAGATTGCTTGTGCAGCACCAGTTAGACCCATAAATATCGAGATGTAAAGCGACGAAAAGCTGAAACCCCCTAGCTCGATTGGCTCGTACCAGAAAACGGGGACGATCGCAGTGTAGGAGAAGGCCAGAATCATGATATGAGAGTACAGGTAGAGTACGGGAGCAACACCTGGAGCTCTGAGAAGCGACCACGTAGTGCTATATTGGTCCTCGTCTACTGGCGATACAGGGTTCGTGCCCTGAGACTTCTTATTGCCCTTCTTCAACGATTCTGGTAAAGTTTCTTCGACGAAGAATAATGTGATAAATGCCGAGGTCAAAGCTATGACTCCTGTAGCGAACGTAGCCAAGGCATAAGGATACTCTTCGAAGAACCATATACCTTCGAAAGCGCCTCTGTACTGCTTTACCGGATCAGCTAATGCTCCTCCAATCAACGGTCCAACCATGATGCCAATATTTCCGGAAAAAGCGAACCAGCTGAACGATCTAGCTTGTGTCTTTGCCGTACTGTGTTCCGTGATCATTGTCCTTATGTTGACGATGGTACCTGCGAATATTCCAGCAATGCATCGAAAGATGACCATCTGCCACAGAGTCTGCGCGAGTCCGAATAACGCTGTTGCAAACGCAACTCCAAACAATGAGATGCATAGGGTCGGTTTTCGGCCATACCTGTCCGCAAGTCGTCCCCAAAAAATCATAACCAACATCTGAGTTAGGCTGAACAGTGACTCAATCAGACCAGAGTAGAACCCAGTATCTGCAGGTTCGAGATTGCCATTTCTGGCACACATCTGGTTGATGAAAGGAAAGATTGAGAAGAATGCTATTGGCTCGACTAGTCGTGCGAAGCAGAGCAATAGGATTTGCTTAGCTGGCAGCGGCTTTTCGTCTGGTGCTTGAGTGTTCGACGACTTCGGCACGGTATCCGCTGTGATGCTGCCGTTCTGATGACCATGACTTGTTATTGCTTCAGCTACCTCAGGATCAGCTGTTGGGGCATGGTGCTCGTTAGCTAAGAGAGGCGTTCGCTCGGCCGACGTGCATCCGTTGTCGTTCTCTTGAACATATTCATGTCCAAACTTCATGGTATCGTCACCGGCACATCCTACAATCCATCAAGGTCCCATTTCAAACCAGGAAATTGAGCCAGATAGCGTGCCCGAAGTCTACTAGTAGTATGATGTTGACTTACAAATGTCGAAAAATCGCTAGGGTAGCGTATCCGCTCTCTGCTGTACGGCTGTTCATAAAGCTCTCAGCAGCAAGGCACCTATTCCGTTTCGCGACTTTCACAGTCGAGCCAGTCAGTGCCTCGCTTACGACCATATTTGCTGACCTCCCAGTATACTATGCCGAACACCCTGCGATATTAAGATTCTACAATTTGAAAAGGCATCGCAAATGAGCCGCTTACTAAGCGCCGAACATCTGGTTGGGACATTAGCCGCGATCCTTATATCAGAAGCTCAGGCTGTTACACGCACAATATTGCAAGGTGTGCTTGATCTCGTACGGTCCTACTTATTTCTATTTAGGATTGCCAAAGATCTTCGAAGCCATATTTGCTGCCGTATCCAGCAAACTATCGCCACCGGTATTTCCAGAATTGCCCGTGCTCTGATTGTCGTCATATCGTCCTTGCAAAGCACCATCATCGTCACGAGTCGCACCAGAGAGTGCTCCTTGGCCTTCACCTCCATATGAGCTTTGGGGAAACCGGCCGTCCTCCCTGCCATGCTCGTAGCCTCCTGAACTACTGTAACTTGATTCAGGAAATCTACCATCTTGACGACCTCCTTTAGAGCCTTCATCGAGACTATATCCAGCACCCGCCGTAGAGCTACCAGTGCCTGATCGGTATGAGTCCTCCGGAAGGCGGGCGTCCTCACGTCCTCCTAGCTGACTGTTATCACTCTTCGTGGTTGAGTACGAGCTCGCAGGAAATCTACCATCCTGTGAAGGTAAGCCAATATTCGAATTCCCTGTATTATGAATCCTACCTGTCGCCCGCCATAGCTTCCCTCATCGACAGTCGAGTCTGATGGCTGGATCCCGTAAGAACCACTACCTGCCTGAGCATAGCTGTCACTAGGAAAGCGGCCGTCTTCTCTGCCCGAAGTGGCACTATTGTCGCTAGTGTTCGACTCGTAGCTGCTACCTGGGAATCTTCCGTCCTGCACGAATGAGTTACATTTTTTCCTGCTGGTCTTCTCGTACCTGTCTGCCACCGTAGCCTCCCTCAGTTACAGATGAGTCAGATGGCTGCACGCCATAGCTTCCCTGGCCTTCGTTGCCGTAGCTTGAGTCGGGAAAGCGTCCGTCCTCACGATTTCCTGTGCTTTGAGATGACATGTTTCTAGCTCTTTCGTGGGTTATCTCAGGATAGTGAATAGGATGGACGAAACTCGTTCTGCAGCTCGAATCAGCTATAGTTCAGCAACGCGCAATTTGAGGGGTCTCAGGCAGGTGCGGGCTGGCGGCATGATGTCAAGACGAGCAAGCATTTTCTCGAAGCAGGGAAGCCATAAGTTGGTAAAGCATCTCAATTGGTTTCCTAAACACATTGGAAGGGGAAACATGTGCCCGGGATGCAAAGGTTAGACTCTGGGGTTGCATGTCCGCACGTCCGGGATCAGTAGTGCTTGCGTAAAGTACGCATATACTGAAGCGTGATTGAGGTCATTGAGGAATTTGCACATCCTGTTGGTGGCTAATGGACCAGCCCATACAGTTCAACAGCGGCTCCTTTTGTCCTTTTGCGACGTGTTCTCTCGACATGCAGGAAAGATTGCCAAATCACATGCTGGCATTCGCACGGGTTCGTGCTCGAAACTGTGTAAGTAGGGCCTCGTGATCGGAAACCTTTGTACATGAATAGGTTCCGGGGGTATAATGCCAGCAGGATGAGCTTTTATCTTCAAAATCAACTACAGAATTGAGTACCTTGCAATTCAGACAAGCGAGCTTCTGGACCTGTAACATGGCAGCCTTGACCAGGCACTAAAACGCGCCTACTTCAACCTACCTAGGTGATTGATTTATTGGAAGTACAACAACAAGTTCTCTATCTGTCCGCTTGTAACTCGTTTGTATCAGATTGTCAGACCTTGCATCTCGAGCACAGAGAGATGCAGGGTTCCTAGTAAGCTGTGTGAGCATATGATGCGTTTGAGAGTTTGCCTGCTAGAGTTGATTGACTAGTGTCGATGCTTAGACCCCCGTCTCGAAGCCAATTGTGCTGAATAGAGAAGAGCAAAGGCAGATGTGTGAAAAACCTGTTCAGAATTGGTAGAATAGAAGAAAGCAAGTTCGCAAGTCATGGGTGATAGCGGTTTCGACGAGTCCAGCAACTCTACTGTACCAGTATTGCAACATGTCAGAGGACAACACTGGTAAGACAACATACACAAACAGCTCATGAGCGATGCCCCACGAGACTCTTGTAGTCAGACATCCTAAGTTTATAGTGTGCATGATTACGTCGCTAGTGCAACAAGTTCAGTGATGTCGCTCAACTCCACAATACGCCAGGCTAGTCTATCAACTTCAGCAGCTCTGCTCAATATATTCGCACCCGCAGCCTGTTGCAAGAACTTTTCCTTGAGCTTGGAGTCTGGCATTGGTCGTTCCAGACTACCAATAGCATGTTCAACATGTTTGACAGTCGCTTTGACGTCACTGAATCTCAGAGTCACCACAACTTCATCACTACGAATGTTCTCATCCACTTCCGCTTTGATCCTTTGCCGCACCTGAAGCACAGCAGAATCCTTCACAACACTGTCCTCATACTCGGCAGGAGTGGCAGAGCCAAGCACGAGTCCGATCGCGGCATCATGATAAACACTGAATTTTGCTTCTAGACCGTGCTTAGGCTCTTTCTTACCCGTGAGATCAAGCACAAGGTGATGCACTTTCAGATGCACCGACTCGATCTTGGTCAAGTTTGCCAGATTCTTGAGATCAAGCTCCTCGTGTAGCTGGATACAGGCGTCAATAGTCGGATATATCACAATACCACAAGGAAATGGTTTGAATGTGTTCCTCTCTATCTCCCATTTCGTGTGAGTTTCTTGGTCTTTCTTCGCTGCTTCAGCCAATTTTAGAAGCTGATCAACCTGGTCGTCCAGCTTATCCGCGCCATGTCCAAGTACCTCAACCCATCCTCGACGTCCTTCAAGCGCATCTAGCGCCGCTGTAAATCCACAGGACGCAAGGTCTACAGCCTCAATACCATTTTGTGCAGCACGAGCAGTATGAAACGCTTTTGTGTCTGTCCCAAAATGTGCTCTGATACCCACAGGCTGTGTGCTGGCAATACCTATAGCATGAGTTGTTATCTCAGGTGATAATTTGTTAAGGTTCGACAGTGCTGCGGCTGTGGCTATTGGTGAAACAGTGCCTGTAATATGCCAGCCTGCGCTGTAGTGGTTGGGCGAAATAGCATTACCAAGTCGTAGTGAAGTCTCGATCCCAACTACGAGTGTTAGTATGAAGTCCTTACCCGATACTGCCTTATTATTCCTCGCCTTGGCACACTCGATCTCCGCCAAGAGCGCAGCCACGATCGCTCCTGTAGGGTGTATCACTGTATGAAGATGTGTATCATCGTAGTCATGCACATGTGAAGCTATACCGTTCACTAACGCAGCACCTGACCTGTCCGATCTCACGGCCTGTGAGCCTTCTCCTTGCTGACCAAACAGCGTGCATATCGGAGTTGTAGGCTTCAGATCGAGTGATTTGAGTACTTTCTGAGTCGTAGGATGTCTTGCACCACCTATGATACAACCTAGCGAGTTTTGAAAGGATCGAACAGCAGCATGAATGACAGGTTCCGACAGGTTATCGTATTCCAGGTCACAAATCCATTGAGCTAGTTGGCGTGTAGCCATGCCGAGGTACTAAGGACTCATCACTGTCTCTACACGGTTCTCCCCAATTTGTGTCAACGATCTGATGCGTCTAGCATACTGCAAAGCCTTCTCCGTACCGGGGTTCATAAATAGATGATCTTTACGCATCCTCAAAGAGAATTCATCGTAATTCAAGTTGCACTCCGCAGAATCCCCAACGATTTTCAGGGGTATTGGCGATAACTGCAGCCTTAAGGTTGTAACGACAGCCGCGGTTTCTCGCAGATCACGTCAATAGTGGGGTATAGGTCGAGCACAGAAAGATGTATCTTGAAGTCGTTATGCTATGATAACCAGAAGTTTGACGGCACAGTATTAGCCGTTACTTCGCAGACATGGCAGGACTCAAAGTAGGCGACACTTTCCCCGACGACATCGAGTTCAGCTACGTACCATGGTCACCAGAGACAGCCTCGCCTGAAGCGTGTGGCATGCCGGTACAATACAAGGCAAGCCAAGAATTCAAGGACAAGGTAAGCATACACAAGCAAGGCTGACGCTCGGGCGCATGAGATCAGAGCAAAGACCACTACTAATGTTTTACAGAAAGTCGTCCTGTTCGCAGTTCCAGGTGCTTTCACACCAGGTTGCCACGTGAAGCATTTACCAGGCTATGTGCAGCACATTGAGCAATTCAAGGAGAAGCACGTCGATGTCGTTGCAGTCTTGGCATCTAATGATGCATTCGTCATGTCCGCATGGGGCAAAGTCAATGGCATCAAGGATGAGATTGTGTTCTTGAGCGATCCCGACGCGAAATTTAGCAAATCTATTGGCTGGGATATGGATATCAGTCCGAATAGGACAGCGCGATACGCGATTGTGCTTGACAAGGGCAAGGTAGTATATGCTGAGAAGGAGCCGGGCAGAGATGTCACTGTTAGTGAATAGAGTTATATTGTGAAAGACATGCTAATATTTGTAGGTATCTGGTGCTTTAGCTGTGCTTGCCAAGCTGTGATGTATCGAAACGGACGAGAAATTAGAGATGGGGTCATAGATACTTGCACCTATTGTTATAGATACTTGCACCTATTGCACGCCACCAGCCTTGTGTCGATTTGTCACTGGCCAGCCAACTTGTGCAGAGACACGACACTTTCGACCTGCTTACTGATTTTGAGATCGGGACTTGGCACCAGCTGAGTTGGCTACACGTCATCTGAATGACGGGCAGACCACGCTGCATATTACACGTGCACGGAGTGATAGTTCTGCTGCCTACCAGTGTGGGCGTCACCTTTACTTCCTTCCTTAGGATTAAACATTCGCAAACGTCGTGATGACTGTAAAGGTCCAAGCATACGCAAATCTCGAGCTTGCTTCCAAGCCTTCAAACTTGGTTCTTCAATGTTCTTGGCGTCAGGACAATCCTTTTGCTGCCACTTTCTCTCGTAAAGCTTATCTTTCAGCGCTGTCATGTATTCTGTTTTGGTATTGATCGCCAGACGTGAATAGGGTGGTCGTCTATATCGGTCAACCCATTTGTCCACCTTGGCAACCATGATGATCAGCTGATCCGACAGATCGAGTTCTGGTGTACAACGAGTCAGTGCTCTAAGGATACTCAGGTATGTCGATGGCCCTTTGCTCTGCATTTTCGTTGCCATTTGTAACCAGGTTATATAGACGTCATTATCAAAAATCTGCCGAGCGCGAGCCGAGGTGGCTAGTTTAGCCAGGACTGCAACCATGTCGACGACTCGAGATTGGCTTTGCAAGGCGTCCAATGCTTGTCTCAAGATTGACGAGTCAGCAGTCTCTCCTGAGCTTTCTTTTAGAGCGTAATCTGATTCGATTTTCTTCAGGATTCGTTCGACATTTGGTAATGCAAGCCAGGCACGATTCGCCCTTCTCAAATGTATGCTTGGACTCATACTGACGGTTTCGGGACTATGTGACTTTGGCACATGAAAGTCTATCCCATATATGCCCAGATAGGAGTCAAAATCGTCCAGAAGAAACAGAGCTTCACGTGCCGAGACGATTTGCCGCCGAATCCCGCTATGACTGACATGCCAGCTAAAAGTATCGCGCATCAGCTCAACGACTTGGGTTACGAAGTCGGAAGCAGAAGCTGCTTTATCGGGGTTGAGATCAAAAATGGAAGATTCTGCTTTGTTGCTGATTCTTCGCAATCGTCGAGCAAGGGAATGGCAGATTGCGTCCTTGGCCAGCAGGCGGAATTCTTGGCTGAAAGGATTTCGAGTGGCACCAAATGCCAGTGCCTTGATCATAAGCAGTATACTAGTGCAAGACGATTCAGAGCGAGCCCATTGCTTAGCTAGCCGATGAGCAATCTCTGATGATTTGCAAGTGTCAAGAATTATTGGCCAGTCACGGCAGAGAGTCTTATTCCACATCAGAGCTTGGTCGATTCGGTTGGTCTTGATGCAGTGTTCATAGACAAGCGTCGATATGCGGGAATCAGGCACCAGTCCATGATAGTGCATGCAATATGTCAGATAGTCGTAGAAATGTCCTTCCTGACGCGTCTGCATAATGCAGGATAGGGCTGTTTCGGCTAGAGCTGCAAAGGACCTTGGCATGGTTCTGGAATAGCCTTGAAGATGTAGATCATGAAGAATCTCATCTAGGGAAGCCCAATCTCCGACTCGTGCTCGGTCCAGGACAATCTCACGTAAAGACCTAAAAGAATGTCTTAGGTGATATCGGCGATGTACAAATGAGATGAATTTGTATGCTCTTTCAGCACGACCAGCTGCGATGGATGCTTTGACAACCGGAGTGATGACATTGACGCCATGTGAGCCACCGATGAAGGTCAGGCCGTCTAGAATCTTGATGCCCATCATCCATTGCCTGGCAGTAGAAACGGGCTGGTGTTTCACATAATGCTGGAGGTAGCCCGTGCAGCGACGCTGAGCGTGTCGCTTGTACAGGCGCGAACCCCGGTTGAAGCCCCAGACCAGAATACCCAAAGCCTCTAGACATGGCGGTCGTGAGCCCAGCAGCTGTGAGAGGGCTACGTACTGGGCTGAAATCAACTCTGGTTCTCTGACATGCTTTTTCAGCTGGAAATGCAAGGCTTCCGCAAAAGCATGGTGAACAAGATTGCCCAACCGTAAACAATCATCAAGAATTAAGGCATAATATTCTCTGAATAAAGACTTGCCTTCGGGCCCGCCTCGCACTTTCACGAGCTTGTCGCAGAGGTCCTTTACAGTGTTGTTTTCCGCAACCCTTGACGAGTGTTTACAATTCTGCAGAATCAGTTGCAGCGAATCCTTTGCTTGTGCCGCTTGGTCATCTTTTGCCTTTTCACTAATCGGATCGAAAGCTCGTTCTTCGCTATCGACCGTTGTGTGAAGACGATTGGATGCGACTGCAGCTACTGTTCTGATATGCTCGATTGCTTGTATATTAGATCTAGGTGATTGTTGCGCTCGGGAGTATCTGTCTGCTTGTAGCAATGGGACTTTATGCTGTGACGTGCCGAATCCGTTTCTGACAGCGACATAGT
The DNA here is from genome assembly GCA_022813495.1 of Pasadenomyces melaninifex. Classification (NCBI taxonomy): domain Eukaryota; kingdom Fungi; phylum Ascomycota; class Dothideomycetes; genus Pasadenomyces; species Pasadenomyces melaninifex. Next base: position 769,714 of record JAKLMI010000001.1, read on the forward strand.
GTTTAGCAGTTACACTAGTACGTGTCTTGTTGCAGAGAGCTTGATTGAAGCTGGAGGCATGCGGACCTGCATTTTCGGTCGAAGTAAGCCGTCGCAGAACTCGAAGCGCATCGACGCTGGGCTTCGTGGACATACAATAATGTTGGTATTGTGCTCATCGCGTCATATCGAGCACGTAGAAGTCGATCTGAACGGAGCTTGTGCAGTCGAGTAGTACGAGTAAAGGTGTAGTTCAGTAGCAGTCTTTCGAGAGCCAGACAGGTATGACTTGGCTACGGTAGCCGTAAAAGCAAGAAGGCGTTTTATGCTCCAACGTATTTGTTTAAGCACTGCGGCTCTGTTCATCTTGCTTGACCGAAGACTCGATACAGAACTGCTTGACGACATTGCTATCGAGCCGCATTAGCCAGTCTCAGTCGTGCAGGAGAGAGAGCGATTGCGAAACCCTGAGATCATGTCGACTATACTACGTACACTGCGAAACCTGCGAAAGATAGGATTCAAGGAATATGGCCACCAATTGCAGTACATGGGTGGGTTAACAACACTCGAGCTTAGCAGTTGTACATTGCGCTAATGCTCTCGATCAGGCGATACAAAGTCCGGCGTGCTAGTCGGCATGGACAGGAACGGCAATAAATATTATGAAAATCTCCAAGAAGATCTGCCTCTACGGACACGATGGGTCGACTATAAAGAAAAAGAGTTTGATGCTTCACAGATAGATCCAGGCTGGCATGCGTGGATGAGCTACATGGTGGACAAACCGCCGTCCGAGGATGCTCTCTTGCAAATTCAACACAGACCGTGGGAGGTTCAGAAAGGGCAGGGCAATTACACATTGAGCAGAAGTGCTTATAGGCCGTACTCAACGTGGGTGCATGCGACATGAACGAGCACAAGTTGCTAATACCAAGCAGGGTCAAGCCAAAGATGAGCGCATGGTTGCCAGTAGCCAAGCCACGCGATGGTAGCACGCCTATGCAGCTGCCCAAAGCTGTGGAAGGTACTTCGTCCTATGCGCAAGATCCATCAGCATAAAGATACATTATGTAGGTTCGGCGTTTTAGTGGGTAAGCATGAATTCATCGATCATATCGACGTGCGGGTATCTTGCACCAAGACCTTTACGCCAAACTCCTTCTATACATTGCATCATACCCGTTGAGTTCTGCGAGGCAACCTTGCAGGACCGAGCTCTTTTCTGACCTCTTCGAGCTGTCGCAGGCCATGGATTTCGTTCCCATTCTTGCCTCGTTTTCCTTTCGCACCTTTGCGCTTACCACCAGGATTGGCAGCATTCCAGTCACCTAGAAAGTCATCCACCATACCGTCAAAATCAGAACGAATCGTGGCAGGATCCGCGAAACTTGAGGTCGAAACAGCCGACATCTGTGACATTTTCGAAGCTCCAGTCATGCCAGATATCATCGATACACCTTCTCCCATGTCATCAAACTCGTCTGCCTCATCTAAGCTGTACATCTTCTCAACTTGCTCGAAACGCCTGTCTAGAAATTGCAGGCCCTCACCACGATTGAGTGATGACGAGGTCATGGAATAGGCGCTCGGGTTTGTCAGAGCACCTTTCCTTTTCTTCTGCCTCAACGGAGTGCCATTGAGTGTATACAGAGAGGGCGCTCGGTCTTGCACAGCAGATGCAGCCACGATCGATTCAGCTTGTAGCGGAGGCGCAGCTTTTCTAGTGTCTTGTTTGTATTTTGCAAAATCTCTCAGCCAGTCACCATCTTCTGCAGCGGCGTTAGCAGCGATATCGGGCTGTAACTGCTGACCAAAACCTGTGTCAACCGCATGTTCGTTGGCCGACAGCAGTCTGAGCTCTCTAGGCTGTTCAGATGCCTTCTCTGTGGCATCGCTCTCCCAACCGTCATCTTCATAGTTATCTTCAAATTCAGCAAGATCCAGCTCGCCGTTATTCTGACCATCAACACCAAGGGCGCCGAAGACATCCTCATCGTCTTGGTCATCCACAAACTCTTCATCGTCCAACGCCTCAAGAACTTCTCGCAACCTTGGATCCATGTCAGGTTGAAAGCCGGCAATCTCGTCAGGAATGTCCTGCTGTGACTCTAAGACTCTCTTTCCCTTGGTCGTCCTGCTGAAAACGCTGCTACCATCGACTAGACTAGGCGCTTCATCCTCAAGCGTGACCTGCCGTAATGCTTCATCTAATGATAGAGCATTTTTCTTTCCCTTCAGTCGGGTGGGTATGGCTTCTACAAAATGGCTGTCTGCTCCTTCGCCTAGATCGCGCATATGCTGCATGTAATCATATTGCGTATCATCAAAGAATATGCCATGTTCAGCTGCTTCGCCTTCATTCTCGCGCATGGAGTCGAAATCAAGGTCAATTTCGAGATCGGCGAGATGAAGTTCCCGCCCAGCTCTGCTCGAGGAGGAAGGGATTGGGGCTGATGTCTGAGCATGTTGCTGGTTCTTGTGTGCAACAGAATAGAGTGCTCGTTCATCGGTGCCAGAGTCGTTGAGAAGAGGGTCATGCTGCGATCGGTAGAGGAGAGCGTAAGTCTGAGTCGTCGGGTTATTCTTGTCGATCCATTTCTTGCGTGGCATCTCGTTTGTCCCAGGTCTCCGGGCTGGGTTTTAGAGAGTTCTGTAGATGGGTCTTATGTCTCATTTGCTGCAGAATCATTGTCAGTCTAGCGCATGAACTTCAAATCTGATGCCTGAATTTTGCAGTCCGCAACATTGGATTTTTGAAAGAACGGCCAACCAATGACGTATGCCCGTTCAGAAGATTACCATACTTGCCCGTCTTGTGCCCGAAGAGGTACTTGAGTGGCGGACCGCGCTACACGTGTAAAGAAGCTCGACTGTCCGCCATATTGATGCTGGTCAATCTCGTTTGTGTACGGAAATAGTGGCGTCCACATTTTCCTCAAGGGCTATGGTATCGTTGTACTCCTCTGGCTGCCGCTGCTCTCTCTTTGACTGGTCGTCTCCCACGATCTCCTACAGGCCAACAGCGAGGTATTCACAAGATCCACCTGAATCGGCGGTATACCTCCTAACACATCACCTGGTACAATACAACTCCCGCCACAATGCCTCTTGCAAAGTCCAAGAACGCGGTAGGCTTGGGCAACAGCCTGATGAACGACCGCTTTGGCAGGGGAAAAGGAAGTGATCGCAAAAAAGTGTCTTCAACGCCAGGCTCGGTCGTCCGCATAAATCATGCCACAGGCGAATCGTACGTGACCAATAGTGCCAAAGAGGCTGACTGGGTCAAGATGAGGTCAATCACTGAGCAAAGTGCCATGGATGAGTTCTTGTCTACAGCAGAGCTGGCGGGCACAGACTTCACAGCTGAGAAGATGAACAATGTCAAGATCATACATACAGATCAAAGAAACCCTTACCTGTTGAGCGCGGCGGAAGAACGGGGTGTAAGGAGGAAACATGCACAGAATAGGGCAAAGCTGACAGTACCGAGGCGGCCGAAATGGGATGAGAGTACTACACCGAGAGAACTGGACGAGCTGGAAAGGGCGAGTTTGCTGGAGTGGAGGAGAGGGTTGGCCGAAGTGCAGGAAAACAACGATCTACTATTGACACCTTTCGAACGAAATATCGAGGTTTGGAGGCAGTTGTGGAGAGTTATAGAGCGGTCAGACTTGGTTGTTCAGATTGTGGATGCCAGAAACCCTCTCATGTTCAGGTCGGAAGATCTCGAACGGTATGTCAAAGAGGTGGATTCGAAGAAGAACAACTTGTTGTTGGTCAACAAGGCTGATATGATGACTGAGGAACAGCGATCGGCTTGGTCAAATTATTTCGAGGAGAAAGGCATCAATTACAAATTCTTTTCAGCACATCTGGCGAAAGAGCTAATCGAAGGTCGCGATGCTGAAGAAGCGCTCGAGCAGCGAGAACTCAATCAACGTGCGAATCATAGTATGCCTCACAAGACTCTTCTTGAGAATGTGCAGGATCTGAATCTTGAAGAACAGGAGGAACAAGATGATCTATCTGAGTCTGAAGAAGACGGAGATAGTGCAGAGGAGGATAGCTCTGATCTATCACACGACTACGAGAAATACGAACCCTTACCATCATCAAATCCGATAGACGACGAAAGAACACGGATATTGACTGTTGACGAGCTAGAATCTCTGTTTTTGCAGAATATTCCCACAGAGACAAGAACAGACTCTGAAGAAGCTATTCGGAAAACGACCATCGGTCTCGTGGGCTATCCAAACGTGGGTAAATCGAGTACGATCAATGCTCTCCTCGGCGCCAAGAAAGTCTCTGTTTCAGCTACTCCTGGTAAGACGAAGCATTTTCAGACTTTACACCTATCTGACAAGGTCGTTCTCTGTGATTGTCCTGGTCTTGTCTTTCCGAATTTTGCGACCACCAAGGCTGAGCTCGTCTGTAACGGCGTATTACCAATAGACCAGCTGCGCGAGTTTAGTGGTCCAGCAGGTCTTGTAGCTCACAGAATACCTCAACCGTTCTTAGAAAATGTGTACGGTATGAAGATATCGATTAGACCAGTAGAAGAAGGCGGTACAGGTCAGCCGACCGCAAGCGAAATGCTCAGAGCATATGCCAGAGCTCGAGGCTTTGCAGGCACAGGGAGACACGGCCAGCCAGATGAGTCCAGAGCTGCAAGATATATACTCAAGGATTACGTGAGCGGGAAACTACTGTACTGCCATCCACCACCGCACGAACCGGAAATAGATGGAAAAGAGTTTAACAAGAGTCTCTATGACTTTGCTCATTTACCAGCCAAACGCCAGGCCTGGTTAATAGCCCATAGCGATGAGCCCGAGGCGGATGCTGCGTCCGAACCCGCATCGAGTGTATCAGCACCTCAAGTCAAGACCGGTGCCAAGTCGAAGAAGCTGGATGATAGTTTCTTTGCGCCAGACTCAAAGAATGCTGGCCATATCAAAAGTAGGGCTTTCAATCACCAATATACGCAGCAAGGTCAAGCTGACATGCAGCAGAAAAGTCTATCAGGTAGGAAAGAGAAAATCATGCAAGCATTGGAATTAGGCATTGCTCCCAAAGAGCTGCCCAAGGATAAGCAGCATTTCAAGGGCAGAAGGATGAAGACGAAGAAACAGAAGGCGGCCGATGACGACTGATGAGCGTAATATATGAGTTCGAGCCCATGATCTTACTTCTTGTTGATGAACGAAAGTCGATTGTTGAGAGTAGTAGAGCATTCACTGCTGATTTTCAGTGAAGCAACAAGCCAGACTTTGCGAGAATTGCCTCGCAAACAGATTGCTAATCATAGCCGATTGAAGCTTCACTTTCAATTCACATAAACGCAGCCCAATCTTATTATATGCCTACGCCCCTCAACACTTGACCAGCAAACGAACACTGTCACTTCAACTGTTTGCACATGCTCCACCTGCTTGGCCTACTTCATCCGCACCTACCTTTTACCAGCTCGATATCTTCAATTCCTGGCGCTTTCCTACCATCTTCAACTTTGACAACAACCGAGATTTGTAGCAACCATGAAGGTCATAACCTTTGCGACCTCTAGTCTGTGCTTCGGCATTGCCCTTGCATCTCCATTCCCTCAAGACACACCTTCACCTACTACTAGCCCACCAACTGGCAAAGTCATTTGCTGCTACCCTGGCATCGAAGATGGTCTAGGTTGCCACCCATGCCGACCAGGTGAGGTGGCTCCCTCAATGACCACATTGACGCCATCAGCACCTCTTGCCACGCCAAAGGTCTTTACCACAATTGCAGCACGTTTGGAGGATAAGGACAAGCCAAAGCTAATTGCTCCTTGGCGACCATCTCCAAAGATCGTCAAGAAACAGGAGTATCCTTCGGAGAGCGAGTGCTGCATGCTGGACGGCCTTCTGCCTGTTTGCAATACTGATAAAGCGCAACCTTGTGGCAGCAAGAAAGAACGATCTATCGAAGTTCCATCGCCGTCTCCCATCTGCTACATCCGTGGCGTTACACCTGTCTACAGTGAGGAGCTGTGTAAAGCTTGTATAAAGACTGGCGACTGTTCTGTACCGGTCCTATCTCGAGAGACCTTTGATGCTGATAAATGGTGTTGCGACGAAAACGATACCGAAGGCTGCCATGAGTGTCATCTTCCGCCACATGCCACAACAACAACCGCTTCTGGTGTGTCATTAGTCACCAACAAGGCTCGATCTGAAAATGCCGCCAGCCAGTGCTGCATTGACTGGCCTGGCCGATATTATCATTGCGATGACAGCCTGTGTCCTGCTGGGGTGACCTCGACCACTGTAACTGTCCAGAATCCACGGGAAGCGCGAGCTACTGGGGCGGTCTCTGACACTTCTGCTTTGTGTTACGGTCCCGGTTTTGGGAAGTCCAGCACAGATGCTGGTACTTGTATGGACGGAAATTTCCTTGACTGGAATGGCAATGACTGCCAAGCAAATTGCCACTGTGACAACTCTGGCAACCTGAAATGCGACCATCCATCTGATTGTGGCCCTGACAAGACAGTCAACGATTACTGCAAGAAAAACGCCAACTTTCAGTGCGATTGCCCATGGCCAGCAAAGGAAACCCGAGATGAGCCAGTATCTGACTTGGTTGCACGCTCAGATCAGTCTCAAGCAATTGATGCCACAACACTTCCTGTCGAGTCACCTTCTAGCACATCGTAAGTAGGCTCAAACACGTTTGCCTCGAAACTAATTTAAGGTGCAGTACAACACTTGCCACAAAGGTCAGCCCTGCTCGCCGACAGCAAACCTACGACTTTCATATCTCCTGCCACGGCAACAGCCAAGGTTTAGGTCGCCATACTTGCAAGAAGTTGACGATCGACTATCAGGACTGTGCAGCTAATTGCCAATGTGACGGACTTGGCACGATGACATGCAAAGCTCCGAGCGGCTCAGATTGCTCAGACAACGACATTCAGCAGTATTGTATTCATGGCAATGCCTACTTTGGTTGTGCTTGTTCTCATGTGTAAGTCTGCTGATTCCATTCACCTACGCTGAAATACTCACGTTTGGTAGTCCTGATCTTCCCCCTAAACTTACCAATGTCATTCCTGGTACTAAAGATCCACGAATTCCTCCCCAGAGCTGGTACGCATAGATCTTGAGGTACATCAGACGAAGTACAACGAATTTGATGGTTGGCAATGATAGAACGTAATGTTCTTTACATACCGAATGTGTGAGGAGACTTATCTGCTTGCTGATGTGTGGCGTGGAAATACTCCTATTACTACACGATAGTCTATAAGGTAGACTTACAGCCAAGTTTACATAGATTTGGGTATACCATGACTTGATCCGAGCTGAAATTGTTATATCTCAGGGCCTCGCATGTCTTCGTTCATGTATCGCGCTATACTCTGAACAGCACTGTAGTCGCCAAAACTGGGGCACTATACTGCCTTTCGTGTCGAATTTTCTAGTACTAATAACCTTGACGCAGGGCACTGTTCGTAAAAGTTGAGCCACGATTGACATTTCGAACGATATTCAAGTTCGGCTCTTATTAATGCTGTACAACTTGGGTGTTGAGGTTGCGACCCTGCAAGGATCGAACATATCGCCTGTGTTTGAAGCCTAAGTGTCCGTCTCTCGGCAGTCTTACTCCCTGCTTCTGGCTGATTTTGGATTCAAATTATTGCTGAACTTCGTGAGTAACTTAGCGACCAACGACATCGTGCATGTCTTCAGCTTTGCAAGACGGGAAGAGCGTTTCAGAAAAGGTTGCTGTCATCCAAAGCAAGATTGACAGACACAACACGTCGAGATATTGAACAAGCAACACTTCTCAAACCGAGGTGTTGACTCACAGGTCGAAAGCCGGCAAGTTATTTTGATCTGGACGTGCCTGCGTGTCAATATTAGACTGGTGCGGTTGATGAGAGCAAGATTGTTGGGATTCAAGACTAGCCAGTTCTCAGCTTCCAGGGCATCAGCACAATGGACTGATCCGATTTTCTGCTCAACAGCCGCTGCTTACCACGCTATATCACCCTATGGGCATCCAACGTCTACTCGCTGAAGGTCTTAGGCGAGACATCCTCGGAATATTATATCGGTATTTCTCAATTGAATAAATCATCGATAGATCCCCACTCCCCAACAGAACCTCAATAACAACAAGTTCCATGCCATGACAATGCTATCTTTGACAACGTCAAGCTTACTCCCGGCCACCTCCTTCCATCCTATCGGGACTTCCACTACAGGTATTCCAGCGAATTCCGCCAGCATCAACATCTCAACGTCAAATATCCACCCTTCCATATGCATATGCGGTATAATATAAGGTAGCGTCGCCCTCGTGAAAAGCTTGAAACCGCACTGTGTATCTTTTATCCTCGCGGTTTTGGGTGGGGTAAGTAGCCGTATAAATAGGTGGAAACTATGCATAAGGAAATTCCTCAATTTCGTCCTTTGCACAACAGCTGGACTAGAGACAAGATGTGATCGTGATCCAACAGCGACTGCTCTTGATTCGGAGTCCGCGGTCTCATCGGCTGCAGTGACAAGCTTAGGCAGGTCGGAAATATCAGATGCGCCATCTGCATCCGCGAAGAGGATATATGAGCCTCGAGCATGGCGCATACCGTGTGTTACTGCGCCGCCTTTACCACGGTTCGATTCGAGGTGGACTAGTCTTATACTGTCCGGTGGTATATTCACAGCTGTTTTCGGAGTGGGTGACCACGGTCCGGAAGTTGGTCGTGGATGGGAGGGAAGCAGGTGTGTGCGCGTAAAGCGTTCTGCGACACGTAGAGTAGCGTCTGAGCTGCCGTCATCCACTAGCAATATCTCCCAGCCCTTTGGTGCAAGGTCCGCATATACGTCTGACGCCGGCTCGTGATACTGTATTTGAGATTGACCTTGTGGTTTGCGCTTCTTGACTGCGCTACCATTAGCTTCTGGTTTCGGCAGCGGGACATTGCTGTAAAGTCTTTCAAGCAGATTGACTGATTCCTCGAGCATGCCCAGTAGCCTTTTCTCCTCGTTGTATGCTGGTATCACCAGGGTCATAAACACATCTGCTCTTTCGACGTATTTATGCACATTGAATTCCTGGTTCTTCTCCTTGGCATCCAGACGTTTCCTCTGCGCGGCGTCCAGCCATGACGGTAGGTCCTTGAGATCCGTGAGCTTGCCATCTTTGTCAAGTGTTCTGTATTTCTTCTCCGAGGGTAGAGGTCGTCGTGGATATGGTACCACGAATGTGATGAACAGGAATATCTGAGCTTGTAAGCTTGAGACACAAGTATGGGATGGACTTCATACTATAGCTAGGAGCCCAAATATAATCCATATCAGTACAAAGAGTAGAAGTACCCAGTGCCATTCTCCTTGTGTGCCTGGACTGAGCATCTGTATAAAATAGTTTCCTAAGAGCTTCTGTTTTCCCCACTCAACCATATTCAATGGATTTGTGCTTGCGGGAATCTAAACGTGGTTCAAAGCACAGGCGGATCATTGAATATTGTGATCAGTAAGGTCAGCTCAAGGCATCTGGCACGTAGCTCACGTATAGGAGCATGCATTCCTAAACAGCAATATCAACATGACAGATCTTCACTTATGCATAGTACTACATCGGCATCGGGCACTATGATGCAGGGTTCTACCGTGCCTGTAGAGCTAAGCTTTCAGGCACGCGCGCTAGCGCCCATGGCCTAGAATTAAGGCTGGCTGGCATGTGCTGATGGGATCGTGCATTTATCACTGCTTATTAAATGCTTCTTGCGCTTTTCATTTCTATCTCTCGCTATCACAACGACAAAGTTTTGATCGAGTTTGAGTGCAGAGCGATCTCATTTACCGGCTAAGCAATCTTCCAGCGTCTTATGATTTCCATGCCCTGTGCCAGCGTCCCAACCCTGGCATCAATAGCATGACCCTCTTCCTCAAGCTTCCCAAGCTCTTCCCATATCTTGTCCAGTGGTATGGTAAATGTCTCGATAAACTCGCCCGCCTCCAACTCCTGCTTTGGCTTCTTATTCCTCTCGTCGCTCATATCGACCTCTACAAAAACCATCTTTGTGTTTGTATTGCAGAACCCCGGATCGTTAAACATCACGAACCCTTCAGCAGCTTTACTGTCCTCGGGTATCGTCGCGATATAGCCAGTCTCCTCTCGCAATTCTCTTATGGCTGCATCTGCTGGACTCTCACCCTCATCGATAAGGCCAGATGGGACTTCGATGGTAACTGCATTGACTGGTGGCCGGAATTGTTTCTGCAGCAGGAGTGCGGGACCAGATGAAGAGCCAGGACTTTTGAGTATCGCGACAACGCCCACTGCATCAACGTTACTGTTCTTCGATCGTGTCTAACCACGCTGTTAGTTTGCACGACCATTAATAGAACAAACTTCACCTACTTGTCGCTCAGCAGTCTCCCATATGCGCTCTTTTCCACTTGGATCTTGCCACTTTATTTTGTTCAATCTTATCCATTTTGCTTCGTTCGGGGCCTACCGCGACTTAGTCGATCAGCGTAAGTCTAGTATTCTGATCCAGAACGAACCATAGCGTCAACGCTCAGCACCTTCGCCGAAGCTGGCGAATAAGATGCATTGGAGCTCATCTTCACGACGTGGCGTATGATATTATTTGCTCTCCTGGTCGGTGCGGACATGAAATTGTGAAGCTTAGGACGACAACAAAGTCCATACTCGCAAAATCACAACTTGAATCGAGTCTTAACTGCACTGTTGACGTCATACGCTTGATTGAAGCACAGCTGCTAGGCGTAGTAGTTTCCTGCATTTTATCAAGAAAGGAATATTCGAATGAATAGTCTGCGAGAATGATGGCCTATGTACCTCATGATCTATATACACACCTCGCCTATCTCATGAACTTGCTTCGGTCAAATCAATACGTACTCGTTTCGACGGCAGAATCTCCTCTCCCTCATTTAAGTCTTCGACAGTCCGTGTCTTCCCTTTGCTGTCGTGTGCCTGCTGAACATTAGCTACTACTGGAGTTCCAGAGCCAGCTTTCTTCGCTGCACGGTGAAGTCTTATATTTTCCCAAAACGCTGACTTCCCTTTAGCTGTCCAATCAACACGAGTTCCAGTATAGTCTGCCGCTTTCGTGCAGCACTGTCGAATTCGCCAATCTGCATCAGAAGTCCCATCCTCGCGCGTTGTCCTCTTCCCACAGGCTATTTGACAAGGCACACAAATTCGGTCTGGATCTTCTCGATGTCCATAGCAGATCGTGTTGTCCTTCTTGCAACGATCACAAGCATAGGCATCTGGGTGCTGGACTATCTTTCCATCTGCATCAACAGGAATCTGGTCTTTGTATTTATCAAGCTGCTATTGTTGATCGTTAGTGCCGATAGCCCTGCTTTAGAGATGATCGTACCTGTAAATTTGAAGCATAAACCCAGTCCTCGATCAAACCATACCATCTTTCCAGCTTAAACAGCTTCTTTTCGAAGTCATATACTAGGTCCCATTTGAGGAAATAATGCTCCCTACCATCCGTGCCGATGACCTCACAATCACCACACTGATCAGGCTTCTGGGTTTCGAAAATCCAATCGCAAATCATCTGCTTAATTCCATCCCATGCGGCGTTATATCCCATATTAAGCCTCTGTCCTAATTCGTCTCTGTACAGCTTCTTTCGTGTCAACTCTTCGTACTGATCTCGCGTTGGTCCAAGAGCACGCCAGATAATGTCTTCTTCGGCAGATGTCGTGGTATAGAAGTCCCGCGGATCAGAATAATCGGTCTTTCCTATACCGTCACTCACTTTGTACGTACTGAAAGGTGGTGGATCAGATTTAAGAAGTCGTGGAGCATTGTGGTCCTTGTCAACACGATATGTCCACCATTCCGCGGCAGTCACTATGTTCCGTGCAAAGGGAGGTACTTTGTCACTGATAATGACCGGAACATAGGTATCGTAATCCACGTTCGGGTCAGACAGAAAGACTGGCAGCTCTTGTGCTTGTATACGCTGCCTTACCATTGCCGCAGCCTGAGCTCTGTCAGGTTTCGGTGGTCTCCAAGACTGCTCGGGAGTAGCATTCTGCTTCTGATTTATTTGAACCTGTCGTCGGTCACCTTTCCTATGCTTATGCCTCTCGACTTTCCGGACAAGCTGTTGCACACGCTGCGGATGGAATAGATTGTGCCCTCGCCTGTCTTGTGAGAGCTCACTGATCGCTGGAGATGGAGTCCTTGATTGTACGGGTGTATTTCGCTGTCCGGGGATGCGCCGTATGCCTGCACCTGATGAGTTCCGGCTGAGATCTTCTGGATGTGCTTGAGGTCGTGTCACAGCTGGTGTGGGTATCCCAGACGGTAGCGCTGTGGTCGAGATGTCTGCACTACGACCACTGTTCTCGGTTCTCCAGCGACCAGATAAATATGTACTGTTGGCCGGGTAATTTGGTTTGCCAGGTAGCTGCGGACGCTGCTGTTGTGGCACACGCTGAGCGTTCCTGTTCGGCGGCTGGCTTTGACCACTATGCGCTGAATGCGGATTACGCTTATCTGATCCTCGAGCGTCACGAATCCCCGGCGGATTTCGGGTTGGATCTTTGGCACCCTGCTGGAAAACGCCGAATGGTCTGTTCCGCGGATCTCGAGCATGATCGTTGTGTCCATCCACGTAACTAACAGGCAGTGCTTGACCACGTGATCGTTGGGATGCGAACTGATCAGCAGTATGGACCCCCGGTCCAGGTAGTGGTTCTGTCGCCCAATTCGTATTATCATAGATGTTCGCATATGAAATATTGGGGCAATCTGGAGGACCGGTTAAAGAATTCAGTCCGAATTGGCTATCATAGAAATTTAGAGGCATGGCTTGCTGATTGACACCAAACATCACGTTGAGGCCAGTGGCGTTCGGTCGAAACCCCCTATCAGATGTAGTATTGTCGAGCTGACCTTCACCCCCGAAGTTGACACTTAGGTCCTGCGAGACCAGGTGCTTTGCCTGTTTTCGTGTAGCAAAGTCATAGCTTCGACTATCGTTCAGATCGATTGATGGTGAATTGTAGGGTCCTCTAGCTCGATGAACGCCTGATGCATCAGGCCTTTGGCTTGCAAAATCCTCTTGGCTATGACCACGCCCGCCTCTACCTCGATTGTGCAGTAATCTGTCACCTGGATGTTTATATGTTGGGTTGTTTCTACGTCCCCGTGACTCGCCTTGAACCAAGCTATGGCTGTTGCCGGACGGACCATGTGAAGGATATTGCATAGTTGGACCTTGGAGACCATTGTTAGTTCTGCTCCCAGATGGTTGCCGGGACAAATTTGTAGAAGAGGTATTGCTCGTATGGTCTCGCTGTGCCCTTGGATCGTGCCATTTCTCATGGTAATGTTGACGCAAGATCTCTGCGTCATCACTGATGCCATTCAGATCATTCGGTCGCGCTTGCGCCAGGTCTATGATCGTGCTCGCATGGTCGGATAGGCTCGAGATGGGGGAAGACCTCCCAGCAAGGTCGGCGTTGTGGATTTCGCGCGCTACCTGTTGAAATTGAGGTGGAGTCGAGCGCTGTGTTCTGTGAAATGACTGATTGATTGGTGCATTTACAGTAAGCTGATGACCGTACGAAGCTGGTCCGGATGTGTTGTTCGTCCACGGGTTTGAGGGCTGGACATCATTGTAATGATTAGCGACATGGCCTCCAGCTCTTCTGCTCTGAGTTCGTGGATATCTTCCTTGTACTGATGACATTAAGTGCTGTTCGTAGCCTGCCACATTTCCTGGATTATCTGTATTTTGCATGGCCCTTGGTCCATTTTCTTGTCGTCTATTCGGCTGGCCTGTGTGCCTCGGAACATCTACCCTATCATTTCCAGATTGTTGCGCAGCTCTGACATTTGTATGATTTGATGGTGGCGAGTGTGATCGCTGGATCTGGTGATCACTAACGGGACCTCTTCCTCTGCCTAGACTGTTACTGCCACGCCCACGAGGCTGATAGCGCGAGGGATAGGCCATTCGTCATTGTTCAGGTCAGTTATCCAGCAGCTCGAGGGCTTCATTGTCTATATCGTAGATTATGGTGGTGGAGTGAGTGGTCTGTGCGGCGCTGAAAACAGAAAGTCGAGACAAGGTCTTGCGTCGAAGGCACGGATTCGTCCTCGATCAATCGCTAAGACAAGTCCATTCACGTTGTCACGTCCGAGGTCAAGTCTCGAAGCCACCGTATCAGTCCGGAAATGCTTACTTGACCTGACATCTTCCTATAGAGCTTCCACAGCGGCGAGCGTGAGGTATTTGATAGAGTAAAATTAGTCACAGACTCACGATAGCGAACAAATCTCAGCTGTGCAAGAGCTCATTTCCTTTGTACCAGATGTCTTTGCAGTGTAGTCGAGAACCCGCGGAACAGGGGTTCTAGTAGAAGTATCGGGCTGGTGAGACAACACGTCGCTGGAAGCCGTCCTGCTAGAGTACTTCGAAAGCGATAAGAACCATGTTATTGAGCTTTGCCAATGACGCGCTCGGAACAGCTATCTGGATTGTGCAACCATACTTGACTCTGTACCAACTCCTATCCCGGTCAGTAGCCTATAATGTATCGCAGCAGGTCCACCGCAGTGCCATCAGTAACATTGTCAATTATGCATGCGCAGCCGGAGATATTCGAGTGATGGAGTCAAACGCGGTGTAAGCAAGCGTGGGCAGGCATGAAGCGACGGCGACGGTGAAATCTTCGCGACATTATGGTTCAGTTCTCTTTTGTCGCATTCGTGGTCTGTGCACATAGGCTAGATTAGGCTTCTTGAAGAGCGACAAAGCGCAAGAGAACGACTGAGTGGATAGACTATAGTCGATAAATATAAATATGGCTCGGCAACACATTTAGCTTTCGAAGCTCTGTTGCTGTCGATTGGCAAGACTAATCGTGCGACGGCAGGCAGGGATCGTTCATCGCCACGATGCTGGGCTGCAGAAAAGAAAGCTAATTCGTTCCATAGGCAAAAACAACAATGAGCATTGACAAGAGTGGGCTTTGTCGAATTAGTGAACGTCCAAGACGATAAATGTCGTGTATAGAGCTTACATTTGAACCCACGCGGTTTCCCACTGCGGATCGTTTTGGGACCAAGAGCATAGCTCAGGACCTAAACACAGCGCCTTAACCACTCGGCCATCTTGCCGCTTTTTGAACTCAGATGAATCTGTGCGCATTTTAAGCACAAAAATTTGACCTTGACAATTCTATAGATCATATCGAGATTCAGCGATATAAAACAGCAGATAATCATAATCGCGTCCGTTCGAGTAGAGACAATACGTCTAAGCCACTAGATTTCTTCGTCGTACATCTTGCTCGATCACAAAATGGCTCATCGATGTCAACCTGGACTTTATCGGCTAAATCAACGTTCGCTCCTCATGCAAAGAACACGCTCATGTCATAGATGTTTTTAAGCGACCAGAAATATGGCTGTCAGATCTGGGGTCAGGGTCGCGTAAAGATTTGGTACACAGCTAACGTTCTTGGCAGAACGTATTCGGACGCGACCTCTTCGTTCTCCAATAAGCTTTACTATGTTCTATGAACTATTGTGTCAATTAGTGGATATCTAGGTAGCTTTCGGCCTAGGCACACGAGCGGTGAGACCAATACTTGTACTAATGCTCTCCAATGGGGTTGAGATCTACCTAACAGCTTCAAAGATGCGACTGCATTCAGCACAGACTTAGATCTAGACCTCAACATGCGTGCGAAGAATATAGTTAGCAAGTGTAAGACACATTATGTGATGTACAAAATCAAAATTCTACACCGTGCCGCAGACCCTTTGTTGACTCGCGTGTGTTAAGAAATCATTGCGCCTGTTTATACTGGGGCATCGCCTTGTTCTCCACGAATCAAACTCGGATCGACGACTGAAACATGCATTACCGGTACCAAATTGCACGTAAGTCGTCGCATTTGATGCCCGAAAATAAGACGAGGACAAGAAATGAGTTTCCGGGTACCATCAATATGACTAACTAATGTTCGCGGTGAGTGGCTCGTGTTTATTTTCCATAGCAGAGTTCGATCGTCGCATGTCTAAACTAAGTGGACATCTTTTCCTGCCGGCGTGCTTTCCGTTGTGGCTGTCGTCGCAGCGTATGATTCGTCGTCTGCACACCCCTTTCCAGTACAAGAATGGCCCGATTTCCCGAAGGGGTCATCTTCCCGAGTTGACAGATGCGCCTGAACCGTGCGAGCATCGTAGCTTAACAGAGGTCTTGATCGTGTGACCGGACATGTCGTTGATACCACCTTCTGTTTCTACGATGCTGATGGATCGTTTGCGACCACTTTAATCACCCGGTGTATGCTGTGTGACCACTGGCGTATTTTCCATGTGAGTGTAGAGTTCTGCGTGTTTCTGGTTCATTGGCTCGAACTGCAAGTCGCCCACTGCTGGTCGTTCATATGGCACAGACTCAATGTATTCGTGACCATCGCTGGTGCGGCCTGATATGCATATTTTGTAGATGCTCGCGCAAGATAGGAGTTGCTCCATGGCTCTTCTTGGTGTTCCCCTCTGAATGTGGTATTCACCTCGTCATGATATTGTGATAGAGATTCAACGACTTCACGTCGCTGAAAATCCTGTTTGATCAACGCTTGGTGAACAACTTGCTGAGCCTAGTGGACTTCCTCTTATCAGCCGGGTTTGTACCCGAGCTCAGATTCTCGCTTGAGCTATTGCTTCCTGAACTTCCTTCGGAGGAGGAACGCCCTCGAGACCAATCAGCTCCATTTATTAAGTCCTCCAATCGAACATCGGACTCAGGTGAGGTCGTTCTGAACGAGTCGTCCAAGATCTCCGTAAACTTGGAAGGCATTATGTCTGACAGCAACTGAGATATTGTGACGTTGAAACTAGCGACAACACGCGGAGGTAAATGTGACAGGGAGATAATAAACGATCGTAGATTTGACAGGTGTCACAAAAAAGAATATGAAAGAGCTTTAAGCTTCTGCCTCGAATTTCGTCCATCAAAGTCTCGTGCAAGAGGCAGCACGAAACTGACCCACAAGTCGTACCGACCCCGGCTGGACTGGTCAACAACGTGGCGTCAAGCTTGTGCTCAGGGTCTTTCTAGGTCTGTCATTTGACCCACCAAGTTGAGCCCAAAAGAATGGATCCATGGCAAATGTGGCGAAGAAATCGTGTAGAGGAAATTTGAAACGAGGTCCAGGCTAAATATATCAGGAGTCAAAAGCTATTCAACAGAAAAAGAAAGCTCCATACGGAGACCCGCAGAGAACAGTACAAGCAATCATTCTGTGGCTTGAAAGCGATGTATTTTGACCTTGCCGTGATTTGCAACCAGTTCTTGCAGTTCCGGTCTCATGCATTAATGGCTGATGTTCTGCTTTATCTTGCTTGTCCTCCTTGGTGGTTTGCATTGGAAGATTCCGTTGACCAGATCAAGTGCTTACGAATTGGATACAAGATGCGTTGCTGTAAGAGTATCACGAAATTGTAATGCTAAAGAATTGCAATGCCTGGCTGTTCCGGCACAGGTAGATAGGTCACAAGCGCAGTCCCATGTCAGCATGCACGCACGTTGTCCTCCTGCGAAAGTGCAGGCTGTTAGTCCGGCTGCCGAATGAAGCCGGGCTTTCGAATAAAGAGTTGCTGCTATAATGCCTACAGCTAGGCTTTCCGCTGGCCAGTGTCTTAATCACGAACTTCGAACTGATGACGGAGGCATACATCACTTTTTGCTTTAGCCACATCTTGCGCAAAGAGCTGTCGCGTCTTATTGCTGAAGAAGCTTGTATAAGCACGATGATAACATCTATTCTCCGTGTGTCTATATTCTTGAATGCATCGCGTCAGCAGCAAAGGCTTTCGTCACCGAAACTGTGCAGCCTCAGTCAATCTCCGCTCACTACGCGTGGTCAAGGCCTTGGGCATAAGTCCGCTGTCTTGGGTCGTGTACGAGTGTTATTTTGAAAGGCAGACTCGAAGAGCTGGAAGATGTAAAAGCGATATGATTGAAAAGGTAATCATCGCTGAGTGTACAACAGCTGCTGAAATATACGCTCGACCATTTAGTAACTTGCAAATGCACACCACTGCTCACGGTTGATCATCACGAGGCTGCCATTCTTTGATCCGTCCCAGAATTGCTGTATCAAGAGAAGTTTTACCAGCTCGAATCCTTGTCTTCGCAGTGCGATGGTGCGGAAAATCCTATCGCGTGCCTGGTCATAGCCTCGGGAACCCAGGTAGTTAGAGTATCTTTATATATTTTCAGAGCAGGACATCTACGCCTGCTTTGTTCTTGCCCCTAATCTTTCAACACATATTATGCTCTTTTGTCATCCGCATGATTCAGAAACGGGAACAACGTGGTGCTTCACTGACCCTGAACAAAATCCACCCAGCTGCCTTAGTCATTGCGACGTGGTTCAACTGTCGTATTGTTTTGGTTTGCTTGCTGTCGCCGTGCAAAGTCTTCATGGTATGTTGTTCGATTCGGTGCGTAGCAGGCCCAAATCACGATCCATACATTGACGAATTTGACCTGTTTGGGTATTCTGACTGCGTGTTGTGTTATGATCAACCTAAATCGGACTCTTCATCCTTCCATCTTAACGTCGTTCGCCGCTCCATTCATCTCAACGCCTTTTGCAGCAGATATCCAGAGCACGTTGTTGCACCTTATCAAGACTTGTCCCAGCGTACCTGTTTGTTTGCGATCGATAAACTCCTCTGTATTGTTCAATTGGATGTTCATGTACGAGTCTACACTGACCAGCACGCCCTTATACTCGGTCTGTCCCCACTTCAAGCGTACAATGACTTCCTCGTTGATCCTGGAGCTCAATTAGTAGACATTGAGCGCGCTGATTCGAGGTACTTACAAAGATTGCAGTAGTGGTCGAGGGTTCACAGGAGTAAACTGTTCACTGTCAGTTCAGGTTACCACATTGTTTCATGCGCTAATGTAACGTACATTCATGTTTGCTGGACCAGTAAATACTGATAGAAATTGGAAATCGGCGCATTCGTGTGATCTGTAGTGCAAACAGCAAAATCGCAACTCACCTGTCGCGGTGATCGGTTCTCAGGCATCTACGGCTTTCGCGAATAAGGCATCTAAGACCCATCAAGCACCACTTCGTAGAAATTGACCGTTGTCAACCTTTTTACTGATGTGCAGAAGCTCGGCTGGCTATGAAATAGCTATAGCGTGGCCTGCGTTCTCAATATCCGCCCTGAGATATGACTAGAATCATGCACGCCTGATCTCCCACTTGATATCTTTGATACTGACTTCCTCGCCTGCTTTCTCATCATAATCAAACCACTCTTCGTCGGACAGATCAATGCCTGTGAACTTTGTACCGGACTCAGCTCCCACAGCTTCGAACTCTCCCTAAGTAGTGTTAGCTGCTTGCACAAGCAAGGCCTTGATCCACTGACATCAGCTTTAAATTCGGTAAACTCTAGCCCTCTTGTGTCAATCTCAATAATGTTCTTCGATCTAGCAGGTGAAGAGATATCATAGGTAAACGGAGCACCTTTGATCGTTGCGCTAGATTCACGCTTGCAGTTCCTACACTTCCACACAAAATTCGCTTCACCACGAGAGCCAGACAGATCGTTCATCTCATGTCGACTTATGCTGACCAGATTCGGGTGTGTTTCTCGACAGGATGTACATTGCACCTTGAACGTGTAGAAGTATGGCGATTCTGCTGTGTCTGTTGGTTTCAGGTCCGTCACTCTGTTCTAGAAATTAGTTCTGGCTTATTCTCATCGTGATAACCATACCCATTGAGCTCGGCCGATAGTGCCAGGGCTAGCATTTTCTATCGTCTTTCATCGGAGGTGGTCGCTGTGACACGTGAGAGAGCAAGTGGTCTCACACCCAGTAAGGCGACAATTGTAGCCCTATGACAAGTCGTACGAGTTGTGAAAGCTGACGATGATTATCCGCTCGTGTTATCAGTCGATGAGCTCGAAATTTATTCACAAGTCCGATCAAAGTTGCCGTGTCACCTCTTTTGTACACGGAGTCATTCTTCCTCATTGCTTATGGCACGACCAAAGTGGTGCTAAGAAAACACTTCTCCACGTTTTCATAGATGAATATTCGCCGATACGACTAAGCTACAGACACAACGCTAGCGAATCCGACGCCTTGGTCACCTTCCTGTAAGCCTCAGCTCCAGGTGTCTCGCAACTGGATACACAACCAGCACAATAGCTGCTGTCATGAAAAAGCCGACATCACCACCATAAGGACCAAATTTACGCGCTACAGGACCGGTGAACCACACTTGACTCATGCCCATCAATCCACCACACAAGTAACCAGTGAGCAAGGAGAATACAGCAGCGACACCCCATGGCAACTTCGAAGGTGAATCCCAAGCCTCAAGAGCATACCCAGTCTTTCTTCGAAAGTATCTGTCCTCGTAGAGTAGTATGATAGTAAACGCAATCGCCCAGTATCCGAGCATCGAAACGAAGTTGCTGATAATTGTGGATAAATGCGCTTTACCTGCAATAGAGAGCACTGCTAGCACAACAGCAGTCAAGAATGACCAGATGAAGCGGGGAACGGCGTGAAAGTAGTCACCGAGAAATTGCACCGCTAGTCCTGAGGAGTAGAAGATCAAGACATTATTGCCAAGCACAGAAAATGTCAGCATGACCATGCAAAACTTGCTCCAACCAAGAGGATGATAAGTCTCGCGAATCAGTCCACCTAGACCGTAGGTGCCGTAAGTAGTGTACCAGGGCTCGACTTGACCAAGAAGGGCTGCGTTTGCGATGACAGCGCCGACAATTGTGGCGAACATAATTGGTAGGGCTGCGCCAAATTGTGTCAGCAAGAAAACCTTCCACGTTGGAGTGCTTGCAGGGTAGTTGCAATAGTAGTCCGCTGCGAAGCTAGCCCATCCTGCTGTTGATGAGATGGCAATCGAGAACATGCTCAGCCACGCGCCAGCATGACCAACACCTGAAGAAAGGCCTGGCAAGCTCGCGTCAGCATGAGGTGCTGCTTGTCCTACAAGGACGAGAAGCAGAATGAAGCTCAAAATCCAACAGTACTTCAAAAAGCTGTGCACCCATCTAAAGCCAAACACACAGACCACATAGGAGATCACCGTGACAATGATGCATCCCACGGAAACAGTCATTGTGTAATCCGAGACTGCCGATAAAAGTTGACCCGTGATCACAATGTTGACAACACCAAACCCGCCTGCTACAATGACACTGAGACATGCGCACAGTTTCGCTCCCCAGAAGCCGAACGAGTATCTGGACGTTGCGATGGCACGAAGGCCGAGTTTAGGACCAAGTGTACCACAGAATGCTGGACACAAAGCACCTAGCCATGTTCCAACCACAATGGCTGCAATTGATTCACCTAGGGGTAGACCCAATGCTGGTCCGATAGCGCCGATTGGTACAGTGCCGATATGACAAGTTGCTCCCCACCATATCAGGAAGATGTTGAGAATGGATGGTGGCTGCTTCTGATTCTCAGGAATTCGATCAATACCTTGCGTTTCGATGCCTAGTTTTCGGTCCAGCCACTGCTCAGCGCTATTTAATCTTCGGAAGAACGTGTCTTTGTATTGAATTCCTCGTACTCGGATGATCTCAGATTCGGGTGTGACATTGCCATGATGCTGCTTCTCATGCTCATCAACAATGAAAGTCGCCTTGTTCGACTCAAGGTCTTTATCACCCACACCATGGCTGTCGTGCGAAGAAGGTGGTGTATTCATTTCGAAAGTGGTTGGCGAACTGCACCTGTTCACCCAACTGTGTTACCAAGCAGGAGCTGTAAGTATAGAAGAAGGAGAAGTCTTCTCGAAAAGTCGCGATTATGTGCCAACGAAGTAGTGCTCGGGAAGTAGTATCTGCAGGGTCCTTTTGCGACAAACTTCGAGACTAGGAACCGTGCCAGCGGGGATGTGATCCTTCCTTGCCGCCTAAGCAAATTGGCCCACACAGCTCGGGGATAGTTGTTGATCTAGTACTAGAGGTCGTGCAGATCCAACATAAATACGTACTTGTACTTCGCATCGAAATACAATAAGTGTTGCAGATGTAGTTTCCGGAAGAATCTGGCCCATCTCATTTCTGATCATGTTGTCGCACAACTGACATCTCTGTTCAGAAGCACGACTATAGGTTTGTGGCACGGCACGGCGACCCACTTCGACATTTGAGCTACGATGGTGGGAGTGCTGGCGAGTTGAGTGCAAGCGAGTATCCTTGTAAGCACCTGAAATTTGTCAACTGCAAGCGATACCCAAACTTCTTTCTGCTGTCCATCGATCCTGCAGCTAACTAAATGATTTATACGTGCTACGAGCAACCGGGTCCAGCACATAACATGAATCCGGCCTTTGGTCAGTATTAGCTTAACACGTGGTATATGGGTAGCCATTTGTGCAGCAGGTAGTATCAAGTAGTGTTGAGCACTTTTCAGTAGGTTCATGCATTCAATCTTGCGCGTCTTTCACCGTAGAGACGCGGTTCCATCCTGCAAGGTATCAGTGGTTGGTCGGATTCTGTGCTTAGATATGTGCCATGTAGCACAAGTCTACGAGTCACGATCATGTCGTCTATTTGATATGGAGCAAAGCCACTGCATAGTGCTCGGCTACCTAAACAGTTCTGCTTGCACACCGATTTGGAAATTGCAAGCATCTGATAGGGTGGCCGACGCCGCTGTCGCGGAGTGTGGTTCTCGCGATGGACTGATCGAGTCGCGTGGAGATCGAATTCTAGAGGTATGCGTTCAACAAACATACCTCTAGTAATGCATGTGTGCTTTGTGACTTCTCCATTGACCTCTGTTTAGCTGAGGCTAACATCTGGACAGGTGTCATAGCTGAAACTTTTATTCATTGACGGTTGTGAGCTGACCTGATGAGATATCGTACCATACCATTGATGGCCAATTATGGTTGCCGATTCAGTGATGTTGCATTCTGTCGTGCTTGAGTTCTGCCTCTTGATCCAGAAGAATCGCACCGACAGGGTATGCTGAATAGCTAGATACCTTCCTCATTCGGAAATATATCTGCTCGAGATAGAACAACAGGTTCAATCCGAAACACTAGATCCAGGCCGAACTTCTCGTAGTAACCTGCTGTTGTCCTTGAGCTCCTTCCGAAGTTCTTTGATAGCTGTCTGAGTGATCTGTATTGGTAAACGGGCGACATTAGCAGGACCCTGTAACTTACAGCGAGTGCTTCTGGATTGACACCATTCTCTATGAGCGAGACACATAACGAGAGCTGGGCTCTGTTCAAATCTGTATCCTAAGAAGAGTCAGCATGGCCGTCTGCTGTCTTGGAAAAGTGAACAGACGAGCAGGATTGATATCTCTTCCAGAATATCGACCACTTCTTTGGCTTTCTCTCTTTTGCTGTCCTTGGAAGGCATGGTATACTTCAAGAAGAAGATATAGCCAAGAGAGCAACTTGCTTATCGCATCACGGGGCAAAGGACCAAGCCATTCAATTATTGCTCAAGTGCCTTACAAACACGACGCGTGACGGTGCCACACGTCAAGTGTGTTGCGTAAACAACGAGAACACGGAAGCGGCCCTATCGTGCTACTCTCCTAGGCGTAAAGGCCCCAAGCACCAATTCTAGGCACATCTATCTAGACGCTTCAGGCATCAGGTACAGTAGTTACAGAAGTTGGGAAATATGAAAGATCCGACTGTCAACAAAGCAGAGTTCGTCACTCTAATCATGATTTTCCATGTCGTTGCATCTCTGCCTTCTATGAATATGTGCGAGCTCTCATGTGTTTTGGTCGTTCGCCTCTTCCAACGACAATGCCGATACATCCTCGATCCAACATGGTCGAGAACGACGAAAGTTGACTTGAAAATCTTTCTGAGGTCGATACCTCGAGTCTCAATACGTTAGACTACTCCTACTCGATGAATCCTGTTCAGAAACATTCCTAGTATCGATCTGGCCCTCCTGGCACATGTACATTCTATTGAGCTGAAACCCGTCTTACCATGCACGAATCACATCAACCACTCCCGCCTTTGTGTCCGTGCGTCTGTAGGTAAGGGCAACCCCTGCGGCAACTCGATCTATCAGCCAGCACGACAACATACCGTGCCAAAATGTGCTGGTGAAACATGCTCGAAGATTATAATCTACGTGGTAGCCTCCGAATCTGGTGCCTCCAGATATTCTGCCTAGCATGAATGAAATCCTGCTATGCTTTCTCTGCGTTCGCAGTGCTCGTCTTTGCGACCGCCGTTGTCTCACAACCACAGGTTTCCTTCCCAATAAGCGCACAACTTCCTCCTGTCGCGGTAGTTGAACAACCGTATGAGTTCGTCTTTGCTACAG
Organism: Pasadenomyces melaninifex; assembly: GCA_022813495.1. Taxonomy (NCBI): domain Eukaryota; kingdom Fungi; phylum Ascomycota; class Dothideomycetes; genus Pasadenomyces; species Pasadenomyces melaninifex. The sequence goes on from JAKLMI010000001.1 coordinate 794,089, forward strand.
GCACATTCACTTCGACAAGCACAATCAGCTATGCACTTCAGGAAGCACCATCTTGGCTTCAGCTTGATAATGCTACCAGGACACTTTCAGGAACACCTTCAGCTCAAGAGGTCGGAATCGCCTCGGTAATTATCAAGGCTAGCAATGCCAATGGTGACGTGACAGATCGGACCGTTCTAGATGTCATCAACAGCAACAGCCTGAGTGTTGACCAGGCCGTATTGACGCAGAGCCTTAGTGCAGCCGGGAAGTTGTCAAAACTGAATCACTTGATACTGTATCCAGAGACTTCATTCAACTTGTCCTTCGGTCCGAACGCTTTTATGGGGGCGAACACATCAACACGGTATTTCGCCAGTTCTTCGGACCATTCACCTTTACCAGCTTGGGTGAGCTTCGATGACAAAGCTGTCGCGTTCACTGGCATTACTCCAGCGCTTCTGACACCTCAATCAAGTCCAGAACTATTCAGTTTCATGCTTGCGGGATCCTCTATTGCAGGTTTTACTCAAACAGCAGTTGATTTTCAGATCTCGGTTGCTAATCACATTTTCGCCTTTATCAACAACACACAATCATTCAGTGTCTCAATTGGAGAAACAGTGAAAATTCCACCACTGCTAGGTCAGCTTCAAAGAGATGGCCATCCAATTGTCCCTGCTATTATACAAAGTACTTCAGCAAACCAACCAGCATGGCTCATGCTTGAGTCCAAAGACCTCTCCTTTTCGGGAACAGTGCCGGACTCTTTTTCCGATTCCAGCTTTGAGCTTGCAGTAACGGATGACCTGAACAATATCGCTAAAATACAGATTGAGCTTCAGGGAGCTGGAAACAACAGCATCAGCGACACTTCACACACCGTCTCAGATATTGATCTTGGAACTGTATACGCAACCACGAGCGCTTTATTCCAGTACACTTACAAATCCATCTTTAACATTGTCAGGACAGATAAGGTTACCCTTGAGCTTGATGCCACTCCTTGGCTGGAATTTATTCGTGAGAATTTGACTGTGCAAGGCGTTGTCCCAAATGACGCCAGTGGCCGAAATTTCGAGCTTGACTTTGTGCTTAACCGGAATGGATATGACCTCGAGAGCGCGCATTTGACGGTTGTCGCTGTAGGAGACAGCAGCACAACTTCCAGTAATGGTCCACCTAGCACCTCAGGTCCAGCCACTTCTGATAGTGCAGCTCAGTCTGAACCCGAGTTGACAGATCATCGAAAACTAGTTCTCCTGATCACCATGCCAATACTAGGTACGTTACTAGCTTGTGTCATTGTGTACGCTATTTTCACCAAACATCGGAAACGGAGGCACCGCGACAATCAGAATGGAGCGAGCAGTCCCAGCATGAATATGGCGGAAATGCAACGACCTTACCACGATATCAGCTCTGAGAGCTCGATTTCCGAGAACTATGCTATACTTACTGACACGCCAAACTCGTCAAGAGCAATGCTGCATGACATAGAGTCCTCTCCCCCTCCCAGAATAGAGCTACCGTGGTCGCCGCACAAAGGACCTACGAGCAGGGGGTTGTCGAGCAGGAATACAAGAACACCGACAACACGATCCAGCTGGGACGAAATGTTGATGGAAATCGATAGCCCTGTAAGGGGCGGGCCAAGTTCTCGACGACATGCTGCAACAAGCAACTCAGAAGATACTTTGCCCCTCCCACGTCCGCATGTGCGGCCCCAGACTCTACGAACAGGCACGAAATTCAACGGTCGACGCAGAAGCGGGCTAGGTCATGGATCTAGCTTAGGTAGTCCATCATCAGATCGACAGCTGCAGACACTCCGTCAAGTGCCTGTATCACCGGTTCACGAAGACCGCAGTACAGATGACCTCAAGAGGAATGCCAGTAATAGCCCGTTTGTTTCTATGGACAAAATGGCTATGCTTGACGACACAGCGGTCCATCAGAAACACACCAAGACTGTGTCTCCATTGAGTAGTAACTCGCGCTATGCCCCCGCCAAGTCAGATCATGAAGTCAGATCACAGGGAACTTCAGGGTCAGTATGGGAAGACGACGACTGGAGGACTGAAAGCAGCGATCAGAAATCAAGCCTATGGCATGCTATACTGCCCAGGAATAAGTCGAGTGCTGGACGGACACTTTCGTCCGACGAAGCTGCTGTTGCAGGGCTAGGTTCGTCGTACATAGGAGGATTGACGAATGCTGGCAGTCATGGTCGAAGTCTGGGTCAACAATCAGAGCAGAGTCAGTCAAATAGTCTCAGATTCATCTAGTTCATACCAATTAGATATAGAGTTGAAAACAACCGAGAGTTGATTCACGGTCAGCGTTGGTACCTCGATTCCAGGCCATATACCATGACGCAATTCTGTTTGTTCAGGCCGCTTCCACTACGGTGCAAAGATCCAGCCATCGCTTCGGACGCTGCACGATGCACGCGAGCACTGCTCCTAGATAATTCTTCTTGCAACTAAATCTGTCTATATTCCATAGCTTGAGATTGTACAGCTTGACCTCTTTTCGCACCTGCCACTGAAGACTCTTACCATCAGCGTCGTCATTATTGATATTCTTCCCCCACTCATTCCGTCCTCTGTCATACAATCACGAACAAGACGCATGATATACAAGCGACAGACATCCTTCGATTACTCTTCAGAAGAGCTTTCATCATGGGTCAGACCTTGTCCGAGCCCGTTGTAGAAAAGGTACGCATTGAACATCGAATCACACTCTGAATACGTCAACGAGAAATGGATTCGACCTACCCAAATTCGTTTGGGATGTCAGTTCTTGTGTTGACTAGTCCAGGTCTCCGACAAAGGCGAAGATGATCTCTTCCTGTATGGCCTGTCCGCCATGCAAGGTTGGCGAATAAGCATGGAAGACGCGCACGCCGCCATACTCGATTTACAACCCGAGGAAAATAAGTCACACACGGCGGCTGACAAAAGGATGGCATATTTCGGTGTCTACGATGGTCACGGCGGAGAGAAAGTTGCACAATACGCTGGTGAGAATATACATAAGATCGTGGCAAAACAAGATGCTTTTGCAAAAGGAGATATAGAGCAGGCGCTAAAAGATGGATTTCTCGCAACTGATCGTGCCATATTATCAGGTATGAGAAACACTGAGTCATAAGACCAAGGCTGACAAGCTTCAGATACGAGGTACGAAGAAGAAGTGTCCGGATGTACAGCTTCGGTTGGTGTTGTGTCAAAGAATAAGATTTGGGTGGTATGAACAAACACTCACCTTGAAGGTGGTGCACAGCTAACGGGAGTCAGGCCAATGCCGGAGACTCGAGAACTGTTCTCGGTGTGAAAGGTCGTGCAAAACCTTTATCTTTCGACCACAAGCCACAGAATGAAGGTAAGTCTACCGAACAAGGCAGTCCCATGTACTGACGAAGGACAGGCGAGAAAGCCAGGATTAGTGCTGCTGGCGGCTTCGTCGACTTCGGTCGAGTCAATGGCAATTTGGCACTATCTCGTGCCATTGGTGATTTCGAGTTCAAGAAAGGCGCTGATCTTGCGCCTGAACAGCAGATCGTCACCGCTTTCCCAGACGTTGTGACGCATGATGTGTCAGAAGATGACGAATTCTTGGTCATCGCCTGTGATGGTGAGCATATCCACGGTCGGCACGATTCATGCTAATTTTTACAGGTATCTGGGACTGTCAATCGTCCCAAGCTGTCGTCGAATTTGTGCGCCGTGGAATCGTAGCGAAACAGGAACTCGAATCAATCTGCGAAAATATAATGGATAACTGCTTAGCTTCGAACAGTGAAACTGGCGGTGTCGGCTGCGACAATATGACCATGATTGTGATCGGGCTCCTTAACGGCAAAACGAAAGACGAGTGGTACGACATGATTGCGAAGCGTGTCAATGATGGCGATGGTCCTTGCGCACCGCCAGAATATGGCAAGTCAGACCGGGCCAAGCAGTGATCGATCTAACAAGTGAGTGTAGCTGAGTTCCGTGGCCCTGGCGCGCGTCATTCTTTTGACCAAGAAAGTCCAGATGATTATGATCTCGACATTCGTCGATACCGCGGTGGTCGTAATGGTAGGATCATCCTGCTTGGAGATGGTAGTGAAAAGGTTTTGACGGATTCTACAGAAGACTCCGAGATGTTTGACCACAGCATGGACGACGCAAGCGACGAGGATAGCAAACCGAACACCGAGGAGGATACACAACGGAAACAACGTCAGGAAACGCCTGGACCCGAGGAGGGCCTAGGAAGCAAGAAGGCCGACTCAACAACCAGCGAAGGATCAGGCGAGATGGAAACAAAGGGTGTACAGGACACACCGGACAGTAAAGCATAGCAGCAGCATTATCGATGTTTGTGACGACTCCTGCTTTATGCCTATATTGAGATACCCAAAGACGACCGATTCGACCAGACCAGCAATGCGCAAATAAGATTCTATTAGACATGGACGACGGACTGCAAGGATGTTGCGCCTCTGTTGCTCTATGTTGTGCTTGAGGTGGAGTGAAGTTACAGTAGCCAGGACCCTACATACACCCGCCTTGAGTAAGACAGGAGCTGCATATCTCTATCATTCTGATTCATTGATGATATTCATATCACATGTAGAATACCTAGTCGTGCTTAACTTCGTCCTTGACTCTAGATCTGTCAAAATAGGCGATGACCTCATACGGCCAAAAATGTTGGCATCCTAACAGCTTGAGGCTTGGTTGCACGTGAAATCTTGTCCGACAGCGATGAGTATGGCAGTGCTTCTCGATAGCCACTATTTATCATTACATACAGATCTTTGCCGCTACCACGCTCGTGTGCTCGCTGTTGAACTCCAAGCTTGCTGTTGATCACATCTCTTCTGCATTTCGACTCGATATCGATAGCAAGCTCTGCCGGGCACCAAGCATTCAACCACGTGTTCCGTCAGCAAGCTGTCCTTTGAGGCCGGCAATCTCCTATTCCTGGAACAAGTCCAGCTTTTCACGAGCATCAATTATATTCTCGAGCGATGTCGTCGCCATCATCGAGTCATAAGAGAAAGCGTGGAGGAAGCAGAGCGTCGGAACGCGTCAAGTCCAAGCCGGATGCGTTAGACCTTGTGGACGGTCCTGCAGCTAAGGACGACGACATGCCTGAATCTAGTCCTGCGGCAAATACGCGCCATCGCAAGCACGCATCCCTAGACCAATCTGTAGAACCACCGAGCAAGCGAGCACGGACAAAGTCAAAGTCCAGTGTGTCGCACCCAACAATTGCAGCGGTTGATACCGATGCTCCCTCATCTGCCTCACAGGTCGTCAAGGAGGATGATATGGTCAAGGAGGATAGCATGGTCGAAGAGTCGCGCGGAAGACGTAGGTCGCAGCACGCTAGTAATGGCAATCAACATGAGGATGACGCGATGGAGAAAGAAGAACCGGAGCTCGATGACACGGAAAGGAGGATGGAAGCACCGCCGCGAGCTGGTCGAAGAGATCCCATAGGTGGCTTCAAGACAAACCCGCCACCGACAGGACGTGCGGTACGAGTCTACGCGGACGGCGTATTTGACCTATTTCACTTAGGGTAAGTTAGCTCGATTCTGCTCTAGCACTATTAACCTGCTGTAGGCACATGCGTCAGCTCCAACAAGCCAAAACAGCCTTCACAGACACCTACCTCATCGTCGGTGTTACAGGCGACACCGAAACTCACCGCCGGAAAGGTCTCACTGTCCTCACGGGTCAAGAACGTGCCGAAACAGTCCGCCATTGCAAGTGGGTCGACGAGGTCATTCCTAACTGCCCCTGGATCGTGACAAAAGAGTTTCTCGCGGAACACAACATAGACTACGTCGCCCACGATGACGAGCCTTATGGTGCTGCAGAGGGTGATGACATCTATGCGCCCATCAAGAAGGAAGGCAAATTCCTGGTCACAGAACGAACAGAAGGTGTATCGACAACGGGCATCATCACCAAAATTGTCAAAGACTACGAGAAGTACATTGCTCGTCAGCTCAAGCGAGGCACATCGCGCCAGGAATTGAACGTCTCGTGGTTGAAGAAGAATGAGCTAGATATCAAACGTCACGTTGGCGAGCTTAGGGACTCGATCAAGCAGAATTGGACAAGTGCTGGTGGGGAAATTGGAAGAGATCTTAAGCAATTCTGGCAGAATGCGGGTATATCCATGAGCAGGCCCAGTAGTCCGGCGCCCAGTCTTAGGAAGACGCAGAGTCATGGCCAGAGTGGATTGCTTGATGTTGAAAGAGATATGGTTGCGAGTGGTGCAAAGAGCCCTACTACGCTGGAGCACCTGAAGCACCTCGACATTCCCAGGGCGCAAAGCCCAAGCTTAAGAGGTAGGAGCGACGACTTTGCGGCTGGCTACAGTTTGGGACTGCTTGGGAGTGTGAGATCTTGGGTGAGTTGACGAATGTAGGCAGAGTTGAGTGATAGCTAACAAGTACAGATGTCACGTACCAGAAGATCTCTTAGGGACAGCCAGCATAACAGCCCTGAAGCTACGGATGACGAGGATCTACGAAGTCCCACGTCTGAACATGGCGATCCTGTTTCGCCAACTGGAGTCCGAGGCAGGAGAATGAAGAGTAGTGCTTCGAATGGCGACAGAGACGCTATGGACGTCTTGCATTAAGTGGTGTTGTGTAGGTATTAGGGTATAGACTAATTAGCAGCAAGCCATCCTAGAAATCGAACGTCTACCGTGAGCAGGTCAGGTCGAGCATGCTCGAATCGACTCATGGTAGAAATTGGGGCGTAAAGGTAGCATTTCGATATCCTAGCAAGCACATGTTTCGAGTCAGTCAACAAGAGGCCGATGTATGGAAATCTTTCTGTTCGAGACGAATCTCTCATTTCTGTTGTATCATTTTTCTGTCAGCACAAAAGCATGGCAACGGCATACTGCTGACAACAGAACTTTTTCGAGGCAATTAGGCTTTGCGAGAAGCCAAGTTGGTAAAATAGTTTCAGGGTTGTCCTGTTCACTAGTGGGCATGCCCTTCTTCGCCTCTATCATTCTTAGTCCAGTGCCGTACATGCAGTGGTCTTCGCCAACATCACACGCATATGTATCGATACGGCAGAAAGCTCCCATCGTCCTAACTATTGCTGCACGGTGACATCTTGTAGTTTATCCTCGGCTCAAAGATGACGCGAGTGAAAGCTTGTGAAGAATGCTTCTGATAGGCTTTTGAATCTGTCTAGTTCACCGCCTAACCTCGATTTTGATTAGCACGAGCCACCCTGTAGTCGAGCTCCAGACATCTGCTTGTCGCAGCCAGTGTCCCTCAATTCCTAACTACTCCTCACTGCCTTTCCCCGCGTTTTGAATACTCGAGCAGTGCACGAGCAATGAGCTTTGGGATGGACTCACCACCATCAAAAGCTCGTCGCAAGCAATCAGGCAACAAGACAAAGACTTTGCCGTGCCCGCACTGCCAGCGACTCTTCGCCAGACTTGTTCGTACCAGTGAATTGTCAAATTTGCTTGAGCTAATCCGGCCGACAGGAACATCTACAGCGACATATTCGAACTCATACCAAAGAGAAGCCATTCGTATGTGAAATATGTACAAAAACGTTTGCTCGAAGCGATTTGCTGGTGCGCCACGAGCGTCTCGTGCATCCAGGCGACGAGGACCAACACACCAGCCGCAAATCACATAAGCGTCGGACTCATTCGACCACTTCCAACCATGTCCCGAGACCTCATGCCGGCAGCGATGCGTCGCAAAACGGTCCGATATCACCTATGCATTCTCATGGTCAGTCTGACCCCATGGACGGCATACAGCAGAACCCGCATGGACAAATGCTATCACCAGTAACGCAAGAAGGAAGAGGCATGATGGACATGCTAGATCCGCAGCTGATGCAGCCAAGTCATGGCATAACCACAATGGACGGTATGCCTGCGCATCAGAGCAGTAGTTTCACTCCTCAAGGGCTGGATCCTTCCTGGGGCTACGATCTGAATCTGCTCTCTCACGCGGCAAGTCATGTGGCGTCTAACCAACACCAGTATGGCTTGGGTGATATGCCTCAAGTTACCCAGGAACAAGGTCACGAGTCCTTACAACCACTACTACCAGCTACACTGGAGCAGCAATATCCAGCACGAACAATACACGATTATGGTCAACAAACTTCATTATATGATCAGAGCCCAGATTTGGGCGATCCGATGCAGGACTTCACTGTCTTCCTTGACAGCATAGGCTTGTCATCAGAATGGGATCCACGCATGATAAACAGTACAGAGGGTGAGCCTTTCACTTCGCCAGAGCTCAAGAGCGATCCAAACTTTTACCGAACCAATGGCACACCTATTGACCATCATCTGAAAGCTGTACAAGATGAGACGAGCACTTTCTCTAGATTTGGTTCACGATTGCCGTCGTTGCAGCCTGAGTCACGCGAACACACTTTGCAACCCCCTGAGCAACCACGGCCAAATGAAGACTACCTAAACATACCAAAATCACGAGGTGCTTACGAAGTTTCCGATTCCGATCGACAGCTATTTGCTTCCAAGCTGGCAACTTTCGACAGCGTGATGCCAAAAGGCTTCATTGCTCCTTCGCGTCATTCGCTATCACGATACCTGGCTGGGTACATCAACGGCTTCCACGAGCACTTGCCCTTCATCCATGTGCCAACTTTATCCGTGGCTAGTAGTGCTCCCGAGTTGGTCTTGGCGCTTGCAGCTGTTGGCGCTCAATATCGCTTCGAAAACAGCAGAGGTATTGAGCTCTTTTACGCGGCAAAGGCGGTCGTGCTCGAACAAGTCAAGCGTCGTGATGGCTTTCAGATACCTCAACTTTGGAATAGACCAAGGACCCGCACTGGTTCTATCGTACAGTCACCTTCCAACGGTGCTTTCAGTGGAATAAGCTCTGGTGGTAGTCCGTTCCAATTTGTACCCTCCGAGGAAGCTATTGCGCCCGATAGTAAAGAACAGATGGATTCGATACAAGCATTGCTACTGCTGACAGCATTTGCTACCTGGGAGCGGCACCAGGAACTACTTCGCGAAGCTTTAGCTTTTCAAAGTATACTTGCTCGACTTGTCAGAGAATCAGGTTTAATTAGCTCTGAGCTGCCACGCAACGAAGACCTTTCTTGGGACGAGTGGGTCCGCTTAGAAGGCGACAAGCGGACTAAGTTGATAGTCTACTGCTTCTTCAACCTCCATTCAATCACATGGAATGTGCCACCATTGATCTTGAACTCGGAAGTCAAGCTCGACCTCCCTGATCCTGGAAACGAGTGGAAGGCGCCGACTGCTGAGATCTGGAAGAGGCTGCGAGCGAACAACACACCATCAGCAGTGCCTTTCCAAACGGCCTTCTCCCGCTTGTTCTCAAGGCCAGCACAAGGACCTCCATCGCCTGTGTCGCCATTGGGCAACTATGTTCTGATCCATGCCATCATACAGCAGATCTTCTTTGCACGTCAGCTGTCGATGGTTTGGCCTGCTGCGGATGCCTCTTCCTTGCGCCTCGAAGATATTTCTGTGCTCGATCGTGGCCTGTCCAGCTGGAAATCAGGCTGGCGTCGAGACCCGCAATCAAGCCTTGATCCTCAAAATCCGAACGGACCAGTAGCATTCACTTCTACGGCCTTGCTAGGTTTGGCGTACATTCGCTTACATATTGATATGGGCCCACTACGTCACCTCGAGACCCGGGACAGTCATCAGATTGCACAGGCTCTTCACAATACTGCACCGATTCGACGTGACCCACGACTGACACCAGCACTTCTGCACTGCGCGCATGCTCTTTCAATTCCTGTTCGTCTTGGTATCGACTTTGTCGCTAAAACCCAGACTTTCTTTTGGTCGATTCAGCATTCGCTGTGTAGTCTAGAATGTGCCTTCCTGCTCTCAAAATGGCTACACTCTTTGTCCCGAATCATTCCTGAGCAGCAACCTACACTATCAGAGCACGAACGAAAACTCCTCGTCTGGGTACGGAATATCCTGGAAGAAACGGAGATGGCGAATCTTCTGCCTGAAGACAGTCAAATTGCCGCATCCCAGGAACTACTCGAGAACGAAACGAAGATTCGCTCTCTAGCGATATCAGTGGTTCGAGTATGGAGTAAGACATTCAAAGGCAACACGAGCTGGGCGATTGTTGATATGATCGGCAGCGCACTCGAGATCTATGCTGACCTGCTTGAAGAGGATCTTAGAGTAGAGCTTGGCGTCACATTGCCTGGATCAAGGCCTGGCACTGCAAAAAGTGGACAGCAGGGACAAACGGGCCGACTTAACGAGGTGAAGGTGCAAACACCAGTCAGTGCTGCTAGCGTCAGTGGTTAGGAACTGCTTCAGGACGAGAATGGGCGTCGTCTGGTTGAGAATGGAAACATCTTTGTGATGTGATGTAGTATGAGCTACGAAGATGGCGGTGCACGTTTGTACTGGCCATTGTCTTGTATATGAAACGATGTTTGTGTTGAACCTCAAGATTTGAGCTGTCAGTGCGTGGTTAGGTGTATATGATGACTGTGCAGAGTATATGGTTGTAAGAAAAGCAATGCATCATTCGCTTGCAAATTGCTCTATCCTCGACTTTTGTCTCATTCTGTCCCGTTTCTGCTCTGGACTGATCGTAGTCTCGTGGTGGATGTCCCGAAGCTGCCGTTCAATAATAACACAATTGCATTGGAAGCACTTCAAGAGGCGGTCGCTGCTGAATGAGGTTAGGCTATGTGAATATCGAAGATGCTTCTTGGGTTCGATTTGTTTTGAACAATGTCTTGAAAATACTTCCGCGTCACTCGTGCTGGAGCCGGTATAATGTTGCAGTATGTGACCAAGCACGGCCCAAGATCGAGCGAAGTAGCAGGATTGGCTCGTCTGCCAATCAGCCCAGAGGACGCGCACGAATGCTGGCATACCAGCTGTGGTCGGCCAGGTTTGAGAAGATATTGCTAATAATGTATTCGTGATAAGGTCAATATAGGTTTAACAACCTACCTAATCCAAGTCCATCGCAACAGGGGGTTTCTCTTTTTCCTTGATCTGCGCTTGCGGAGTGGCACTTCTGGCAGGTGTTTGACTTCTCTGCTGACCACCTCCCCCGAAGAGCATGCTTCCCATCATATCGAATAATGCATTGCCACCTTGTCTAGGTATCTTAATGCCAAACCATACCTCACCTATCTGTGTCATACCATCCGACCACAGGTCATCCACGTCCTTAAGATGTGCCACGTAATGTTTTGCTATCTGTTGGAAGAGCGATTTATCACCCTTTTGCACCGCTAACAAGAGAAGACTGAGGAAGTTAAGTAGAGGTATGCTCGGAAAGACCCGCACCGAGGACTTTGAGCTTTCTATTGTTTGTGTCGGTATGCTGGTGTTGTTGGACAAGAGTTGCGAGGTAAACATTGCCATTGCAATAGTTGCAGCCTGAAGGTTTCCAAGGACAAGATATGGCAAGACTGATCGTGATGCATAAACACCAGCAGTATGAGGAGAGTCCTCTTTGTACCAGTTGTAGTGCATATTCACCAGCGGCTGAGCAGATTGTGGTGTTTGTCCTAGCAGCAAATTTCGCTCTGCTTCGTATGCTTCTCCTTCGTTCGCTAATATGACACCTATTTCATGATGTATCTGCGGATCGCCTCTTTCAGAATGGGAGCCTTCTACCTCAGGCTTTGTCGTCCAGTTGTTGAGCTCTTGGATGAAACGCTTCCGCGTCGGTTCTCCTACAGGAAAGGCATGAAGGATCTCTAGAATGCGACGCTTGTTGTCATCGTTGACGGGCCACGATGCTTTGAGGTAGACATCAGTGAGAAGACTTATGGCTAGATCTCCACCTGAACCACCCTCGTTTGCTTTTAGAAGTAGAAGGCTCCCGTTGCTGAGAATGTCTGCGGCGGAAGAATAGTCTTTCGATTTTAGATACCTTGCGGTCACAACTTTCAACTGTTGATGTGCTTCGTAGTATTGACCTTCGGCGATTCTAGAGCTTGTCAGCCATCGTACAGTAGATAGCACAATTGTCAGAATTGCCATACTTTTCTTTTTGACGAGCTATTGTTTTTGCTATTTTGCTGGACATCTCGTGACGTATAGTGTATAGGATGAGCAATTGAGCGCTGGGCGTGACTCGTGCTGTGAGTGGTACTGTGAGCTGTGTAATGAGTAGCTAGGCTCTCGGTCGATCGTGGAGTTCGCGGAGTTCTTGGAGTTCTTATAGATGGAGACGGTGTGTTCAGTCGTCTTTGAGCTTCAGCACTCAAAAGTATTGATGTTGTAACAGGTGGTGCATACATAATCACTGCTATGATAGTCGAGGTCACAGTACTAATGTCGGACTCGACAGGGTATCCACCATGGATGCGACCGCCGAACAACGTCACTCCCGTACATATTAGGCGTCAGAGTTGAGGCAGTCACGCTTAGGAACTCACCGTAGTGCAACGACCCAAGCAGGCACGGCAGGAACTGGAACAGCTACCTACCGGATCCCTATTTTCAACCACTGGCATAGGGATTTCTCGTTGGTGTGTGTACACCATCATTCATATACTACTCGCATTTCCGTATACGACCTGCTACATAATGACACACTCACGATCAGGGTCAACCGACTTTGACTTCCCAAACTTCCTGCCTGTACTCTTCTCTCGCTTGCTACGTGAACGGCCAATCCCGATACCGCCAGTACTTCCTAGTCCAATACTATTGTTGACGTTTGGCTTGCTCGTGGGTGTTGTTAAGGCACTATCACTTTTGTTTCTAGGAGAGTTTACTACCTCTTCACGAGAAGTAACACTGTCAACTCGGTCAACATGTATCTGTGGACCACTACCTCTTCGGTCTGGCTCGTCTGTACTGCCAACTCTTTCCACCATGATCTGAGGACTACTCATGTTCCTCTCTGGCGACGACTCTACTGCGGATAGGTCCTCCTTGCTGTTCTTCTTCGAACTCGTCATGCCCAGCCGTGAGAACGTCTTGGTTAGTCCTTTGTTGAATGATCCGCTTTTCTTGTGCTCAGCAGTTTGTGCTTCTCGGCTGACTTCCAGCGACTTGGGTGAATCGGATTGAGGCAAATGAACCGCGAAAGAGATGGCGCTTGGTCTTCTCTGTGCAACGAGTTCTGCTGTCCTGCTTCGCGGTTCTTCTGTTGAGCTTGCATCCAGACTCGGTCTATCAGATGGCGGCTGCTCCTCGCTGCTGGACTTGCTTATGATGTTCTCTAAGCCGTCTACCTGAGATTTCTGCTCCTGGAATGCTACGTGCTCTCCTGCCGTCAGGTTGCCTGGGTCTCCTTCGACAGGCAGAATTTGATAGAATAACAAATATGACGCCTCCTCCCTTAGCGCTTTGTGGATATCGACAAGACTGACTCTCGGACTTGCAAGGTCGTCGAATCTAAGCCAGTGTGACACCTCTCCTTCACTGCCTTTCGTGCCTGTGCTTCTCACTAATGCCACATAATGGCCGGAGTCGACCGAAATACCCCGATGGCACACAACTGACTGCAAAGATAGCTTGAAATTGCCGTAGATCGGTCCTGATTCATCCATACTATCGTCTTGGATGAAATGAGGTAGCCCAATTTCAAGTGGTATGTCTACGTATGTGTCGAGCCTGATAGCTCTGCCGGTTTTTGTGAAGGAGTAGCGCTTTAAGCACAACCCTAGCACCGGTCTTTTGGACGAAAAATGTGCTGCAACCTGGGCATCGCTCGAAGGAGCATGGTCTGTGTACCACGGTATCAAACTGAAGAACTGCCAAGCCGGCATCAGGACTTCTTTACGAAGACTACCTTGTCGTAATCTGCCGACTGGACCCTTTGTGTCGTCCAACGGCGATGTCGAAAGTGGTGCTTTCTCTGGTATGAATCGTTCCTGTATAATGCTTGCGGCTCGAGTCCTTTCGGTTGGTCGTTGTGGCAGATAGCCAGAAGTAGAAGACATGGGTGTCAATGGAGTAGCTATATCTGGATCGAGCTCCACAGCCTCTACATGTACGGATATGCCCATCTCCTTAGCTTTGGAGTCGTTAGAGTGCGTGGACTGTAAGGTATTTCTCCTCTCCAAGTACCGTTTGACCTCAATTCGATTATTGAAATACTCCTCGAGACAATCTTCCAGCTTGATATCCTTCGGATGCTCGCCATTCTCTAATGTAGGTATAGCGACTTCCAGCAATCGTTCGTTGATAAATCTGTGATCGTCTGTGTCTTGTTTTCCTGTATGATAGATGTCCATCTTCAGTGTCAGCAAAGGTAAATCGAGTTTTTCGGTGAGGAAAGTAAATGCCTCCGACGCATCCTGCTGATGTAGTTCTCTAGCATCATCCCAACCACATTCAGCGAGACTTTCCTGTATTTGCTTTGTAACATCAGTTGTGATGAGATCGCCCGAGCGCAGCAGATTGACCCAAAGACGCAGTAGAAACGCCAGTCGCTCTTTCTTCACATCCTCGAATGAGTTGTATAGCATGGCTTCGAAGCTGTCCAGCCGCGAGAACATCGCGAAGAGAGTGGAGTCTAGGAAACATGTCACCGCATGTCGGTTCACAGCGCCTTTCAATTTCCTAGCTGGGTCAAATGGTGTGAGAATGCCTTCGGATGCATTGGAAATAGCGACCAGGAGGTTGTATGCAACATCGATGTCGCCTTCACTCATTCTTGACCGAATGGCCCAGAGAATGTGTCCATCCTTCAACAAGACCCCCTTTGAACCAAGTACTTTCTGTCTGAGCGATGTGACCTGTCCATAGTATGAGCCAGAAACCTCTGGGGCAGCACTGAACGTACCTTGACCTCCTCATCCTTGTTAGGCTTCCCAGAGTCGATGAAGAGACCGTAGAAGTCAGCGGACGATGCAGGATCGAACGACTCTGGGGTTCTGGACGTTGTATCTGTGCTCGGACTCTGACCCATAGTCAGCTCTGATGCTGTGCGTTAACGAAGCAGTCGTATTTGTACAGGAGACGACTGGAAAGGTTGTATGTCTTGTTTGCGGACGTGACACACCGCCTCGTTCGCAGACTTACTTTTAGAGCCTGTTCGTGATGTCCTGAAAAGTGATGATGCTTATGAGGCTTGTCCTTCTCACGTTTCGATAGAAATCGCGAAACGCCACTCATGCTCATGGCACCTGCCTTGTGCAAAAGGCTCAAGGACGGCTCGGACGAGAACTTCTTGAGTGACGGCGACCATGCAGACGAGAGATGCTATCTGTCACGAAAGCTCTTCATTGGGACAATACAATGTAGGGTCGAGCTAGGAAATCAAAGAATTGGTCAGATCCGAGTCTTCATTAATATTCCCCGTTGAACTTCGACGTGGGGTTCGATGCGTTAGGCAGATTTCGTGACTTGATGTATGCAGGCGAATCGGGTACTCTCATGGTATCCGTCAGCTTTTACATCCTGCAGAGGTGGTATCGTGGTCACCATTGACTTGCTGACTCAAGGGTGAGCTGTTGGATTGTCACGAAAACATGTCAATGTCGGTGTAGATCAGCGAGAATACAGGGCATGGTGACAAAATGGCTGTTAAGGAGCAGGACCAGAAGACGGCAGCAGAGCGCGAACAAGTTTGACTAAGTTATCGGCTCAGGCTAAGGCCGGGCACGGTTGTGCGTACTAGTAATAGTTGAAAAATCGTCCGTCATGTACAGCAAGGAACACTACGATACAAGTTGACGGCTACTAGTATGACAGAGTTCAGGTTCGTGGTTCGAAGACTCGAGTGAAGTTAAGAAAAAACTTAACTGTCTTAATTCGCATTCCATTCGGTCGCCGAACTGAGCAAGAGAAGATCTGCAACATTCTGTCTTATTCACCAACTATAGTCATACAGACGCATAAAATTCAAATCCTCAAACTACAGCAAATTCTCCTCTTCTTCGCCAGATGCTTCCGTGGCTGGCTCCTCGTCCAAGTAAACCCCAGCTGTAATGAACCAGCTCATAATAAAGACAACGACGAATATACTCCCAAGACACAAGAAGACCAACCCCGCAAAAGTCGCAACAGTCTTGCTGTAGATTAGATTGAAGATCACAGGCGCCACGACCCGCGCGAGCGCATGCAACAAACCAGATGCTCCAAGAACCTGACCTGTACGATCAGCGGGGATGTGTTTTGTCATGGACGATTGCAATGTAGGAGGACCAATCCCGCCGAGCGAAGCTATCATGCCGGACACAATCATTACCGCTCCAGAAGGTGTTAATGCATATCCAAGATAGCCGATCAGGTCAAAGACAATGGAGACTCGGATAATTCCAAGATCAAGCTTGTCTGAGCCACGATGTTTTTGCGGCTCCTTCGATGCAGGACCACGTACCCATCGCGTGATAAGAGGTAGTGCAATGACCAGAGCAGATACTCTGCAGACATTCACCACCGACAAGTAGCCCGCTGACATAGTAGGGTCCCAGTGGAACCGTTTTCGTGCGTAGATAAGGACAATCTGCATGGTGCCCATGGCTACACCGAACATAAGTGTGTCAATTGCGGCCAGAGTGACCAGATTCC
The DNA here is from genome assembly GCA_022813495.1 of Pasadenomyces melaninifex. Taxonomy (NCBI): domain Eukaryota; kingdom Fungi; phylum Ascomycota; class Dothideomycetes; genus Pasadenomyces; species Pasadenomyces melaninifex. The sequence goes on from JAKLMI010000001.1 coordinate 810,616, forward strand.
TGCGCAAACCGGGTGAAGATCCAGGCCCTTTGGGATAAAGTATCGAAAGTGGCTCGAAGATGTTGAGGTCCTTTGTAGACCACTGTTGACCTGCTCGTTCTTTCTGGTAACGTTCACGTGCTATGATCTGTCGTTCTTTCGACAACGATTCCGGCACGAAGAACGTCGTAAAGAGGATGAAGAAGATGTGACAGCCAAGTGCAAAGTAGAAAGGTGCCATGACATTGTTGCCCGTAGCCTTCATGAGCGCCGCTGCAAAAATTGGGCCGATTGCAACACCAGCAAACAGATTGGCATGAAAGTGGCCAAAGGCAACGTTCCTCCGCTGTGGAGCTGTGCAATCGGAGGCATAAGCAAAGCATAAAGCCATGCTCGTTGTGAAGGATCCACAAAGACCATCTGCCATATATCCAAGTAGCAGCCAATACACAGAGATCTTCTCTGGATTATTACCCACGATGATGGTGATAAGTTCACCAATGAAGGAACCAAAGGTCGCGCACACAATCACCGGCTTTCTTCCAATCCTGTCAGAGAGAGCACCGAAATGTGGCGCGACAATGGCGGAGAATATTCCAGATAGCAAGCTGGTGTAGAGCGCGAACATGGCCGTCTTGGACTGTACTTCGTTATCATCATCGCATTGAGGATTTCCACCTCCGGGGCTGATAGGTGCAAAGGTAAAGGTGGGATCGTTCAAAGATCGGTCTCTCATGAGGTCCCGACATATGAGGTCTTGAATAAGGTAGGTCTTCGGCACAATGATGCCACCGAACGCGATGCAGAAAGGGAAGAAAGCAGGCAGTAGCCAGTACACCTATGTCCATACGTTAGCACAACCGCAAGTCATACAACCAGCCCGTGCTTACAGATGGCTTTTTGTACCACGGCAGGTGACTCAGCCCATGGGCACCGGTCCATGGCTCGTTGATGGCCCTTTCGTAGCTGTACCCTCTTTTGTGCATCTTTGCTCTTTGAGGAGAACCAGGACTACCCATCAGGGGACTATTTTCATCTTCATTCTCGGATAGTGCCTGCTCCGTGTTCACTCGAGGTTGTTTCTGGCCGTGTCTTCGTTGTAATGTCTCGTCATTCAATATTTCCTCCTGCGCTTCCTGATCATAGACGTCCTCGTGGTTGTTCATCGCACGACAAGTGCACTTTGCAGATTGACTTTAGAAACTCCGATAAGCGAACCTGGGAACTGGGATCGTGTGAATACGGTCCGTTAATCACCAAACATCCCGCACTGAACCAGAAGTTTTGATACCCAAAGGTGTATCACAGCAACCCCAATTTGAAGAAAGCAGGAAAAATACACTTGTGAAAGGAGGGTCAAATATGATAACGTATACAAATGCAAATGCGAGTCTGTTGCGTCAACATCTTGGATCGCCGGAAACCAGAAGCTCATCCGGACGAAATGTAGACCAGGTTCAACGGTATTCGTGGCTGCAAGTGGCTAAGATCCTGCTTAGCTTGCCCCATATCCTCTGCGGCCCCGAGACTTCTCGCAGCTCAAAGGACATGATTATTGATAAGCAGATTAAACCTTACTATTCGTAGCTGCCTGGACGCTTTTTTGACTTCATACGACCATGGTTTGACCACTGTCCAAATAAGCACCCTGCCCAGGTGATATTAGCATCTGCTTGCAGGTTGTTGGCACAAGACGCATTTGAAAATACCTAGTAGGTACCCAAGCAGTTGCTTGTTCCGTGCTCGACCCAAGCTTATGTATACTGCGGTCCCAAAACAAATGCCTGGCATCGATGAAACTTGCAGTACTTCACATGAAGAGCTGCCATGAGCGCATTTTTCCTCTGAGCACTATTCTTTTGAGTTCATCTCTGGGGCCAGATGTTTGCTGCTAGGAGTTAGCTGCTCAGCAGCACGATCTGCGTAGCCTTATGAGGTAGCCTTATCATTTTTATTAAACATGCTATAAACAATCCTGCATTTACGATCGCGCTTAGTCCCTCAAGCAAATTATTCAGCATGCGCCCACTGCTGTCGTAAGATTGGGTATCTAAAGAATATAAAATATCGGAGGAGGCTTGCGAGAAGTAATACGCCAAGCCTCCAGGATAGGATCCAAACCGGATGCAGCATTCTATCATGCCTGGCCTTCGATGAGCTTTGGAGCTTGTCCGATCATGAAGTCCTTGCTCTTGGCCATCTTGATCACAAAGCTGGGTAGCTTCCATCCAAAGGCCAAACCAACGCCAGCTTGCGAACCGACTGGTACAAATGCCATCTCTGCCTGAATCTTCTTGTATACGTTCTTCGTTCGAGCACCAGCATCTAGAACGTGTTAGTATCTCTTTGTAGCCACGATAGAAGACCACTCACTCTCTCCGTTAAGGTCCAACTTTACGCTCTCCACAGCTGCTTTGTAAGCCAGCTTGGTGTCCAAAATCGAGCCATCAGAATAACTGGCAACTGAGCCAATGCAGTAGACGCCGGTTGCACCCGCGACTCGTAGTGTATTGCCGTCAGTCTTAATTTGACCACGCTCAGTCAACCACTCTTTTGGCACGAAAGCACTGTTCGGCTTATCCCCAACAGCACCGATGTAGACGTCAACAGTCTTGGTCTCGCCATTGCTAAGTGTGACTATCGTCTTGTCGCCCTGTTGAGCAGTAGACTTGACCTGTACTTTGTGGGTGACCGTCACGCCCATCTTCTCGAGATACTGTTGTGATAGCTTGCTTGGGCCCTGGTTCTTCAGTCTGTTGAGGAGCCTGTCCGAGCCAGACAGCAGAATAATTTCTTTCTTCCCACCATAAGCTTCGCCCAATTCGCCTGCAGTCTCAACACCGCATGGCCCGCCACCAGCAATCATAATCGATTGGGCATTCGGCAATCGTGTGTGTAGACTCCGAACCTCGTTCCTGAGGGCTTCTGTGCCTCTTGAGGTAGACCAAATATCATTGTCGAAATATGTGCCCGAAGCGATGACAACCTGGTTGTATGAAATCTTGTCTCCTGTATTTACTTCAATTGTCTTGCTGCTTGGCTCTAGCGCCGTGACTTTGCCCTTGATGAACTGGAACTTATCTCCGTATTTGCGGAACGTTGGGACGAAGTTCAGAAGTGCTTTGTCGAGAGGCAGCATGTCCGGTCGGGTGATAGCTCTCGGTGCACCAACCTTCCAGTAGAACTCCTCGGATGGATTGATGAGCACCAGTTTGTAGTCTTTGCCTGAAGCTGGTAAAACATCTTTCAGCAGGGAATGTGCAACTGGCAAACCAGCATAGGAGGCGCCAATTACAACGACTGTATGTACACCCATCTAGACGAATCGATAGTGCTTGACGATCGCTGGCAGTTGTAAACGAAGGAAAGAAGTGTTGAAAAAGGTACTGAAGTCTTATTACGAGGCTGGACGCCGAGGAGTCGCAGGCAACGTGATGGTGATCGGACAATGGTCTCACTAATGGTTCCAGAGGCGTTTCGCTGACACAAAGTAAGATTTACGGGTTGAGGTTAGAACGACGATTGTCCTAGATTATCTCGACTTCTCTTGTTGTTGGTTCACTGAAGTACGGGAAGGGCTCTATCTAATGGGAACCTATGTGCTTGTCATATAGATGCATTTGTGTCTCTTCCGCTGATAAAGATTATTGATAATAATCGGACGCGAACCACCTCGACATTTTTATGATGAGATCTCCTCATTGGGCATAGTCAGGACTCTTTTCTAGAAAGGCGTCCGAGACTCAGACCCTTTACCACTTTCGATTGGTCAATCGGTGGCCAGTCTGCACGTCCTCCGAGCGCCATCCTAGCCACGGGATGGCCTGTATCTGCTTGAAGTTAGGAGAAGGGGCAACGGGGTCTTTTCTCTCCGGTGTTGGTGGAGAAGGCTGATCAAACATGCACCTGAAAATAACGCGACTGACTAGCAAACACGTGCATTAGCGATCTTCTCGCCCGACAGGTGATACCGACATCCGCCATCTTGTGGTCTGCGGTCATTATTGTCTTGAACAGGAAGCTGATCTGTGTTTGCAGTAGGTATCGTGACAGAGCAGGAATGCATGTTGCCTAATAATGTAGCATGTGCAATGCAGTGATGAGCTTGTAATGACGACATGGATAAAGACAGGAGCGCTGAGGATTAATTGCTGATTCTTTCGCAACACAACCAAAAGACTAACATCGGTAACATGGCTGCGCCTCAGTCGGTTTCGCTACAAGCTCTGAGTGGACAGTGGAAGCTCAACAAGGAGCTCTCGGACGACTTTGCGCCAGTCCTAGCGATGCAGGGGGTGAATGTGGTTGTTCGCAAAGCCATAGGTGTCGCCTCTGTGCATCTGAAAGTTAGCCAATCTTCCGAAGATGAGATATGTATGGAACAGACTGCCACCGCAGCATCTATCCCGGGCACAATCGAGGAATATATACTCGACTGGCAGTGGAGGTCCAACCATGACACTTTCTTCGGCGACATCGAAGGACGCAGCAGGTGGATAAGTCAAGAAGAAGCCAAAGAAGCTGGAGCGGAGGGCGACTGGCTAGCTGACGATAGCCAGGGTAAGCTCATTCAAGCTGTTGGCAAGAAACCTGATGATAGTTGGATGGCAACCCATCTGTGGGGATTTGAAGAGGTAGGTGGAGGGCGAAGGCACACTAGACGCGTTAAGGTCAACAGTAAAGCTGGCCAGGAGATCAAGGTGAGAATGGTATATGATTTTGAGGATCAATGAGTTTGCTGCTCGTCGAAAAGAGCTGGCTTTATCTGCAACAACGGTATGTAGAAGTTTCTGCAGCTTCCCGAGCTCGAAAACACCTTAATTACGGAAAACCCTAAGACCTGACTTGTTGCGACTGCCAAATTGCTTGGGCACAACTATGATTCAATCAACGTTCTTTCCTTACTTCATGTTCCCAAGCATGGCTGAGGTGTCTTCCTTTTTCATAGTTCTAAGCTTCACTTTCGTCCTCCTATAACTTCTGTTTCTTCAAGCAAGAATCAACGCTAGAAAGTGGGTCGTACAGAGTCCCTATCAATCCCAACGTACAGGCCAAGATGCTGACACGTACATTCTTCCTCTCATCATTGCTGTGCTTGACTCTAGCTGCACCACAAGATCTGGCCTCAAAGCCACGAATGCACGTTGCTGCAGACTGGACATCAACTACCACAGTATCCGCAACTCTGTCATACACCTACACTACCACTTACATGATCACCGAGCCTACAATAACTGCTACCACCACAACGTCAACCTCAAAGCCAACCTACACCGCGACTGAGCTATACGCCATCCGACCAGGTGCCCCCTTCCATATGATGCCATTCCAGGCCGCCGGCAACGTCTTTCGTCTGGGTAGTGGCAATGCAGCGTACTGTCCTACCTTTGCCCAAAGAAATGGTGCATGTGAAGAACAGACCAATATCACAGGTATTAACCATTGCTCATTGGTAAGTGCTAAAGGTATCATGGGAACACACGATACTTACGTTACAATAGTCAGTTGTCGTTCCCGGTGGTCAGGGCGTCTATCTAGCACCAGATGGCGAACTCAAATATACACCACCTCATTCACAATACATCGTTCCAGGCTCCATCATTTGTCCTCTGAGCTATACTTCTGTCCGAGACAGTGATGCAACAGAAGTCATGATTGCTGGATTCGGTGCAACCGGCTTCATGGCTTGTCCCATGCTGTCTACAATAAACTCCAACAATCAACAGCAGTGGCAAGTATACGCCAACACTCTCAATGCCAGCACTCCTATGAGAAACAGAAATATTTCAGCACCGTGCTGGCCCTTTGAGGCAGTCGGAATCGAAAAACAGCTCAATCGACCAGCTGCAGCATGGGAATATGCTTGAGATCCAATGATAGTATTCAGAGGCGATTTCTTCACATCATCGACGACGTACGCAAAATTTTACACAAAAGGACGTAGATGGCGAAAGCTGAAACAAAGCTGACCAGATAGATTGTGTTCGGTTCAGCATTTTATGGAAGAAAGTGTATGAGATTGACATTAGTTATTCGCGTTGCAGAGGACAGTCAAGCACGTATCGTTTACAGGTAGCTACCAATAACCTTATTTCTGGCACGAAAGAGCATTTCTACCATATCATGTGGCCATGGCGAGATCTCTACGTCCATGTGATTTTTCTTAATTGGTGAGGCATCAAGCTAGTATCTGCAGGTCTGATGCCCGGCCAGCATCGGGTTTATGACAGATGTCGGAACCTGCCCGTCCATCACATCTTTGTGTCAGGCTTACCTTCCATTTTAGCTCTGCCTCGGCAAAATTGATTCACGTTCAACCTGGTGCTCATTATTCCTGCTGTTGCGGACTTCGATGGTATTGCTTGTCTAGCCAACTGGCACTGAACTGGAAGCACAATGAGGTAAGCTATCTAGCTTACCACTGGGCATGATCGGTCACTGCAACAGATAAACTGTGCAGAGGTGACAATCCACACTCGAAAATGATGTCGGCCATGATCTTCCCCACACTTTTGAGCTCCTTGTCTCCATCACCGTCTCGTGCTTTTGATTCGATCAGCGCACTTGGCCTCGACAAATGCAGACGAATGGACTTTCTGGTCCTGTCGTGATTGGCTGGCGGTCGGAAACCCGAGGGTGATGTGCCCGTTGCGGACGTCGATTTTCATGTGCCGTTGCGATGCGGCTGTAGCTGACTGACGTAGAGCTCGTCTTATATGATGACCATGACACCACTTGGTTCACTATTCTCGATATCTTGCTCTTTTCACGAAACTACTACCATTGACGATCGAACAGTTCAAGCAAAGCTTCAAAATGGCCACAATAGAACAGCTCAACCAGGCTGTAAACATCCTTGGAAACGTCACTGACGCCCAGAAGAAGATCCTCACACCCGAAGCAACAGGTTTCGTTGCCCTTTTGCACAGAACATTCAACCCAACCAGAAAAGCGTTATTACAAAGACGAGTAATAAGACAGCAGGAGCTCGACAAAGGTGTAATTCCGGACTTTCTGCCTGAGACGAAGCACATTCGAGATAATAAGACATGGAGAGGCGCACCACCAGCACCAGGCCTGGTAGACCGAAGAGTCGAAATCACTGGCCCTACTGACCGGAAGATGGTGGTAAATGCGCTGAATAGCAATGTCTGGACGTACATGGCAGATTTTGAAGGTAAGTTATCGCAAGTCGTACTTAGAAGTGGCATCTAACATCTCAGACTCCTCCGCGCCGACATGGGACAATATGGTGAACGGCCAGGTCAACCTCTACGATGCTGTTCGAAAACAAGTCGACTTCAAGCAAGGCGAGAAGGAGTACAAGTTGCGGACAGATCGAGTCCTGCCCACTCTTATTGCACGCGCTCGAGGTTGGCATTTGGAGGAGAAGCACTTTACGGTGGACGGTGAAGCTTGTTCTGGGTCCCTTTTCGATTTTGGCCTGTACTTCTTCCACAATGCTCAAGAGCTGGTCAACAGAGGCACGGGCCCATATTTCTACCTGCCTAAGATGGAATCCCATCTTGAAGCACGACTCTGGAACGACGTCTTCTGCCTTGCCCAAGACTACATTGGTATGCCGCGAGGCACCATTCGAGGTACAGTTCTGATTGAAACTATTACTGCCGCGTTCGAGATGGATGAGATCATCTACGAGTTACGAGAGCACAGCGCTGGCCTCAACTGTGGTCGATGGGACTACATCTTCAGCGTAATCAAAAAGTTCAGACAGAACCCTGCATTCGTGCTTCCAGATCGAGCATCCATTACCATGACAGTACCTTTTATGGACGCCTATGTTCGTTTGCTCATCAAAACTTGTCACGCGCGAGGTGTTCACGCTATGGGCGGCATGGCAGCTCAAATTCCGATCAAGGACAACCCAGAAGCCAATGAGAAAGCCATGGACAACGTTCGCCAGGACAAACTTCGAGAGGTCCGTGCTGGTCACGACGGTACTTGGGTCGCTCACCCTGTTCTCGCCTCTATTGCCTCAGAAATCTTCAACAAGCATATGCCTACGCCCAACCAGATATGGAACCGGAGAGAAGATTATCAAGTCAGTGGTAACGATCTCCTTAACATGAATGTCCCTGGAGGTATCACCGAGGAAGGGATCAGAAAGAATTTGAACATTGGACTCGGATATATGGAGGGATGGCTTAGAGGTGTGGGCTGTGTTCCAATCAACTACCTCATGGAGGATGCTGCTACAGCTGAAGTATCACGATCGCAGCTGTGGCAGTGGTGCCGACATGGTGTCAAGACAAGTGAGGGCAAGACTATGGACAAGGAGTATGCATTGAAGCTCTTGCATGAGCAGGCGGACGAACTTGCAAGCAAGGCGCCGAAGGGCAACAAATTCCAACTTGCTGCACGATATTTCGAGGGACAGGTCACTGGTGAAGATTATGCCGATTTCTTGACAAGGTATGTTGTCGCCACGTGTTACATTTTGAGCATCGATGCTAACTTTTGTAGCCTCTTGTACAACGAAATCACGAGTGTTGGTCCAGCGAAACAGGCTTCAAAGCTGTAGGCAAGATGCGAAGAAGTCCAAATATGACAATGGATGGATTATATTAATGTTGGGAATTTCTGAAGATCATGAACGCTGGCAGATATCTAACACGTGAAGACTAGCACTTTTATCGAACGAATTGTGGAAATATAGTTAAGCTATTCTTACTCAGCGCTTGCCTGAATACACGCCTCCCGCATCAAAATTCTTGGTTGATGATGGATCGTGATGTTATCTATCACTAAGATGATCTATAACGTGATCACTAGAACATCTCTTCCGGAATCGCGACAAACGTATTGCTGTTCAACACCTGTATGATGTAATTGGGGTTTGTACAGTATACGACTGGGCAGATCGGGAGTTAGTCACAACCACTTTCTTTGCTGGCCGTGCTTCACCATACTGGAAGCTCGAAACCAGGATGCCCATCATATTCAGTCTCGTGTTCGGAAGTATGAGGAGCCAATGTTGGATAGGCCTTGGTTGTTTGCTGAACCGCGACTTTAACTTTTCGCTGCCTAGGACTCACCTTCTTCCAGATCCTGGCATAAAACTCCCGGGACTCGCAAGTAGCACTAAAATATGCTGCTGTAATCAAGGTGAAGGCTGTGCTGCCAAAAAGGGGCACAAGGTCCGAAATTGAAGTTGGATATTGTCGTGTCCTCTCAGCCCAGTCAGAAGGGTGTATCTTCGTCCAAGAATATGGCTTCAATACGCCCGATTTCTTGTCAGATTCAATGTCTTTCCAGAACAGGTAGAAATTGAAAGGGGTAATGGTAAAAAACCATACAGAGGTCAAGACATAGATCTTGATCAGCTTGGCCTTTTTGACCTTTGCCGTAGGACTGTCTCCCAATAGTTCGATTATCTCATTGAGGTGTTTGGCAAGCCGCCACGTTGCAAGAGCTGTCCAGAAGATCGTTATGCAACCGACTAGCACAGGCCAGACGACTACCAGAGGATATTTGGGCCAGCTTGAAGCGATCACTGGCCGACATCCAGTGACGCCGATGATCCAGTATCGTCCGGACTGCACGAAATGGACTGTGATCATCCTCAGTGAAGGGATCACAAGGCAGAAGCTGGCTTCGATAATCTTGTTCCATCTTCTCTGCGTGAACGACGGCTGTATGCCAATTCTAGCTGGATCTGTGACAAGCGCAATCTGTCTGTAGATACACAGTATCGCCCCAGGAACAGCCATTGCGAGACCGATGCTGAGCTTGACCTCAATATCACACAGTCCACGGCCGTTATAGGAGAAAGGGGGTTCCGGATTTGGCCAGATGACAGCGTTCAGAAATCGTACGAACGTGGATATCCAGACACAGCCAATCAGTGTGGTAAGAGGAAGATTCTCCCGTTTCAAATAGAGCAGTGGCAGCAGCGGAAGGCATGGGAGGAATGACAATACAGCGGTCAGCGAAGCCAGAGAACGACCGTGGTACGACGACATAATGCTTGAACGCGGAACAATGTATATGTGCGTATCAACATTACCTTTTATATACGCTCGAGAAACAGCAACACGGAGGCATTGCTAGACCTTAAACCGATTATCCTGACCAGTTTGGATCGCAGCACACATCACAAGTGGTGAGAGTTGCTCATTGCTTCAAGGTTCAGGATGAGACAAGAACAGAAAATTCCGTCTGAATTCGAGTCTGAATAGAGAGGTCAGTGCTTTCCTGAATAAGCTGAAGGCAAGTCAGTAAGACATCAAGACCCACGATCGAAGGTCCTGCTCCGTAGTCAGTATGTTGTTCCCGAAAATCCTGCACCGCTATTGAATCAGATTCCATAGGTGCTGTGCAGAAGCTGCCATGCTGACAAGATAAAGAAGGGCTTCGAGCTCAATTACGGTGCGGGAGATGGAACGTTGTGCAGTTCATATACCAGCTGGAACCATTCCTGGAGCAAGTAGCTGCTGATAGGGATTAGGGCTTGCTACGGAGTACAGTTCATCACCAACCGGCTACTCGATTCAAATAAGTACGGCTGCTCAATTCTGTTTTTGTGCAGTCCACTGGCACTTTGCCGCTGCGCTTGTTCTTGCCAGACTGCCGTGCGACCGCGTCATTGTTTGGTAAGAACGACCCAGAATTCCCGACTCGGACAATATGTGCGCATCTTACGCCGCTGTCAAGCAGGAGAATGACAGCGCAGTTGCAAGTCAGCAGTTGTGTCTTCTCGGCAACTCGATTAATGTGTGGTGCCGATCAGTATGAGCGACGAGCAGGAGCGTGATGAAGCACGAGATATCTTCCCAGAAGCCACCAAAAATGCTCGCACGACAAGCTCGCTGGCGACAGGCTTGCGAAATAGACCGCTAGGCCGTGCGGCAACTTTTGCGGAACCAGCACCTCGATTTGCGCATAGAGGAAGCTCATTCGTGTCTGAATCATTATCCGAATCTCGTCGTTCTTTAAGAGAGTCCACGGATGACCTGTTCCTGCCACGAGCCAAGGCAGACAATAATGACAAGCTCGAGACTTCGAATTGGCATTCTGTACCATTGGCGCTAGCACTCCTGCCTGCAGTCGGAGGACTGCTCTTCCAAGGAGGCAGTGCTTTTGTTACAGATCTTACACTATTGGGATTAGCAGCCGTGTTCCTGAATTGGGCTCTTCGCATGCCATGGTAAGGGGATCATGTCTTGTTGAAATTGTACTGTTGCTAATTCATACAGGGAGTGGTACGAATTAGCACAGGCTGTCGTAATCGAAAGCGAGCCATTCGAATATGACGAAGCAGTCGACGATGTGAACGTTGAAGCTACAAGCGCCGAAACATCTAACGGAAGCCCATCGCCTCGAAATCGATCTTCACATATACAACGGGCTGGAAACGAATTACGCGTTCACGAGTTGTTAGCCTTGATAGCTTGCCTCGTTTTTCCAGCACTCGGCGCATGGCTACTTCATGCAATTCGATCGCAACTGACTAGACCATCTGAAAGCTTGATCTCCGACTACAATCTGACTATTTTCCTGCTTGCTTCCGAAGTGCGACCTTTACGACACTTGATTAAACTAGTGCAAAGAAGGACCTTGTTTCTGCAAAACACCATTCGTACCAATGCTGAGGCGAAATCTACAGAGAACAATCCTCTGATTGGAGATCTTGTGGCTCGCCTTGAAGATATGGAAGCACGTATGGCAAACACAATCCTACAATCAACACATGCTGAAGCAACCGGACCACCAGCAGATGAACTTATCAATCAAGCATCCTCAAGAGCTAACGAAGAGCTCCGAAAAACAATGCAGCCAGAGGTCGATGCATTGAATCGAGCCATGAGACGATACGAAAAGAGAACCACGACAGCAGCGATTCAGGTCGAGACACGACTACAAGAACTCGAGAAGCGGTTGCAAGATGTGGTAATACTTGCAGCTGCTACACAAAGGAATGCTGACAAGCATGCCGGTAAGTACGCAGCTGTACTAGCAAATTGGATCTCAGCTTGCATCGTCGTTCCTGCGCAATTTGCTTTTCACGTTCTTACTTGGCCGCAACGAATGCTCAATCTCGCATTTCAATGGCTCCAGATTCGCCTCGGCCTCGTGTCATCCGCGTCAAAATCATCTACCGCTAAAGTTAGTGGTCGATTCGATCAGCCACGACGTAAAAGCAGCAAAGAGAAGATAAAATTGCCAAACGGGCCCAAATAAACACAGGCACTGTCCGAATACCATTAGATGCAGCTCATGCAGCTTGACAGTATATCCTCTTGCAACGTTCTACACTTCAACCTCGAATGATCAGCTACATGTCGCCTCGTATGCATCTCGCTCGGGGCTTTTGGAGTGAGGAGAATTCCAGATTGGAGAAGAACGATAATTCACATATCGAGGTCTTATATCATCATCACTTAGACACATCCATGAGGTCAAAGATCAGTCTTCTAATTACATTTTTGTGCAATTTTTTAAAAAAGCATTAATCTGCCAATCACCCTGTCGCGGCGGCTATACTGCGGGAGCTACAGGCGAGATCAGCCACCATGGATCCGTCAGTCAAGGCTGTGGCTTTCATAGGTCTGTGTGTATGCTTTTGGGCATCAGGTTGTATTGCTGATCGATAAAGGACTTGGTGTGATGGGATACCCTATGGCCGCCAATCTGAGAAAAGGCCTTGATCAGGATATAACGCTTCTTGTTCACGACATGAATGCAGCTGCTTGCGAGAGTCTGTGCCACGACGCACAGCGAAACAACAACATCACAATCGTTAAATCTGGTGCTGAGGCAGCACGCGCAGCAGTGAGCATGCGCGAAGCGACCTTCTTGGCTCATATCTAACAATTAGCAGGATATTGTGTTCACAGTCATGCCATCTGATCAGGCTGTACGTCAGCTGTACCTTGACCCAGCTGATGGCATCCTTGCTGGCACAGACTCTGCACCAAGCACAAAGATACTAATTGAATGTGGGACTATCGCGCGAAGCACAATATTGGAAATTGCTGATGCAGCACATCGAAGGAAGAACGTCTCTTTCGTTGACGCTCCTATTTCGGGCGGACCGCTAGGGTCGCAAAACGGCACGTTAACCATCATGGTGGGTTGCAAAGCGCCACTTTTCCCCGAGCTCAAGCCATTGCTTTCGCATATGGGCAAGCCAGAGACTATCTTCCATTGCGGCGACATCGGTGCTGGCACAGCTTTCAAGACTATCAACAATTACATCTCTCTGATTAGCGTACTCAGTACATGTGAGGGCTACAACGTTGCTTCCAGAATGGGCTTGGACCTAACCAAGCTTACACAAGTCCTGAATACTGGGTCCGCGCAGAATTGGGTTATTTCGAAGAACAATCCTGTACCCGGCTTGACGCCAGGTAACTCAGCAAGTAATGGCTATCAAGGCGGGTTCAGGCTTGAACTCGCAATCAAAGATCTCACTTTGGGCTTGGGACTTGCTGAGTCTGTCCAAGCACAGGCTGATTTGGGGATGCGTGCACTTGACGTATACAAGACGGTTGCGGATGATGAAAGATATGTTGGGAAAGATGCACGAGTACTGTACAAATATCTGCAAGAGAAATAGTGTACTGCAGACGTTCTGCTTATTCCGACTTTTCCTCATTGTATACATTGCTCAACCGTGGTTGAATTCAAACAAGGAGCAGACTTCAAGCGACTGCTTTTCTCAGTACCATCTGGCAGGTAACCTCGAAGATAGTATCAAACCTTGAGTTCGACCATACAAATCGTCGACAATTTGTAAGCTGTTCCTCTTGCCATCCCTCTGGCCACGGACGATTGTCGTAAGACCTCCTCAGAGCATCATGCAATAGCTCAATGGCCCGTCTTTTGTTGGGCCAGTAGTCAGGCATACATCCAAGAACAAAATGCATCCACATCGTTGCCTGCTTCCACTTTCCGCCGAACTTTCTGTCACGTTGCTGCTTGAGTAGCTGGTGCAGACGGTCAGCGTTGGTCATTGCGATTGCAGGCACAAAATTGTCCATTACCACGATGTACTCAACCACTTTTGCTGCTAGTAGCAGACAACGCTCTTCCGTGTTGTCATGGAATGTGCGAGCGTTCAAGTGAGCAAAAAGTCCCGTAGCTCGGTCTTTGAGATAGTGAAAATAATACAGCTCATTTGATGGCGGGTTGTATACTTCTCGAAAAGTCCAGTTTTCACCTTCTAATATTTCTATTGCTCGACAGATCTCGCGACTGTACATACGAATATCAGGATGAATCAACTTGGGATCCAAGTAGCATTCGAATGCTTCCCCGTACTTTTGTGGATACAAAGCCGCCCGAGAAATTGGTATTGTGACACTTGCCCAGGTTGTGTACAGAGGCTTGCTGCCAAGCTGGACGGAGATCATTCTGTCCAAAGCCATTGCAAATGGTGTGCTATACCCAAGATGGTGTAGACCGCCGTAACTGTTCACCACCTTTATCATGGCGTCTTTGTGCGCCAGGAGAGTTCGTGTGTCCGGTCTAGAGTTGATCTCCGCAATCACAAGGGTCAAGATAATGGATAGGACACGCTCTGCATGCGTATGCGGGTCGTATTTCTCCAGAGAATCACGGAGAGCCTTCAACAGACCATTTTGTACTGCTAACCCAACCTCGTCCTCTTTGCCCATAGAGCGTCCGGCTCGTGGCGCGAAATAACAATGGGCTGCTCCGACGTAATTCAGACAGTCCAGCGCTGAATTGATACCATTCTCAAACAGAAACTTTTGGCGTTGCTTCAACCAAGCTGCGTAATTCTGGAAAGGAGGCACTACCAGGAGCATCATTCGGGTTGTGAGCAGCAAGAAGAAATCATTGAAGAGTTTCCGGAATATGGGATTGTTCTGCTGTCCATCTGGCAGTGGCAGTTTCGGCACTGTCGTCGTTATCAAGGCATTTGGTGACAAGTGACTGGAGCTGGCTTCTGCTTGAAAGTCATCGTCGTCAATTGTGTCGTCTGATCCAGTAGACCTGGCCGCGTACTGCTTGAGCCGCCTTGCATAAGCTCTATGTGATGTTAGCCGACATGAAAGCTTTTCACATATTGGGATGCCGCAAGGTCCTGGTAAACGAGGTGTTTGGGTTCGAGATAGTCGAGGCCGCGCAATTTGCCTGACTGGAGTGACTATGGCTGGCTTTGGCAGCAGAGGTAGTAGAGGACGGACCTTTCTCGCCGTCAAGGCAGAAGGAGTTGATGCTGACTGTTCAAGGCTTGGCTCCTTGTGAATGTGTCCACGATCAAGGTTCGATGCAGAGATTGCTTGCACGACTGTCGACGCTGTGTCACTAGAGAAGTTCGTATCACGATCGTTTGCTGGCTGCAATTTGCCCATAAGATTAGGACAAGGTCCGTGTATAAGACTAAACAGGTTGTTTAGGAAAGTGGTCGAAGATCATGACTTTGCACAGTTACTGTTTGGTCTGGGCACTCCACTCGGTTGCACTTGCTGTCATTTTCGTGTATATTGAGCTGGACGAGAGAATCTAAGTCTCCGACTCTTGCCAAAGTGGTTCCAATGACGATTGCCCAAAAAAACAATGTGAAGCTGGACCCTGAATGACCTTCTTGAGCATTGGCGCCATGCGAGTATGCGAATGTGGTGTTGCTGGCATCCTAGAAAGGACGAAGGTTTAGGTTTGAGGCTTCAAGAGAGATCCGCTACCGCTCGGTAATCGGGCTCGATCTGCCGATCCCTACCCACGATTATTTTAATCTTACTGGTATAGCATGCGATAGCTTCATCGAATCAGGAAACCCGAAGATCCAAAGGGATCAAACTGGCAACCAAGCTGCAACTCGCGTACTTGGTTGGTGAGAGGATAATTAAGTACAGAGAATACCTATAGTACGTAGATTGAAGGGTTGGTACTGTGTTTCCCGCATACTCTTTTCTGTACTGGCTCGAAAGGCTAGACTGGGATTGCGATTGAGTTCCACTGCGCCAAGCCTTTTTCGGGATTTGTAGTTGTAACAACCTTTATGCGCATGAGCTAGACAACGGCGCGCTGAGACCAGGAGTCACGCTCTACTAGAGGTTCTATAACTGCTGCTGCTGCTGAGTATCTGACGGAAACATCAAAATGATGTTCTGATAGCTAACGTGATATGCGACTCCGGCTGATTAAGAATTTCGCTTTTCAGCTACACAATGAACGGATGTTCTTAGCCTAAGATGTAATCTTTCGTGCCGCAAGCTTGCATCTGATTTCAGTCCCAGTCATCGTCAACATCATGATCAGCTGCCGGTTTCACAGCTGGACCTCGAACACTTCGTCGAGATCTACTTGATGTTTTGGAGTGTATCTCAATCCTGTTGTCATCGTCCGAATCTGTGTCATGCTCGTCTCGAAGCACCTTTTGTTTGAGCAGACCCCACGAGAAGAGCGTCTCCTCCAGAGCTTTCGACACCCTGGTGTCACGCTCCTGGTTATCCCAGCAGATGCCTTCAAATCCAGTGACCCTACCCTTTACTATGCCCCTGGCAAACCCAACAACACAAGGAAGCACTCTTACGCCTAGCTTCTCGACCACGAAGGGCACATCCGACACGTCGACCTGGGCAAAAGCAGTGTCCTCTCCACTGGCTTCACTAGCACCATGACGACGAGCAATTCTGTTAATGTGTTCATCCATAATTGAGCATCGAGCAAAATCGCGGTGCTTGAAATGCACCACTGCTTTCTCGTGCTCTGTTGTAAATCTCAAAGTTTCCTCGTCGGTCTTTAAACGCAGACAGAGATCATGTGTGACGAACGCAGCCCTGGTGCCACCAGCAATGTCTTTCGCCCCAACTTCCGCATCTGTTTTCATCTGCTGAAGCTGTTCTTGGTCCGCTGCTGCTGTCTCAGCCTCGAGCTCAGCCAGGATGGCATCTAGATCCTCCTCGTCATCTTCATGAGGGTCACTACGAGAGGTGACAGTGGTAGCTGACATCGTATCGAAACCTCATCTCAATGTCGGGGTTAAAAGCATGGGTTTGTTACACTTGAGAAGTACTTGTTTCTTGATTTCAAGTTCTCAGAGACAAGTCTCCTTAGCTGGATCCGCACTCAGATTTGTCCAAGCTGCGTCTCGGCCTCATTACCCGAGCGGACTATTGACCTACGCCTATTCGAGTCCTAAAGCAATTAGCGTTCCCCTAATCTGCACCAGTTGAAAATCCTAATCTGCACCAGTTTTCACACAGGCGTATACCCGTCTAACCGTATATAGTAATCATGAAGTCACGTGATCAAATTCGGGCACAGCACGCTTCGCGCGGCCAATACGTAACAAAATCTTACGAGTTAACCTTCTGTAGCTATACACTAAAATTTAGTATACAGCTATAGAACTTATATTCTTTAAGTTTAATCTTAGAATTCGTATTAGAGGAATAATACTTCTGTAATATTACTGTTATAGAGTACTTAGATTATACGGGTTTATACGTTTATAACTTAAAATATATAATATTACTATTATTAGACTAGCTAGTAGTATACTTACCGCGATTACTATACTTCTACGATCGCTATTAGGTTATATATAGTACTATAAAGTCGATCTATAAATATAAAGAAGTTACTACTATCTACGACGTTATTAAAGTCGTCGTCGTTCTTAAGAACGATCGAATTTTATAATACTATACCTATAAGTATAGTAGTAATATTACGATCTACCTCTATTATAAGATCGTTCTGTAATAAGTTATTAATATCGTCTATAGTAACTAGCTATTATAGTATAAGTTATATCTTTCTCTTATATTTATTCCTACTCTTTCGTTTACTATTATTACTATTCTATCTACGCTCGTTCGCTCGTTATAAAGTAAGATCTCGTACTAAATCGTTATCGAAGGTAGCTTTCGTAGTCTATAGTATATTAATAATAGAGTTATTAGTATAACGTATATAAATATCTACTAGATTCTAGATTAGCTCGAAGACGTCTAGTATCTATAGTAATTATATACTATTAAGTAGCTATTATCTATAAAAGTTAGTTACTTTTAGAGATTATTAATTAGCTATATACTCTCTTAAAACGTACTAGTAAAGTAAATCTATAGTAATACTTATATTATAAGTATAAAGATCTAGTTAAATCGTAATCGTATTATTTTATCGTAGTTTAATTCGTTAACGTTTACTTTCTATCTTAGCTATAGTAAAATATAATATATTATAGTAAAGATCTTAATAAAAGCGATTACTAAATCTACCGTCTCTTTTAGTATATTATAAATTAATAAGTTATAGAATCTCGCTATTAAAACGGTTATTAAATAATCTTAGTTCGTTAATAAGAGTTTACGAGTATAGTTTAGCTAAAGAAATTCTTCTTTTAATAATAAAGTATATTTCTTTAACTCTAGTAATATAAACGTTATTAAAGTATAGTACTTTATTTATTTAAATCGATATAAGCTTTTCTTTATATTATAGCTATATTCTATTTATATATTAAAAGATTTTAGTATAATACTCGTTAAAATACTCCTCTTTTAGCTTATTATAGATAGTATTAAAGTTATTCTTCGTACTAATCTATTATATAGTATTAAATAGCTATTTAAAGGTATTAGCTTTACTATCTACTTAATCTTTTTATTATAAAAGTAGTAAATCTACTTTAATAGCTTCTTTACGGAAGAATTTATATATATAGTTAAGGATATTTTTATTAAAGTACTAAATATAAAGTAAATAGTTAGACTATAGAAATACTCTCTACGTTATATTAAATATATTACTACTAAAGTTAGTAATTATTATAATTAATAAATTAATATTACGTTATATATATAGCTATCGGATAACTTTTAGTAACTAACTATAATTCTTAGCTATCTTATATATTAAAAAGTATTACTCTACTAAGAACGAAGTATTTATTACTATTACTCCGATAATATTAACTAAAGATAGACTAAATTTATTAATTCTATATATTATATCGATAATAAGAATATATAGATAACGATCGAGTAATTTAGTACTATTATAATAAAAGAATACTAGTTTATATAGTCGTTTAGTTTTATTCTTAATTATTACGGGGTACTACCTAAGGTATCCACTCTCGAAGTGGACTTCCGCTCGCGCGGTCGTCGTAACCTCTCTTCCTCGTCTACTATATAGTTTTCTCGTTATAGTATAATATATTATTATCCTTTATTCGTTACCTCTAATATAAAACTGTACTCTTTATAGTATACTCTTAACGTTATTTATATACGTTAGACTTATACTAGATCGTAACTAAGTCCCTAATTACTAAGATCTAGTAGCGTCTATAGAGTTATAAGCGAAGCTTAGTAAATCTTAACGCGAATAAGCCTTATTACTTTATTAAAAGGTACTAAGAGATGGAATAGAAATAGTACTATCGCTACAGAAAAAGAGTACACCGACTAAGAATTAATTAAGTATATTCTACAGTACTAGAACGGTATATAAGAGAAAAGCGCGCTAAATCGCGTTTATAATAAGTTATAAAGTTATAAAGTTATAAAAGTTATAACTTTTCCTCTAGTTATAACTTTTTAAGTTATAACTTTTCCTTTTATCTATATAGTTATAACTATAGAAAGAACGATAGCTAACCGTTAGTTATAAGAAGTTATCTCCTTAGAGAAATTTAAAGTACTATATCTACGCCTCTCTAAAGTAGATCGTAAGGTCGCTAGCTAATAGAATACCGATAGTAAGGAAGAAGATCTCGACGAGCGATCGCGACGACGAAGAAATCGCTCTCGGTCGATCTTATTAGTTCGTTTAGACTTAGTAACTATACCTCTACCGCTACGACGAGCTTTAATTTCCTCTACTCGTAGTTAATTACTATTAAAGAAAGATCGTATAATCTTTACTAAACTAGTAGTAGAAGTTATTAAGCTAGTTATACTAGCTTAAGACGACTATAGCTAAACTATTAGTCGGTTATAAACTTTAAACGCTAGTATTCTATTTAGTAACTCGATCTTCCGTATACTAATCTTAAAAGTTACTTAGAATACTCTAAATAATAACTCTTTTAGATAATTAGTAGTATCGTAAAAGATATCGGGTACCTCTAGTACTTTTAACTACTAGTTAGTAGTTCTAGTATACCGTTTTATCGTAGACGTATTAGTATTAGCTACTCCTTAAGCTATAATTCGTACTCGTACTATACTTAACGTAGAATTAGTACTCTTAGTAGAAGTAAATAATAATATAGATAAAACTTATCTTAATTTTAAGATCGATATAGATACTCTTAGATCTACTACCGAAATAACTAACTAGAAGGTTAAGAATATATTCAGCGGTACTATAACCTTCGCGACGACTAATCTTATATTATTTAAGGACTAGAAGAAGTAGTAGATACGACGAGAAAAATAAATCGAATTCGAACTTCGTACTCGCGCTACTACTATTACTAATACAGACGACTCTTCCCGAGGCCCTTACTTTATCCGATATAAAGGTAAACTATACGATACTATTAACTTTACTAAGTATAAACTAAATATTCTCCGTAACGAAGGTATATCCGATATATTACTAAAATTCGACGTACAGAGCTCCGGCTAGTTCTTACGAAATATAAAGAAGAACTCTAAGGTCCTTTTAGATTTTATTAGTCGGCTATATATTAATATACAGTCCCTCTACGACTTAGAAAAGAAACTAGTACGTAAGATCGAATAGCTTAAACAGGCGGTTAGTAAGTTATTACTTAAGAAGATTAACTAGCTTAAGAAGGAGCTTACCGATAAATAAGCTAAGCTAGAGGCTAAAGACGATAAGCTAAATAAAGTAGATCTCTCGCTAACTAAAGAGAAGAATACGTCTTAATAGTCTAATAAACTTCGTAAAGAAGTTTTAGAGCTTAAAACGAAGGTTAAAGAGTATAAGTCTACGTTAAATTAAATCTATAAGTCGCTCGATATAGCGTATAAGGATACGAAGTTAGCTATAGAGGATATAGACTACTAGTATAAGAACTATAAGCGTATACGAGCTAAGAGAGAAACCTTAAAGATAGAAAAAAAGGATCTCTTACGACGGGTATCTAAGTTTAAGAATAGCGCTGTTAAAACTAGTAATATAATAATATCTAGTATAGCCTCTACTCGAACAGCTCGTCGTACGTTAATTAATTAGATCTATAAGACCGTAGGAGTTACCGAAGTACTAGAGTCTAATACTAACGTAGCCGGATCTACGCTTACCGTAGTTATTAATATTCGTAAAGGATCCTATACTCCTTTCTACGCTTCATTATCTACTTACTCGGAGTACTTACTAAAGCGATATACTAAAGACTTAGAGAAGTTCGATAGTAAGTCTTCTATATATTAGTAGTAGAAGACTAAAGTTAGAAGTATTCTCGGCGTAGATAATATATACTAGGAAGCTTTAGGTAATATAAATACCGTACAGATTATAATAAAATAGTTAAAGGATAATACTTTCGACGCTTTAAAGTCTCGGAACTCTAACTACGTTAAGAAAGGTTCTGTAGCGTATAATAATACTTTAAAGATCTCGTTAGAACTACTAGAAGCCTTTAATAAGATTTATAGCGACTAGTTCGAGGAAGAAAAGACTTATAAAGAGTATAATTAGCTTAAATCTATAAAGAAGATAGCTAAGATTAAGCGATTCTAAGTCTTTATATCGCGATATCGCGCTATTATTAATAATATACTACCTATATCCGATTAGTAATAGCTCTAAGATTTTAAGCTTATACTTACGGATCGACTTAGAAAGGAAACTCGAGTAACTTATAAGCTAGAGACTCTAAAGGAATAGATTAAGTACACTACGTTTATTAATAATAAATAGCGCTAAGATTAGTTTATCTATAATTAGCGTAAGGAGTAGAATAATATAGACTCTAGTAATCGAGGTAGCCGAAACGACTCTACTAATTAGAATACTACTTCTACGATATAATAAACTAGTAGTAGTCGAGATCGAGGTAATAGAGAACGAGGTAGAGGGAGTAGAAATACTAGTACGTTCTTCTTTTAATTAAACGTAGATAGTAAACTAGTTCGTAGCGGTTCTAGTACTACTTAGTCGTATAGCTATCTAAATAAAGAGACGTAAGCTAAATAGTCTACTAAAGATCGATATTATAGGTATAAGAAGATTACTAATTCTTCTTATCGGGGTAGTAACGAGACGTATAAATTCTATTCTACGTACTATAAGTCGTAATTATTAAATACCGTAGTAGAAGCTATAAGCGATACTAGTACTACCGAGTTAGCGGTAGTAGATATAAAAGATCGATAGTCGGAGGAAGACCTATTCTAGGCGAAAGTCGTAGTCTAAAACCTCTACTACTACAGTACGATAAGTAGCGAGATAAAATAGAAGTAGTATTTAATCTACCGATTAGATTATCTAAGACGCTTTATTTTAATAGTATATTTAGACGTCTAGCTAAGCTCTAAGCTAAATTAATAAGTCTCTAAAGCTATACTCTTAACGATATATAATAGGATTAAGATATACTAGTACTAAATAATCTAGCGAGCTTTATACCTACGCTTTCGTATAACTACGATCTAGTTTATAATAAAGCTATAGTCGACGAGGCTCTATACTTAATTATACCTACTACTATCTCTAGTAGTAGAGGATCTTTTAAGTATAAGATAGAAATAATAATAGATAGCGGTACTAACTTATAGTTTATAAGTATACACTACGTATAAGAATATAACTTACCGATCCTACCTCTAGCCGAAGCGAAGTAGGTAAAGATAGCTAATAAGTAGAAAGACTCTATTAAGTATTATACGGATATAGAGATAGTAATTAGTACGTATTATAAACGTCTTAAGTTCTATATAGTAAAGAGATTAAGTTATAACTTTATACTTAGAATATACTAGCTATAAGTTTATAATATTTATATCTATATACGAGATAGAGCTCTTACCTTTTATACTACTAAATATAATCCTTTCTACCTTCCTACGGGTTAAGATTATATAGTATATAGTCGTAATCCTCCGGTACCGATACGAGTAATTAAGATAGATAGTATTAAGATTAAGATTAGTAAAGTACCTCTATTTAAAGCGCTAGAGTGCGATATAGTTATAGCTATAATACCTATATCGGAAATAGAAGATCTATATACTAATATAATTATATACGAGGACTTCGAGAAATTTATTAATAAAACTACTAAGGCTAAGGTATATACGGATCCGCGTACGAAGGTACCTTCGGAGTTCTATAACGAGCTAGATATATTCTCCTAGCTTAATATAGAAAAGTTATCGAACTATACTAAATATAACTATAAGATCCTTCTAGAACTAAAAGCTAAGCTACTATATAAGAATCTATATAGAATAATACGAGAGGAACTTATAGCCGTCGATATTTATATTAAGGATATATTAGCGAAGGGTTTTATTCGGTCGTCTACTTTAGAGACCGCGTTACTCGTTATTATTATTCGTAAGCTAGAAGATAGTCTACGTATATATATAAATTACCGTATACTTAATACTATTACTATTAAGAATCGCTATCCTATACCGTAGGTATACGAGATACTAAACCGATTATACTTAGCTAAGATTTATACTAAGTTCGATATTATAGCTGTATTTAATCGGATACGTATAGTAAAGAGTTACGAGAAGTATATAGTATTTACGACTAGGTATAGCTTATTTAAATACTTTATTATACTCTTTAGGCTATATAATACGTTAAGTAGCTTTTAAGTCTATATTAATAGAGCTTTATAGAACGTCTTAGACTAATTCTATACCGTCTACCTTAATAATATCTTAATATTCAGTAATAATATAAACGAGTATAGACGATATATTAGAGAAGTACTAAAGAGACTAAGAAAAGTAAAGCTCTATATTAATATAGATAAATCCGAGTTCTATATAATAGAGACTAAATTTCTAGATATAATCGTTACTACTTAAGATCTTAAGATAGATCTAGATAAGGTTAAGACTATATAAGACTAATCTCGTTCGCGTAATACTAGAGACGTATTAGCCTTTTTAGAGTTTATAAACTTTTATAGACGCTTTATATTAGTATTTAAGCGTCTAGCTCTATTACTAACCGAGCTTACTAAGAAAGAACGTAAGGAGATATCGTTCGTATAGAACGAGCGCTACTAGCGGTTATTCGACTAATTTAAGTAAGCTTTTTATACTAACTTAGTACTTATTCACTTTAATCCGGCTTTAGAAATCTAGATTAAGGTAGACGCGTTAAACTTCGTCGTTATAGAGGTTCTATCGTAAAAGAAGGATAGTGTATTATATTCAGTAGCTTATTTTAGTAAGAAGATATTACTAGCCGAGTATAATTATAAGATCTACGATAAGGAATTACTTACTATCGTACGTACGTTCGAGGAATAGCGACCTAAGCTAGCGAGTATATCTAAGCCGATAAAGGTTCTATCGGATTATAGATCTCTAAAGTACTTTATAATAACGAAATAGCTAAATCGTCGTTAAGTACGCTAGTCGGAATACCTTAACGAGTTTAACTTCTAAATATAGTATAGATTTAGTAAGTAAGGTACTAAGCTAGATACTCTTACGAGACGTAGAGTAGACTTACCGAGGGGTAATAATATAGATATAAGAATAAAATATATATAATAAACGATTCTTAAATCTTAGTTCTTAGAAGAGAGAGTTCTAGTACTAAACTACTTACAGAACGTTATCGTATTAGCAGTCGCCTTTACTAAGGATAAGGAAAAGATCGATCTAATAGAGGTTATTTATTAAGTCTATAAATAGAACGCTAATATTAAAGCTATTATAAACGTAGTTAAAGTAGAGATAAAAGATTTCTCTATAGCCTTACGAAAAGATATATAGGTACGTCAGTTAATATTTACTAACTATTCTATAAAAGAAAATCGCTTATATTATTAGAAACGTCTATAGCTACCTAAGAACGATTAGCTTAGACTTCGGGTTATAGAATATTACTATAACTATTCTTTAGTAGACTACTAAGAGTAAGAAGGTACCTTTAACTTAATATTACGGTACTACTTCTAGCTTAGCCTCTATAAAGATACTATCTCGTACGTAAAGAATTATTATTAGTATAAAAGAAATAAAGTCTTCCGCTCTAGGAAGTTCTAAGAACTTAGATAATTATCTATACTATTAAAGATCTAGTACGATATAGCTATCGACTATATTATTAAATTACTAGAATTATAGAGTTCGCTCTATCCCGATACGAGCTTTAAGAATATTATAGTTATTACGGATCGTCTATCTAAATATTAGCGCTTCGTCCTAGTCGCTAGCGTAGACGTTAAAACTTACGTAATAGCTTTCCTTAATTACGTCTTTAAAGATTTCGGTATACTAGAAGTAATAGTATTAGACCGTAGAAGTATATTTACTTCTACTTTCTAGAAATACTTATATTATTACTTAAAGATTACCCGATAATTATCTAGTTTCTATTACCTATAAACTAATAAATAATCTAAAAATTTAAACTAGCAAATAGAATAATACTTAAGAGGATATATTAATTACTTATAAAATAACTAAATTAATTAGCTACTAATAGCGGAGTTTACTACGAATAACTATACGATATCTATAACTAAATACTTACTATTCTACGTAATATATAGATAGTATCTACGCTTTAGCTTTAAATCTAAAGATCTCGATATAGAATAGCTAAAAGGACTATTAAAATTTAATAAGACTAATACTAATTATTTTATAGCCTAGATAGAGGACTTTTATAAGGTTCTTAGAGAGTAAATACAGTTTATATAAATAGATTATAAGAGGTATAGTAAGAGCGAAATACTATCTCTTCTACGCTTTAGTAATAAAGTTTAGTTAGATACGTATAATATTAAGACCGTCCGACTCGCGAAGAAACTCGATTAAAAGAACCTTAGATCGTTTAAGATTATCGAATAGATTAACCCCTTCGCCTATCGCCTACGCCTCCGAGATATAATACGGATTTATAACGTATTCTACGTATCTCTCCTTAGACCTTATATACCCGATTTAGAAGCTTTACCTAGCTAAGTCGTAGCCCGAGCTCCTTCTTCTCCTATCGAAGTTAAAGAAAATAAAGAGTAGAAATATATTATACGAGATATAGTAATCTCTAAGATAAGTAAGAGAAGAAAATAAAACTATACTTACTATAAGAATATAGACGTACGTAAGAAGAAATTAAACCTTTATTATACTATAAAATAGTAAGACTACGGTAATAATAAAGCTACAGTCGAGCCGTAGAACTACCTACTTTATACTAAGAACGAAGTCTATACGTTCTACGAGAGATATAAGAATAGATAACCTCTATTTCTAAATCTATATAAAGATTTCCCTTTACTAAATAAGAATAAATAATAGTAGGTTATACCTACGACTAGCGACGATAAAGCTAGTTAACTACTACTAATAGAAGATTAAGTACCTAATTAGTAGATATTTACGAATATAGTAACCGCTACGCTTATATACTCTTACGAAAGGTAACCTAGTCGTTATAATTAGGCGATAGATTAGTATCGCGCCGTACTAAAGTATTATAAATTAATCTAAGAATAATAGGTATCGCTTAAATATAAGATAACTAGAGCTCGCTAAATATATAGCTCTATACCTATTTCCGGGTTATTATATTAATAGTCTAGCTATAGAGATATAATATATCGAGATATTACGAGTAGAAATAGATAATATAAAGAAGATAATTAGAATTTATAAGTCCGTAGAAGGTAATAGCTTATATACTATATTCGCTTCTAAAGTAACTACTATATAGTATACTAGGATACGACTTAGAGTAACTACTTACTATTAACCTAAAGCTCTAATAAGAAAAGATACTTCGAGTATAGCTATAAATAGCTACGATTAAATAAGTTACGAATAATAATAAGATACCTAAATTATATAAAAGAAAAGCGATAATTAAAATATAGAGTTAGTTATTAGTTATTAGTTATTAGTTATTAGTTATTAGTTATTAGTTATTAGTTTTAAGATTAAAGTATAGTATTAGTTAGTTATAAGAAGGTAGCTTTAGACTACTTCTTAGATACTTATATTTACTAAAGTATATAGGCGTATAGATAAGTAGTTAAGAAATATCTTAAGAATAAGACCTCGTTTAGAGGGAGAGTAATATTATAAGGTACTACCTAAGGTATCCACTCTCGAGGTAGACTTCCGCTCGCGCGGTCGTCGTAACCTCTTTTCCTCGCCTACTGTATAGTTTTCTCGTTATAGTATAATATATTATTATCCTTTATTCGTTACCTCTAATATTAATCTAATAAGTATAGATATATTCTTTACTAAGTATCTATATTATTATTTATATTAGTAAATAGCTATTATTATTTATTATTTTATACTTCTAATATATATTATCGATATCTTTAAGTATAAAAATAGTATCTAGATACTATTTCTTTAGAGTATTATATACTATAATAAAGCTAATACTACTAGTATATATTATTATAATCTTCTCTATAAATTCGTACTATATACGTTCTAGTCTTCGTATCTTCGTATTAGTACTAGTATTCTTATATTTATCGTAGTTATAGAAGAAAATAGCTTTATTCGTACCGAATTCTTAAATATAGTAGATATTATTATTCTAGTTAAGATTAATCTTAAGTTTAAAAGGATAGTTAATTCTCTTAGAGACGCGCTATAAATATTATAATACTATATATTTAGTCTAGCCCGATCGAGTATAGAAAAAAATTTATTAAATAACTAGCCTCGTAGAAGCGTTATTATTCTTATATATCTTATTATTTAAGCGTAGTATATAGCTATAGTCCTTTATCTAACTTAGAAAGAACTTAGTAATACCTTCTAACGTATTAAAAGCGTAATTCTTATTACTAGATATATCGTTAATATTAGTTATAAGCTAAAATACTCGCTCGATTTCCGTATTTACGTTCTTTAGTTTATTTATATCTAGATAGTATATTTCGCCTATTCCTCGAGCTAGTACGATATCGAAGTCGTTATCCTCGCCGTTACTAGCTATAATAAACGTAAAATCGGACGCTATAGTGTTATAATTAAGTTATAGTTATAGTTATAAAAAGTTAAGTTAGTACGGAAATATCGAAGTTCGAAATTTAGATATCAATATATAATAGATTTCTGATAATAAGTCAAATAGGCGTGAATTTACGTATACGGGCCTACATCGGAGAAATCAAAAATGCTAATGCCTGATGCCTGAGGTACGACTGGTGCAGATTAGGATTTCCAACTGGTGCAGATTAGGGGGTCGCAAGCAATTAGACGTTAGGCACCTTGAAATCGTGCCTAGAACGCGAGAAGTGTTTACGCCAGGCAGGCAGGCAGTAAATGCTTATCGAGCTTCCATGCCAAGATTTTGCATGCCAAGACTATTCTTTCTGTGTGTCGCGACTTTGTAATTTGCGATTCAAACCTTTAGCTTCCTGAACGACGACATCATCAGGATACTCCTTCACCATGGCCCCTCCTACACAAAAGCCAAAGGGTAAAAACTTTCTGCGGCGAATACGACTTGTAAGCTGACACAATAATACAGGCTCAAACCCCAAGAAGCCCAGCTCAAAGGCTCAAAGCGCTGCAAAGGCTACGCTCAAGGGCATTCAATCTCACAAGGCCAAGAAGGTCAGACTGAGCACCACCTTCCATCGGCCGAAGACTCTTCAACTTTCCAGATCACCGCGATATCCACGAAAGTCAGTCGCACACGAGCCACGCCTCGACGCCCACAAAATTATCGTCCACCCTCTAAATACCGAGAGTGCTATGAAGAAGATTGAGGAGAACAACACGCTCGTTTTTATCGTGGACGTCAAGGCAAACAAGCGACAGATCAAGGATGCTTTGAAGAAACTCTACGACGTTGAGACTGTCAAGATCAACACTCTCGTTCGACCTGATGGCACGAAGAAAGCTTTTGCACGACTGACTCCAGATGTCGATGCTCTGGATATCGCCGCTACCAAGTTGTCCATTGTATAAGCGATCAATCATGTGGAGAGAGAAAAACACAGGCGCCGCTGACGAGCCACTTGTCTCCGCCAGAGCTGCTTGTGATCAGATCGTCATGGTCTGAGTAGTGTACATGTCATATCTCAAGGCACGATTTCGAGAATGGTGTCACGAATGACGATTTAAGAGAATCAGAAAATCCGGACGGTCGGCACTACTCTTCAGAAGTGCTGTACGCAGTTGGTCCCTGCAAAGGGTGTTCGTGCCTTACCTGTCGTCCGTTCCACCTTTCTAGTGTGCTATTTAGGTCGTGCATTTCGCAAACCAAAAGATCGTTGTTGCGCAAAACTGCTGGTGTTCTCGTTTAAGCCCTACCAGGTCCGTGCTTGCGACATAAGTGTTTAGAAACCTCTACATCTAGTGGTTTTTGCACGTAGAGAAATAATGTGAAGCAGTATGCCGATCGAGTTATGGACTTTGTGCAACGCGTGAAAACCCGGCAGCAATCTCAGCCAGATAAGCAACCACTGCTCAAACCTCGTCTCTAGAATCGCAAGTGAATGCATTCGTATGTTCTTGAGGCGGTATCGACCCAGCATTCGTTGAACCTGTTTGAGCGCCATACATCCTACGTCGAAGACAGCTGCGGTCCACTATATCCCAGCCTGGAGCTGACCTTATTCCTCTAAAATGTCGATTGCGATCTGATAGACTGACAGTATCAGATTGAGCATAGTACTTGTAAGTGTACTGTGTTAAATGTAGCAAAAACTGCTCATTTCTAGCACTCACTCACTCTGCTGCTCAGTCGCTGCTAGCACAGCCCCGACAACCACAACTGACACATTGTATTCCTCCTCCTCCTCCACCAGCATCGTCGTCGCCTTCCTTTGCTTTTAGACTGGCTTTTGGCACTCTACATATGCAGCTTCCGCCAAAATTGGTCTCCTTCGTCTGGACGCATCGCAAGCAGCACAGCTTCTCATATCCTTGCTTCTTCCACTTCGCTATCAGATTGGCATCAGCATAGCTATTCTTCAACAACCAGTCGTATAATTGTTTACTTATTGCTTCTCTGGTGTAGTATAGGTCGTACACGTAGCGTGAACGAGCGTGGGATATTTGGAAGACTGGCCATAGCGTCTCGTGCTTTTTCTTGCCTTCTGTGCTGGCATTTTGCGCATCGCGCATCTTATTAGCATATGACAGGAGCGTGTCTTCTATGTCGTCGAAGCCTTCTGGTGGTGGCTTTTTGTTCTTTGCCGATCTGATCGCAGGCATTGTGGACGTGGTTTATGCTAGGTGTGGTCTGATCGTTTGCTGTATGCTATGCATCCGTCTGGTCTCTACTATTATCAGGTGAATTGGCTCCAGTCGTTATTGTGGCCCGCGATGATGCTGCGGTCGATTTAGCGCAAAGATAACTGAACTGACTAGACCAGGATCTAATGAAGGGTGAAGGTCCGAAAGAGAACCTAAGATTTGATCACTTTGTAACCCAAATCGTTGCTTCGCTAATCGTATGCGCCGCAGCACAAATTCGAGGCAATTATCAATCTGCTTACCTAATCATTCGAGGCAGCGGCCACTAGCGTCTTACCGTCAAGCTTCTAGATTAAACTGTGCTTGGCTTTCCTACAATAGTTAAAGCTGCAGTCAGTCTAGGATAGTAGTCCCTGTATACAAAAGACAACTACTGCAACAGCAATGCTGTGGTTCATGAAACCTGTCGTCACGATACCTGCCAGTGTGTAACAATGCCGATGTGAATGGATCCGGCCACAACTATACAGACACAGCTTACCAGCTTCGAGCTGCTAGACAATGATAGACAATGTTGTCCTTTTAACAGACAGACTCAACACCCAAGCTCGAAACACCCCGCTACTAATATGCTTTCATGGCTCAGGTACACGAAACATGGAATCATGGACGCGCTTGATCGAAATCTTGAGCACCAGCTGTAGAGTTTTATACATCGAGCGAATGTCCAGTAAAACAACAGTCAAGGAATATGTCGCAGCTCTACACGCACATCTGCTGCGCAATCGACTTGATGGTCCCTACATCCTCGTGGCTCATTCTTATGGGGGAGTATTTGCTAAACAATTCTTAAAAGGGCATCGCGAGCTTGTGGCAGGAATGGTCTTGGTAGAAACTGGTAAGGCCGTGGATAAGATAGACCGACCTGATGAGCATCTCGCCAGACGAAGATATCTCGGCACCAAACCTCTATCTGTCATACGCGGAAACTCGCTGTTACGACATCAGGCAGACCTTGACGCTAGGATATCAGAGATGAGCACGACGAGTAACGATTCTGCAGAGTGGTTGGTCGCTGCTCTCGAGCAGGACGAGAAGTTTGAGAAAGCGCAATTGCGACTATCTTCAAATCACCGGTTCGTCGATGTGCCTGACTGTGGTCATAACGTCGTACGTGACAGACCGGATGTTGTCGCTCGGGAAGTAAAATGGGTTTGTGATAACTTGATGAATGAGCGACACGAAGAGTCCTGGCTGACTCGTGTGTGGCAACTACTGTATGGTGTATCCTGAATGGCACTGGTGTTCACCAAGCTTCATCATTATCAAGGACCTTTGCAGCAATGTCGTGCTGTTTTGCGAGAAAAATAGCTTCTCGTACGTTGACCAGGCCGGATTACAAATACGTGTGCCTCAAGAGCTGCCCTCGACACACTAGTCTGCAATAGCCGCAGCACGAAGTCTCGAAATATGGACGGATCCTGCGCCCTCAACCACGTATTCAGAGCTTGACTGGATCGCCCTGACTGTGGTTTCATCGCGCAACTCGATAGTGGACGTAACGTCTAAGCTACCGGCTATTACTAAGATCCTTCTCAATTTGAATGAAGGGCGAAGTTACTTCCTCTGCCTCTTCACCGCGATCGAAAAGTCCCCGCAGTTGTTAGGTATTATCCACGGAACAGGAAAAGAGACAAACGAAACCGAGCAACCGCAACAGATAGGAGTTTCGTCGTACTAGTAGATGAGGGCGCGTGTATGTTGGCGTGAGACCTTCGGTTGTTCAAGTTTCGCGCTACCAGGCAGTTGCATTGTGCATTTCTCCATACTAGGATTGGCCTTAGTTTAGTTGGACCGTGCCGTTGAGCACCTGCGCCGAGTGCCTAAAAATTCGGGTTGAGCTTGATACTATACTACCTAAGAATGTGTTCGTGTGCCCATTGTAACAGCTTACGCGAGATATCCATCCTTTGTTTCGAAATAGTGCAAGTGAAACTTCCACTTCACTTCATTCCAGCGTTATACCCTGCCCGAAAGTGGATCGAGCGGCTTTTGGTAGACTTCAAAACTTCTGCAGAGATTGTGGCTGCTTCAAGAACATGGTTCTTATTCGAAATGTGCCGGTGACTGGCGAAGAATGCTCATTGCTCGGTCCTAGCTAGCGATACCCCTCGACGCAGTGATCACAATGACGCCAGTAGCAGGCCAGAAGCGCAAGGTGGCCTACAACGCTCATGGCACAGCGGCTCAAGCGCGCAAGCGACAAAAGGGTCGAGATGCAAGAGCAATACCAGCACAGACAGCAGATGCCGCTCTGTCAAAAACAGGCGAGCTCAATATAGCTTCCTTCGTGAAGGCTAGAGAATACGAGATTGCGGCTCTAGACCAGAGCATGAAGAAGTCTAGAAATACCCTTACCCAACGAGCTTTCCAACAAGTCCCGCGTCATATGCGACGGCGCACGGCCAGTCATAATGCTAAGAAGATTCCGAGACGACTTCGAGGTCGTGCATCACGAGAGGTACGTACCTATTTTCGGGAGTGTCTCCGATGCTGATCAGCTGACCAGGTTGGGTAGATCAGGGAAGATAACACTCCAACAGGAAGTGCGAGACAACGAAAACCGTCTGCAAAATTGAGATTGCGATTAGAAACTGCTAAGAAGATCAAGCAACTGAACGTAAATCGGAAGAGTGCGCGACAGAGAAAGAAGGAAGCCAAAGTGAATGCTTCTGAAGCAGATCCCATGAGACACGCCTCAATTGCCCGGATCCCAAGAGTCAAGAAAAACGTGTTGGCTAGTCCACCACAAGCTACCTCGAAATTTAAGCGGCGCCAGGTAAACAAGACTTGGTTACCCACTCACTTGTGGCACACGAAGAGAGCTCATATGACTCGACCAACTGAGCCGTTATGGCGAATGGCTCTACCGTTACAGCCTACAGAGAAGACCTACAGACCCATACATCGAGCTTCTGGTTCTAGGGGTTGTGTAGCTTGGGATACCTCGTACATGTCTACCATAGGTTGTTGGGGGACGCAAGTAGCAATCGAGGGTATGCTAAGAGCGCTGTCTTTCGCGCCAGTCTGTGCTAATCCTATAAAACAACATCGATGGAAAGCCGGCACGAGGTTTGCAGAAGGTTGGATTAGGGAACGCGACAGTCAAAAAAGGTTCCTGGCACAAATCACTGTAATCTGGAGAGCCATCGCTGTCCACGTCGAAGAACAAATCGAACATAGGACTGCCGATTTGACAGGAGAGACCAAACAAGCTCGGAAAGGGGCAAAGCTGGACAAGAGGCTGTTCATCATTGTTCATCCATCTGCATTTCACATTGTTTGGCAAGAGATCTTAAAAGTGGCAAAGATGCAGAAGCCACAAGTTTTAGTCGCGGATTTGCGCTTCGAGATTGGCAGTATTTCTGTGACTGGACCAGAATCCACTGAAGCGTTGACAGGAGTACTGAGGCCGGTATCTGATGACTCAGAGCTTGAAGGGCTGTGGAATACACTGTCATCCATGAGAAATCCAGCTGCATTACCGATCAACGCAATGCTGGCTTTCGATATGGTTGACCCCCGCTACGACCATCCTCCGAAACGAGTTCGAGTTACAAGAGATGATGAAAAGATCCAAAAGCTAAACGAGCTCATCGTGACGTGGCCAACTATGGGTACTGTATGCTCGTCAAGGTTGTTCGATCAAAAAGAGCGCTACGTAGTTCGCAGAAGCCTACAATCGCAGAAGGCCATCAATCGACGCAAGGCAGCCGTAGCTACAGGACAAAGTGCTCTGACTTTTGCGAAAGACCCCCGAATTCCAGTCATTCTGCTCGCGCATCGCTCCTCGAAGCAAGACAGCAATGCCCAGGGATCATGGACAGTGCTCATGCCTTGGTCATGCGTTGACCTCGTATGGAGATCGCTCATGTGCTATGCGTTATCGTCAGGCAATACGCCAAGATTTGGTGGCTTAGAACAAACTCAGCAAGTTGCCTTCGAGCATACTGTTCCATGGTTCCCCGGTGATTTTCCAGGTCTCGAGGCTGGGAAAGCTTGGGATCGAACTGAGTCGCAGAAGAGGTTTGACGCGTGGATTAGACGACCAGCGAGTAAGAGATTCGCATACGACGCGGTCGATCTCGGTCTAGGCAGAAAAGGCGAGCTCGGTCGTGGTTGGGCTTGCGATTGGGAATACCTCTTCAGAGACACCGTGCTTCACTCCCTCAACGTAAACAAGACCGCAGATGACGAAGCAGATGAACATACCTCCAAGATCTATCCTCATATGTTGACGCAAAGACAACGTCGAGCTGCAGCGAAAGTCGCGAAGAACAAGGAGGAGCAGGCAAGGAGGCGCAATACGTCTAGCCCGGAGACTGAAGATGAAAAGGAGCAGTGGCATAATAACGTCAAATATGCTCAATTAGACTCTGCCGAAGCCATCAAGCTATTCACAAGCTATTCACGGGAAGTCGTGCCTTCAGATCCTGCTCTGGCTACAGTGAGAATCAAATTGCTTGTTCGAGGCACGCCTAAAGCTGCAGCGAGAATCTATAGGCTGCCAGCAGACATCGACAAGACTGAATGTATCTCACTGATCACGAACCGTGACAAACACACAAAAACCTCTGATGCTAGACATAGTCCAAATGTCGAGGTATCATCTCGACCTTTCTTGTTCTCGGACACACCTTTGCAATCTCGTCCTTCCGCTTCTCGTGAACTGCGTCAACGCTGGCTCCGTCTAGACCCGCTTCTATCTGGGTACAATCCAAGTTCTGCAAAAGACCTACTACAGCCTGTAAAGAAAGAGCGCCGCAACCATCATGGCGATATCATCGCACACAAGGTCTTCGACCCAAAGCACACGAACGACCTCAGCCATATCCGCGTTTTTCCACCTCGTGAAACAAATCCCAAGGTTCTAGATGTTCTTGGTCCGAGGCCACCACCGAAGACGGACGAAGATCGTCTGAAAATGATACAACCACAGCTCGTGCCAAAGTTGAGAGTTAACAACGCAGGTGAGCTTATTGAGGAGGATATATGGGATAGACATGTTCCTTCTCCTGGAAAGGAGGACCTCATTGGATTTGTGACGACTGGTGGGTATAATCTGGCTGAAGGACGGGGAATGGCAATCGGCAGTATCTGGATGCAGAGGATAATACAGGGATGGAAGGATGAGGACAAGCAGAAGCTGGATTGTGACGAGCAAGGAACAACTGAGAGTAACTCTAGTGCACGGGCTGAAGTGCTCAACGTTAAAGTTAAGACAACATGGACTAAGCAGCAGGTACAAGACTCAAAAGAGGATCGGCGTACTAAAAAGCAGATCGATCGTCAGAAGCACCTTTGTGTGGTCAGGAATGCTGGCGAAAGTGTTGGACGACTGGCGACCTGGGAGGTGTGCTGAACGTGAGGGTCAACCCGCAACAACTAGGTCAGCACGTACGATAGAATACTTTTGTGTTGATAGTTGAAGCTGCCTTGCGCAGATGCGAGCTGTCCTGTGACAGTATCTGCTTGGACGTACTAGACACAGGACAAGATGTGTCGCGTGACGGCGTACCCAACGCATCTGGAAGTCTACTAGGTATGTCCAAATGCTGTATTCGCATGCGTAACGCTCTGTAACACTCAATTTCGTTCAAGAGACTATGGTAGCGAGGGGAACTGCACGCCCCAGGCAGCGTGACTGGAAAAGATGCATGCCAGTTTGCCCCGAGATTACTTGAACCAATAAAGCAGCCCATATTCTCGTATAATTATTCGACCTCGTGGCATCGGCCCACACTGGAGAAGCGATAGGATGCCTCTCGCTAGGATGCATGAACCCGCATGAGCCCGCATGTGCACGCATAAGCCCGCATGAGCCAGAGGTCATGTGCACGGATCCAATGAGGCAGGCGTGCTAGAACATACTGCTCCCATTAATTCTCACGGCTCTGGATGTCGTCAACACCATTAGGATGTCAAAGAAGGTTGCCAATAATCTGCAAAATATTGAATCACAAAGATTCGCAATGTGCTGGGCACGAAGTGAGTACCTTTCATTTAGTAGAATGTATTATCACAGCACGATCGGCAGACGCAATATCGTATTTTCCTCCCAATAATTTCAAGATGATAGTACGGTCCTACTACTGCTGCTGTGGTTAGAAACGATGTGCATTATTCAAATGAGCGAGAATTTGATCCAGCTAGTACGCTGTGTAATGTGCGAACCATTGGTATATTTAGTGCGGAAACATTGTCTTTTCATCTTGGTCCTGTAGCATATCGTCTCAACAACGCGCTTCTTGACATTCAATTCTCGCCAGAGAAGCTCGAAAGCCGGATCCACCTAGCTCATTCATGGCATATGCTTTCTAGTGATATACGCAGAAAATTGTCAACTTAGGTCATATCCTTCAAAAATGGCAAATTACCGTCCATCATTGCAAAGGCTTCAGCTTAGCATTGGCTCGAACTGGTGCGGCGTCTGGTACTAGAGTTGAGCTTGCTCACTATTGTTTGAATTATGGAACTTTTGAGTAAGACAATTTGTAATGTGGCAGATAGTCAGGATGTCGTTGTTGCATCGCTGTGGACACCATGTCGCACGCAGGCTAGGCTCCTTCCTTCTAGATTGTTTCCTTCCAGAGTTTCTGTGAGAAGTTGAACACCGCAGGTTTGAGTTGGATATCATGTTGAGCCGAAGTTAGTCAGCATTACGGATGAGTCCAGAAATGCTCTGCTGCGATAGCTGTTTACCTTCGTGCAAGAGCATTGATGTGGACCGACCTTTCATGATTTTGACTTTAAAGCTCGATACAAGCATGACAGACTGCATGCAAAACCTACCGCTATTAATGCTTTCTCGGCCGGAGTTAACAGGGCGAAGGAACTACAACACACCACTGCTAATGAGAGGGATGTCCTGATGTCGGAACGATCTTCAGGAGCAGTTCATGCAGGCGCTATTGAAGTTCCTATAGCGGATCAGACCACTACGAGAAGACACTGATCGTATTTCCAACTGAAACGCTATTTTCCATATGCAAGGAGCTGAGTAGAGCTGCAGTTCCGGAGCTGTGTTATGAGCAGAGTACTGACCGCTCCTCGACGAAAAGGCATGAACACTTTAGTAAACAAGAGGATAGCAGCTCAACTCGACCCTGGCTCAATGAGTCGCACGTCTTTAAGCTTTGTGATATCTTTCGCAATGCTTGCATAGGGTGACATTTTCCGGGGTTTATTCGGCCAAACAGACGATGTGTCTAGTGCTGTATGTTTTGAGGTGAAGTGTTATAAACTGCTCGACGAGTCTCACAGCCTAAGGTAGGTTCTTATGTATCTAGAAGGGGTAAGGGAATAGTAACTGAGAGACCGATGCTTCGCTATCACATTCGAGCTGCCTGTTTAGCGCTCAATATCACGACATTCTTGCATTCTTCAGCTCATGATGGAGTCAATGACATACCCTATTCGTTTGTGATATTTCGCTAGCGTCATTGCTAGCTTACTTGTTTTCACTTGTATCTGTAATTCTCACTTTACTTTCTTTTAGCTAGCGACAATACGATACCTGGGCTTATTTCACACGTTTACAAGTAGCATCCCGTTGTCACCCGAAAGTTCACTTGACAATAATCTGCATGACCCCTTGCACATCACATATGACTGCTTTCTACTTTTCGAAAATCTGAGACAGGCAGTAGCATGACTGGGAAGGGAAGTTCTGAGTGTAGCCAATTAGAGAATCAAGAGCACTAGTCAGCAAAAGGTCGCCTCATGTGGGTTCGTCGTTCCCACATTGCCGTCGAGTGTGGAGAGATGGGTTGATACCATTATGCACAGTCGATTACGCATATTATCCGCTCGAATCTGTAAATTACGACACGAGCCGAGCGCAAGCCGATGACAATGCAAAGAGGCACACGACCAAGAAGTCAATTGTGGCGCTCAGTGTGAGCTGAGGGCAAGCAGCTGGTTTGTGGGCAAGACTAGTACTTGCATTGTGCTTAAATGATTGTACGCTTTCTGTGCTTGCTAGATTGCACGGAAACTATCGTCAAAGCAACGGCCTCGTCGAGCGTCTGACACACAACAGAGCCTGAGACTATGATACAGTAACTTGTACGAATTGGAATGTTAACTAACGGAAAGCCACCCATGGTATTTGCAAGCCAAACAAAAAGCCACCCAACGTTATTATCTTGCGAAAGTCGTGTAAGAAAGAAAAGTGCACTTGACTCGCGCCACAGGCACTATCTTTTCGAAATCTGCGTAAAATTGATCAAACAGCCTGCCCAGTTTCTTGTCCTCAACCTGTAACTCAATTACGGTCGGACTAGAGAATGAATGTCGTGTTGGGTTGCCCCATTTTGTTTATATCATAAAGTTGAATCCTGATAAACAAGTAGTGTCAAGTGAAAACAAATGTTGCGTTAAATGTAGAGGTAGCTTTATTTCTTTCCATCCAGCTTGCTCAGCATGTCACTATCCATACCTCGAGCGCGCTGGTCATGACCCTGATAGCCATGATTGGGTTGCGTGAGCATCTCGTGGACCTTCATGCTGTTGCGTCCATTTTGAGAAGAGCTAGCAGAGCCGGGCATCGGAGGCGGGGTTTTACTGTCTAGAGAGCCAGCATGAGGAGAATTGAGGCTATGAACAGAATTTGGTGTCAACCCTGCTGGAGGTGAATTGTTGCCCTTGACTGGTTGTGAGCCATTACCATAGTAAGAAGTATTTTGATAGCTCATGGTCGACGTTGCTGGCGATGAAGGACCCTGGTGCCCATATGTAGGAGTGTCGTAGGCTGAGTGACGTGCTTTTGTGCTGGGACGCGGAGAATTAGAGCCATTATCTTTGGCTTCATCATCAGGGGGGCCACGCTTCAAGCTCCGATACTCTGATCTATCGCTTGAACCTGTGGGAGGTGCTTGCATAGGCTGGCCGTTCTGATCGTATTGTCCAACTTGGGGAGGACCATACCCAGGCGTTGGTGGTGGATAGCCAGGATATGGTCCAGGAGCATAGCCTGACTGAGGTTGAGAGGCTTGACCTGGAAAACTATACTGTGGTTGCCCATTAGGTCCAGCAGGTCCCAAGGGCTGGCCATGAGCACCATACAACATCGGTGGCTGGTTACCCTGGGTCGCCGCTCCATCCTGTGCAGGAGGTCGCTGGCCGTTCGCAGCATACAGAGCTGCGGCTGGAACGAAAGCCGCCTGCGAAGACACAGGGTGAAAAAGGCATACCTGATTGAATCGAACGCAATTCTGGCAGCGTCCGTCAGGTGAGCTGTCATAGCCTGAGCAGCGAATCTGCAAATTCGTTAGCTCTGCGACAAGAAGTGAGCCGCATTTAACATACCTTCCTCTTTCTGCAATACTTGCAGGCTATTGCAGTGCGCTGTCGCGGCGCTGGTGGTGGTTGTGGTGGTGGGTACTGAGGCGCATAGTAAGGATATGGCATATGGCCAGGAGGAGGTGGTTGATACGGATTATGGTTGGCTTGAGCCTGACCTGGATTGGGGGGAGGGTAGTGATACTGTGGTGGAGGTTGATTCGGGTCCTGCATGTGTTAGTATAAGAATTCAAGGTTTAGCTTGATGACCAGCTTACATAGTGGTGAGGCTGTGGGGGATAGTGATGTCCTTGTGGAGGTCCTGCCCACTGCTGTGGCGGAGGATAGGGATGAGGCGCAGGAGGATATTGCCCTTGTCTGTGATCTGGAGGAGGGGGATAAGAGCCTCTATGGTCGTCCCTCAAACCGTCCTGACGGGGCTGTGATGGTGACTGCTGTTGCGTGTAGGCCGGATGATAGTCCTGATGAGGTGGATAAGGCGCCCGGGCATGATCAGCTATCTGCGCCATCGTCGATAGGTCTGCTTAATACCTTCGCCTGGGTTGGTGACTGGTATTTCTGATTGACTTGCTGGTTACACACGGCCAGGAACGAGCCGAAGTCGCCGATATGAGTTTCGACAATTAAAGACTGACGAGGTGGTGGAGAACGAGGTCGAATTCGTGCACAATGTCGTTGCAAGAAAGAGAATACCACCAGTACAGAAAGAGACTATGGACGACCTTCGCCAGCAAAGTCGTCGGTAAAACAAAAAGTGTTGAAGTAGAACACTGAAATCGTGAGGTGACGAAGTCGCTAGTCTAGGCGAACAACCTGAGAAATAGTGATGACCGTTGGAGCAGTAGCAGGAAAAGTCTCTACGCTACCCGTGGGTTACGTGCTGATGGGAAGCTGAAGGACGCGGATATTTGCGTAGCCATACGGCGACAGTTTGTGTGATGAGAAACCTCTGGGTTGAGGTAAGAAAGCGTGAGACAGAAGGCGAAGCGATGTTCAGCAAGATGAGTGGTTGTTCACCTCTGGTGAGTGTGGATGAAGTTGCGGGAACCAGGAATCGCATGGGTCAGGCACTCGAAGGTATGAGCTGATATTGTGCAGCTGGACTGACGAGAGAACTGCAAGGAGATTCCACTTGATTGGTCTATATGCCGAAGAAGTGTGGGCCTGTCCTTCCGGCACAGGCCTGCAAGCTAACATCACCTTAGGCTTGCTTTAGGGCTTGACAAAGCAGTGCCACTAAGAAGTGACTTCCAGGCAGGATGCGAGAGCGTTTGTCTAGGCAGGATCGTGGCGTGGCGAACCGGCCAAATCTGGATTGATGGAGCAGTCCACGACGACGCTAGGCGTGCTCACAGCTCAAGAGAACGAAGAGGTCGTGCCTTCCAGAAAGAGTCTTAGGTCGGTTTGACGAAACGAGTCCGAGCCTACCCCTAGCATTCTGCTAGTGTGGGATAGCGATCTTTCGAATCACGGCGCCGAGATGCTGGGACGAACGAGTGCGTAGCTTTCGTCTGCCTCCCATCCCTGTTGGTCATTCTCCTTAACGTGCGGGACTGCTATAGATTAAGCTACTACTGTTTAGACATATCCATCACCTCAAACCGTTTTCAGTCAACATGCGCAAGTGTCTGCTGGCATGGTTGTGAGACATTCTGGACCTCACAGCATTCTGCAGTATTGACAAGGATGGGCAGCTGAGCTTGCGTGTCTTCGAGGTAAAGAGCGTGTGCGGCTCGAGGTTAACGAATAGTTAACTCTCAACAATTACGGCTGAACACATCAATTCCGGTTGCTTTTAGCGGTTTTGGAGCGTAGAATCTTCTTATAAAGGAAGGTATTACGAAGAAGATAACGAACG
Organism: Pasadenomyces melaninifex; assembly: GCA_022813495.1. Lineage (NCBI taxonomy): Eukaryota > Fungi > Ascomycota > Dothideomycetes > Pasadenomyces > Pasadenomyces melaninifex. The sequence continues at coordinate 852,112 of JAKLMI010000001.1, forward strand.
GAGTCGTCCTCAATATCCGCCTATACATAATTCGCTATAAAGCCCCACTAGCGATACGGGTAGCCCACTCGATGATAATTAGCGTCAATATTTGTACTGCATCTCTCGACGTGCATCGCAGAAGTTAAGGAAGGGCGGAGCTTGTCGAAAACCACTAATTATAATTAGCGTTGATCGCAGTCCGACACGCTCTAAGGACATCCTGGAGGCCTGTCTGGAAAAAGTTTGCTGGCGCACGAAATACCCTTTCATCCCGTGTCACACCTGGCACATGATGTACATAATTTTTGGCACCGGGCTACGCGCGACGCCACATAACAACAGAGTGCCGCCGTCCTGCCGGTTATCCAAGTCAAGCAGATGAAAAGCATACAGATTGCTTTGTGTTATGTTGTCACCGGAAACACGTTTACCTGTCCTTCTTCACATTTCTCTCCTACTAAGATTACGTGCTAGATTTCGACAAATTATACCTGGACAAAACTCACTCTACTGGACTACGGTGCCAAGGAATATCATTATTGATTATTCTGATCACTGTCGACGTTTTCCGGTCCACGAGGAGGGGTAGCCCAACTTCGCCTTAGCTCAAGCTGCAAGTCATGGGGCTCTGCGACGCTAAATTGTGCCGAACCTTGAGACCGCGGCATTCCTCATCGATTATTGGTACCCAGTAATCAGACGGAGATGCCGAATCATTGTAAGACTCTTTGAGTGATGTTGTTAAGTACGCGGCTTTGGCGTAACGATGTCGTGCCCAACGCTATTTGCTGGAGTATGTTATTGATTGACATATCGAGCACGAAACTCAACAAGCAGAGTAATAGTGAGCACTGACAACAATGTCTGTGAATTGTGGCCAGAGACTTTCCGGTTTTGGGCCACAAGAACAGCAACCCGAAAAAGTGCCAAACGCTATTACTACTGGTTATTTGAGTACTAGTTGTTGAGGACCCATCCTTCGTTGGAAATTTTTTACTTCGGCATCAAGGACTCTTTGACTCTCAGGAAACACCGCAAAGCGAAAAGAGCCATATATTGAAGTTAAAAGGAACATCTTGCAAAGCAAAGCAAAGATGCACTGTTCATGCAGTAGGTCTAATTTCTGTATGGCTCTGATACGCTCCTTGAGAAAACGACTCCCGGGTTGTAGTGGGTCACTGGTCATGGATTTGTTCTGCGGTGCATTGCCCTTGTACAAGTTCGGGAAAGTGCGCCTGAGAACGAAGATCCAGGAGAAACAGCTAAATACACTCTAGCAGACGCTAAGGGGCAGCGTTCCGTGCCATGCAGCTAAAAGTCGTCTTGCATATTTGCTTCCAATAACCATGCGCGCCATGCAGAAGTGACATCAATAGTACGTACGCATGCTTGATGTGGTTTCTCTTCTTGGCTATGCTATACTCTTCGCATTAGGTGTGATTGCAGAGGAAGGAACATTCTGCAAGCAACTATGTGCAAAACCAAATACAGCATTCGAGTTTCAGCAAAATATGCCTCGTAGAGGATCTACGAGCTCTTTGGACAAAGACTGAAGGTCAATTCAAGGTAAATCGGTTGAGCTATGTGCTGCTGTTTTGATGTTGAGCATACCCATATGCATGTATTTCCGTTACGAATTCACCTTACTCGAGCAAGTTAGAAGCAAGCATGCTGACTGTAGAGCGAACAGCTATTATTTTGCCACTTGCGTTAGTTGCTAGAATTTCACGAGATGTAGAAGTGAGCTTGACTGGGGCTCATTCCTTTCATGTCTCGAATGGCAGGTTATCACGTCGCGTCTCCATTGTCCGACACTGTAGAGAAATCCAGCACCTTTGATTATGTTCGCCTATAGTCTAAGTAAACCATCCAGTGTTTAGGAAACAGGCGGTGTGACCAGCCTCAGGAGAGCCGACCCGCAGCTCGATCCGAAGCTTGTGAGACGATCACGAGGTTGACTGCATAGCACTGCATTCAAGTAGCATGTGATCGGTCTTGAGTTGCGCTCTGCAGCCCGGCGCAGATGGAAATGCAGCGCTAAGCGAAGCTGCAAGTATCGGGTCGTCGACCAGGAAAATCCCGACACAAACCGGTATCTGCGTGCCTTACTATGTCCAAGGATGCAACAGCATCTGCAACAATGACATACGTCAGACACTGGTCTGACAGCACAGTTGTCATCCCGTCCATCTTGTTAGGGCTTCACACGAGCGCCAAAACCACTACTTACTGGTAGGAAGGACAAAGCAGTGAATAACACTAATCCTGTACTTGGCAAGTGGTCCGAGTTACTGAATCGCTTGCTTGCATCTTGAGCATGCGTGGCGAAACACACCATAAATCTTGAAGATCTGCTTGCCCCAGACATACACTATATGAGAACAATGTGGCTCCTGTGAACAGTGGTGTCCGATGAAGCCCGGCGGCGAAGTAAAGATCGTCAGATGCAGCATTCTGAAAGTGGTGGGTGGCCTAATAATAATATACGCCAACTTGGAGTTTGAAAGCACCTGCCACGAGCAGCCTAGTATAGTGTCCGTGTCACCTGACTATTTGTCGATGCATGTCGGTCGGTCAGCGCCGTCCCTTCTTCGACTCCGTACCAAGGAGAATAGTACTATCTCCGTAGCCCAGGACACCCGTTTTTGCGTGAAAAGTCACAAAATTTGCGACTATTGTTGGCATCGATGGATTACACCAGGATGTGGCATAGTACAGCAAAGTCGACGAAGTAGACGGCCATACCATGGTATAGCTTATGTTGTTTCAAGATTTTCATCGGACTGTTCCGAATCAGAGGTGGTGCTATCCTGACGATCTAGCTCAGAGACCTCATCTGGCATGACAACATCGTTAAGATAAGAGATCTGGAGAGAATCAGTCACGTTAGTCAAAACAAATCCTCTTAGACTTACGAATGGTTTTATGACGCCCACAAGCTCTAGGATTCGTTGGAGGCCTCCATCACTTAGTATCTCTTCATCAGAAATCTTTGACCCGATAGTGAAGTTCCTCAGCCGTAACAATTGTATGTCTGGATGATCCGCGTCAAAGCCCTACTTCCAATTAGACAAGCACGTTCGCTTCGAGTCGGATATACAATCTACCTTGGGCTTCGTCTTCAGCGCATTTTCTTCATTCTGCATACAAAACGCCTTGACTGCTTTCTTGGTATCCTTGCTTATGCCACCGAAAATGTGCTTCCGCATTCCAGGGTTGGTCAGCACGTCTTTGATGCGACCAGGATTGCTATTTATATCAGCTCTCAGCGACGCGATCGGTGCTGCTTCTGGGTGCCACAAGCCGCCACTAACGAAACATTTTCCTCCTGGCTGGATGTGCACGTAGTAGCAAGCGTATGGGCCTTTTCTGCCGGTCCTTGAAAACGCTGCTGAGAAATGTGGTTTGTACGGAGTTGGATCAGAGGAAAACCGAACATCGCGATATACTCTGAATACCAAATCCTTTGGTGGCAATTCAGGTATTGTATCGTCGATCTCGGCTATCTTTTCGCTCAAAACTTCAACGAAGCTCGAGAAGTCAGCCCAAGATGATCTGTAATCGGCATCGTGCGCTTTCAACCAGATCCTGTCGTTGTTCTTTTTCAGGTCTTTCAGAAACTCCAGTGTGTTCGGATGTAGACGTTCTGGTACGTATTTGATACCGCCATCGCCTCGTGCCTTGGGTCTTTCGATAAAGACCTGCTTTCCCGGACCAAGGCCTGTCTTGACGCCTTCCCGCCACAGATCGTTCTTATCGTATACAGCCGCGTCCGACCCTTGTTGCCGTACCTTCGAGGCCTTATCCCTCCTGCTCTTGCCAGAATTCGCATCAGAATCATCCTCAGAAATTTCCGAGGCTGATTCCTCTGTCATCGACGCATCTTCATCCTCGTAGCCTGATTCGGCATCATCTGCGCTGTGCGCCTCGTCCTCATCTTCGTCGTCGATATTCTCAAAGTACTTGCTCTTCGTGAATGACGTCTGGTCGATTGGTGAGCTCTTCAGTCGGCTCGAGTATCGTGTTCCTGATGTGCTAGAGACAAGCGCTGTGACTCCCGAAACTACTTGCTTCTTTATCGCAGGCGTCGCAAGTAAGCCGGCAGCTTTTCTCTTTGGCATCACTACACTTGCTAGTGCGATGCTTGGTGTGAGCACGAGCTGTGCGTACTACAACACCTGTTTGTGTCGAATTACCTATCAGCTTTCCGCCGTAAGCTATACATTTCGAAAGGAGCAAGCTGTCGCCACCCACTTTGAGCTGGAGGAGAGCGCGTCGAGACGCGTTAAGTGGTCAACTGACATCATCACAACAGATCCTGGTCAAGCTCTCACATGGCAGATTCAATCGGGCAGTAATATGCCAGCCGATAGACGCGTACCATCGTATTCAGGGTAACCTCTATGCTCTAATCGTGCACAGTGAAATATAAAAGGACCCGGCCAGACTTCAAGTAGTCGCCGCTAGCGATACCAGTTGTGCTGTTGCGGCGAGTTACTCAAGAATGCTCCATGTACAATGTCTCCGTATGATCTTTATTAAATGATATGTTGATGGCCTTTCTACAACGCTACACTCGCAGATCAATCATCAAACATCTGGCAGCACAGTGGGCAGCTGCGCAGTCATTGCTATCGCTGTTTCAACCATGACGGAAGCGCACAATCACCATCATAATGTTGGCCATGAGAACGTAGCCGGCAGCACGCTTTCCCACGACGAGCGGAACGTAGCTCATTGGGAGTAAGCATCAAAACCAGAGTCTGCGTGACGTACTGAGCAAACTACAGCAAAGTCGCCAAAACGTACAATTCGGAACATACCCAGAAAGCTTTTGGGAACCTAATTTCCATAGCTCATGAATTTGTACTTGCCAATATCAATTCAATTGGAGTCGACTTTCTCGACCCTGCACAGTCCTTCGAGAGTGCTGGACATTCTCGCCCTCTGATCAGAGTCTTGGACGTATGTATCTTACCTTGGTTACTCGTCCAACCACTAACCATCCAGTACGCATGTGGTCCGGGAACGATAACCAACATTCTCGCTGGTCGAGCGACTGAGTATGTCGGCTTAGATCTAAGTCCGAATATGGTGAAAGAGTACAACGAGCGCTTTTCCGCTGAAGGAGATGGCGAGAAGCTCAACGCCGAAGCGTACAACGCGAATCTCTTTGATCCAAACGGTACTTCCGAACTGTTCGATGACCCTAAGTTCAAAAACTTCGATCTTGTAGCTGTTGGTTTTGGATTTCATCATTTCGAGAACCTGCCAATGGTCACCGAGCGATTAGTCAGTAGACTCAAAGTCGGTGGTGTACTGATGATTCTCGACTTTTATTCTCACGACAAAGAGGACCTTGGTGCTGACCCAGCGTCAAATACTATTGCGCACCACGGCTTCAGCGAAGCCACGATCAAGGGATTGTTCGAAAGAGCTGGCTTGACGAAATGTCAAGTATTGGACTTTGGTCAAGACGTAATGATCAAAGGGCATACTGTAAGACGACCATTCATGGCTACAGGTAGAAAGGTTGTCTAGAATGCAGCATCAGGCAGAACCCAAAACAGTGTTCAGACAGTCGGTCTTATCTAAAACACCAGCCTCTCTCTTACTAAAGGTCTTGTGATGCTACTTCTTCTCTTGCTGTTTCTTTAGACCCTCTGCCCTCTTTCTCTGTCTCCTTGCCGCAGTATCTTCCCACTCGCTATGCTTCTCATCTTCCTCCTTGAGCTTGAGTAACTCATTCATCAACCTCTCTTTCCTTTCGTCGTTCCAGGCAAACCGTTCATTGATCACTGCCGTACAAGTTTTCAGATACTCATCGCCCACGATTGCCGTGTATCTCTCCTCACTGCCATTCTCCTCGACGATTCCAACTACAGTCTCGAAACTCAGACCGGTCGACCTGACTGCAAGCATAACGCCAGCTTCCTCGTCGTCCAACGCTTTCAAGCTCTGTACACCACTTTCGCGAAAGCCAGCATTGATAACAGCCGCAAGAAGTCGTTTTGCGGCGTGCAGATTTGCGCAGGAGATGTGTAAGATCAAAGGTGCGAACGACAGCTTAATTAGACGTGGGCTTACGCCTTGATTTGCGTGGCTGCTCGTTTGTGGTTGAAGCTGATAAAGTTTGTAAAGGCTCGACTCCGAGTTGAGGTAATTTTCGGCTAGCTGTGAATGAGCAGTATACAACCACTTGTTGCCATTGCCCTTTCCACCCGGACCTGAGCTGGTCCGAGATGCTGATTCGTCGTACTGTGTGATATCGGTGACATCAGCAACGTCGTTCTCTACACCGTTCGTGTGCTTTGGTCGTGCTTTTCTACCCTCCACGAACACCGAATGACGTCCAGCACAACTACTTGTAGTCACGTAGCCTTCGAAATCATTGATTTCGGCTATGAGATCGAGTATTTCCGCGTCGACAGACCCTTTAGGAGACTTATCCGCATAGTCTGCATAATCTGATACAGATCTGTTGAGCTGGTTTCGAATAGCAAGTTTCTTCCTATTGAAGGTAACAGGAATGTGGTGTTCGTGTTGTTCAACAGTAGCAGTCTCTGACATTGTGTGAGCTGGTGTAAGCCGAGTCGGAACTCAGTGTACGGTATTTGCGTGATAGCTGCTTTGATGAAGTCGTGTTCAAAAGATTTAGAAGGCAAGGAAATTATACATAAAGTTCATGCCGGTTCAATCGCTACTTCTCGGCCAGGCAAAGGTGAATTGCATAGGGAAAGGCATGCGAGAAGAGGACAAAATATTGGCACGGAGTATCAATGAGTGACACTTGCAGATAGTCGCAACACTTGCTTCGACGCTAAACTACTACTGTCTGTTCCACTCTAGCATTACAGAGCTGCTTGATATAGTCGAGACACTGCACCAGCCGCAGGTGACTAGTGCTGTACGCGTCCATGGCTCATTGATTGACCACGACCGAGACAACAGACTGTGAGCACAAAGAGCAGTGTTAAGCCACAATGAGTAAGTATACTACCTACAAAAGATTACCCGACGAGTATTCAAGTGGGTCCGGTCTATACTTTATCTGAACACGGTCGATTTTGATCTCCTTATAGATCCCCACTGGACGGCATTAATTAGTCCTTGGTTTTTCTATCAGCCTCAGATATACGATGACAGCATCCTGACCTTCTGCTACACGATTGATATGCGAATCAAGAAGCCAAAGCCAGCAGGTCGCTAATCACCAAATGCATGTAGCTACAAAACTAATGCTTCCTTAGGTCACTCTTTCGCGGAAAGTATAATAGGTAGTAATGATTGAATCAAGGCCACTCTAGCCATATATTGTATGCTATTCGTTATTCTATTTTTGTGCATTGTTGAATACACTCATGATACCATTATCGTGCGGGTTTCAGTCTCATGCTCATCATTCGTGCTATCAATCACATCGTACAAAGACCTCTGTGTACCAGTTGGTGGTAGCACATTACGGACTTTCCACCCATTTTTGCAGACTTCCCAACGCCTGTCGATGTTAAGATCGACGTAAGCCTTGCTGCATTTTGGTATCATGTGAAACACAAGCGTTCCTCAACGCCAACCTTGAGCATGCTTGCTGAAACGAATCACGAAGAGTACTGAGATCGGTAGAACTTGGCGGCGTTGACCATGTTCGTCAAAGCAGCCTTGGTCTCTTTCCATTGACGGGTCTTCAGGCCACAGTCAGGGTCAATCCACAGCTGCTCCGGCTTGAGGAAGGCCAACATCTGCTCGATTCTGTCCTTGATCTCCTGCTCGGACGGAATTCGAGGAGAGTGGATGTCGTACACACCAGGACCGATGTGTCGCGGGTAAGCCTCGTCCTCAAAGACCTTGAGCAATTTGGCATCAGATTTGCTGTTCTCAATGGAGAGTACATCTGCATCGAGAGCAGCGATGGCATAGAAGAAGTCTTGGAATTCGGAATAGCAGAAGTGAGAGTGAATCTGCGTGCCATCCCGAACACCAGCAGTCGATAGTCGGAACGAGTCAACGGCCCACTTGAGATACTCGGTTCGCTCCTTGCCAGATCGTAGGGGTAGACCTTCACGGAGAGCTGGCTCATCGACCTGGATGACGAAGACGCCTGCAGCCTCAAGGTCGACGACTTCATCTCGCAGCGCCAGAGCGAGCTGTTCTGCCTGCACCGACTGGTGGACATCGTCTCGTGGGAATGACCATCGCAAACATGTGATTGGACCCGTGAGCATACCCTTCATTGGTTTCTTGGTGATTGAGGCAGCGTATTTGGACTCCTTGACAGTCATTGGAGCAGGTCTAGAGATGTCACCGACCACGATTGGTGGTCTAACACATCGTGAACCATATGACTGGACCCAGCCGTTGGTAGTGAATGCATAGCCGTTGAGCCTCTCGCCAAAGTACTGTACCATGTCATTTCGCTCCGGTTCACCGTGCACGAGCACATCAAGATCGAGCTCTTCTTGGATTCTTACGACCTCCTGGATCTCTTTCTCGATGAACTTTTCGTATTCTTCAGCAGTAATCTCGCCCTTGGTGAATTTGTTTCGTTGGATTCGGATATCCTTGGTTTGTGGGAACGAGCCGATGGTGGTAGTTGGGAAAAGTGGAAGATTCAGGGTCTTGCCTTGCTCAGCAATCCGGGTAGGGAAGGGAGATTTTCTGTTGTACATCTCGTTGTTGACCTTGGATTGTCGCTCCTTAACAGCCTGATCGTTGGTGCGCTTGCTGGACGCGCGAGCTTGCATGGACTTCTGATTAGCCTCGAGCTGTTCTCTGACAGCTGCTGGGCCTTCGGTGACAGCCTTAGCGATGAGAGCAACCTCGGAAGCCTTCTCAACAGCGAAGCTGAACCAGTCAGCAACCTCAGCATCCAGCTTCTTCTCCGAAGCAAGAGTGTGAGGAGTGTGCAGAAGGGAGCTGGATGTGGCAACAATGACTCTGTCCTTGTCGAGCTTCTGAACAGCTGTCTCAATAACCTCGATAGCCTTCTTGAAGTTTGTCTTCCAGATGTTTCGACCGTCAACAACACCAGCAGAAAGCACCTGCGATGAGCCAAGAGCCCCAATGACTTCCTCAAGCTGCTCTGGATTTCGGACAAGATCGATATGAATGGCGTGGAGGCTTTGTAGATGTTTGAGAACATCAATGTTGTGCACAATGTCACCGAAGTATGTAGCGAGAGTGATCTTCGGCGCAGCATCACCCAAAGCACCAAGCTTAGCATATGCAGGCTTGAATGCGTTCTTAACGTTGTCCTGAAGATCAAAAACAAGTACTGGCTCGTCAATCTGAACGTGCTCTGCACCAGCCGCCTTCAACTGCTTCAGCAGATCTTCGTAAAGAGGAATCAGCTTATCGAGCGAGTCGATTGGCAGAATACTCTGGTCTCGGTCGGCTTTTCCTAGTGCAAGGAAGGAGACAGGACCTAGCAGCACTGGTCTGGTTGTAATGCCCGCCTCTTTCGCTTCCTTGAATTCGACTACCGGCTTTGGGTTCTCGGACAACTTGAATACCTGACTATCCTGAAGAGTAGGCTTGACGTAGTGGTAGTTCGAATCGAACCATTTCACCATTTCAAGGGCTGGAACATCGATACCCTGATCTGGTTTTTGAAGACCTCGACCCATAGCGAAGTACTGGTCGATTGGTGCAAGGTTGTTTTTGGTATATCGCTCTGGAATGACCCCAAACATCTGAATGTGGTCCAAGACGTGGTCGTAGTGGGCAAAGTCATTGCTTGGGATGATGTCGATACCAGCAGCTTTTTGGAGCTTCCAGTGTTCGAGTCTGAGTCGCTTGCCCTCTTTCAGAAGTTCTTCTTGGGAGAGCTTGTCGCCCCAGTAGGCCTCGTTGGCCTTCTTCAGGTCACGGTTTGCTCCCATACGGGGGAAACCCAGAATAGATCTAGATACATAATTAATCTACCAGACGGGCCTGATATTGCTGAGACTTACGATTGAACCATTTTTGCGTTGGTGTTGTGTAAATTGTTGGACAGTGAGCACAGCAGGGCAGCTCAGGACAGTATTTATTTCGTCGAAAAAAAGCTGGCGGGGCAATGACAGACAACAGTAATTGGTTAAGCTCCACTGACGCCTTTACAGCATTTAGCGACGATTAACGTTTAGTGAATGACTTTGCTGGGATCAAGTAGAAATTCTGACACTCAAAAGTCACCGAGAAGCACTTCTTCTCTTGCGTAAAGCAACAATAAGTATTCAAAACGGTCTCTACTTGTGGTTAAAGTCGAGCCCGAGAGGAAGTACTCATTCATTTGAGCTCGCTGACTTTTTATCCACGCCGACAACCGGACAATCTCGCTATTATTATTTGGGTGTTGCCCTGGAGTTGAAAAACTCCGGCACAAAGGTCGATTCGTAGTCAGCAAGGATACGTCTGAGATCCTCTGATCGTCAAATTGGGGAGCAGCTGAAACCTCCAGATATCCATTTGCACTTCAATTGATGCTTGCTTCTAGCATGATGCCCAGTAGTTTGCACTGCTGACACTTCCTCCAGCTCACACTGGTGAGTGCATGTTGACCTCATTCATAGAAATCGACGTAACTCACCATTTGATGAAGAGACGATTTTGAAAGGCTTCAAATGCCAAGATTCATTATAGCTACTGGACGAAGAATACAACTACAGCCACTACTTCAGCGAAGTAGTTCGAAATTTGACTCTTCCAACTCGAAGCTGTAGACAGATGCATTTGTGAGATATTGGTCTTAGCAAGCCTGCTCAAAGTGTGCACTGAGGGCAGCAGCTAATTTTTGGATCTAGCAGGCCGTTGTTTGTGTCTTCTTCTTGCTAAAGTGGAAGCTTATGAGGAAATCTTAATGCCAGATTTCGAGACCATGTTGCTATAGAACAAAAGGTATTACCGCCTTCCTGCCAGCGACAGCTCTTTTGCCGAACTTCTTTTCATACCATCCTACTCCAGTGTAGGCTCTCGGTGCCATTGTGACAACTTCATTGGCGAGAAACATCAGAGCAGCACTGACTTGCCAACTCCAGCCCAGACCCCAAGCGCCACCCAGTATCCAGTATCCTGTCCACTCAAGCCATTCACAAGTGTAATGCGGAAACATGATATATTTGAATAGACCTTGCGACTCTGGGATAATGTAGACTTTGTCGTACGTGACCACTGCCTTGCCTTCACTTTTCGCCTTACGCTTCGCGGCCCCTCTTCGAAGCTCGAACAGTCGCCACTCAGCCGAGACGTTTCCTGCTAGGCCTCCAATAAAGCAGATCATACCGAGGACCGATAGAAATGAGATCAAACGCGCATCTACTTTGGCAGACGACAAATTTGCAGCCTGTCTTTGTGCATCATAGCAAATCCAACCAGCTATCGAGCTCGAGTTGACAAATTGGAAAACGATCATCGCTACGGAAACGACGGCGTGGATTGGCGAAATTGACGGCGCCATGTATAGAGGCGTAAAGCCAGCACGATTAATATAGTGCAGCACGTATAGTAGTCCCATGATCTCATGGGTAATAGGCAGACCAGTTCCAAAAAGACCAGTCCTCGGGCTGACTGTAGTCATTGTGTTTGACAGTGGTGGCAGCTTTGTAGGTAGGCTATAGAGTATGTATATGAGGTTTACCGGGCCCACACTTTCAGCTATTGACCATGCGTAGCGGCCAGGAAGATTGAAGTATTTCGAGGTGATGGAGTTCTTGCCGAATGGTATCCATTCTTGTATGAACCATAATGCAACTGAGAGCTATTGTAAGAGACAGTCAGTTCACAAGCAATGTCGATCGATACTGAAACCTCACTTACGAAAGGTATGGTCCGAAAGCCTGATTGCAGTGATCTCAATGCTGTTGGTGTTGGTGGAAAAAGCTGAGACACAAACCCTGAGGTATTAGAGAGTATCGACATGCTTCTATCGCCGTGGCGAAGCGCCAACGTGCAAACCCCTGAATTTATTGTAGTTACGTAGTCGAGCACCGTTCTATAAAATAACAAAGTCGAGCGACTGGTTTGCACTGAAAGGAGAACAGCGACTTCTCGTGCCCATGAACGATGACGTTGCAAGCTACGGAAAAGGCAACACCACTGCGCACAGTCATGAAGACGAATGAGTGCAGCAATGGGCCTTTCACATTGCTAGTGTATCGTAAGACAGCTAATTTGAGAATGCTTCATTCTTGACGCTTACGGTTGGACAATCTCCCTTCGTCTTGCAAAACTGAATCACATATAGACTTCGCTTATGTAACCGACCGCCCAAGACTTGAATTGTACATGCTGAACGATCACGTTGCTCTTAAAAAAAGCACACTAACCTGGAGGCAATGTGCTAGCATCAACCAGATCATCCGCATTCTTCTCGAGCTCTTCATTCGGTCCATAAAGAGGCGACCTTGGTAGTGCCATCAGACCCGTCCTTGTTGACTCGAGAATCCCGAAAGGCGCGATAAGCTTCATGAACGAGTCGATACGCGATGGTTTAGCAGACCTGCATACGTTAGAATTACGCAAAGAGCATGTTTTAGCAAACTTACACTTCAACAATACAGTTGTTCGTGGATATATCCAACACCTTTCCGCCAAACTGGTGGGTCAAGTGAGTGATTGCTTCTAGATGCTCATGTTTATGCCGCAAAGCTTGAGATGCTGCAAGTCGATTCGGGTGGTAATTCTGAGCGGCTCCCAGCATCTGTCTAGCCTTCTCAATCATGCTCTGATCTTTCTCCTCATAACGACTGGCTTCCAGCTCTTGCAGTCTCTGTTCCGCGTTCCGCTCTACAGCTTCAGACTCTTCGCCCTCGGTCGTAGTAGAACTCGATCCTTCTGGTGTGGTGATTTCTCGATGGTGCTCCATAATTTCTTCATAAACCTCTGGACCAAGTATCGAAACCTTTGCAAGTAGCAGCTCACGCTGTACGAGTGCGGCATCAGTGTAATCTAACACAGCCCATACGGGTACAAGATCTTCGAGCTGGCGCCGGGCTTGCTCAACGACACCATCTAGACCTTGCAGCACGATAGTCATTCGTGACAGATCCTCAACTTCGGTGTTACATACGACCAAGCTATCAATGTTGAAGCCTCGCGCTGCAAGAATTCCTGATATACGAGACAGCACACCGGGCTCATTTTGTACCAAGCAATTCAGCACATGCTTCTTGGTCGGCGCTGTTGATACCGCCGGAGTTTCGTATAGAATACTTGATACAGCTGCTGCTGCGCCATAGGACCCTGAAGGTGTCTCTGCAACTGGTAGAGGTAGAGGTGATCGTCGATGTAGAGCTTTGTACGCAAGTGCTGACGTCGAATTCGTGCTTTTCGTCCTTATTTGTGCTCTCAGATTAGAGGCTGTTGGCTTCGACTGAGTTGCGCGCTGGATCGTAGAGCTCAAAAGAGCTGCGGTACGCTTGATTGCCATGCAGCGGCAGCTGATGGCGCTTACAATGGACTTCAAGCCTCTCAAAAAATGTCACTGTTTGTATATAATTTCTGCTGCTGAGGTCTTGCAAGCACACACGCGATTATGACTGGAAATTAATTTAGCTGCGAAGCCGGGCAGGGCAATCAGCGCTGTGGAAGCTGGACTTATACGGTGAATCACAAGAACATGCATCTGATCAGTCTGCCGCACCTTTTCCCTATATGCATGACCGTAATAAGCAAAAAAGCCCAAAAATTTATCAACACTTTTTGTACCCTCAGTACCTACCTACTAGGTATGAATCTGAGCAAAAGGCCAGAGACGTTGAACGCTGAGCACTCAGCTAGCTGGCGCACATAGATGCTAACAATTTCAGCTGTGTTCCCTTCTAGCACGATTCTGAGATATGTTCTCAAATCTATACACGACATTGCAGTTATTGAGCCACGAGCTTGTTTCTTTGCACGAACGTGCCATGCTACTCATGGAGCATCAGCATCAAACATCTGTAACGATCGACTTTCGTTGTACAGGACTGACCGCAAGACTACCGGCATCAAGCTGCTTTCACTGCCATACTGCCTTGATTTGCTTTTCAAATATTGTTCTTGCAAGATCACTTAACCAGCAAGTTTGAGGGTACCCTTTGGCATCTTTCGAGGTGTACTCATAAGAATTCTGGGACATACTTACGGTCACCATATTGTCGGTACCAGTGTGCCAATATATACTCGACTGCATTTCCCATTACTTTGGAAAGCTATTAGGAATTTCGCAGTCGATGCTCTCGTGTAGCCCGTTATTTCACCCATAACAGCTCTACCACCAGCGTTATACGTGGCCAAGGAAATACTTGCCGCAATTGCTAGACACTTGCGCACCAGCAATTGAAAGAATAACTTGTATGGGCGTGATTTACTGCTGCACCTTCAGACCCTAATCATTATTCTGTCTCAGTTGACAGGCGAACTGCGCTGATAATTACCACTTGTCTTGCCGCGCTTCACCCACGTAGAGGCACCAGACGAGCACCACTACTACCGCTGGTCCATGCAAGCCCGGAACCCAGGGCGGCTAGCCACGTTGTCGGCGTCTGGGATCCAGCTGGAGCTCAGCCTGACAACGCGCTATGACGTTGCGGCCCACCAACCAGCTGTCTGAATTCACGCCAACCACCTGTGCTTTGCGACAACACTGACGAGCAGGAATGTACCAACCACTGACTGCCCGTCACTGTCCTTAACGCGTCAGAGCTTCAAACATGGCTGACCATGTCACTGCGGCTACAAGAGAGCAACACTGTCAGGCCGCACGCCTTCACCTTTTTGCTATCACTGACGTTTGATTGTTCATGCTTTTGCTGTTAACATTGTACCGAAAGCCACTGACTGCGCAAATAGACCTACCTGCCGGCACACCATACTGCAGTCCTGCTTGCTCTTCACCGTCTTCAGGCCAGGACATCTGACAATGAGGGCATCCTCAATCCTTACGCTCCTCTGCTGCGCAGCCTCGCTCATACTCTCTTTTCTTTGTCTCTTCGCTGGCCATAACCGCAGGTTTTTATCAAATGGCGATCTGCTTACTCTTAACATGTCCCGTCTGGGTTATGTAGGAGAAGTCCTCAATACAACTGATGGCGATGGGGGTTTCCTCGATTCTCTGATCAACGATGCACAAGGCGAGATCAATGACTTGATCAACGATGCCACGGAAGATATCGCCAATGCTCTCAACATCTCAGACTTCTACTCAGTACACATCATGAATTATTGCGAAGGTCTCTTCGAGCCGAATAGCACGCTCGCCGCAGAAAATGGCACAAAGGTGCACAAAAATACCACGTATTGCTCACCAGCGAATGCGCTCTTCCATTTCAACTTGACAGATGTTGTTGCGAATGTTCTTCCTGACCAGATCAGTCTGTCCGACATTCAGTGGCCAGATGCGATTACCGATGCGCAAAATACCATTCGAACAGCTAGTATTGCAACAGTCGTGCTGTATATTCTCGGTATAGCATTCACAGGACTAGCTCTCTTCGGAGCCATCTTCGGGATCATCACGACGGGCAGAGTGAGCGCTTGTGTGAATGTTATACTCGAGTTCCTGGCTTTCTTGACATCGGTCATCGGAAGCGCATTAGCTACAACGGTAATCGTTAAAGCTGTCAATACACTCAACAAATATGGACAAGATATTGGCATATCAGCAACAAAAGGCAAGCTATTCTTGGGCATGACATGGGCAGCTACTGGGTTGATGTTCATTGCCACGATCGTTTCAGTTGTGCAGCTCGTTGTTGGGAGAAGAAATGGAGGTGGTGAATATATCTCGCAGATGAGGCAGAGGAAGTACTGAAAGCGATGCTAATATTTTATCCAAGTCCATAGTTTGAATCACCACTCCTATCGGATGTAATATTTCTTGCTGCTGAAAACCTCCGGCTGGCACCTGGCAGCCAATCGATCCTCCTGCTAACTATCGAGCAACCACTAATTTGATTATTAATGACCGGTGATAGTCACACTTCGTGTCAGTATGTAACTGACGCACTTTTGTTGTATAGTTTAAGGTTAGTGTTGAAGCTCAACTTGTGTGTATTCTGGAAAGTTCACATCCACCAGGAACGTGATCTTGACGGAGCCGCTGTCATCGCCTTGAGTTGGCAAAAGACGCTGCTCTTTGCGATCCCGGCTTAGGGCTCCAAGAGCTTAGGCCAAGTCGACGTGAGTTCAGCTGCGTGTCGCAGGCCATATAGACATCGTCGCAATCGTACACAACGATGCCTTGGCGAGGCGATGGCATCTAATGTCGCGACATATGCTTGACCACACCAGATGTTGTATGAATTCTAGAATAGTGCTACGCGCGGCAACGTTCATTGGATCGTGATGACGCGAGCAGACCTCATCCCAACGCATTGTACTGCTGCTACATTGCTGGCGTCAAGACAATTACGGGGTGCAAGGCTTTGCAAGCATGACCTACTTAGGTGGACCACCAACAGAACACAAACTCAATTCGTACAGCTTCTCTATAGTTGCTATCCACCGGCACGATTTGCGCACATCTATTGCTTTTGTCACAGAAGACCCAACCAGTCTTCGTACATGTCGCGGCCCCTCGATCACTGACCTTGTGGCTCTGCTGAACGTTCAAACCATCCACAGTGCCCATTCGCGCACAGATGTTTGTCTTCTGGATTTTCTTTCACTCGTGCTCGATCCTGTTACCATCGACCTTTCTATGAAGCATGCGCCTCATGAATAGTATTCATTCTTTGGTCTCGTCTGCTCCTTCTTCACATGCTCAAATAACTCACTACCGCTCAGTCGACCTCGACCTTCATTTCGGCCATCGCCGCCATAACCACCATACTTGTAGTGAACAGCTCGGTGGGTCGAGGGAATGCTCTTAGCACGCATCTTCTCAAAGGTCATCTCACTCTCAGGTACAGCAGGCGCAACGGAATATCTTCGCACGTCACCATGATTAGCATCAGGATAGCCGTCAATCCCAATGGGTGGAATGGTTGCTCTTCGAATACTGCCAACGGGACCAAAATCTTGAGCAGCTGGATTCAGGCCTAGATTCGGCAGAGTCCGAGAGCGTCCTGGCGAACCTGAGAAGGGATCATCGTCCGGAAATGTGCTGTGAAAGGTGCTCGCCGTGTTTTGTCGTCTTCTCGTTGACGAGCATGTAGGCTCAAGGTCGATTTTGGTCCAGGTGCACAGTTCGATTTTGGTACTGGCATTTGGCGTTCTGGCTGATCTACCCGTGACTGTGCTGTTTCGTGAGAAGTCTGCTCCAGGAGGTCGTTGGGTTGATGTATAAGATGATCGTGCATTCATTGGCTGTGCTGAGCTCGTGGAAGCAGGAACTATTTCATGCGGCGCTACGGAGAATGAGGATCTGGATATGGGTTGCTTGCCTCTAGCGTTGGTTGAAAATGGATCAGTGAAAGATGTGGTGGACTGCATACTGCCGCCTTTCAACATGGGACTGGCCGATTGCGGTGTAGTAGCAGAAGTGCGTCTAGGCACGAAGTCTCTTACGGTTGCCGGATTCAGCCTACCAACATTCACAAGTTGTAAAGTCGAAGTCGCCGTGGATAGCGCAACTGGGATGGTATCGCTCGGACTGGAACTAATATCGATCAAGTCCCACGTCCGACTTGATTTAGGTGAGATTTCGATATCACTATCCGTATCTTGGTTCTCTCCTCCCTGGCCACGTCTGTAATCGAGTTCTTCATCTTGTAAGATGGCCGAGAGTTCTCGAAGGGTCTGCGAAGACCATGGCAGAGTTGCAACATGTCTTTCGTTTGCCCAGGCTTGTCTTCCAGCTATCATGTATATCATCATGACTGCCTTCTCAAGCTGAGCCGCGTCATGAAAGTTTAGGCTAGTACCAGCAGAGGTCCATTCTGCGACTGTGAATCCAAGCGGATTACGATTGATCATCAAATAGTCCTCGTAGCTGGTTGTCTGCTGCGCATTTCGCATTATTTCGTAGCCGGTCTCGAAGATCTCTAACCAGAATTTGATTATATGATCCGGCGTACCAGGCAGTGGCTGAAGTGTCTGAAAAGGCCACATGTGCCATAGAGCACCTTTCTTCACACCTGCACCATAGCTGCCGACCAGTTGGCAAAGAGCGTGTCTCTGCAAAAGGCTGAATGCAGGAACGTTAATTGCTGCGAATATGAGGTCGAGAAGCAGACGATGACCTAGACCCACCTCTCGATAGTCGTTGATTCGGCCATTGCGTGGTTGTACATCGACCTTGCGCAATAAAATGCTGAGCTGTTTATAGACAGTCTCAAATAAGGCGTTTCGTGCGGCAACAGTGAACATTCGTGGAGAACTCCATGGGAACTTGTATAGTGTGCTGATCATACATTCGTAGACACGTTGTCGGCATTTTTGCACAAAGGGCGACTGCAGAAGTTTGTTAGTTGTATGTTGCATATGGGCTCAATAGATTGGAACCTACCCGCATAGGTGATTCTGCAAATCGTACAACACCGAACATCTCCTCTAGTGTTACGAAGCCCTGAAAACCAGTTGACCAGCCGGAGCTTGGGTAGTGTCGGAGCTCTGTTGCTTTACCATGAAGAGGATCAAACTCGACAAATCTTGCGCGTGGGAAGATTGCCTCCATAAGCTCTGCCTGGTCACTGAGATCGATACCGATGTTTCGATCACCAATCCGAGTACGATCTTCTCCATCTACCGCGGAGGAAAATTTCTGGACACATTGCAAAGCTGCTTGATGTGTAGGGAACTCAACGTAGCAGTCCATAGTCTTGCCTGTCGGCTTCTCCATGATGATGTGGACCGGACAGCCTTGCTTGTGTTTCTCGATCATTGGCGATACACTGTACTTGTTGATGAATTGGATAATCTCTTGCGTGGTGACAGTAAATGGTATCTGCACATCCGTCAGCTATTTTGCATTGCTAAATTGCGTCTTCACGATGCAAAGCTCACATTGTTCATTTTCACCACTCCATATGACTTGGTGGTACCATTGTTGGCAAGAGCCACGAATGGCACATCTTGGTTCAAGTTAATGCCTCTAACTAAGAGCATATGTTCCAGCTTCTGACCGCGGTACTTTTGAGATGTGTTTCTAGATGTGAAGAGGTAACCAGATACTTCATTAAGTGTGTGTACTTCTCCGACAGAGTATTTTGGCGCCGTGTGGTCGCCAAAGCCGTACTTGGTCATGGCACCAGCGACGCAGGAGACCTGCTCACGGACGGCTGGTGCAGAAGAGGAAGGTACTGACAGTGCAGCCATGTGATAAGAAGCGAAGATAATAAGATTGACTTTTGTGCTGTCGCAGATTTTTCGGATCAAGATTGTGCACAGCTGAGATCGGTCCTCTTACGGTAGGACGCAGTGCTGGTCGACAGAACTGTTAATGTGAAACTAATCTCGCTGTGCAAGGATAGATCGGGGACCGGAAGAAGATGGAAGAAGAAAGATCTCAGCTAGTGAAGGTGGGTTGGTAGTCCAGATAGAATAAACTTTACGAAGCGGTCTGCGCTAATGACAAACTGAGGTGAGACTGATACTTGAAGACAATGTGTCGCGTTACATGTCAAAGCAGCAACAGGCAGATACAGGCAGATTGTGATCGCATTAATGAAGCCGGTAATTTATGCATGGCCTGCGGAAGTGATCGCTGATGCAGCCTGAGGTGTCAAGTCATGCAGAGTGTTTTGATAGAGTGAAGGTTCCCAGGTTTTGAAGCTAGCCCCTCCAGCAAAGACATGAGGTCGCGGCAGACCGACTTAAAGACATCCGTTCGCTGCTTGTATCAGCTTTTTACGGCTGCATACTCGTATATTAACAATTTCATGCTCAATCAAACTACCACACAATTAACAACTGGTGCAGCATTATCAGCACATAGCAACTCACTGGTGTCAGAAAGCTCTCAGCCACGAATCGAGCCCGGGCATTCAAGAACAGCTTCATTTCCGAAATCTCTTTATCAACTTCCTCCATAAACTGTATGATAAAATCCACAAGTTTGTGCTTCAACATCTCCTCGGTATGCGTGTTTGTGATCAAGAAACTAATGTCATAGCCTGGCATGGGTTTCCTGCGTAAGATGAAAAAAGGCTCAGCCCTCTGCGTCAAGAATCGTGTGAATTTATGTACCAGGACGTGCTCGATCTCGTCTGCCTGTTTTATCCTGATGCTGACACGGACACTGTTTATGCTAGGTTCTATCAAAACCCTCTCATTCTCGTTCCGGGCAATTGTGAGCGGGTTCAGCAGAACCTCCGGTGATGTGGCTGCTTCTACTTCTGGTACATTGTGTCGTTCTGAGGCTTGCGAAGCGAAATTTGACAATGAGAGGGCTGCTGTTAGTGAAGAACGCACACATTGTAGGTATGGCCGGAGAGACTGAGACTGTGTTCATGGTTAGCTTGTTATTCTGTGTTTGTTGTACTCGTACCATTCTGCGTAGATTTTAATGAATCTGGCGGTAAGTTCTACGAACAGGGGCGTACAATTCAAAGTGCTTTGGTAGCATCATCTGCTGACAATTTACTGGACAATTCAAGATCACTATGGGTTGCACGATGGTGATCCTTCCGGACAAGTCATATACAGCACCAAGTCGTGGGGTGAGTTTCAGGCGGGTACAAACCTGTGGCCGCCCGCGTTAAAGGTAACGGGAATAATGAAGGACAACTACCTACGTACCTGTAGGGCCACCCAGTGGTGACGCTTTAGGCTTGCCCAGGCGAATAGCGCTTATCCATAGATCTGAGCCGTCAGAAGTGCCTGGATCAGGCCTACGATACTGAAGCTTTGTCCCATTTGCCTACAAACTTGCCACCCACATCAGCACGACCATTACTCCGTATGTCGACTTGTCTCTACTAATTCTAAGAATTCAGCAGACTGTATACGTTTTTGCTCGTCAAGCAGAGCCTAAAAGTTACCATGTCTCGAGTCTGCACGATTTGTACTCACTAGAGTTCAGGCCAAGCATTGAAGTGATGTCCCTTCTCAGATAGCAAGCACGGAATCACATGACTTGCTGGGCGGGCCTTCTTCAGTCGCTGACGTCTTTAAGCGTGCCTGCCTCTTTCGGAGTTGCGTGTTTAAGAAAGTGCATTTCAGAAGTACTAGGTAGACAGAGTGTATATCATTTGGCTCGACCTTGAAGGCTATCTCAAACTTCTCGCTTTGTGTCGAGCATTCGGTTTATTGTACTTGTTCTCGAGCACTTGCTAATACGAGCCTGGAAGCATGGCAACCATACCAAGTAAGTAGCAGATGATAATCTACTTAGCCCAACACTGACACATCTGCAGTAATTATCAAACATAAAGGCACGAAGTACAATGTCGACCTCGATCCTAGCCAGACCGGCGAAGTCCTCAAGATGCAGCTGTTTTCCCTAACTGGTGTCGAACCGGATAGACAATCACTGCTGATCAAAGGTGGCAAGCTCAAAGATGACACGGATCTTTCCAAACTCAATGCGAAGCCGAATCAAGTCTTCATGATGATGGGTACAGCAGCCGATCAAGGGGCCAGCATAGTCGCACCAATCGAAAAGCCTAAATTTCTGGAAGACATGACGGAGGCCGAACTGGCGAAGCAGGAAGGCGCAACTCCGGCAGGTCTACAAAACTTGGGCAACACTTGTTATATGAATGCGACACTACAGGTGCTCAAGACTATGCCAGAAATGCAGCAGCAGCTGTTGGCCTACAGACCCAGCAACAATGAGCCAAGCCTACAAAGTCTGGCGCAGTTTGGTTTACAGGGAATGGGCTCTTCCAGCGATATAGTAGGAGGCCTTCGGGACCTGTACAGACAGATGTCAGAAACTCAGGAAGCGTTTCCACCAATGATGTTCCTCAACGCACTACGTACAGCGTACCCACAGTTTGCTCAGAAGTCTAGAACAGGACAAGGTTATGCTCAACAAGATGCAGAAGAGGCTTGGTCGCAGATTCTGCACCAACTTAGAGACAAAATCAAGGCCGAGACAGGAGCAGATGGTGGCGCATCCCTAGGCTTCATTGAGCAGTTCATGGAAGGCTCTCTCCAGACCAAGCTTTCCCCACCTGCAGAGGCTGCAGAGAAGGAAGAAGTTAAGCACTCTTCCGAGAAATTTCTCAAGCTAAACTGCCATATCGACACGAGTATCAACCATCTGGGCGAAGGGCTGAAAGCTGGTCTCACTGAACAGATTGAGAAGCACAGCGAGACCTTGGGGCAGGATGCAATTTACACCAAGACATCGCAGGTTTCAAGACTGCCAAAGTATTTGACTGTCCACTTCGTGCGATTCTTCTGGAGAAAAGACACACAAAAAAAGGCGAAGATTTTGAGAAAGGTCACCTTCCCGGATGAGCTCGACGTCACAGAATATTGCACAGAAGACCTAAGAAAGCGACTGGTGCCTGTACGAGACCGGGTCCGCAATCTTCGAAAGGATGAGCAGGACATGGAGAGAGCCCGGAAGAGGCAAAAGCGTGCCCATCAACAAGAAGAAGATCGCAAGCACGACGAGGACCAGCTGGCAAAGGAGGCGGCCCCGATAGCAAAGCTCAGAGAAGCCAAGGAAAAAAAGGACAAGCCTAAGGAAGAGCCAGAAAGCAGCGAGATGGATGTCTACAAGACGGACGCAGAGTATGAGGCGGAGAAAGAAGCAGCTATAAAAGCTGCAAAGAAAGAGCTACTCAACGCTATTGACCCTGAGCTGGAGAAGGACGTTGGTGCCAATAAATCCGGGTTGTATGAGCTGCGAGGTGTCATTGCCCATCAAGGTTCGAGCGCAGACAGTGGACATTACACCAGTTTCGTGAAGAAGGAAGGTAAACTGGTGGATGACCCGAAAGCATCAGGCGGCAAGCGTCGAGAAGAAGATGGCAAGTGGTGGTGGTTCAACGATGATAAGGTTTCTGAAGTTGACTCGGAACGTGTTGTACAGCTAGCTGGTGGTGGTGAGTTTGCTTCTGCGTTGATACTGCTGTACCGAGCGATAGACTTACCGTCCAAGGATGAGATAGCATGAAAGTGACGTGGTGCATTTGACGTTTGGAATGTTATCATGTGTACGGCTCCGTTGTGGGCAGGACTAGATTGTCATAGCTTCATAACACTTTGCTATTATTCTTCAAGACGACTAATAGATCGTGCCTGATGCAGTGACTCGGATGTGCCTTGCACGTAGTAATGACCGGTACCGATGAGTCGATGTGCCTGTGAACCAAAGATTTGGCTGACGCAGCGGCCACATCTGATCTGAGATCCATCCTTGGCACGCTAGTGGGTTTTCCACAAGCAGCTTCCGCAGTGCAGTCATCGTCGACCTCCTCGGTCTCAATCTCATTGCATCTCCCATTCATCCAGGCCGTTTTAATCTACAAACATGGGTAAAGTCCACGGCTCTCTTGCCCGTGCTGGCAAGGTTAAGTCTCAGACACCAAAGGTAGGATAATCCACGATCCATGAGGAAGCAGTGGCGACGATGCGCCTCACGATTATTTACAACGACCACGATCTGACAGGGCAAACACAGGTCGAACCACAAGAGAAGAAGAAGTTGCCAAAGGGCAGAGCGAAGAAGAGAATGGTATACACACGACGATTTGTCAACGTGACAATGACTGGCGGCAAGAGAAAGGTATGGTTCAATCAGATTCGCAGTACGAAGGACAAAATACTGACCAGGACATAGATGAATCCAGCACCAAGCTCCTAGATACTAGCTATCGACCTATGTCCAAATTATGTCCGCATTCTCGATTCAGCGTTTTCGAATAGACTGGCTGGAAAGGACGAGATTTTACACGAGTGCAATGTCAATCAAAGATATCATATTATGCTAAAGAACAACTACAACGACGAGGAAGGCAGCATTGACAGAAAGCTCCCGAGGACTCGTTGTTGGAATGAGGTCTAGCACAGGAAAGTGGTACATACACTAGGCGTTTAGATGGTCAATATATGCCTATTTCCAGTCAAAATGATAGTGTATTTCACGCAACCAGGAGAAACCATGCAAGTCTGATGCGTGGTGAAGTAGTCTTGCCGGCAAACAACCTGAAAAGGTAGATAACACGATCCTCCGTAGAGGTACTATGAGATTCATCCTCAAAGCTAACGTCCTTGACGGTTTTGAATTTCGAGCAGAATGCGTGGTGTCTCAATGCACTAACTTCTGTCTGGTTGTTGATTCGCGTCTGTAGTCTCATGTAGTTTGATATTGCTGCTCGTACCACGTGAGACAGTAAACCGTGCTGCGGAAGGCGCATCGCGCCCGCGATACACAGTCTGCTTTTCATAAACATTTGCATGCTGTCTTGACGAACGATGCCCACGTGGTCGCCAACTAACAAGATCTCTTTCGCGTTTGGGCAGTGCGCGGCCTGCTGCAGGCGTCTCGACAATTTACGTTCACGCAGAGATTGGCACGCGACTTCAAGCAGCACATCGCTCGAAAGATCTATCGAACACCTCACACATGCTAGCATCACGATTGCTTGTGCGGCGTTCGTTTCGCCTGAGTCGCCTTTCCTCTTGTAGTACTCTGCGTTCCCAGCACATCCAGTCAGGGCCTCACAAGGAATATTTCCAGAATCCATCTCAGTATCCGAGCAACTTCGAGCCCAGTCGACTATCTCACGAGCTGCTCCGCTCAGCAGAGCATGCTGGTGCAAAGTCACAGTCACTCCTTCTACGCGCAACGCGCACAACTAGCCTTGTTGTCGCTTTCCTATGTTTAGGGTTCTTGAGTGGCACGGCATTGGTATCATGGGAGTACATACAGCCTCCTTTCGAACGTGGCTCCGAAGAATATGAAGATCTGCAGGAAGAAATTGAGGAAATCCTCGAAACATCACCTTTAGTTGAGGACTTTCGAGCAAAAGGTTGGCACGAGGACCCAGCTATACCGCCAGCAGGAAATCAGGTAGTCGGTAGTAAACACTTTCTTCACGATACACTGTCGGGGGTACAGGGGTTGACAGTGAAGCATTTCCGACGTTCAGAGCTTGGTATCTCTGCACTTGTGTTCTTTGCCGGATTTGGAGTTGAAGGCTGGGCAGATGTCCTGCACGGCGGTGCGATCATGTCAATCATGCAGGAAGCTAAAGACCGAGACATGGAACCAATGTTAAGAGCAGAGAATCTCACAAGAGAAGGAGATGACAGTGCCATTCATTCACATGACTTCACGTTCGTGGCACCTCTGCGACCAGGCGAGATCTATGTAGTGCTTGTTCTCGATTCGGAATTTGGCGCGGTCATCAAGGCTGACGCCGACCGCACAGACAGCACCGTGCTTACTACGGAATATCTGGATGCAATCACCAAGGCAGACAGACAGGTGTATATGGCGAAGCAGTTGTTGTTGGCGTCTATGGATGAAGCACCCGAAGTAATCTTACAGGAAGCTAACCAGCATGAAATCGACATGAAGAATGGGAAAATCCACGCCACAGCTGCGACGCAGGACTCTTTCGACAGTCCTGCCTTGCAAAGACG
This sequence comes from Pasadenomyces melaninifex, assembly GCA_022813495.1. Lineage (NCBI taxonomy): Eukaryota > Fungi > Ascomycota > Dothideomycetes > Pasadenomyces > Pasadenomyces melaninifex. The sequence continues at coordinate 877,537 of JAKLMI010000001.1, forward strand.
CAGAGATGAGTCTGCCACAGACTACGAAAAAAGAGCCAACCATGTGATCGAAGCGCTTGTGAAAAAGTGGAGGCCTTGGCACGATGGCTCTCTGGCTGAATAGATCGTGCCTGCTTTGCGGACAGATTGAGCATACATTACGTGACATACCAGGTGCTGCATCTTTGCTGCTGACTGATGTAATGTTATCGAAAGCCCATGAGGTTTGAAGCATCACGATACGGGGACTGCTCATGTGACCAGCCTCCTTTTGCGCGAGCAACCCCTCACGAATAAGACCATGCTGATAATTGCGAAACTCCTAGCCGGATGAGCCTCAGACATATGAAGTCCCACCCTTACAGTAGGGGCCGGATTGACGCTTCAACAGGTACTTCATCAACATCGGCATTGCGTAAGTGGTGTTGTGCTCTGCTACATACAGATCAACACGGACATGGCACGAGTTCAACATGACCCAGAGCTCGCTACAGCACGAACGACGAACATGGAATTCACACCTGCACATCGTCCAAGTGATAATGCTGATGAATCGCTAAAACAGTACACGTGCTTGTATTTCGGCTACGCTTCCAATCTCTCTTCACGGACAATGAAGCAGCGATGCCCAGACTCCCTCTTCATCAGCCTCGCCCGTCTATCCGGCTGGCGCTGGATGATCAACGAAACAGGCTATGCAAACATCGTTCCAGGTAATAAAGACGATGAAGTTTGGGGTAGCTTGTGTTTCCTCTCTCGCCGTGATGAAACGGCGTTGGACGAGAGCGAAGGTGTGCCTTGGCTGTATGAAAAGAAGAAGCTTAAGGTTAGACGCGTGCCTCAGATGCAGGCAGGCGAAGAATGGAGGACGTCAGACGAGGGCGAGGAGGTTGAGGTATTGGCCTATGTCGATGTGCAGAGATTGAGTGAAGGTAGGATCGAGAAGGAGTATGTTGTGTGGGTCAGAAAGGCAATTGAAGATGCATTGCAGTGTGGCATGCCCCAGGCATATGTTGACAAGTATCTCGCGAGGTATTTGCCTGCACGAAAACCTGATGACATTCCTGATCGCGAGATTATGATGGTCAGAACGTTGCAGAAGAAAGGAGAGACGTTAATCCCGAGCGGCTTTGCTAGTTGGAGTCGTGGTTGATCCAGTGGGTTTTATGCATCTGCTTGCCACACGAAAACCAGGGCGGAGCATGTGGAATGTCACTACGCTGACAGGGGAGTCAGTGGCTTCATGTCAAAGGCTGCATTGCATTGGTGCTCGGATCATGCTTTCTGGGGCAATAGTATCAGGTCGTCCGTCAAGTGTCCCACGGAGTTTGAGCAAAAGATCGACACCTGACAGATGGCGACAGTATCAGTTCTCCTGTACAAAGGGCCAAACACTACCTTGACAGCTAGAAGTGCTGTGGCATTATTTTCTCAAACAGATTTAGGCTTCTGACGTCGCCGCTGGATATCTGTGGTGAAGGCTCCGGCTAGCGAAAACCTCGAGCAGGCTCTGTGGAAATTGACGATACTAGACAATTCGTCCCAGAGGAAAGCCGGAAGTAAGGGGAACAGAAGTAACGAAGAAAAGATACGCAGTCCACACAAAAAGGGTCTCGAAGACAGTTTCAAAAATTCTTCGTGCTTGCTTAGAGGTGTTCGAGCTCGTTTTTGTTGGCGATTAAAACAAATAATCCTGCTGGTTCACATTGTCTTATTGTGCAACACTAAGCATCCTAGGCCGAAAGAAATGACCAGTCTCAGGCAGAGGTGCATATCCGCTGTATATCATGACACTATGTCGGAGAGTCACCTGTGCAGCACGGTACTACCGAATTCGTCTGTAGGTACATGATCGTCCAGAATCCTTCTGGCTGGCCCATGGCTACTTACCCACAGCATGCACTTCAGACGCAAAATGTGACTGGCAGATAGGCGATCTGGCCACACCACTAGCCAGAAGCCATGCCAGATCTGCTCAACTCCCGGTTCAGCCGCCATCATCGTACTAGACAAGGAACGCTTCCAATCGGCAGGCCTTTCTTGCTACCTCGGTAGGCAACCGAGGTGATTCATTGCGGTCAACACGTTCGTTCTCACGTCGAGACCTTTGCATCGCTTGAAGGTACTCGCTTCAACGACTCGCTACAACTATTTCGTAGTACGGTTTCTGTCCGAAGCGACCATTCTTATTTTGGTTATCGATGGAGAGTGTCTCGATACAGTCTATCTCGTGCCTTTACTGGACATTGCAAATGCAAACCTGGAGAAAGTGGAACCTGGTCACCAGCGTGGGGATGCCCACTCAAAACGTGGTGGAGTAGTCACTCTTCGTTAGCTGCCACATAACCTTTTCTCCTCAACCTGTGCTGGTGATACTACTACCTCCTTCTGTGTCATAGATGTTATATATCGCAGACACTATTGAAGTCACCGAAGCCGAATTTTGAGCATTATGTTGTTGTATGTATATTCTCGTATGCTGCGACTAAATTGTCTTACGAAGATCGGCAATGCATAGCCAAGAAGAGGCTAGGGACATCGCACGGTCGACCCTTACAACGTTCAGGATATTTCCAAGCTAGTACCAGCAATTTGGCTTAGACTCATGTTCCGGATCATAGAGCCTCGATATGGAACTCACCCCAGCTTCTCCAGGAACTCTATTCGATCGTCTTGTTATCCCGAATGTCTAGCTCTTGCCACAGTGCATCACGCTTTCTCTTTCCAGTCCTTTAGTGCATACAAGATATGCCACTGAGGCGGCGAGAAAACACTCTAGACATAGCTTCACACGCTCCCGACCACTGCAAGTCTACCCCGCTTTGTCGTTTGGTCTTTTCGGCCCACGCGCGACCCTCGTGGCATTGTCACCGCGGCAGCTAACAGACACAGAAAATTAGAGATATCAGGACGGTCTGCTGCGTCTGTTAGGGAATGATCTTGTTTGCTCCTTAGCCTCGTTTCTCGCTCGTGCTCCTTTGCCTTTCTCCTCTCTTGCCTTGCAGTTTTACCTCACATCGATTAGGTAGCACTGTCTGCTTCTCGACGACATGGTCGACCACAAAGAGACCACTGTCGCTCAGGCGAACGATGCCAGCTCACAGAGCAGCAACGAAAAAGGCGTCGAAGCCCAACAGGTCGAACAAATCCACACCAACGAACGTGTACCTGGGCATCCTGAATATTATGAAAAAGATGGGATCAGGACTTATGGTGATGGTGCCGATCACGACCATGAGCCACCCGTGCGTACACCTGAAATATATTGGTAATTTGAGCTGACTTGCAACAGATGACCTTTGCACGAGGCATGGCCTTGGTCGGTATGGCTTTTCTCTGGACAGGCTCTCAAATTCCCGTATACCTGCTTGGAGGTATTCCACCTTTGATTTACTCCGATATTGGAGGCCTCGATAGATGGGTCTGGTTCGTGCTGGCAAATCTACTCACACTTGCTGCCGTCTGCCCTTTTGTTGGATCTCTATCTGATCTGATGGGCCGGAGATACGTGGCTTTGATGGGCTCAGCATTTCTTGTTGTTGCTATGATCGTTTGTGGCACTACCCGCAACATGAATCAATTCATTGCGGGCATGGCCCTGTCAGGTTGCGGTGCCGGAATTTGTGAGCTGACATCTCTGGCTGTGACTTCTGAGCTTGCACCAACCCGAAAACGAGGAGCTTACGTTGCTGTCCTGATCTTCACAATTGTGCCATTTTGCCCATCTGTGCTTTATGGTCAGCTGATCGCTCAGCACAGCAACTGGAGATGGTGCTGCCTCTTCGCCGGTATCTGGGCACTGATGGGTCTACTCTGTACAGCTTTTTTCTACTTTCCTCCACCACGACCAGCTCATCTCGGACGCACAAACAAGCAAATTCTTGCCGAAATCGACTACGTTGGCGGAATTCTCAGCGTCTCAGGCATGATTGTCTTCCTAGCTGGGCTGCAATGGGGTGGCTATCAATACCCTTGGCGATCAGCTCATGTTTTGGCACCTCTGATCATCGGCTTCCTTCTGCTCTTCGTCATCTTCCCAATCTGGGAGATCAAATTCGCGAAGTTCCCGATGTTTCCCAGCCGTATGAAACAGCCGGGTGTGGCACGAACACTCATCTTCACCTTGATCATCACAGCTATCTCAGGTGCGAACTTCTTCTCCGTACTCATGTTCTGGCCAACTCAAGCTTACAACGTTTACGGCCACGACCCGGTTGGTGTCGGCATACGAGCTCTTCCAATCGGCTTTTCTATCCTTGCGGGCGCAGTCATTGTTCTCGCGCTACTCTCGTTTCTTCGCGGCCACAACCGGGAACTCATGATTGTGTCCAGCATCATCATGACTGCTGGTTGCGGTGCGCTTGCTGTAGGCAGAGTCGACAACTTGAGCACGCTCTGGGGCCTTCTTGTTCTTGCCGGACTCGGAATTGGTGGCATTGTCGTTCCAGCCAGTATCATCACCACGATCATCTGCCCTGACGATATCATCGCCACTGTCGCTGCTTTGACGCTCTCGATCCGTGTCATTGGTGGCTGTATCGGTTACACGACTTACTACAATGTTTTTGTTACGTACTTTACCAAGAATGCCGTCAAATAGTGAGTTTCATCTGGTGACACTGACTCAAGCAGCTAACATCACACAGCATTGGAGGAACAATGTACGAACTAGGCATCACCAATAAGACATATATCACTCAAGCAATTGAGATCACTGGCGTCAGTCTTATTGAGGAGCTCAAGCTCATTCCTGGCATTGCTGGAAACGAGACAGCATACAACATGGTCGTGCTTGCAGGCCAGACGGCGTATGCCGAGAGCTACAAGTATGTCTACTACGTGTCGATTGCTTTTGGCAGCATCGCCATCGTGTGTGCTTGTGGCTTGGGCAATATTCAGAGATGTAAGTTCGCGCCGTTACAGTAGTCCTGGAATTCAATGCTAACTTTCGCAGTCATGGACGACCATGTCGCTGTTGTGATGTAAATATAGCACGACGCGTCAGATTGATGTCAGAGTCCGTCTCTTATCGAGAATAGGAAAACTGATATACTCTCATAGCTTATGAATGATATGCTGTTCCAATATACTTTCGTATTCGTATTTACATTCAAGCAATACGTGACCTCTGGATGTCGAGGTCGACGGAGCAAATCATTTCGTAGGAACTCACTGCTTGCTCGGAGGTTACCTAGGCACGTGTCCAGGGCTCAAGCCAGCTTCCGATGTTGAGAAATCCGATATATGTCAGTGATTGTCTTATTCCCTGAGCCTGGAGTCGACGTTCTTGTCGTAGCACTGCTTATGGATTAAGATAACTTTCTTGGTTGTCAGCGACGCCTATGCAAGTAGCCGACCGAAAGCCTATAGTGCCTGTAAAAGTGCCTACCAATTTTCGCCGTTGGTGGCTTGAAGCCTAAATCTGGCAGCAAAAGCAGTGCCCGACTTGGCGATTCCAAACGCTGGAAAATGGCGGGGACGAACTTGCTTCGTGCCCAAGTGCTTCACATCCTGTACTTTTAGCAACCTACCCCGATGCTCGGTCGACTCGTGTAGCGAAGAAACCGAATTTCGAATGATCAATATCGTCATTGACTGGGGTGTAAAGGGCGCGGCATTGTACCTCAATAACGTAGCTCTGTCCAAATTACATATGACCATGGTTGTTGCAAGAATTTTCGAGGTTGAAATACACTGCAGTCTATATCTCCTCGTACTATCTGTATCTAAGTGCCATACTGATGTCTTGATCCTAACGCACTACACGTATGTAGATGTGCCACGCCGTTGTCCATTCTGTGTATGAATCAATAGCCAGCACGAAGCAATCAACATCAGCAAAATCATGCCACGGGAGCAGCCCGAGCGACCTGGACGGGCTTTGGCTCGGTGAAAGCCTCGGGCCACATGAACGCCTTCTCTTCGCGTCTGGGTGACATCGCTGAGAACACTGGTACAGCGTTCTTACTGCTGGCTCTTCTCCACATGTTGGCGCGTGGGTTGAACACAGTGGGCATGCCACGACCTTTGGTCTTCTCTTCATCGAGCTTGGCCAAGCTCATGACTTCTTTCTGGATGTCGGCGAAAGTGTCGAATGCAATGTGCTTGATATTGTTCTCAATGCAGTATGATTCGAGTTTGAGACCTCTCCTTGCGAACAGGACATCGGCTTCTCGAGCTGCAGGAAGATCGGAGACACCGTCACCAATGAAGACGATCATGGGGATTGTGCCATTGTCTGCTTCTAGCTCAGCCAGGGCACGGGCTTCCTGCATTGAAAGAGCCTTATCATGGCCCAGATTGGTGTCATGCTTCCATACTGCCTCCCAGCTATGCCCCTCGTCTGTCTCAGTGATCTTGATATCGTTTGCAACGATTTGAATGTGTTTGCTCATCTCTTGACCAAGGAAGTGGTCCAAAACCCTTCTCAACATTGGCTTCAGCCCAGCCGATATGACGTTGAAAGGTATTTCGTTGTTAACGCAAAATTCGTGGAAGGTTTCGAAGTCAGGGTCGATATCCAGTGCAGTCTTCATGACTTCGAAGCCATCGTCGAATGGCACATTCAGCGAAGAGTAGAGCTCGTCAGACACCTCTCGAAACGTGCGCCCGCCCTCTTCCATCTGCTTTGCCAAAGCTGCTCGGCGATCTGGGCCACAGCCGAAGTTGTCAAAGAGCTGATGGCCAGTATCCTGCATGAATATGGTGCCGTCAAAGTCTGCATTATGGTCAGTCCCTTTTTCAACGATACAGGTGTCAACGAATTTACCTGAGAAGCAGATTATCTTTCGCTTCGTGCCCATGTTGGCAGTCGTTGAGCGTGGTAGCACCGGCCGACTCATTTTCTTCAACGTTGCAGGAGGCGGAGATACCGCTGAGGGTGCCATGTTGTCTATGTTTACGTTCGATATAGTGCCAGCTGTTGCTCAAAGGGTATAGTCAGTATCGGAAAGGTGTCAGTAACTTCACACTGTTGAAGATAAGGGCCTGGACAGAAGACAACTTTCCAGCAACAAGTCGCTACGCGCTGGGAGAAGTCCTCTGAAGAGTATCTCGGAGGGCGTATCGCGGTACGACTCAACAGTACCACTAGACCACAATTCTCGATGCAATGTACATATGTATGTTCTTTACCTGGCAAGCGTGTTGAGGCGTGGCTCTCGCGATCATTAGAGTTCTCCTCATCGGAATTAGCATAAGCATCGATCTCTCGCCCACAAGAGGATGCTGCTAGTATAGCTGCACACATTGAGTCTCGGACCAATGACATTCAGTATCAGTAAACACGAGCCAGCACTTTGTGGCTCAGGCGGAATCTGTGGACCATACTGCTGGATATTCCAAGTGGCCAGAAGCCTGATAGCTGGGGAGCGAGAGTGCAAGAGCACATGCCAGGACAACAGCAATAGTATCAATCAATAGAGTTCGAGACGTAGTGGATAGAAAAGGTTTTCCTCCGCTAGACCTTCTGCGAAGTGGCAAGGTAGTAGGCAAGGTAGTAGGCAAGGTTGTGGCAGTCGCGATAAGGCGGTCAAGAAAACGTAGCAAAGGTCATGACGATTGTGCGAAGAAAGCAATTTGCTTGTCGTAGAAAAATCCGCAAACTGCCTCGACTGCTTCTCGCACATTTCGCAACGTTGAGCTGTGGTTGGTCTGCCGAAGTTTCAACGAACGCAAAATCCTTGTTCCGGACGGATTAAGTAGCAACTGCGCTGATTTGAGGCACCATGCTTCCTGGTAGCCAAGAGCGACATTCGTGCTTTTTGAAATTCACGTAGAAGCATGAACAATCGAATGTTTTGATTGCAGAACAGGGATAGTTTCGGTTACCAATCTGTTCGAATTGGTCGTGCTGGACCTAAAAGTGCTTGTCCGATCTAACTCGACCTGACGTTTTCGGGTCTTCTGTAATTCTCACAATTCTGTGTGATACTCTGATATCTGGTCAGAGCAAACGATAATCGATATAGTCACGGGCGAGATGCGGTAACGATGCTGTATCGCACGTCCACCTGGTCAGTCGCCTAACCTGCCGAGCACGTCGGATTCGTGAGAGATCACCGTTTGGTCCGTACACGAAAGAATGGGACCAGGTACAACCAACTTCTGTCGATGCCTGAAGCGCACAGTGTTGCATGAAGAGGAGACTTGATCTCACAAAAGGACGACGAGGACATCTTCCTCCATGCCCCACGTCTCCATGGCACGAGAAGGAGCCTCTAGAAGGTCACAACCAATGGTCATTCACCTTCTCAATACCGAGGCACGGATTTAGAGCTCTCTGCAGACTGCGAAAGCAAGGCCTGATCGGCAATTCGGTGCGGTATGCGCCTGCATCAGTTAACTTTCCGTTGACATGCAAGATGTAACAACAACTTGTTGTCTTCTGAACAGCAGATAGATTGCTCTTTCCCCTGTCCCTATCCATCTTTGAGCTGTCCGGTTTCTAGCGTGTTACTCCTGCTTCACGCATCTCATGGCTAGCAGTAAGGCAGTCTGATCAGGAGCTTGAAGTTTGTGCTGACTTGTTCGAAGTCGCTGCAGTTGCAGCAGGCAGCTTAGCCGCTGCGGCATATCTCGACGGGAAATACCAAATCAGAAGGGATCTCAACTATATCAGGAAGCTCAAACGAGCTGAAAGAGAATATGCAAAAGCAGGTATGGTTATGATGTTGAGCCTCGAAACCGAAATTGACTGATGCTGGGACAGTGAAGGCCGATCGTGTATCACCCTGGTATATTCTAGCTGAAACATGCAAGAAATATCCTCAAAGTCGAGCCGTGTGGTCAAGAGCCGGATCAGTCACATTTCAGGAATTCCATGATCAGACAGTGCAGTATGCGCAATGGATGCTCGAGCAAGGTGTCAGGCCAGGAGATCTGGTGGCGATGTATTTGCTCAACAGTGCTGACTTTCTGATGATCATGTTTGCGACATTATGTATAGGTGCAGGACCAGCCTTCATCAACTACAATTTGGAAGGTAAAGCATTAATGCATTGCTTGGCGGTGTGTGAAACGAAATTGTTGATTGCCGATGATGATAGTGGGTGTCAGCAGCGACTCAATGGCAGTAAGTCTGAAATCAACTCGGCAGGCACAAGGATAGTGACTCTCGATGATGCTTTAAAGAAGAGGATCAAATCGCAGCCTGTCGTGGTACCAGAAGACAAATATCGCAATGGCATGAAAGGCGACCATCCGTATTGCTTGATTTACACAAGTGGTACGACTGGCTTGCCCAAAGGCTGTCCTTTCCTCGTGTCAAGAACGCATTTACTTGGGTCGCACCTTGAGCCTTCATTCGGCGCTGAGCAAGGCAGAGACTGCTGGTATAGCCCAATGCCTCTCTATCATGGCACCGGCATCATCACGAGCTCCACAGCACTTCTCGGTGGTATTGGCGTGGCAGTCACGCCTCGCTTCTCAGTCAGCAATTTCTGGCCAGACATATTTGATTCCGGATCTACGATGTTTATTTACGTCGGAGAAACAGCTCGGTACCTATTGAACGCACCTGCGCATCCTCTGGAGCGTAAGCATAAGGTACGCCTAGCCTACGGTAACGGACTCAGGCCTGATGTTTGGAAACGGTTTCAGGATCGCTTCAATATACCTGAGGTCGGAGAGTTCTTCAATTCCAGTGAAGGTATGTTTGCGCTTGTGGTGTGGGACAGAGGTCCATATCTCCAGGGATGTGTCGGTCACCATGGTGGAGTGTTTAGAGCACTCATGCGCAACGTTTATATACCTGTGCTAATTGACCATGACACCGGAGATATATGGCGGGATCCAAAGACTGGTTTTGCCAAGAGGATGCCATACGAAGTAGGAGGAGAGATTCTGGTCGCAGTGCCTAGCAAACAAGCATTTGGTGGTTACTGGCGTAATGAAGCTGCAACTGACAAGCGCTTTGCAATGGATGTGTTCAAGAAGGGTGACCTTTACTATCGCTGCGGTGACGCATTACGAAGGAGTACAGATGGACATTGGTACTTCATGGACCGACTGGGTGACACCTTCCGATGGAAGTCAGAGAACGTGTCGACGGCAGAGGTAGCAGAAGCTCTTGGTCGACATCCTGCAATCGCTGAAGCGAACGTTTATGGCGTCTCCGTGCCCGGTCACGAGGGACGCGCTGGCTGTGCAGCTATCCACATTGACTCAACGCACGCGTCTGGACTGGATCACAAAGAGTTTTTGAAATACGCTAGAGATCAGTTACCGCGGTATGCCGTGCCATTGTTCTTGCGGGTCGTCAAGAGAAGTTCTCACATACACAATCACAAGCAGAACAAGGTACCATTGAGAAAGGAAGGTGTGGATCCGAACTTGATTGGGACAGAAGAGAAGGCTGGTGTGGATGATGTGATATTGTGGTTGAAGTCTGGCCAGTCCGATACGTATACACAGTTCACGAGACAAGATTGGGACAGTCTTGTGAGGGGTGAGGTAAGATTATGAGAGTTTTGCAGGGCAGTACAGGACCGGATGGATAACAAAATTTGTTGTACAGTCATGCTACGCAAAACCTCGAGATCTGCGATGCATTGTGTAACGACGCAGCTATCTATCCGTGGCATGCTCCTGCATGAAACACGTGTTGATCTCTTTGCGTCAAGCCAATCAAAGAAAACCATGTTTCCGTCTGGGAGGTTTCGAGCCCAGAACGCTGGGAGGCAAATGAGCACCAATCCTTTCTCCTGCAGTCTCAACCGAACATGGCTGCTATTGTCAACGGAACCATCGTTTGTCTCTAGATTTGCACCAGCACGTAGAAGATTCAGGGAGGTAGACCGACACTGCATCGAGATCATTTCAAGAGCGATTTGGACATTTGCTTGTGCAAAGTCGTTGAAACAAATGAAGCACAGCTATGCTTTGCTTCAAGCTGCATTCGCATTGATTGAATTTTGCTTCCCAGGTTGTACAGCTTGGACGTTTGAGCCATGCAGACAGCCATAGTAGATGCGTCTATAGTTTTCAAGCACGAGTCACTACGTAAATCTCATTTCTGGCGTTCGAATCTCGACAACTTTTGCCAGAATTCTGCTAAGAACAATTCCTCACATGCCAACTTCTCTAAAATACAAAAACGTAATTGATGGGCCTCGAAGCTACAGGCTAAAAACCTAACGTGCGGCCCCGCTCTCATACTCAAACGAGGGCTGATCCATGTTTCATGTGGGCTGTATTTTTCCGCTATAGCGCGCTGAGCCTGGTGACAAGTTAACGCCTAACCACATTTGTAGATACCTGAGGAGCAGTTCAAGCACAACCACCCGTGACTACTACTACCACATAACTCGACTATCATTTCAACGAGATCTTCTAGCCAGGACTAGCTGCTGCCCAAGTTTGTTGTTATTACGAACAGACAACAGCGTTAGCCCTATTCTAACGCTTTACACTGCATAGTTGCTATTTTCTGCTCTGAATGAAGACAGAATTCTCAGCTTGGTCCTGGCAGCCGACCAATGGACGGTCATGGCATGACCTCTCGTGAATTTGGGGGGTAACAATCTTGCTTGCTTATCAGGTACAGCAATTGGTGACCAATTGGCGATGGGTGGTTTTTCTATTTTCATCGTTCTGACTGAGTGAATGCTCGTTAAAGAAATGGTGCTTGATCTCATTCACTCGCCTGTGGCATCCAGTCTCCACAGCTAAATAGAAGCCACTGCCGAGCTGGGGTATTTGCAGCACAACAGCAAATGAGAGTATGCGCCTATCCTGCTTGCCAGCTTGGGCCATGAGCTGGTACCGCAGGAAGTGGTCACACGTCTACTCTGTAGAGCTTTTGTCGCGAAAAATGACTATGACCCGATTCACATAAGTAGTGCTCGTGTGAGACTAGGTCTTTGGCATTTGTTCTTTCCCAAGTCCTCCGTTACACAAGCTCAGTGAATTTATTCCGCCTCAATCGCTAACCCTCCACCTTCATTATGAAGTGTTTAGCACCATTTATTGTTGCTTCATCGGTATTGGCACAGCATGCCTTTGCAGCACCTGCAAAAAGGTACACGGAGTGGACAGATGTGTGCAATAGTGACAATATACAGACAAGAGTCAGCTTTGCAGACATGGAACCAGAGCAGCGTAAAGCATATACGGACGCCATCAATTGTATACACGATCAGCCTTCCAACCTCGACCAGACACAATATCCTGCGGCCATTAACAAGTATCAAGATTACGCCGTTGTCCATGTTGAGAGGACTGGACAAGTCCATTTGAGTGGCTTCTTCTTGACTTGGCATCGATACTTTATTCACCTCTTTGAGAAGGACCTACGAGAAACTTGTGGCTACCAAGGCTCTCTGCCCTACTGGGATTTCTCTGCGACGGTGGATGATCTCCAGACCAGCACAGTGTTTGACGGATCGGAATACTCACTGGGCAGTGATGGCGCTCCAAATGGCACAGCGCCTATCGCGCTTGGGCCGACCCTTGTCATCCCGCATGGGTCTGGTGGTGGTTGCATGAAATCAGGTCCTTTTGCTGACTGGACAGCTACAATTGGTTATATCGACCCTCTGTTTCTAATCAGCGGTTCTCCATTACCAAACAACACTTATGCGTACAATTCCAGTTGCTTGACTCGAGATCTGAATTCCTATGCGGCACAAACCTGGACCAATTATGCAGAGGTTATCAACACGACGCATGCACCAGATGCTGCAACACTTGAATACGACATGAACGGCGTCATTGGTGGCTCTTCGCTCGGTGTCCATTCTGCAGCACACTTCACCGTTGGAGGCTTCATGAGCAGCATCCACGTCTCCGTGCAGGATCCGGTTTGGTGGGCCTTACATACGAACATTGATCGAATATACACAAGCTGGCAAGCCAATAATCCCGACATTGCTTCTCAGCTTTTTGGCACAGAGACAGCCAACAATGCGCCACCAAGTGCGAATGTCACATTGGATACCATCGAACCAAACTGGGGGTATTTTGATTCAAGCTCGATTCCTGTTCGTGATCTCATCAGCACGACCGACGGGAAATATTTCTGCTATACGTATGACGATTTGATATCGTAATATGTAATTGCGAGCCTCCGGTAATGAAAAAGCAGATGGTACCTCTAGAATGAGGACGTCATTGGTGAAGTGTTGAAGTAAGAGCATTAGATAGGCGTGCTACCCGTAACCAACGTCGAGAGTTTCAGAGCCACCATTATTCTCAAAAGGTCGTGTCATGGAGTCGTGGTCCTACCATCATCAAAGTTGCAGCCAAAGTGCTCAAGTCAGAGGTCAATCATGTCTTCTAGCTGTCGAAGAACGCGTTCAATGGTCGAAGGAGGGACAAATTGCTAAAAGTAAGGTTGTGCGTGATCATTACTGAGACCAAGAGTATCTGCAAATATAGAGCAGGTTTGCGCGAACGGTCAGAAAGTGCTCATCTTTAGGCAGACTGTTGTATCGAGACGCAGATAACGATGATCTCGAGTGTTTTCCCTGAGCGACCATGACAAGCCTATCCACGAAATTACATATACGGTCGTGCAATAGACTGTCAAGTGCAGCTTCCGCCCTGCAGAAATTCAAGAGTCGATATTTCTTGCTATATATCAGGTCCTACTTTCGATTCGCGAAAACAAGAGCATCGTCTCGCGCACACATGGTAGGCTAAAGTAAATATGCTAGCCTCGAGTCTTCGACTCGTTCGGCAACGATAAGTCAACCTAAGACTTTTGCTCAGTTCCAATACGTGCATTCTATTGTCTCCGAACCCGCTCGTACTCATCCCATGCAAGGCTCATACAGGAACATGTCGCGAAATTTGGACGTTCAGCATGTTGGTGTCTCGATTCCTTCGTCTGAGACTGCTAGTCAGCCGCGAAAGCGCCGTGGTATGCGACGACCAAGAACGACTTTGCAATACCAGATAGACTTTCCGCAAGAGGTCAGCCCACAGCCAGGTGAAGAAGTCGTAGCGCATGTTGTTGTGCTTCGGCGACGACTCCATATGCTACAGCTGATTATCCGACGTAACAAGAATCAGCATCGCTTGCAGCCATTTTACAAGTACATGTCATTGCTGCGCAGCTCATTGCGAAAATTGTTACGTATACAAATGGATCTTGCGAAAACATTTGCGGCAGTCACAACAAACGCTCACCAAGTAAGGCAGAAATTCGAGCGTGAGGCAGAGCTAAGGTCTCAGCACGAATTCCGTGAAGAGCACATCCGGGAAGTCCTTGTTCCGAAGTGCTATCTTATATTTAGCAGTCTTGTTAATGATAGTCAGTTTGCGAACCTGGGGATTGTATTGGTTGGTCTCCTAGCTGAAGTAGCAGCTGGCGAGCATGGTGTCGGCCTAGTCAAGCTATCCTCAGTCCAAGCTGAATCAGGCTTCAATATCATGTCGCACGACACTGTGATCAGTTACCAAACTAACCCACAATACAGCTGGGTCCTTGGTCAAAGCATCAAAGCAACAGGTGAAGATATCGGGCAAGTAGTGGAAAGGAGATATGAGCAAGGTGTGAACGACCGTCGAACATTGCAGGACAGGGACGCTCCTGATCAGGATGATCTTGAGAAGTTCGATCAGGAGTCCGGCAACATTTTCGAGCATTCGACTTTGCTCAAAGGATCCTTGGATCCAATGCAGATCCCGGACTCACCTACCATGCGTACAGTAAATACTGGTGCTAAATTCGAGAAGTCTTCTGATACGACAGGAATAGAAAAGCAGAACAGGTCCAGGAAAAAGAAAAGCACAATAGACGACTTATTTAGTAGCTTAGTTTGAGCCTCTGGCGATTGTTGATGCGTGAAACTCAAGAGCAGTTTAACGTGGTCGTGGCCAAGAAGGCGTTGACGACCTGACTGACTTTACCAGAATCACAGATGCTTTCCACTGCAGCACGCGGCGTGATGGCCAGTGCCGAAGCTAGTCGGAACATAGCTCTTAAGCACGTGCGCCACGATTGAATTTGGGTGCTCACGAGTCGAAGTCCTGTTAGAACGTTATCACTCATATAAATTACTGCCTTTTTGAGGTGAAATATGATCATTGGAGTATGAAACTATGGCCCATGTG
This sequence comes from Pasadenomyces melaninifex, assembly GCA_022813495.1. Taxonomy (NCBI): domain Eukaryota; kingdom Fungi; phylum Ascomycota; class Dothideomycetes; genus Pasadenomyces; species Pasadenomyces melaninifex. The sequence goes on from JAKLMI010000001.1 coordinate 892,573, forward strand.
CTTGCTCTTCGATGTTACGTATGAAATATGTCCTTTCACTCCAAATTTAAAGTTCTCCTGCAACTTGGAGCATCACTCACACTTACCTATATGTAGGACTAGGCTCGAATTGGCGAGTGCTCGGCTTTCTGCGACTCGGGTGCAAATTCTTGGAGCGTGAAACACGGGGGCCGATCATACTGGAATGCTTGAGCATGTCCTCGCTTACCAAGATTGGCTAGTAAGTAGGCGCAGGCTGCATGTCGACAACTCCTTTGGCCAGGTTCTTGAACAACGTCTTCGTTGCTCGAATCACGTTCCTTTTGCTTGTCCCTGCCTTCGTCATCTGCATAACAAGCCTGTTATTGTCTAATTCTTCGACTCTTGCGGCCCATTCTCCCTTCAGTATGGCTCAGTGAACTTGTCACACGAGCTGCTTAGATTTCACCACGTTCCTTTGACGATACCTTTTTCTTGCACTGGCAGAGACGCATGTATTATCTACCTTTACAACATTTGTGCTTTGGCGTGTCTTCCTTCTGTTGCGGAAGACTGAAACATGAAATGTGGCCTTAGATTTAAAGCACTCGCCGGAGCTATTTTATTCGTTGGGCTAGTGATCATTCTACTTGTGATCGAGGACAAATGCGAGACGTACGATCCCGTTGGCTACGTGCAAGCTTCGATACCATGGAACGACGATGAAGAAGCGCAGGCCACTCCGTTGCGAAATCAGGTCAAGGACAAAATCATCGTCGTGCCGGTGCTCGAGGACGATGATATCTCATGGCTTGAGGAGGAATTGACAGAGTAAGACTGCACCAGATATCTGAGGACAAGAGCGTACTGACTCAATCAGTTGGCAACACGCCATTTACACCGTCAACCCTTCGAACAACACCAACCGGCCACGAGAACTTGTTACACCTCTGAACAAAGGCCACGAAGCAATGGCGTACCTGACCTATATTGTTGAGCACTACAACACGAGTCTACCGTCCGTGATCGCGTTTCTACATTCTCACCGTAACGGCTTCTTCCAGGCGTGGCATGTCGATACACCTCTACACGACAATGTATATGCTATGCGCCATCTACACACCAGTTATGTTCAAGAAAAAGGCTATGTAAATCTACGTTGTAATATCAATCCAGGCTGCAAGAATCCTCAACGCACGAATCCACACATCACTGGTGATGTCTGGCTCGAAGTCATGGGAAACACGTCTACACCAGCTTTCGATCAGACGGAATCTCATCCTGCCGCGATGATGGCGTTTTCGAAGGTGGAAGATCGTGAGAAATTACAGTATATGCATCCAGTAATATGGACCCCCTGCTGTGCTCAATTTGCTGTTAGTCGTGAGATGATTTGGAAACGGCCACTCGAAGACTATGTGAAAATCAGGCAATGGGTCATTGAAACTGCGAAAAACGATGCGCAGAGTGGAAGGACTATGGAGTATCTTTGGCATGTCATTTTCGGGCAAGAGGCGGTGCATTGTCCCGATGCTGATACCTGTTACTGTCAGGTTTATGGACGGTGTTGAGGACAAAAAGATGAGGTCTTGCTCTACAAAAGTACTGACTGCGCTCGTTTGAGCATACAATGGTCACAAAAGTATATTCCTGTCTGTGCAATTGCCTGTTCTCCGCGTGAAATGGATTGTATCCATGGAAGAACACACCACATTAAAAAGCATGTGCGTCCTGCTTTGTCTTCTGTGCTCTTTCTGGCTTTCTAATTGTCGCAAGCGTCCATGCCTCGTGTCATTTCCGACCACTTAGGAGATGGAATACAGCGTTTTCTCAGGAAATTCACAAATCTGCACTATAGCTGGTTAGAGACTAATAGGAGACTGAACTCATTCGTGTGAATTGGTAGTATTCTAGCCGGGCATGCTCAGCGTCGCATGGTCAGTGAATCTCACACGTTGACCTATTCGTCAGCGAAGTGTTGCTCGAGTAGCTTGGCAAGAATTTCATGAGGCAGATCTTGCAAGAAGTTTATGAAAATCATAGCAGTGTCAGACAGAACATGTCAGCAAGCGATCTTTTAAATTTGCGCAGCTATGGACCTAAGCCAAATAAATTACTCCAAAAGCACAGTGAAGGTACATGTCGTGGATCATCTTTGCCGACTCAAGTCCCCCACCTCAACTTCGTGTTTCGATATGTTTCCACACCATCAAGTCCCAATACCAGCCTCATCTACAGAGACGATGCGAAGATATCAAAGATCGCAAATGTTATTAGAAACGATGGAAGGAGCTCAGGCAGCAAGAGCTTGTGAGGGAGATATCCACGGGCACGAAGGGTCTACAAGCGCCGCTGAAAGGGAGCTAGTTCAGGCTCTTTTGGCAGTCGTTTCGAGTCACCCGGGCGCCTCATGATCCTCGCAATGACAACACGATGCGGCAGGCACAAGCAAATACATACAGACTTGAAACATTTTCGCTGACATTTTGAGAGATGATCAATTACTTCCTGGGTATCTTTACGCCTTGCTAATGCTCGAAAAACGCGAATTTTGCCTTACCACGGCTTATGCCTTTTTCACCATCTAGTAACTCGCAGCGAACCTAGACTTGCTTCGCAACCAACCTCCTCTGTAGTACAGTACCCAAATGCCAATCACACCAATCACCATAAGACCACCCAAGATAGACGAGCCTTTGCCGATTCCCATATTGTAGAAGAGAGGATGAGCATAGTGGATCGCGCCACAAGCCATGCACGATCTGACGGCATCGTTCATGGCGAACAAGCTAGCTGAGTACTGTGGGTAAGACAGTGCCAAATAGATAAAGATGACCTGAAAGATGATAAAGACACCGACGACAAACACCATGATTGCCAATGTTGGCACGATCCATGGAATGCTTGGCGAGTTAAAGGCGGTCCATCCAAACCAAAATAGACAGATTGGTGCAAGGATCGAGGCTGGGAGACCTGGAATAAGTCGTCCTTCTGGTGGTGCCATCTTGCCCTGTGCAAGTTGCGCTCGAAGTTGTGGATTAGCGTAGAAGTGTAGGTAAGCGATGTAGACGACAACCGAGATCGCTACGCCCACAGAGATGGACAGAAAGATCAAGCCCTGCTCGCCGATATTCATGCCGTAACCCTTGGTCACTGATGGCTGCGGAAGGCCGGTGCCATAGACAAGTGGGAACGATTCGAAGAATGAGTAGAAAATTCCATAGATTAATCCAATGTACAATGAGGTGAAAGCGACCGAAGGATCGAGGATGTTGATCTGAAATGGCCGCCATAGATTCTCTTTGACGATATCTCCCGTGGTCATCTTGGCTTGATCAATCTCGGATTGAGCGACAAGCTGGTTGGCGGCATGATCGTTGCCAAGGGCGTGCTGTTTGGCCCTCAGTCGCTTCGCTCTTTGCAGTAAGATGTTCGGTGTCGAAGTCTCTGGCAGACCAATGAACATAATCACGAAAATAGGCGCACCAAGCCATAGAACCTCCCACATAGACCAATGCCAACTCTCTGCTGGAACACTAAAACCACTAATCAAGGGACCCAAAGCAGGACCAGCCGTTGCAAATCCAGCCCAGCCGGTAAGCAGATATGGCATTTCCATCAAGCTGTAGATATCGGTGATTGATGCGCCTCCAGTAGCTAGAGCTGGCGAGCCTAGAATACCTTGAATCAATCGGAGGACGACGAAGCCGGCAAAGTTGTTGATCAAAGCCAAAGGGATAGTCACCATTAGAAAGAGGAAGAACGTAATGACATATGGAGGGTTCCGACCGATAAGCGGAATCTCAGAAAGCGGACTGCTCGACTGTCAGCTGATGAACCTGGAACAATCCGACACAGTGGTTCAGCCCCAGAGGCCAGCGCATGGATAGGTGTTTTCGAGAAGACTTACCTGAAGAAGAGAGCCCCTAAACCATACCCAACCACGTACATGCTCAAGCCAGTACTGACAGATTCAGCGCTAAGATGGTATTTCTCGACCAGATATGGCGCAGAAGGTGTGTAAATAGCGCTGGCAATGTAGACCGCAAGCGTATAGAAATAGATCTGTAAAATTACAAATGCTTTCTTCTTCGGTGACCAGTTCTGTGGATTTGCTGGATCATCAGTGGTATACCAAGTCACCAGAGTTCGATTGTCAGCTGTCTTTTCTGGTTTCAGTGCCTTCGATGGCTGTGTCTTGATTGTCTCAAGCCTGAGAACTTCATGGTAGGCTTCTGTAAGTTCTTCGGTTGTGTTAAATCTTTGTGCTAAAGATTTTGTTCGTGTCAATGCCGGCGATGCACCACCTCGTTCCAGGTCAGGTGCTGTTTTGGTTGTAGAGAGAGGAGGTCGTTCTATATCTGTCTCATCCTTTTCATGTATTGGCGATGTGACAGTCGATTGGACTCTGGTCGATGCTTCTGAGCTCGTGTCAATTTGCTTCTCGTCGTGAAGATTACTGTAACCTTCAGGACAAACAAAGTCGGCTCTCTCCTCCGGGTACTGCAACACCTTGTTCTTTGTGATGAAGCGTATGAACTGTCCCAGAGGAGCGTCGCGAATGATATCAGCGACCATTGCTACTGTTTGTTTTCCTGGCGATGCTATAGATAAGATCAAAATGTGCTTTGGTACTGCACCAATTATGCCAGACGCAAGGAGTTAGATGGAGAAGAAAGTGAAAGGTGCAGGGCATGGTGATAGCGTGCTGTATATAGCCCTATTTGCAGCCTCACAAAGTTTTATCAGGTGTGTTCGACGCATGAAACGGCTGACTAAATTCGCTAGGAACTAGTGCCTCGACCGAACGCAGGACTAGTTAGAATGCATCTTCAATGAAGGGAGTCATGAACGAAGGCCATCGGTGTCGGACGTATCTACAACGAGTTCCTGTCCGACAGGGTAGCAGATGTAAAGCTTGACTCTGTTCACGACCGGTCTAAGCTGTGAGGCATCCGACCTTGTTCCCCAGCATAACAGTAACGAAGTGATTCAGTTGGCTGCCACAAGGACAGCCAAGCGATGCAGCATGAATAAGCAGATGACTGACAGCAGAGAAAAGACCCTGTGCCGATAGTCTGAGACGAGTACAGGAATGGAAAGAAGTCATTTCCTGAAGGAGCGGACTTTGCGGAGAGATTGTGATTCGTCATAGCAGATAGCCGAAAGACACTTTGTTGCTGGTATCGCTGGATGCTCAAACATAAATTCCGGCCACTATAGATCGTTTGATGAAGTACCTTCTCTTCGAACGCTCGTCGGACGAAGCTGATGACAAAGAAAGCTTGACCTTGCACTGATGTCATGCTTGGTGATGTCTCGGTGTTTAGTATTGCTTCTACACGAGGGCAATTCTGGCGAGCAATAATGAAGCGCATGATACTGGCACAAAAATGTCTGGTGAAGGCAGACTAAATCCACAGCAGGGATCAATTATCAGTCGTTCACCACGATATTCACGATCTTCATTTCGTCGATCCATAATCCATCGACTGAAATAGTGGTATGGCATGTTCACATTTTCATCTAAGCTTCAGTGCAAGACGATTGCTCGACCTGCGACATAGCATGCTTGGGACGTTCTCGTCAACATTGACACAAGCCAATGTGTCGGTTTAATCTCCGTGCATATATAGTATCATGAGTCATGGTTGAACCTTAGAAGTCGCCTTGCTACACCTTATGCAACGCGTCTCTGTGGGATTCTGTGAAGACATTGCTAGTGACTTTTGGTGCGTTCGAAAGCAATGCAGTGCAAAGAGGAAACACTGCGCAGCGCAGTGCAAGCAGGCATCGCAAAGTGAGAGTATACTCTTAATCCTTCAAGATGGTGTGAGGAGCTGGCTCGAATGATCTATATTCGCCGCCTGTGGTCGAAAAGTTCCGACATTGATGTTGTGCTTAATGCGTAGTCTATCTCTTTCTTATCATAAGCTGCAATAATTCCCCAAGGAGCAGCTGAGACTTCCCATATAAAGGCAATTCGATGCCCTGACCGGCGAGCTATACTCCAGGACCTTTTCAAAAATACTCCAGGAACCAGGCGTGACCTTATGCCTTCTAAACTCAGGCCGAAAATATGCTGTGAAGGATGTACCAGATCTATCGTGTCCTGATGTGCTTCACTGCCATGGCGCTTCTTCCCCGATCTACCTTCAAGATGAATCGTGAACTACTATGGTGCCGCACTGACAGTGCCTCCACCAACCTTGCCAAGCAGATTCTGCGCATTGTACAAGGAAGATTTCTTGAGATTCCTGCTATTGTCAGCAATCGTTTGAACAATCTATAAGCAACTTGCCCTATTCGTCGACCTTTCACCTCGCTCAGCTTCTTCGTAGTTGGACTGAGAATGTTGTCGCTTGGCGAGACATATGTTTGTCCTTGTGCCTCTGACGTCTTACAAACGAGATCTGGTCGCTGTAGCAGTATAGGTACATCTTCGCATGAGCCTGGAGCATTTTGAGCCGTCTTGCTCGTTTGGGGCTGTTTCTTTTTAGGCGATGGTGAAGGTGGAAGGGGTATCTTCGAGGGCGACTTGAGAGGAGACCGGATATTAGACGTTCGCTCAGCCAGAGCTGATCGTGCAGGAGCCTGCATTCTGGTAAACACGTTTGTTCGGTATATGATGGTAAGGTTGTTCTATTCCTGCTTTGACGGGAGATTCTCGCTGTTTCGGCTAGTACTGTGGTTATGATTCGTGCAAATTAGCAAATTCGAAAGCAGGAAAGTTAGGTGTTCAGAAATCCCTCGACATCATTTAGGGATATGTTTCTCACGTAGGCCAGTGCGACTTTGTTGATGTCAACGCAGTGACGCAGGCGTGTCTGGTCAATGTTGCTCGAGAAACAGCAAGCACTCGAGGGCCCGTTCCTTCCCAATCGGGCAAAGAAGTAAATATATCTACGTCATTCTCATCAAAGCCTTTGAGCCTTGCAGCCTCGTCGCGTGTTCTGCTAAATATTGATCTCAATCAATCCAACTTACGCAAAGACCTGTCTCGAGTCGATCACTGATTTCTTGATTATGCAGGTGTAGGACGTATGTTGCATGGTGTACAAAGCTCAAGTGGCGCGCGTGATGTGTTAGCGCGAGCACTCTACGACACGTTGAACATGTCATGCGCTGGTTTGATCCCTCTTGTCGTTTCCGACGCTCCCTTCTCTATATTGTCCTCGTCATGACTTGCAGCATTGCTCATCTTGCGCGCATACTGCGCAGCTACACCACCTCCTTCCAGAGTTTCGCCAAAGACATCAACCTTTGTTTTGGCAAAGTTCCGTGCTGAAACGCCTTGCTCGAAGAGAAGGTCGAGCTCAGCGAATGTTCGACCAGCGGGTTCTGGGACACGGAAATAGACATAGATGATACACAAGAAGCAGAAGCCGGCCCAGAAGAAGCCTGTATACAAACCCCAGTTCCATTCGCCAGGGTTGAGCATGTATGGGGTCAGAACCTGCGGATTTATTAGCAGAATCTCAAACAGAAGGCCCCTCAACTTACTGAGCAGATTATGCCAATGATATTGTAGCAAGCTCGTCCAAGCACAATCGTCTTGATCTGGAGTCTTCGCGTCGGCAGTTCACCAACTAATGAATAGCAGACGGTACCAACAGTGAGCTGATAACACGCAGCCCAAACCAACATAATGCTTCCTGCTGCTAATGACGCTCCATCGTTGGAAGACTTCGGCGCCAGACCGAGGAAGCCGAGAATCAGAAGCATGGTAAACAAGCCACAAAGACCAAAGAAATAGAGCCGTCTGCGTCCAATGCCCCAGGCCATGAGTGCCCAGGCGCCAAAGACTCCGACACAGTTGATAGAGTACTGACCAAGGGCGAAACTGAGAGCGTTTGATGAATCGAGGCCAGCTTGCTCCAGGAAGTAGGTTGAATAGCCCGAGAAAGAGTTTCCAGACAGATTTTGAATTGCCCAGCACATGCATACGATTTCTGTCCGGCGAAGGTCAGTGCCTTTAAAGCAATCCCAATAATTGGCACCCGCAGTGATTTTGTTCTCAAGTGCTGTCGTATGAACCATCATTGCGACTGTTTCGTCTGCATCGAAGTCAGTGTGCTTGTCGCGGCTCGTCAGTCGTTCCAGAGATCTCTTAGCTTCTTCTAGACGTCCTTTTCGCACAAGCCACCAGGGAGATTCAGGTGCAAAGAAGATGCCAATGAAGAGAGGTAGTGGCCATATCCACTGTAGGGCAAATGGTAATCGGTAAGCCCACTGGTCTGTTCTTCCTGTCATTCCTTTAATGGAACCAATACCCATGACCTGACCGATTCCCCAGCAGAAGTTGACATAGGTAGTCAGATGTCCGCGAAGGGCTACAGGACAGACCTCTGATGCATAGCTGATTGTCAAAGTTTGGAACACGCCCCAAGGCAGACCCATCAGAATCTCACCAGCAAGTAAAGTCTGCACATTCTGTGCTGTGAAGACGATGGAGATAAAAGCTGCAATAAGGACAAGACAGCCCATGACGGTTTTCCTATAGCCTATGCGCTCCGAGATCCAGCCGTTGATCATTAGACCAATGATACTGCCCACGTTTGCACCATTACTCAATCCAGCCTGCCACGGAGCAGGTACTTGGTATGTGCCATCAGATGGGACGTATTTGCCATATTTTTCACGGAATTGTGGAAATGCGTAGAAGTTTGGCAAGAGGCATACTTGAAACCCTTCCATCACGATGCAAGTCGATATTAGCATTGACCAAGCCACGGCTTTCGGATACAAGCGAACACCCTGCAGAAGAGTCATTTTATGTTCCTTATCAGTAGCAGCTTTGGCATTGCGGATCATAACGCTGTCAGAGTGTCTCGTTTCAACATTGTCATGTTCCGGATAGTGGAGTGGTGCTTGTGTTGTGCCTTTCTCGTTGATGAGATCGGCCATGGTGATGGCGCACGTGCCCAACAGCGCAGATGCTGTCCTGAAGATGATATGCGACGAGCAGAAGGAGTATGCTTGACAAGTATCAATCTGTCAATAAGCAATGTAGTTGTCGGTGCGCCACAAGAGAATTTATGTTGCTAGACTCAAAAGTTCGACCTCGAAGTTGTTGCGGAGCACGAGACCTTTTGCTGCAGCCGAGGTGGCCGATCACGGATGTTTCCAGCAACAAAACTCCATCATCAAGCTTGAAATTATTAGCTTCTTTACATGTCTCTTTCTGTCTTTGCAAGGCCGTATATAAAACAAAGACTAGGTCCTGCTGTTCGACTCGATACTATCGCTGCTTTTGCCTCCGTTCGTAATGGTGATGATAACAGAAGCGTGCTCATCAATTGTCGATCGACAAACCGGCAATCTTGATCAAGTTTACCATACCACTTTGAGTCAAGTTGCATATAATTCCCTCTACCCTTGTAACGTTACACTTTTGGTGTTGTCTGGGTCGATGTTATGATTGGTGGGCATAAGCTGGGACTGGCCGAAGTGCCTTAGCTGGTTTTGAAAGAAGTATCTCTTTTGACTTATAATAATGTTGCAAGATGTAAATTGCTCATATGTGCAGTTTCCTCGTGTACATTTGTGAACTCAACTATGACTGAATACCTGGCAAGATGCCGAAGGACACATTCTTGATCTGATACAAGTGACAGAGTACACATGATATCGGGGCCTCGTTCACGAAGTTGGAGACCCCACTCAAGACGTTACATTCTCCGCGACTTCGCAAGTGCTATGTGGGACATAACAAGCAGGCCTGCTTGCAAATGAGTTGAGACCTGTTCGTCTTCTGGTGGTATAGTTCCCCGCTGAGTTTTGCATCGTGCTTGCCCACGATGTACGCTGTATCAAGCCAATGCTAAGAATTTCCATATTGGTCACATGAGGCAAAGCATAACTGTTGCAGTGGATTTGTTATCGCTTCGAAAGTGTCATGTGTCGTGGTAATCGGCATTTGATCCAGATGATACTGCAGAGTGTAAGCTAGGAATATCTCGACTTTTACCCTTTACTCGTGTGTATCTCGGCTCGACGCGATGTTCTTCAAGGTCAATGATAACTGTTGTCCTTGTGCTTGACGGCTTTTCTTGGGCATGATATATGATTAATCTCTCTGAAATTCATGCTTGATTGGTTCGTACTTTGCCTGCATTTCTCGCCGGATTAGCCATCTCCACATATGCCACTTATCGACTATGGGATGGATATCAATTTGAGCGCATGCGATAGCACAAGAGGAGCTTAAGTGATCTCGAACTTGCCATCGACTTATTATATTAACAGCCTCTCTTTTCACAAGTGACAGAACGGGCACTCTTTTTGGTTTCGAAACAGCGTTAATCCACTTCAGCCTGAATAGGTAATTGAATTCCGGCTGCGCTATGGCATGAGCAGTGGCGACGAGTGGCCGGTACATCAAATTGCACCCCTAAGAATATAGCGCAGCTCAGGGCGTCGCACTCTGGGAAGGATGACACCTAGCACGGTGATCGTGGGCTTGACAGACACGTGGCACAGCGGCTACTTCATGGGCTTCTAATTGATCGTGCACTTTTTCTGGTGCTTTCTGAGATAATTTACACTCATTATTGTGCTAATAGCGCCTGGTTTTGCATTTGATGTTTGAACCAATTATCTTGAGATAGTCATGAAAACCTGGTCTGAGCCGTGCCCTTCTGAAAAATCATTCGTCGTAGCTATCTGTGTATCTACTCAGAAGTCCATTCTCAATGCAATAGCAGGTCTGCTATCTCCATCCTCATCTATTCCATCAGCACCGGTCAACGTCCGCATGTGATTAGGCTTCCTGGCTCCAGGTCCAGCACTGCGTAACAACGTCTGCAAGTGCAGTTTTTGCTCCTCGTTCAAGCTTGCCACAATGACCTTGAAAGCTTGCCCATTCATGGCCGCTAAATCAAGCAGGCAGGAAGCTGAAATCTTGCCTAGATCCTCGGTGCTGCCGTTTGGCACAACGTGTTTTGATCTCACGAGCAGGCTTGGTACCAAGATCGATATAGCCGCGGTTTGTCCAGCTGATGTTGAAATGGTTGATACAGATGCCACAAGTGCTTGCGCCAGAGTTGTCTTGACTAACTCAGGATCCTCCGCGCTCGCATCGAGACAGAAGTGAAGAACGCGTGGCCACAGACTACGCGACACTGCTTCGTCGCAAGGTGTTTTGGAAGGACCGCAGAGAAGTGATCGCACACAACCTGCTGCTATCTTGGCGAGGCCGACGTCCTGCAGAGTATCTATGATCTCATCGAGTGCTTTTGTGATTAATTTGTCCGTCATTGGCAATAAAGCGGAGGCAGTGCTGAGCAGGATAGTCACAGTCAGAAGACAATTCTTTGCGCACACGATAGAAAAATCGTTTTCTCGCCGTTGTGCAATGGCCAACGTAGACAGCGTCTGACTCAGGGTTCCCAGAACAAGCCTGGTCCTCATAGCTGTTTCTGACGACTTGCTGCTAGTTCGAACCATTTGCTGCACGAAAGATCGAAACGTCGGCATAAGGCGAGGGATGACCTCTTGCTGGCATATACCGGTTGCTAGCATTGTGCAGAAGCAATGTAAAATACAAGCGTACAAGTCTGCTCGAATGATACCAGGAAACACATCGGCCACATCGACCAGAGCCTGGAAGCACGTTTGCACGAGGTTCGTATGTTCCTCTGATAAAGCTCGTCCAACGGGACTGGGTGGGTCTTCAAGAGTTGGAATCAGCCCTGCGAGTACAAGGATGATGACTCGAGTAAGTTCAAAAAGCTGATCCACATCGTCTGACAACTTGTCGTCTCTATCTTCAGCCTTGGCAATGACATGGTCGAGTGACAAGTTTCTTGCAATTTGTACCAGGACTACCTGGATTTCGTACGGGCTGGTAAGTGCTAACCTGTCCAGAGTGTCGGTCGTTTCATCGAATACTGCAGCTTGGTACACGGCGCTGCCAGCTACTGCTGGGGTCAAGATTCTCTTCAAAGCCGACAGAATTGCCAAAGCATGGGTTTGATTGTCTCGTCCTTGTGTGACCAGAGCCTCGTATGCCAGACCGAACAGGATGAAGAAGAACGCGACTGGCTCCTCCCTGAAACTCATATCCTTTTCAGAAGGCGCCGTACCATTGGTCTTGACCTCACCGTTCGTAACAGCTTTGTTGTCCAAAGCATCGAAAACAGCATCACTGTCTTTCTCAACGAGCAATGCGATAGCATCAACGATATTTAGCCAGCTTTTTTGATAGAAGACTAATCTCACCTCTCTATCAAGGGCGGCGTACCTTTCATGCAAGTCGTTTGCAACATAATCTCCCAACGAGTCGGAAATCTCAGGCTCAAATCTCAAACTGGCAAACTCTTGCAAAGACTTCGTCCACAATGGAGCGAGACGTGGTACGTATGGATGAACAATTTCCTCAAGGTATGGCTGATCGGTACTGGCAAGCTGTAGTTGTGCCCACGATGCAAGCAGTGCCATCTTAAGCATCGACTGAGCATTCCGACTCAAGTCTTGCAAATCTCCGATCGAGGACTCAGGATTATCCTTGGACAAATTCTCCAGTCCGGCAGAAAGTACTTTGAAAATTCTGCCCATCCTATCGACATTCGTCACGATGCCTGTAGCTACAAAGGTAGCACATACGGATATTGCTTCGGCTGCTAGTTCGGCGTTAGAATCAGCTGCGAAGGCAGGAGTCAAAGCTGAGCTGATCTGCGCTTGATACTGCTCGAGAAGGGACGCTTCCAGAAAGTCTGGATCGGGTGTTCGTCCAAACAGCTTGAGTATTTGATCGAATATGTGCAGGCCACGTATTCGAAGCTCTACCACAACCGCCGTCGATGCTAAGAAGGCAATACGCACGATGTCTGCCACTCTGCTTTGCAAAACTTGCTCTGCGGGGATGATTTGATCAGCTAACATCGACGCTCGTACAATGTCAAGCATTTCACTCAGGAGAGCCATGGCGAATTCTCGAGTCTGCCAACGCATGAACTCTTGACCTTCCGCGCCTTGATTAGGCTTGTCTGCGTCACCAGTAACAGCAGATGCAGTCAGACCGGCCACATCCTCGTCAGCCAAATCCGGGACTGCTGTTTTTGGTGCTGCCTGCGTCTCGACAGCCGCGAATGCCGTTTTCTGCCTAGTGCGAGACAATATCCCTTGACATTGGTCGAGCCAAAACTGCGTTTCGCTAAGACATGTCTGCTGCATCCAGGTTCTTATTGTGCTCTTCAGGATAGCGTGAGAAGGAAATTTGTCAAGCATGTTCCACAACGCATCGGCCAAGCCAGGCTGAGCTACGATAAAGACTTCTGTCGCGTTTCGTTTGACGAGGTTTTCGAGTCCAGTGATTGCAATCTCATGAAGCAGAGGATGATCCGAGGACAGGGCGTGCTGGAGCTGGTGCACGTAACTTGCAAGCTGTACATGCGCAGGGGCATACAGGGAAATGTGCCCCAGACATACATAACTCTGGAGCTTGAGGTCGATGCTCTCTTCTGCCTGGAAGTATTGGAGTAGATTGAGTATAAGATTACGAGCTTTTGCAATATCTTGCAGATCGGGCCCAAGGACGTTGATTATAGAGTCGACACACTCGCCAATCACGACAGGAGTTTCCATATCCATTTCGATTGTTGATGTTCCATTTGCAGATGTTTCGTCGTTGTGGTTGTCACTTGAGTAAAGTTGAGCAAGCATGCCGAGACTGCTATTGGCGTATGCAGAAAAGCTAAGTCCTGCAGATTCAGCGACCTCTGCAAGACCTTTCAATGCCCAATAGTGTACCGTCGGATGTGCATCACTACAAAGAGAAAGCAGGACACCAATGATATTCTTGAGGTGGTGACTAGCAGCCATGGCGCCGACTTGTGCGTGGATAGTCCCCAGAGCTAGTGCGCATCCAGCTCTTACATGTGGTTCGCGATTAGCCACGATGACATCAACAAGATTCTTGATTTCGACACCGGTGAATTGACTGCCACACAGATTGCAAAGTCGTCCCAGAGCCTGAGTTGAGATGGCTCTTAATACAGAGTCGTGATCTAACATGTTTCTCCTAACGATCTCGGCCAGGCTTTTGCTTGTCGTGGTAGCAGCCAGCTTGCCGGGAAGATAGCTCGTTTCTCCGTTCGTGATCGCAAGAGCACCAAGTATCGCAGTAATTGAGTTGATCTGAAGTGCAAACCTACGACCTGGTTCTCTTGAATTGGGTTGTGCAAGAGCAGTAGCCAACTGCTCGATACTGCTCTCTTGAATGCGAGGCGGTTGCAGTGGTAGCGCAACAGCAAACAGTTGTACTGCTAATGTGATACAATCGGTCTCAGGTAGATATGAGCCGTGCTCCGAAGCTGGTTCATCGGAATAGGTCAGTGTCGCATCGTGCTCAAGTGCAGTGACAAGTGGGCACGAGATAGGCTGAAAAATACTTGTGTCGGTAGGGTCATTCTGTGGCTCTTTGATACCAAGATGGATGAGGCGCCCGTTGGCAGGAAGAAACACTTGGTGCTTGTCTATCAAAGCATTGACTCCATAGCCCCAATTGTCTGTTAGATTCCATATCCCTTCGAAAGTACTTGCGGAGCTGGCGAGGCTGGCCTCAATGCTTCGCTGTATCGGTTGTGCAGGATTTGAGAATATGCTGATCGACATGCCAATTGTGTCACTGAGCGAGATAACCTCATTGCGATCGATGTGCCTCAATCCCAGCATTTGTATGGTGCATTTCAAAATACGTCGTCTCAAGTTGACCGCATGATCGTGCAGTTGTAAAGACGAGAACAGTCTGTTCGATAGGTCATCAGTCTGCCTGATAGATGGCAGGTTATCGACGAATGAGATAGAATTCTGCAGCATTGTAGAAATACGTCGTGATCCATCGCTCGTAACGAGCCTTCGATTGTGCTCGAGAAAAGCCGACAATGCAGCCAAGGCTGTCTCTCGGACGTGGGTTAAAAAGCTCAATTCCAGCTGGCTTCTTCTTGAAGTGCCCTCAGGCAATGGAGATGGCAAGGCATTGCGCCATAGCAAGAGTAGTTGATTCAGATGGACCTTTACAAAATTTGGGCCGGTAGTCATGAGACCGCCAAGCAGAGTCCATGCGATCTGAATTTGCACAGCGCATAAGCGAAGCTCAGATGTGGCGCTGGCCTTCAGTAGCTCAGTAGCATAGGAGAATATTTGAGAGAACGTTGACAACGAGCCATATAGTGGATTGTCTCGTGCTGCTCGAAGCGTGGCGGCGATGGCAAGTCCATATACTGGGGCTCTCTGAAACAGTCTGCCATCTGGTTGATCGAACTCTTTTTTGAGTTGGCTGAGGGCCTGCTCTGTTGTGCGTGCAGTCTGCGCAGGACATGCCGCAATGAACATTCGGAAGCAGCTTGAAACATGCACCTGAACAGTATAGCTCGAATGCTTGGCAACCTGGAAAAGAGCCTCTCTACAGGAGTCCTGAAATACTACTGCAGCAGGACCAAGCTGCTGCAGCAGAATTAACAAGGCTCTCAGTGCAGCGGCCAGCGCATGTTTGGAAGGCTCTCGACGACCTTGTATGACGCTTGGATAGTTCTTCAAGATGTCGTTGATCAAATAACGAGCCGCCTGGATCTGTCCGTTCTCTGTCAACAGACGTGTTCCAACAAGATCATTGAGTAGTATGTTGATTAGTCTCCTACTCAATAGCAAACGGACCCTATTCATAGAGATTGAAGGATAGCTAAGAACATCATCAAAGAAGTGGTTTGCGACCTCTTGGTATCTGTCATGAAGCACCTTTTCGGGCAAGCACTCTAGTATGATCTTGTAGGATAGAGCGAGACTGCTTCTTGTCTTATTCGAGGTCGAAGCCTTGACAAAATGGTGACTGATCACACGCAGTATCTCGACCAATGTCAGAGACAAATGAGTTGAGCTCTTCGATGTAGTGTTTTCTAGCTTTTGTGCGCCCTCCTCCTCCTCGTCGTCGGCCGCATTCTGCTTCTTGTTCGATTTCTTAGGTTTGCGGACGATGGGTATCTGGTCGACAGGCTTGGCATCTGTATACAGACGAAGCAGGACCTCGGCTAGTGTTCGACTTGCAGCGATTCGTGTTGCACCAGTATTCGTTTCAAGAACTTTCCAGATCGTGCCTTTGAGATTGTCGAAGTCGTTCTGGTTCAGGAAGTAGGACGTACCTGTGAACAGTGAACGCATACATCCACAGCATGCTTTCTGCACTAGCGCGGACTTGTCACTGTTTGCAGCGGACCTGACCTGTTTCCATATGTCTCTTGCTACGACCTCATCCAAGCTCATACCCAGCCCGTCGATGCAATGACCGACAGCTCTGAAAATTGATGCTCGAAAGCCGACATGTGTCTGCGCTACCTTGGTCAGCCTCAGCAAGCTGGAAACGACCAGTCCATGTAAGCTGATCGCACTATCACCAGCACTCCTGTAAATGTAGCCTAAGCAGGTGGTTGCCGCAAAGCGAGCAGGCAGCTCCTTTTCCGATTTGCCCGCATTGATAAAGCCAAGCAACTCATTGATGGTCTCCACGAGCAGTTGTCTGCTGCCACGAGTAAACGTGTCGGCAAGGATTCGTCCAAGGTTATGGCGTATGACCCTGGAAGGGGGAGGGGAAGATAGACCTATTATTCCAATGATTTCCTTCTTGATCGCAGCTTGTTGTGGTGGAAGTTGTTGAGCAGTCAACTCGCGGGTATATCGCTGCAACTCAGCAACGTACGTCAAAAGCAGTAGATCCTGCTGCTCTGTGGGTAGCGAATGTAGTTTCTCGACATCGAGGGCAGGAGGTAGGCTGTCGTTCGCTTTGTGTTCATTGCTTTCACCGTCGAGGGCAGGCATAATCTAGGGATGTCTTGCTCACATTGCATGCCAGGTGATATTGTTGTAAAGAGCGTTGTTGCGTCTTGTTCGACAATCACTTTGTCGTGTTCGTTGCTGCACGAGCTGTGATGGTTGCATTCTGGCAGCACAAAAGTGCAGGCGTTCGGAAGTAGAATCTTAGAGCCTGGGCTATGATTGAGGTACTTATGGGGACCAAGACGCGCCGTAAAATCAGCCTAGGCACCCCTACACTACCCTTCTTGACCACAAAGTTAGGTAACCTTCCTGATGTCAGGCATAGAGGCCATCCTTTTCCGAACGTACTACGGCGCTACTGAAGACCTCAAGGTGACGAGTTTGAAAAGCCGCATGAGAAGCGCAGCTGTCTCGTTCTTGATGCTTTCCCGGACCGTGTCCATTGTCCTGGTAATAGCTCACAATTTGTCGATGGGTTCCAATTGAGCTATCTCACAATGGCAGTCTCATACTCTTTCGACAAGTCATTGTGTTTTGGCTAGCTGATTCGGACATATCGCAATCGCGTGATAGGTCATTCGCGGTCTATTATATGGCATCCCACGGTTATGCAGCACACTACTGCCTACTTCTGTTGTTTCTACATAGGCCACATTCGGCTTTAGCGCACATATTTGCTCGGCCGTTTCTCAGATTGACTGTATTACAAGCATTTCACAGGTAAAACCACCTTTCTGTGTCATGTCTGACTCAAGATGACGCTCTACCACTAACGTAGCCACCCATTTAGTACGACCTCATGCTGAGACAAACCAAGCAGCTAGAAGTGGGGTGTGTTCAATGCCATCAAGCAGATGAGACCGGCTATCAAGCCTGCGACTGGCAGTGTCAAGACCCAACCCATGAAGATAAAAGCAATCTGTCTCCAGTTGACGGCGCCTAGATCGTAGTTCATCAAGGCAACTCCAAGTGCTGAACCAGTCAGACATTGCGTTGTCGATACCGGCAGTCCAAGTCGTGATGCAAGCAGCACGGTAATAGCAGCACCAAGCTCGACCGAGAACCCTCGAGTTGGACTCATTTGAGTAATTCTGTTTCCAAGAGCTCGGATGATGTGGTAGCCGTAGAACCAAAAGCCAAAACCAAGCATTAAACCTCCAATCACTAACAGCCAGACAGGCGTCCCCGATCTTGTTTCAACCGTACCAGATCTCCACGTGGCATATACAGCACTGATTGGACCAACCGCGTTCGCAATATCATTCGAGCCGTGGGCAATCGACATCAGCATGGCCGAAATGACCTGGCAGTATGTCCACATATGTTCGACACGAACATCGTATCGATGAGCTCTGGCATGGATGGCTCTTAGCAGCTCAGAGTCATGAGTTATGCAGTCCTTCGCCACACCGCGCAATAGTAAGAACTTCAACCAATTCCATACCTTTTTCGGGTTGGACCACCATAAGTCCTGGACTGGCACAATCCAACGCTCATATGGTGGAACGTAGCCAGTCTTATTAACACGATCGGCATGTCTCTCTGCGGCGGCGTCAAGGAAGGCAGCTTCTTTGTCAACTGCACGCTTCTCAGGATCAGCAGCAGTTTCGCTTCGTGAGTGACAGTCGTCGTCGCTCGATCCATTGTCACGTCCTGTGGTGGTCCCGAGGGTCTTCTGTTCGTCCATGCGGCCGGCTGTAATATTACCAAATGCGTCTGCGTAATAATTGGTGACAAATTCCTCGCGCTCTGGACCTGGAAATGGCAGTTTGTAATTTGGATTTTTGAGCAACGGACCTAGAAGAATATGCCAGACTCGCACCCTAGTGTCCTTCTGAATGAGTTTCCTCTCGAAAAATGGAATGAAGAAGACGTAGCAAATCAGTGCGACTCCAACAGTGACGCCCAGGATGATACCGACAGCTGGGCCAGCACCGAGAGCATCTAGGTCAGATCCTGGAGCTTCGATCGTGATGAAGAGTGCCAGGATACCAGCAGTCATACCGAAATATACTGGAATCAATCTCATCGCCCATTCGAAGCTGTCTTTACGATCAAGTACCGCGTACTTGACAGAGGCAAAAACAATGGCACCAAATGCGGCTGCAATTCCAGGAGCAATGCCCCAAGATGCAGCGACTTGACTGACAGAGCCGCTTGTCCATTCCCATTTAATTGCAGCTTGAGATGCATAACCTACACCAATCAAAGCGCCCACGATAGTCTGTACTGATGATTAGAGATAGTCTCACCAAGATCGATTGCGCTCACCTGTGTCGTAGAAACAGGCATGCCATTGCCGGTGGCAATCATTAGCCAAGTAGCACTGCCAACCTCCGCACAGCCCATAGCCAGCATCAGCACTCCAGGACTGCCTTCGAAACGATCGATGGTGATGATGCCATTCTTGATCGTCGATGTAACCCGAGCGCCTAGCACGACTGCACCGAAGAATTCCGTACAGATCGACAGAAAGCCGACTTGATACATAGTCAGCGTTCGAGCTGCAACCGAGGTGGCGTATGCGTTGGCGACATCGTTAGCACCATTTCCGAAGGCTGAAACAATGTAAGCAATGAAGGTGATTGCAAGAATCCAGTCGTATTGAGCCGTCGAGGCAGTTTGACGTGCCAGGAGCTGCAACAACATTCTGTGTGTTTGTTGAAAGTCTGCTACTGTTGTGCTTTGCACAGGCAAAGCGCGATCAATATATGCAAGCAAAAGCAACCTTGTGGCGATAGAGGGTCTATCACTCCGACTCTCGACCGGACCTGGCCGTGCGCAAACCGTATCGAACCATGTCTACAACGTGCGACTTGGCGACTAACCTAGATTTTCAATTGTCCTCTATCCTCTTTGCCAATCTGTATACCATTCCACAGTGACGGCACTCTTGTCTGGTTATCTTGGCTGGATATGAGCTGCTTCCGCCCACTCCGGAACCTTGCCAAGATACAAAGGAATTTGAAGGTCTAATGAGTGCGAAGACATCGATTGAGAAGAATGATTGAGCTAGGTTCACATGCACGTTCCTAGCATTACACTTTCATTGGTTGCTGAACGATGAGCAGCCGTCCGTATCCACGAACGGCGGAAGTCTTGGCAGTACCAATGCGTCAAGTCACAAGCAACATTTCACCACTATGGAGGAATCAGGAGCTGACAAGACCTTGGCATAAAGACGATGGCTTGGCGATCTTGGCTGAGGCTGCAAAGGCTTGGGCACCCAACCAAGAGACCCCATCGCTTTTCTCGCGCTCATGCATGGCCCTGATTGATTTGTCCCTTCATCCAGACAAGTGCATCATTGCCAATCTAGGACGAGACATACTTTGTGTACTCAGACTGCTCGTTTGTCCTGAATTGTTCTTGGCAGCGCAGTCGCTCGAGCGGAGGATGTCGAGTGATCACTAGCATTCCAATATCTCCTCGTCCAGCAGGATCGAAGATCGACCCTCTATCCCAACATCCCCTTCAAACGTTTAGAGCCTATCAGCAGCTAGTGGTGGGCATGTTCTTGGATAATCTGCGCCAGCTGCATCAGCACTGGCGTGGTCGAGATTGACTGCTCGCGACCACTGCGCTGCTTCTACCCCATAGCATCATTTGTAGTTGTCTGAGCAGAAGACAAGAAGCGCGACGAGGAGTTTCCTTGATATTTTCTCGGAAGCCAGCCAGTCCAAGATGCTTTGGCTCTGAGAATCACGATGAGGTAATTACGGACTCGGGCTGCGTTTGATTCTTCATTTGCTCAAGCCAGTATATGCTGCTTGGAAACATTCATACGTATAGATACGAGTATCGACCTGGAAATGCTACTGCTTGTGATGCTCTTGTGTTCTTATGCTGATTGTAGCTCTGCGACTTAGACTTGATAGGTGGTACGTTGTTTATACTACCGGCAGTAGTTCATGTTGTGATGAGCACGTCCATTTAGGGAATATCAGCTCCGTCCTTGATTTGCTTAAAAGTACCACCCTATGTCTCCGCCCTTGGGATGCTCGTGACAGTAGATGGGGAGTTCAGCATTCCCAAATGTGCTAGTCATCGTGTTAACAACCCTATAGTCGCGTTTGTAGGATCGGACCATGGCCATACGATTCGAATTAGCTGAGGATTCGTCTTGGCATGACCGCCGTGAGTGGTTAGATCTTAGAGGCAATCATGAGTGTGATTGGTCAAATACCGAGCTGATCTTAGTCAGGGCTTACTCGCCTATTGCGGCTCCAATGGATGTGTTCCTACAGTGCAAGGCTCAATCACGTTCAAATAAGCGCATCGGTCTGGATCTTCTGCAGAAGCTATAGAACAGGGCCTTGAATAGACAGTCTTTCCGTGTGGCGGGTTCAGCACGGACGGATACGCATAACAAAATCTAACAAAGTACAACTTTTGTGACTGCTGGTATTGGACGCTAAAGTGCTACGCAGAATTCATCGGGTCCCGTCTTCCAACTTGACTCACATTACCGGCTCAGTCGTGTTTGGTGGCGGCGACTGGCTGTAGCCACCAGCTTGAGCGGTATTATAAGTAAGACCGCATCGCTGATAGCATTCCTTCGCACCTTGAGCGAAAGCAGTCGGCAATTGAGCGCGGTACAGAGTTGTGTTGACGTTGTCGAGCCAGCTGGGGTATGCCAGGTCAGCATCAACAATTTCCTCTGGATTGATGAAGAAGTTCTGAGCAGTATGTGAAACACCTGGATCTTCGGAGCTCAAAGCAGCCAGGAATGCAGCTGGTTCGCAATTGTCGTTAAATTCCCAGTGTAATGAGCCCTTTGGACGGGTGGTCGTCTGGTATAGACCGATTTCTGTCATTACTGGCTGGTCGTAGCCGTCCTCGAGGACAAAACCTGTCTTTAAGGAACGGCCACTAACCAACGTTACCAGTTCATCGGCTCTGTTGTGAACATGAACGCTGTCAAGACCGCACGGGTTGAGGTATCCCATAGCAACAGATATACCAGTACCTAGCAGGACCGGGTAGTTGCCAACTTCCGCCAGATAGGCTTGACCGCCTAGACCATTGGCAGCATTGGACTGCGAGCCGTTTGGTGTCAAATCAAATTTGAAGTAGTCGTTCGGGTCACCATAGCTGGCCAGCAGAGCGATGACTTCTGCGCGGGTGTAGGCGAGTTTGAGTGCCTGAAGTTGTTGAGAAGTGTATGTAGGATTTTGTCGTGTAAGGTTTGTGGCATTTGGTGCATTGACCAATGTGCCATTGGATGAGTAGAGTGGTTGACCATTGTTGCTCTGCCGTTTAACGTTGGTGAAAGGAACGGCGGCAACCAGGTTGAGAAATGTAGCCAAGGCAGCGATCTGACCAAGCATATTGACTAGTAGAAGGTGGTCAAGGTAATGTCGTTCCGAACAACAAGAATATTATGCCAGCTCTGAGTCAGCGGATGTGGAGAAGAAGAGTACTTTGGAAAAGTAGATTTAGATTGAACACAGTTGCAGATTCGACGAATTTGCAAAGAGGCCAAGTGATCTTTATAGAGCATCTTGTGTTGTTCGAGATTGTTACCGTGCGCCGAAAGTTTGGCATCGAGCTGTGTACTTTACCGACTCATCGACCACCGCATCCAATCGCAACACCGCCTTTGCCTAGATCATTTCGAAGCCAGGTTTTTGGTACATGACAACCATGCAGCACGAGGACTGTGAAGTCAAAACGACCGATGACTACGATGACAGCTCTTCGAGATCAGACCGTGCCCAATGAACAGCTTTCACGCATCTCTTGGACCAGTCTGGCCCATTGCCCATCTCGGAATGTAGAAGCAGAAGTTCGAGACCGGTCGAGAGGTGTTTCCGTGCCGGCTCGCGCCAAGAATTTGACTTTCTGCGAATTTCGAGAACTGCGGGGTCCCCACAAGTTATGTCCTGGTCTTTTGAGCAACCAATGGGCATTTTCTGCACCTTCTCGACAAAATTGCGATTACGGAGCATCAGCGCGTTAATTCTCTTCCTTGCTGGCTCTCGACATTTCTGTTGTAGCTTGACATTTTGCCGGTCCTGTACATCGGGGCATGTGATTCGATGCGCAAATCTTTGCCGAATGAGTTCGAGACCTCTCAGCAAACTCCCAGGATCGCAGCGAGTTTTCGTGCTTTCTGCCGATATCGAATGCACTATCCCAGAAGCTCCACTGAACTCATGCTCATGGTTCAACGAGCTTGTTCTGGCCCAAAATCAGCATGAAGATGATCCGCCCCTGTAACGAAACACTTCGATGAAGAACCCAGCTCCGACCAGCGCGTGCGAGGTCTTCTTCGTCACAGCTACTGTGCTTACGAGATATCTGATGATAGTTGGACAAACATCAAGCACTACCCGTACGAGTACTGTAGAGATATTGGTGATGATATATATCCTGCCAGGGACATCTGATGCCTCTGCCATGTGCACCGATATCTCAAAGTGCCTTGCATTCCGGTCTTGGCTGCTTCTCCGAGAAATCTTACGGATGCATTCGGTCATGTGCTTATTGGGCAGTCCTTTCATGTAGCTTTCTTGTGTCCTGCAAGATGCCCCTCCACCAGGATAGGAAGCTAGTGAACTGATGGGAAGCTTGTATAGTAACAAGCGGGATCTGTTGTTCTTTCTGGAATTGTGGTCATCCTAAGAATTGTACGTCGATAAGATGGGAGCTTGTTTGCTATTCCAGATATTTGTCGTCGTTGCGGCAATACTTCCAGTAAAGGCTGTCATCAATCTAGGTTCGATTCCAAGTATTTTGAATGTGGGCAGAACATACAACCTGAGCTGGACTGCAACAGAAAACTATGTGAGCCCAATATCAATCTCACAATGTCGGTCGCACTTACATTGTATCGCAGACATACAATCTCTGGCTTGTTCTCGATGACCCTGGGCACTATGCACAGAATGGCTATGATTGGACGAAGGTTGCCACTTTAGTCTCCGGTCTTCTGTATCCGACGCTGAATGGCAATTACTCGTGGACAGTTCCCTCTAATCTGAGTACCACAAGGTATGCCGACAAGGTTGCGATATGGTGGAATTCGTGGTGATTGACCGCGAACAGTGACTATGCCATCTGGTTCGGATGCTTTCCAAATGAGAATGATACCACGACCTTGTATAGCATTACTACACCGTATTTTCTGATCAACAATAGCACAGCAGCAATCACCAGTACAGGTGGCGCCAGCTCAAGCTCGAGCTCAAGTCCGACTTCAACAGCAGCCGCCAGTACAACGACAAGCGCTGCAGTGGGTGCTGCTACAAGCGGGCACCATAGTGGTCTCTCTGGTGGTGCGATAGCTGGTATAGTAATCGGTATTGTAGTCGCCCTCCTGCTCGTTTTGCTTGGAGCGATATTGCTGCTGCGCAGACATAGAAGTCGAGCTGCAGCCGAGCACAGAGAAGCAGCGGCAAGAGCCGAAAGGCTTGCTCCAGTGACTAAGCAAAGCTTCAATGGATACGAGATGCAAGCCAGGAGCCCGAACTTGGACTCCGTCACAATTGAGCATCCGACGATCACAACGACCACGACGACGAGGTTCTGGGTGAGTAGATAATTACGTCGGAGGTAGATTTGAGGTTATGGGGGAAAACCTGGACTTCGGTTCCCGAACAGTATGATCTAGCCTCTGACAGCAATCACATTTGTTGCTCTTTCTGATAGACGATGGATGTGTTCGTGGCGTCGAGACTTGGCTCTTTGCCGTGACTGTAAACCCCAGCTCTTAGATCGGAATCGCAAGTCGCTGCCACTGCGATCTTTATATTTCATCACATTTGACATGCACCAGCATGAGCTTGTGAGATCCTCGTAGCCATTATATCCGCAGCTCTTCTCAGCAAGAATAGTTTCACACAAAGTTGTTCGTGATGCGCGTACGGAAGGTATGAGGACGTTATGAGGTCGACAGATCGACCTCGAGGTTGTCCTGTGTTTAGCAGTTGTCCATGCATATACCGGGCTTCTCTTCGCGTGTCAGAAATAAGAAGTAGTCTTTACACTGACAACTTTTGGAATGAACGCTGGGTAGTTTCAATCATGAAATACGATCACCAGTCATTGTGTCCTGACGACAGCAATCGAGACACATCTTCATGTTACCTGAGTCATTCAATCAGACCGCGTCTATGTGCTGTTGCCGACATCTAAACACGCAACTCTGCCGAGCTTCTTCGAAAGTCTCCAGCTATTTCTCTAGGCGTCCCGGGGTATTTCTAACGTTATCGCACCCAAAAATGTGCCTAAAGTATGCTCAAGGTCGAGTGCCAGCTTGCTGCTTCCAATCATCAAACTAATTGCTCGTCTGCAAAGCAGGTCTACAGCATCATGCCATCCCTCTTCTCAAAAGGTCTGCTTGGAATCTATCACCCAGTTGTACACTGAATTGTCTGTCATCGGCAGCGCGACTTCGATCAAGCCGTCCATCTACGCTGATGAATGCCATCGCCTGGAATGAAGCCTATTTTAACAAATAAGCGGACCACGATGCTACAAGCCATGGACAACTGCTGGAGCGTAGTATCATTGGACACGTTGAACTTCAGTCCAGCTGATACTTGAGGCTACTCGATCACTAGCGGGAGATACCTCTCTTTGCGATGCGGCTCTCGAGATGTCATCATGAGGCTGGAAAGCACAGGCACGACATGCCAATTCAATTTCGATAATGGTCAATGCTTGCTCAATGACGATCGCAAAATCGCATGAACTGGCTCTCCTAACCACTCAAATCAGAGTGCACATAAAATCGCGAATGCGAATCCCAATGTCAAGTATTGCCAAGGTATGGACGTGCTCAGTCAAGCTGTATAACTGTGGCTGGCAAAGGACATCATGACGATCACCGCATTGCGGATCCATGAGTGCTAATGGGCATATTGTGCAGCCTGATGCACTACCACAAAACATTCTCGTAGCTGATACGTGCTAGACACCGCAGTCAACTATGTTTCAGTGGCTACATTCTTCTCAACATACAGGATAGTTGGTCCGGACGGCAGTAGGTACTCCGACTTGAGAAGAGCTGGAGTTGCGCAATCGTTTACTGTTGTGGTTGAACCAGATCAATTTCAGCCAAATTGTGCTCAAAGAGATCGGACGGAGACAGATCCTGGTAGGCCCTCTTGTGTACCACAACTCAAATCATCGCGACCCGCCGAAAACGTGGTTTGTTGAGTAATTCAGGTCCTCCGAGCACATAAGCGGGATGTACAAATCACGCCGGGAATCGTGGTATGCAGCTGACCATCACGTTCGATACCTCTCACAATACGACGAGCCATTGCTCACATCAAATTCAAGTACAATGACGGCGAAAACGATCCGCAAAAACATTCCAGCTTACTTCGAAACCAAAACCGCAGAATGGAAGCAAGCATTCAGAGACTTTCCATTTCGAGCGGCTATCGCACTTGCGGTATGTCGTGTGGTCGAGCCGATTGCCTTCGTCTCCATCACTGCATATGCTTTCCAAATGGTGCAACAGATCAGAGGTCCTGGCAACGCCTCCTTCTGGGCAGGCCTCCTGATTTCGGCATTTGCCGGTGCTGAAGCATCGACAGCATGGATCTGGGGCGACGTATCTGACAGGTACGGTCGGAAGCCATGTATCTTGTTCGCCCTTGCCGCTACGGCTGTCTCCTGTCTTATCCTTGGCTTCTCCAATGTTTATGGACTGGCCTTGTTTGCTCGAATTCTTGGTGGATTATTGAATGGCAACACTGCCGTCATGCAGACGATGATGGCCGAGATCGTTACAACAAAAGAACAAGAACCAGTAATCTACGCAATCGGGCCGTTCATGTGGAATGTTGGCAGCATGTTGGGTTCTGCCCTTGGTGGTTTTGCAGCAGAGCCCACAAAACAGTATCCCAAAAGCTTCCCGAAAGATGGTCTCTTTGACAAGTTCCCATATTTACTGCCGAACCTCATTGCCGTTGCTTGCATCGTGGCTGCAAGTATTGGAGGGTGTATCTTGATGAAAGAGTCGAATGCAAAGGTAGCATCTGAGCGATCGAAAAACTTGACTATCGATTCGGAGAAGGCGAGACCAGGCAGTGTAGAGAGTTCTACTTCGATCACACCACGACCTTCACACGACTCTCACATTCTGGTTCGAATTTCTGTCAGCGAGGTCTCAGACGATGATGAAAAGGCCGTCATCGAAAAGAGAGCATGGTACTCAAAGGCTCAGAATTGGTTCGCGGATTCGAGGCGAACATTTACGCCATCGGTCTGGGCATGGATGGTTGTCCTGTGGTTGTTGTCATATCACCAGATGGCCTTTTTCACGTTGCTACCGACATGGGCGTCAGATGCTTCTCATGGTCGAGGTTTCCACATGTTTGGTGGCCTTGAATTGTCTCTTGGATATGTTGGCACGATGATGACAGTGAACAGCATCATGTCTCTGGTTGCTCAAGGTACGATCTATACGTCGCTAACCAGCAAGCTAGGCAATTGGTTACCGCTGAAAGCGGCAATAACCATGTCGATTCTGCCGTACTTCCTGATGCCTTGCGTCACACTGCTGCCTAATCCTCAAGTCGGGGTGTATGTTGTGATGAGCATACAGTGCCTCGCACAAGCAATCTCTTTTCCGCCAGCGCTCATCGCTCTGAAGGAGGCTTGTCCATCGCCTGAGCGACTGGGCCGTGTCAACGGAGTCGCAATGTCAGGATGCTCGCTTGCGAGGACTATTGCGTCGCCACTGGCTGGGATCATTTACAGCCAACTGGGCTCGGCTGCAGCTTGGTGGAGTGCTGGTATTGTGGCTGTAGTAGGGATGATACAGCTGTTGTTCTTGACGCGTCCAGCGGGAATGTCATGAGCCGATATGATTTGACTTGGATAGAGCTCCTCAAATTGTTTCAAAATTGGTAGCAGGCAAAAGCAGAAGCAGGATGAGCTGGAGATGGGTTAGAACAGAGTCGATATTAGCCGCAAATGCGTATGTTATAGGCTTGATTCGCCTGGAAATTTCGACGCGCTGGCCTGTATTCGCGGGCTCATTAGGCTCCGTATTCCCTGTTTCCAAACTAAACAAGAGCTGAAGTTCGGCTCAAGTCGACTTCTCATTTTCTTCCGTAAGCACTCTGTTTCCCTTCTCGTGCACATCTGTTGACATATGCTTAGCATCATGTTCATGTGTCTTCTGGTGTTCGCCAATGTGCATTGCTTCTTCTTCAAGCTCGGCTTTCTCTTGCTCAGTAGCTCCATAATAATGTATAGCAACCTTTTCGCCGAATTGAGCATTGATGTCTTCAAGCGATCGTCCTTTCGTTTCAGGACACATGAAGTAAACGAAGACAATATGCAGCGCTGTTGGAATGATCAACACAAAAAAGAACTTCCAACCAATTTTATCGAGCGCGATCGGGCCTGCAACAAGCAGGATGATGTCGGCAAGGTAGATGCCCATCATGCTAAATCCTGTGCCCTGTGAGCGAATATGTGTTGGAAAGATCTCTGCGACATAGAGAAACTGAGTCTGTGGCTATTAGTTTAACATCGAAGATGAGTAGATGGCTACTTACGGCGTCCATGAAGGTGCTCCAAAAAGGAGTGATGAAGAAAAAGCAGAAGAAGATAGCCGCATTCTGTCCTGACCGATTGTTGGTGCCCACAAACTCAGCTTGCAATGCCACTTCACAAACCAAACACATCAAAATACCAATTAGACCAATGAGCATGAATTTCCGCCTACCGAATCGTTCGACAAAGAATGCACAGAAGATATTGCCAGGGAATGTGCTTGTGACCCAGAGCGATGTCAAGAGCAGAGGCATGTAACCAGTCATGCCCAGACTTGTGTATAGAATTATGCCGTAATTCGCAATTACGAGCACTCCAGTGAACTGGTTGTTCCACATCAATGTGAATCCAACCAGTGCTCGACGTCGGTTTGGTCCAGTTTTGAACAACTCAAAGCTCGAAGTGGTGGCTTTGATCTGACGGTCATAGTCGAGCTGTTTCTTCATTTGATAAAACTCCTTCCGAGCCATCGTGTCGTTGGCATCTTTCTTAGTCCGGTGTAGGCGTTCCAGGACATTAAGAGCTTCATCAAATCGATTCTGCATCATCAACCACCTAGGACTATATGGTAACCACGGCGATCCCAGCAGAAGCAGGAGGGCTGGCACCATCTGAAATGCTATAGGAAAGCGCCAGGGAAAGGACGAGGGCGAGCCACTGGAGGAGATGAACGACACTCCAAACCCGATCCAAGCTTGAAGTGAGTAACCCATTGCAAACATGACACCGTGCATGGAGACCATGAAGCCACGGGATTCGGGTGTGCTGACCTCAGCTTGATACATCGGTATTGCCGTGACTAAGGTGCCAATTCCCAGGCCGTTGACAACACGTCCAGCTGTAAACATGCCGTTGTTGACAGATCCAGCACATATGGCAGCGCCAATGATCAAGATGACAGCACCACCCTGTATGGTTCTTTTTCGACTGTATTTATCGGCGAGGTAAGAGCAGAAAGCAGCACCGATGGCCGAGCCGGCAGCGTTGACACCTTTGATTATCAGCTACGTCTCATGACCGTTGAGCTACTCACCATTAAAGGCACCTATCCACTGTGCCGTCTTACTGTAGCCTGCTTCACCTTGTGGTGCAAGCTTCAATGTTGTGTAGAAAGATGGCTGACCGATTGTGGTACCTATCACCGCCATTCCATATGAGCATGATGTCGATCCAAGGGCCACGAAAATGACCACAAGGAGGTTGAACACATTTGGCACCAGTTTTCCCATCTTGCTCGTTGATGCCAAGCGGTGATTGCAGAATTGTAAGCTTGGTGGCTAGATAATGCAGAGTTATATGTGATGCTCGCTAAAACTACCAGTCAGTCATCGACCGAGGTCATAACCGATACTGTATACGAGCTCTCCTTGTCAATCGCCATAAGACTCGAAGGTCTGCCTCTTCTCGAATCCATGCCCACGTGGAGTTCCTGATTCTTGATAAATGGATCCCGCTAAGCTTTCCGTCGCAACTGCTCAGTGGTGCGGAGATGCTTTTAGTTCCGGGTAGAAGTCGTGTTGGTGCGGGGCTTTGACAAGATACGAATATCACGAACCTAAACGAGTCAGAAAGTGTGGTGTCAGCTCAACCAACGCTGAAGTTGTAAGGAAGGAAGCAGCGAAGGTGCTGCGACAATAGCATGCAGCCATGTGACGGGCTTAGACGACCAACTGAACGCTGCTGTCACCCAGATACCACAGCTGATTCGGCGCGCTGCGGAATAGCAATAGATCTGGAAATTGCGATCAGCTATATGTCAGAGCATGACGGCGCAGTATCACAGTCATTGGTGATAAAGGCGCAGTGCTTGAGGCAAACAGGGACGATCTTTGTACAAGATTAAAGATCGGTCTGCAGTCCATCTTAAATCATGGTAATCTCAGCTCTTTCGTATGTTCCTGATTCGGCTATGTATCCTCTCTTCACCCAGATCGAGCTAACGCAGAAAGACCACGACGTTCTCAAGAAGGACGACTGTAGTATATGCCAAGAGCTTCTTGATGCCACAACCCTAACCTGCACTTCATGCAATCGATCGTTTTGTCGGCATTGCCTGGAAGGATGGTTTCTAACGAAGCAACCGTGTCAATGTCCCCATCGATGCAAGTTGACTCTAAGAGATGATGTCGATTCAACTTCGCTGACCGATAAAGAAAGACAGATCCTGGCTCTGCATCAAGGAAATGCTTCTTGTAAGCTGCGTCAAGCCATAGAAGATCTATTATGTCATCAGTTGCTCCCGAACACAAGTATGCAGACTCTTCTTGAGCTAGATGCAAGCATCAACGAGATGTTTGAAGACATTGTGCACGACATGCTCTTCAAGTTGCGACATCAGCATCCTGTTTTCTTTCAGCTCAACTACGATGTTCCTCAGCGTTTCTCGATTCCTTTCGAGGAGGGTGACGAGCGGTGGGTTGTCGATCAATGGTATCGAGCACCAGAA
The DNA here is from genome assembly GCA_022813495.1 of Pasadenomyces melaninifex. Classification (NCBI taxonomy): domain Eukaryota; kingdom Fungi; phylum Ascomycota; class Dothideomycetes; genus Pasadenomyces; species Pasadenomyces melaninifex. Next base: position 923,270 of record JAKLMI010000001.1, read on the forward strand.
CGTAACTTCCGGAGGGGTCAGGTTCCACGACACGAAGATATGGCTTGGCTCGCGCTGAGACTGAGGGATAGGTTGCTTCGGCGGGTTCGAGATTCGGTCAGTTCAAGAAGGGATAACTGGTCACTTCCAGAATCGGGAAGATGAGGCTGCAAGTTTTAAATCCTGTGCTTCTGGCAATGAAGGAATAGCAGTCAATGTGAATTAGATGTTGAAACCAAAACAGCATGCCGGTTGACAACTTTGCCTACATAATCTGGCGATACGTCAGTAGAAGAAAGCGTATTTTGCAGGTGTTGATGTTGCGCATTGCTTGAAGTTGCTTTCGGATACCTTGAGCCAGACATCTCTCAGTCATTCGCTCTTCGCCAGGTATAGGTATTGGCATTCGGGCTCAGCAGGCCAAACGAAGTTGCACAAGCACGATAGTAACCTGGTGATAGTGTAGCAGAATGGCTGACCTTATCCCCGGCCTAACTAACAATGGAGCCTTAAGAAATGGCAAGTGTAGCGATTCGGTATGCGAAGAGACCAGCGGCGTGTCGGATCACGATATCGTGACCGCTTTTTATGCTCTGTCCCTCATTCCTGACGGCTATATGCTGTAATACCTGCCAGGTCCTCGTTCTTGCCGAATAAAGAGGTGACGTTCGCAGACGCAACAACGCTGCAGTATATGTCTTGTAACCCAACATAACCTTCACTTTTCCTACTTGATCAGCTCCAATATTACCAACAATGGTACGAGTTTTCCGATCCTTTCTCTACTTGCAACATGCTGACTCTACCTTAGGGCAAGCGCAAATCAAAGGCTCAAAAGCCAGCTGGACCCAAGAAACGAGAACCTCTTGCCGCGCAGTTTACTTGCCTCTTCTGCAATCACGAAAAGGCAGTGCAGGTCAAACTTGACAAGAAGAATGGCATTGGCGATCTCTATTGCAAGGTCTGCGGGCAAAAGTTCCAGTCCTCGATCAATTACCTTTCAGCTGCGGTAGACGTTTACTCGGATTGGATAGATGCTTGCGAAGAAGTCGCGCAGGAAGCTGCTGCAGATCAGGAAGCGCCAAATGAAGAGGACAAGGCATTCAGTAGCTATGCGACTGATCGACCGAGACCTGCTGCGACTGCGGATGATCGTGAGGTAGAAGAAGACGGCGGTTATGACGATGACGGCTATTGAATGTCCGAGACTTCTCAGATATGGCACAAAGAGGCGGACGTGAAGCGACGAGTATCAAACCTATAAAAGCAACGCTGTTGCTTGAAATTTCGTCATCTGGAACAATCGAACGTTTGCTGCTTATGTCTGCTAAACCACCATCATGGATTCAAAGCAAGTCGCTTTCAGACCAGGTCGAGTCGGCTGAGCATGTGCTCTGTCAGCACACGCGATGATGGCTGTCATCAATCGCGCAGTCGAAGCCTTCCGCTATCCGCAATCGTCGAGGACCTGCATCGAACGCATTTTACTGCATACAACTTTCCATCACGTCACACTTCACTTGGTTGACTGTAAGACGATCAAATACCTCACTGCGCTTCTGTGGCTCAGAGCCACTACCTTCTGGCTTCAAATTCGCTCATCGTGCCCCTGAGGGTATGGACTGTGTGTCCCAAATTCCTGCGCCAAACTCGATACAGCCTAGCAAAGTCGGTGATGGTGGACAATCCGAGTCTTCGCTCAATCTGATTGCCCTTTTGAAGCAAACCCCATCTTCAAGGTCCATGATGAAATTCGCAGTGAAGAGCATGCTGCACGTTTCGTAAATTAGCAAGGAGATGGAAGAAACAGAAACTCATCGTCATTCTTTGACAAGCGTGCATTTAACGACGCGAAAAAGGTTATCGTCCTGGACCACGAGAAACACATACAGTAAAGATCTGCACACCAATTCTCACCTGGTGCTCTACCACGACCTGCAACTGAAATGGGTCCCAGTACTATCATCACCTGCGATAGTCGAGTGTCGTCTACAACAAGGTACGCCTGGCCAGCCGTTCCAGCACCTGATATCAGTGGCATGGTAACTAGGTGAGGGTGTGCTAGGCTCGAGCGTAGGTAAACATTTCGTTTGCAAATATCGTGCATTCAGATGGAGGACGTACTCGTGGATAGTAAGGCAAAACAACCTACCAATCTAGACTCTTGCATCCGAAATGACCGCCTTCATCTTACAAGAACGATCAGACGAATTTCGGGCATTCTATATATTACAATCAAGTCCTGCACCTGCGATGAATCTGATTTTCTGTAGCGCCGTAGCCTTGTCCGCAATTGGGACGTTTAGATTGGCTCCGAGATCTTGCGGCTCCACTGGAAGCTCTGTCTAGTCTTTCGTCCATCGAACTTCGTTCGTGAGTCACATAGTAAACAACTTTAATTCCAGCCTTTCCTTACAAGTGCACTTACTGACACACAACTTGCCATGTTTCGCATGTCTGTTGTTACTCTATACGCTCAAACTGCAATAGAATTTTGATCATGGTCAAGCACAAGATAGTACGGGTCAAAGATCTCCAGCGATGTCTGAATTTGAAGCACATCCGGTACTACTCCGCTCCAGCTGATTCTTCCATACCAGCCAACAAGACCAAATACATTCCTACATCAGGCACTTATCCACAAGGCTTCCGCGTATCCGCCACACATGTAGGTGTGAAGTCAACAAACACATCCAGGCCTGATCTGGCACTAATCGTATCTGATGTGCCTTCCTCAGCAGCAGCAGTTTTTACCAAGAATGCCTTTCAAGCGGCTCCGGTGCAAGTCAGTCGCAAAATCCTCGAGGAGCAAGGGTACCGAGGGATCAGAAGTGTGATCATCAACTCTGGCTGCGCAAATGCTGTCACTGGCTCTGGCGGCCTTCAGGATGCTAACGCCATGGCAAAAGCGGCATCAGAAGCCGTCACAGGCACTGATGAGCCTCAATCAATTGTCATGTCCACAGGCGTGATTGGTCAACGCTTGCCGATACAGCGGATCCTTGGCAAAGTCTCTGAAGCGTACGGCAATCTCGATGATACTCACGAAGCCTGGCTGGCGACTGCGAAAGCTATATGTACAACCGACACTTTCCCGAAGCTCATTAGCGAGACCTTCACCCTGCCTGGCGAGGCTCATAATGGCGTTGAGTACAGGATAGCTGGTATGACTAAAGGTGCGGGTATGATCAATCCAAACATGGGAACGTTGCTTGGTGTGATATGTACCGACGTCAAAATCGATCCTGACTCAATACGGGATTTTATCCGCACCGCAACTGAAAGCACATTTAATGCCATAACAATCGACGGCGATACATCCACAAATGACACACTGGCACTGCTGGCAAATGGAGCAGCTGCGAAGTCTGAACACGCAATACTTAAGAAGCAAGGCAACGCAACTTCTCAAGCATTCATCGAAGTACTGACCAGTTTTATGGCCAAGCTTGCCAAGCTTGTGGTCCGAGATGGTGAAGGCGCAACAAAATTCATCGAGATACGCATCCGCAATGCCAGGTCCAAAGCTGATGCCATGAGCATTGCAGCGTCGATAGCGAACAGCGCGCTCGTCAAGACAGCGTTGTATGGCAAGGATGCTAATTGGGGGCGAATACTTTGCGCAATTGGCTATGCTCAACCAGCATTACGTGATCCACTCAATCATGATGACCGGTATTCACCTTTCGATCCAATGAAGGTCAGCGTGTCATTCATACCTGCTGAACATAGCGCAAGCAAGAATGAAGGAGTATTGCACTTGCTTGTGAAGGGTGAGCCTGAGACGGTGGATGAGGCGAGAGCTGCTCGATTACTTGAGGACGAAGACTTGATCATTGACGTTGACTTGGCTGCAGGAGACGCGAACGGCACTTATTGGACATGTGACTTTAGCCACGAGTATGTTACGATCAATGGAGATTACCGGACTTGAGGTGAAATGCACAAGCACGACCACGCGTCTAAATTAATTGACCATCACAAGACAGCACCATGGCATAGAGGATGGTCAGAGTTGTCGCCTGGAGTCTTGTTCGCTAGTATTACGCTTACCATCATTCGAACACCATGCTTGATAACTGTTCAAGCAGCAAGCCACACTACAATCAGTTTCTGAGAAGCGAATGCACCTTGGCAAGCGATTTCGAGGTGCAAACAGGAACAGGTCTAATTGACCCTAGCTGTCTGTTGCTAGCTCTCTGTTGGGGATCTTTCTGTACTGGCACTCGAGGACATCAATCTTGGTCACCCTCTGATGCCTCAGCTTGTGAATGTACAGTTCGATCTTCTGCTGGCACGTATATGTCACTGCCACCGTTAGCTTTGTACCAAGCATCTCGCAGATTTTCGCCTGGCGTCTGTCGCTTGCGCTTTCGGGTGACAGCCTGCGAGTCAACATGCTCACGATTTTGACAAATGGAATCTGCTGCTTGTGGAGAGGATAGTGTCTCCAGAGACTGTGCGCGAGGCACCGGTAGCGATGTTGTCTCATCAGCCATCCTGTCTGCGCCATCTGCAACCTCGACAGTGGTAGATGAGTTTGTGTCAACGTGATCTTGTTCCTCCACTTCGGTCTCATCACCTCCATTTGATGTGGTCTGCGATGAAGCAAATGTCTGCTTCGGAATAACATTTCCTTCATTTACACCTGACACCGGAATCAACGATGCACTCATATTCATAGCAGCCTCGTCCAGACGCTGCCATTTTTCGGCAGCGGTCGTTTGCCGTGTACCTGTTGTCTGGTCTGCCAGTTCCGTAAATGATTTATCCTGAGACACGTCAATATATTCTTGCGACTCCTCGTTGATCGATTCGGTGCGCTGTGTGTCGAACTCAGTGTCTGCTCGTTCACTTTCACCATTCGCCGCTTTCCGCCGTGCAAGCTCTTCCCGAATGTTGCGATCGTATTCGAAGTCGTCGCCTGAGCAGAGATCTCCGAACAATGATTCCATACTGAGATTCAGCTCCTCCCAACGATCAAGATCGACTGTACAAGGGTAAACATCTCGTGGATTCAGTTCTTTAACTAGATGTCGCAGTTCAGAATGCGAAGAGTGTCTTGAATATGCAAAATGTATGATTCTGTCCGATTGATGCGTTGCCAAGTCCTCATTATCTCTCTGCGTGACAAGTCTGAGAAACTCCTTGATACTCATGTCCGTCCCGTCTCTACCTGACACTCCGTCCAGTGGAATCTTTTCATCCTTTTCATGAGCAACCGCAAGCATGTCTCGAAGCTTGACGGCCGTTACAGAATCTTGAACAACGCTATCGCATAGCTTGCGCAACGATTCAAGGATGAATGGGTTCAAATTGCCAAGCTCAACCTCGTGACGCTGATACAGATCACCTTTCCCACCTCCAGCACCCATTTCGGCAAGTTCAGTACCATCGCGCAGCCGTGAGATTATCGGAGTGATCCAGATCACGTTTTTGTCTGCTTTCAATGCAGCGTGGCAGGCCATCCCGGGCTCGCAGCTGTGTATTTGTGCATCTGTCTCGGTTGTCAAACACCCAGAATGTTCGCTATTGCCGACTTTGAAACCCGTCAGGGCGCTAGAAGCGGATGTATCGTTTTCGGCTGCAGCACGAAACAAGCGATGCTGATATTGGTCGACATGAACTTTGGCCTCAAGTTCGTGACTCAAAGTCAGCCAAACGTCTTCATAACCGAGTGTCCATGCCCGGAAGTAAAATTTGCTATCAGCACGACAGCGTCTTACTTTGGTAATGAGCTCTGTCAGTCCTGCCGCTTTTGAGGGGAATTCGCGATGAATGTCTTGGTGAGACGCAAATGTCGTATCCAGGTAGATGCAATCTAGAAATTTGAGGCCAGTTGCGTATGGCAATATGACAGGCGATCTGGTCAAGGCATTAACCCACCACTCCTCAGCTCGTATATCACCTGTGTAAAGAACAGCCTTTCCATCGCCCTCGATCAGGAACATCACAGCACCAGGACAATGATTTGCATCGAACAACGTGACACGGATCGTGGTCTTCGGGGACAACTCAAGCTGAACAGGGGTTTCGAGTGGCATTGGTCTTAATAGCTTTTTGAGGTTACTGTAGGTCTGCTTCCGAGCCTCAAGAATGCCTTTACTGAAATTGATTCGATGCGGGTATTTCTCCATCTTCAACAGTAGTGAGCGCGTGACATGTGAGCAGTAGACGAATGGCATACGTAATGACTCGAGACCTTGCAGATGATCACTGTGAATGTGGCTCAAGAAGCATGCTTTTGGGGGTGATTTGCCGTTGTGGTGACGGAAATAATCGATGCGTATGTCAGGGAATTCTGCGACTATGCCATCGAAGGTTGACATGACTGCTCGAACGCCGCCTTCCTGTGTACTTCGCCGACAACATGAAGGGTTGTCTGTACAGGTGTTGTGCTGGGGATGCTTATTGCAAGGCAGAAGAGATCTGAATGCCAAGGAGAAAAACGCGCTAGCACGTGACGTTATTGGCAAGAGTAGACACGCTTAGAAGTTAGGGAGGACGGGACCTAAATTGATGATTGTGGGACGCCTACAGCCTGCTAGCTGAGCCTACCTGTGTATATTTGCTCGTAAAGCACTCCGTACAAACAAGTATGTACTGCAGGTGGAAAGGTCGGATATATCGAAGACTTTGTAATCTCCCAGGTCGTGAGGCTGGCGCATGAGGAACTAGGAGAGAAGAATAGTAATGATAGCTAGAGAACTAATCGAAAGTCGTCCGTCGACAACAATCCCACCACCTCCAGCAAGCACGTAAACATCTCCTGCGCCATCCCTACTGAAGCATCAAGCTTTCTTCATCCAAGACGCCAAAAAGATCCTCGACTTCCTTCAGACATGTTCTGATCTCCATAGCTAGTTGTCCTGTGACTAGAGCATAAGTGTACAGCAACGAGTAGTCCTCATCCTTGGTCTTTTGACCTGTGGCATCCTGTTTTCGATACGTGAAGATTCGAGCTAATAATCGATCTCGTGTATGGTATGAGCTCGGCAGGATGTCGGTCGAGATACTGCACTCAAGCTTGACGGAGGATGCAAGAACAGAAAATTGATGTGACAGTCTCGCACAGAGCTCCTTTCGCTCGTCAGCTGTGGCGTTTAAAAGTGCAAGCTCGCCAGTTGATGCGTTCATGTGTTTTTGTATGACCAGATTCATGGCATGGAAGGCTTCGAGCATGCGCGTAGTGCTTTTGAGGATTTGATTGTAGGTAGCAAGAGGGAAAGGGCGACGGAGTTCGAATTCGTGTTGCGATGCGTCTACAAGTCCCTGCAGCTTCGCCAGGAAGCGCTGAAGGTCATTTTCTTCCCGAAGATTCATATAGGAGTTTTCGGATTCGCCTTCTGTAAAGACAGTAAGTGGATCGCGCTTCCAGATCAAACCCATGCGTAGCCAGAGCAGAGAGATACCGTCTTTCAGCTTCTGACGCGCTGAGATCGGCCAGACTGCTCGCGTAATGATGAGGCCCCAGATGCAGCCAGAGAGCACTGCAACGACTCGATGGCCTGATATGCTGTAAATCAGAGGATTCGACTTATTGTCCTCCTCGTCGCCGTCGTCATCATATAAATCGTCAGCCACGTAGAGGGAATAGGCATAAAGGCATGACAGATTGTAGGTCAACATGATAAAGCGACCCATAGGACCTTTGCCTTTTCCGACTATGATCCAAGCTGTGCAGTACGCCATGATGAAACCGAAAAAAGCCAAAGCAACTGGATTGTTGTAGCTAACCTGCCACACTGCAATGGCTAGTAGGGCACCGAGACCAGTACCTAGAAAGCGTTGCACACCTGTGGTAGTAGAAGCACCAATAGTCATTGAGCAAACCAGCATGTACGATAGTAAGCCCCATTCGCCTCGATAGTGGGCATAGACAGGACGTGTAGCAGAGATGTAGGCAGGAAGTGCATAAAGCATCGCACCAAATCCTACTTTTATCGCAAACTTATTGTCCTCCTGTCGCAGAACGACAATCCAGTTGTAAGCTCGACGATAGAGACTCTGCTTCCACCACGCCTTCTGGCTTTCACTCCAGTACTGTCTGTCACGGGCTTCTCGAGACGAAGGATCTGGTATATCTTTCAGCTTATTGTGATCAGTATCGTGTATTTGCTCGACTGGCTCTTTTTGTTGCTGCTGCCAACACTTTATCCATGACCACGACCGGGGTGAAGGTGCTTCTTCTAACTCCACCTGCAACGCATCGAGGCAATGCAAAAACTCTTTGATTTGTTGCGCCACCTCGAGTAGGGAAAAGGAGAAATGGCCACAGCATGCAGCGGCCTCTTCCCAATCCGCTTCAACCTCTGGCGGCCGTGTTTTATCCATCTCTCTTTGACTGTAGACGAGTTTGAGTGCTTGCGCACGTGCTTCGCTGTACATACTCAATGCTCTTTCTAGTGCAAGTTCGAATCGAGGATTGAATGAGACTCGATAGGAGTTATCGGGATCGAATGGCACCTCATCAAGAATCTCCTTCATCGTGTAGGCTAGGGATCGCATCGAAGGGCCAAGGCGGTCGATGAAAAGCTCGAAGATCTGCTGAGGTGAGCGCATTCCCATGCTTTGCTTACGTGCTAAATTTGGTTGGACACTGTTCACAGGCTGCTCGAGAATCGTCCGCATTGCATCTATGGATCCGTGTCTGACGGTACTGTTGATTTGTTGACTACTCTTTCTCAGACGTGCATCTGTCTGATCCAATGGAGCTTTGGCAACGACAAACTGCATTGCCGCAGCACTTCGTAGACCACCTATACTTTGTCCCAGAGTCTGCAGACATCGCGCAATTTTCGACTCGTGCTCGACTAACTTCTCGCGACCAAAGAAATAGTGCTCGTACCTTGATTCTTTCATATTTTGGACTAGCTTTGAGGAGGATTTCTTGTAACGGTCATTAAGCGCATTATACTCGTTGTCGGCCAAATCTTCCTCGTCTCCAGAAATGAAGCTCTTCGTAATGATTCCAAGCATGTCAGAAAGTTGATCCGAGACTTCTGTCATGTTCTTCTTGAGATTGAGTCGGCCAGAACTTGGGAATATGAGGAACGATACCAACATAGTGCATACAATGCCTGCAATAACCATCTTGAGAATCTGGAGGATCTTGAAGAATGAATAGTTCCCGGCCTGAACTGCCCCTTCCTTGGTCAAGACGGTGATGAGAGAAAGCGAAGTCAACGAGCAAGCTATATTGACCAGTGGATCACCTTTCTTTAACTTGACCCAGCCAACAAACCCAAGACCCCCTCCGACGAAGAGCACAAGGACAATACCGTGACCAACTGCTGGGACATGCAAGTAGTCCGTAAAGACAACGCTGAAGCTCATGCTGACCACAGACACGGTGGCAGTGTAGAGAAAAGCTATACCAGCTAAAATCGAGGCATCGAACATGCTACCTAATGATCTTGCAGGGTGAAAGTAGACCGTTATTGTCGCGACCATGTGCTTCGAGTCTTGACGACCAAAGAAATCGCTGAAAGCTGGAACGAAGGTCGCCATGCTACCCAGCAAATAGGCTAGAGCACATTTGAACATGCTGATGCCAGTATCTGAGCACATGAAAGTCCATGCTTGCTGAACGTATGCCTTTCCTCTTGCTTTCCACGTTGGAACATCATCTAGCCACTTGAAGCTATCGGCGGAATGAGCGACGTGTTCATCTGATGCCTCATGCGGTAGAAGGGGTGAGGCTGCCTCATCGTACAGGGCATCTTGACCGGCCGAAGTCAGAGAGAAGATTCGTGTAGATCTGGTGGCGGTCTGAGGATCAATCCATGTTGCGTGTCGTAGTTGTGCTCGGGCGTTGCGAGGACTGCCAGGGCTGGACAGTGTTGGCGTTGTGGACATGCTACCAGTTGAACGGCAACGCGCTACAGCATCGTCGTCTGAGGGCAAATCATGGATAAGGATAGTCAGAAGCCGCGAACGGCGTCTTGATTCCACCTGCGACTTCTATTGCTGCCACCACCAAGAGCATATGGTTCACGCCGATCACGAGCATCGTGTCAGGGAAGCCAGCCAGGAACACTTCAAGTAGGACAGTCCGGATAGGTGTTTTAAGGGCGAGACGGAACCCCACTGTGATGACTTAAGGGTAGTCTTAGGCGCATGCTGGCACGTCAAGGTCACTAACCGGAAGAGTCAAGGCCCACTCTTCGTGACTGACGTGGAATTTTGTCGCAGGAGATTTGTCCCATTTCTGTATAGAATGAGCAGCAGTCGCCATGGCAGAAGGGCGAGGAGCACTAGATAGCAGCAAGCTTGATGCTCATCTCCAACCTCCAACTCATCTGCGGGACCTGTTCAAGAGCTGTCGAAAGGCTGATCTGAGGAGCTCAGAGGACAGACAACCTCTAGACATTGTTGACACGAAATATCTACACGAAGACGATCGCGCATATGAAGTTGGTCTGTCTCATCAGGACAGATGTCGGGTTACAGACACGTGTCATGAATTTATGCAGAGTCAGGAGCATGGCCAATACATACAGCCGCAAGAAGCACGCATGTTCGAGCTGAATGGTTTGCCTGGTGAGGAATTGCAGTAAAATGGTCAGATATCCAAATCTGACAAGCAAGGTAGGTTTGATCATTGCTCCTCAAATCTTCTCTTCTTCCATTCAATGCGAAATGTTGAATCAGCTGTTCCATGAAGAGCTTAGCAAGAAACAACACAATACTAATCTCACTATGTTCTACGATGTGTCATATCCGCCCTACGCACAATCCTTCTTTCACCTCGACCAGCATTCGACGCACGAGCCTCTCGATCCTTGTATGCACAAGCCGATCAGTACGACGCAAATGCTGGAGAAGCATCTCAGGTGGGTTACGTTAGGAGGTCAATATGACTGGACAAACAAACAATATCCGCAGGAGAAGGCGCCCCAATTTCCTACGCGACTCAAGCGCTTGATCAAGGGCATATTTCCGCAGATCGAGCCGCAGGCAGCAATTCTCAACCTGTATTCTCCGGGAGATACGCTCAGTCTTCATCGCGATGTGAGCGAAGAGTGTGATCGCCCTCTGGTCAGCATTAGCATTGGTTGCGATGCGCTTTTTTTGGTTGCCAATCTTGATGGTAGTAAATACCAAATCGTTAGGCTACACAGTGGTGATGCTGTCCTCATGGGCGGACAGTCACGATACGCCTGGCATGCTATACCGAAAGTCCTGGCTGGCACATGCCCAGATGACCTGCAAGATTGGCCTGCTGCATCGAACTCGAGCTATGCGCATTGGAAAGGCTGGTTGGCAGGTAAACGTATCAACCTGAATGTACGACAGATGAAGCTAGAACATACCTAAAGCTGCTTTTATCTGCACATGACTCATGGTTAAAGCCTGCTGGTAGTCTTTACCTGCCACGAAGCATGGAGAAAGGGTGTTCGTGGCTGCTCGCAAGACAGGTGGGTCGCGCTTGCCTTGCTCCTTCACGATGACCTTCCCGAAAAGGCAGGTAAATAGCCAGAAAGCACTCTCCAATTCACCCCATCGAGGGGTACAAATACGATATGATAATGTTCCTCGGTGACTTCCAGCAAGCTGAATGAAGCTCGAAGATTATTCTTACTCCTTTCATTACTAGAATACCCCTCTTGACAGCAGAAAAGCAATAATGGTCACAGATTGGAAGCAAGTCGCGCTCTCTAAACGGCAAGCAATCTTGGACTCAATTCCTCAGAAATGGCGATTGGACAAAATACCTTCAGCAGAAGAGCAGAAAGATGTAACTGGCAAATACATCCAGCAATTCCTGGACCAGAAGGAAGTCGAGATCACCGAGAGTGATGCCGTCGCTATTGCTGAAAAGGTCGCAAGTGGACAATGGTCTGCGCTGGACGTCACTCATGCTTTCTGCCATCGAGCTTCCTTAGCTCATCAGCTTGTAAGTGCTTAACAGCGTCCATGTTATCTCTGCTAATGTCGGTAGGTCAATTGCCTCCACGAAACCTTCTTTGATGCAGCTATAGCCGATGCGACCGCTCTGGATAAATACTACAAGGAAAACAGGAAGACAAAAGGACCTCTGCATGGTGTGCCTGTATCGCTCAAGGATCAATTCCACGTACGAGACGTTGAAACATCGATGGGCTATGTCGGTTGGATCGGTACTCACGAAGGCAAAAAAGGTCACGCGAATTACAAAACATATGAAAGCGAGATGGTGCGAGAGTTGCGAGACCTCGGAGCCATTCTATACTGCAAGACGAGCGTTCCACATACATTGATGGCTGGTGAGACAGTCAACAACATAATCGAGTACACATGGAATCCGAAAGATAGGTATTTGTGCTCTGGTGGTAGTTCAGGTGGTGAAGGTGCATTGATTGGACTCAAAGGATCTCCTGTCGGGCTGGGCACAGATATTGGCGGCTCAATTAGAATACCTGCCGCCTTCAATGGCCTGTATGGTATTCGACCAAGTGTGGGCAGGCTGGCATATGAAGGCATGGCAAATTCGATGGATGGCCAGAACAGTGTTTTATCTGTAGTTGGGCCACTTGGAACCACAGCCGGCGCAATCAGGCTGGTCACCAAGTCGCTCTTATCACAGCAGCCCTGGCTACATGATCCAAACGTTGTCGAGCTACCTTGGCGCGAAGAGCAAGAAAAAGCAATCTGGGACAGAGTCAACAGTTCGGTTGGACAGCTGTCCTTCGGCGTTATGACAACGGATAACATCGTCAATCCTCAACCTCCTGTGTCACGAGCCGTGGATATTGTGGTCAAAACACTGAAGAAAGCTGGCCATCAAATCCTTCCATGGGACTCACCAAATCATGCCAAAGGACTAGAATACACTTTCAATACCTGGACGCTCGATGGCGGCAAAGACGTTCACGATGCATTTGCACTGTCAGGTGAGACGGTCGCGGATCAGATCAAGATGAGCTACGGTGAAGGTGCAACAGCTGGGAAATCAGCCTCTTATATCGCACAGAACAATGTCGCGCTTAGGCAATGGAAGAAGCAGTACTTGGACGCATGGAATGCTACAGCTTCAAAGACGGAGACGAAAGAGCCGATCGACGCCATTATTGCACCTCTAGCACCATATGCAGCTGCTCGACCGAATAAGTACAAGTGGTATGGCTACTCAGGGTTTGTGAATGGTCTGGATTACACAGCTGTGGTTGTGCCAGTGACGATCGCGGACAAGAACGTAGATCAGTACGAGAAAGACTACAAGCCGATCAACGACAGGGACAAGGAGTGCTTCGACGACTATGATGCAGAGATTTACGATGGTGCGCATGTTGGTATACAGCTCATTGGAAGGAGATTACAGGAAGAGAAGATGCTTGCGTTAGCAGAGTATCTGGGGCAACTTCTGAATCCGCAAAAGTAGCATAGTCAATGTCATCCGAATGAATTGAAATGAGGTGGTGCGCAGAAGTCCAGGTCCGAACACAGCTTTAGCACTCTTCAAGTTCAAATTTATCCGTATAGTTTACGAGCAGATATGCGAACGTGTGACGAAGAAATCACTTTATTGAACCGATCTTCACTGGAACCCTAGCTTGAACTTATTGATTGTACTTTCTAGCGAGCGTTTGTACGACGATCGCCAGCCAGTTTGAATCTACAAATGAGATTGTGCTTCTTTGATGATGATAATTGATCGCGGAGCTCGCTTATGTAATGGTTGCTTGAACCAATGACGGAATTACCGGCGTCCGATGATCTTCTCGAAGACTTGCACGCTCACAGCTCGATTTGCTCTCCTCGCAGCTTGGCCATGAGTTTTGGAACGTGTCAGGGCTAATTGCTGTCGTATGTGGTGTGACGAACCATGACAAATAATACAGCATGTCGAGCATGGCTCAGAGTCCCACGGCCTCCGATGCGTCACACGAGTCTGATAACGATGACCACGATCAAAACGCAAAACAATCTAATCTGAAGGACAAGGAATGTCCATATTGCCACCAGAAATTCACGTCCTCGTCTTTGGGTCGTCATCTTGATCAATTTATCTCGAAGAAGAAACCAGATGGCGTCCATGATGTTGACGAGATCAAAAAACTACGTGCTGGAATCACAAGACGAACAGCCAGAGGCAAGAAAGGCGAGCGCGACGATGAGGACAAATCAGCCAATGCGTCGCCGAGTCACAGCTCGAGCGCGCCGCATATGACTTATCAAGAGAGTGTCAACAAAGGCATACCTACACCGAATGACCTGCGCTTCAATAAGATGGGCTGGCAATCAACGGGAGTGATCACGGAGCAAAATCAGCAGGCTAATCCGCAACTTGGTGCTGGCCAGAAGAGAAGCTTCTCCGTGTATGCTGCGGATTCGTCCGCCGGGGAAACTGCGCGGGCGATGGAGCTGGCCTTGCGCGAGGTCCTCGATGCTGTAAGCATTGCTTCAAAACGAACCGAGTCATTACCCGAGCCATTTCCTTTCGAGCTGACTTCCATGACCTTCCCTGCGCTCTGTCTTGCGCTTCTCCCTACGCCTGCGACTCTCTTCCAACCCGCACCTTTCGCAACAAATACCACGATTTCGTTAAAACCACCAGGCTTCGATCAACGTGAAGCGTTGCAACACAAGATACGTACAGTACTGGACCAGTGGAAGTGGGACGCACTAGCATGGGTACAACGTACCACGCAGCAGAATGGGGTGAACGTGGGTGAAGAGGCCGGACGATTGACAGACAATGCACAAAGACGCATCAACGATGCTATGCGCCACCTTGATAACGCCTTCCAGTATTTTATGAGTCATTCTACTGAGCAGCAATATCAGCTGTGGACTATTGAGCTGCTGCGCGCCTACAAGAATGAGCAAGACAAGTTAAAGGAAGCCAATGATCGCATCGCGAGAGTCACTCAAGAGGCAGGACAACTTCAGCAGCAAATCGATTATCTCAGCAGGTGTCAATGGCCAAGGGAAATGGCTCTTTGGCCACCTGAGCGCAATACGTTCAGCTTGGCCGTGCAGAAAGAATTACGAGAAGGAAAATTGTCACCTACTAGCCTGGACTCTGTAAATGCGTATGGTAGTCGGAAAAACTTGGAGTTCATGACAACACCAGAAGATCGATGGGACTTTGAAAAGCTCGTCGAGAGATGGCGCAGGCATGTACGGGAAGATCGAGCTAGGAGGGGAGGGTCAATGCTTCCACCTCTAAACGACGAAGCGACTGGAAGGACAGGCACACCACCAGCGTCTTTACGCAAAGCAATCTCTGACCATACACAAAATGGACGACCTAGCTCGGTAGCCAATTCGCCCGTGTCCAGAAGTGGCACAGGCTCATTGGGAATCACAGACAAGCCAGTCACGTTCGCAAGTCACAGACCATTCGCAGGTACGCCAAACAATACTTCTTCTGTCTCACGTACACACACCCCTTCACACCCAGTCAACAACAATCCTATGCCAAGTAACGTGCACATTATTTCTGATGTTGACGATCACATGGCTAGATTCAAGCCCTGGTATCAGCAACAGAAGGAAATGGAGCAAAGGCAGAGAGTGGAAGACGAGATTGGAATGGGATGAATTTGAAGCTGACCTGATCTTGCCAACAGAAACAAGTTATGTGTATCCGCACTATCAGCGTGTGGGCTTTCTAGGACCGTTCCATACAGGCATGAGGGCTGGTGATGAGGAAAGGTTCGTGTATCTCAGCAAGAGGGCTGAACATGTCCAGGAGGAGGTCGGCAGGACGTCTGCGAATGTCTTCGTTCCGTTGAGCGTAGGAATGCAAAACCACGACAAAATAGAGCAGACCGGCCGAAATACAACTGCGAGTCCATTTTACTCATCATAACCACCACGTGAGACTTTGGTAGGTTGGCATTTATGCTACAAGGAACCAGGACAACCAGATCTTCCTTGTGGTGCCTCAGCTTGACAATTTGGAGCGACCAAAAGTTGTATAAGTTCGATACAGCCTTACTGCAACGAGCTTTTCGTCCTTCAACCAATGCATGGTAGCGCTGCATCAAATGCTTCTGCATAGGGTTTGTACGTCTTAGGTGAACATCAGCACTTCACCAGAGTCTCATTCACAGAATCTTAAATTGTCTATGTACTGGAGCCTGGCGAGCTCCGTATATCGAACTACCCTGCTCATGCTTCGTGGCGTATCGATCCGATCTTTTCACGAAAACTACACAACCCTGGCGGAAAGCGCATTCGTCCTAAGGTATCCAGCCTCGTCAGTGAAGCTGCTTGAGCGATTATGTCACAGCTGGAACAACACTGTCACTACATTAGCTGCCATTTTTGGCTTCGGCTGGATTGCAGAAATGATACTTATGGTGAAACAGAGACGCATTGAAGGTCACCTTTGGTCGTATTGAAAACAATTGAATGAAGTGACTGCAGCTGCAAGGAAAGACTGAAAATATGACGTCTCAGACCTGCGAATGGAAATTTGAATGTCCGCCGGAAGTGCATTAAATCGTGTTAATTGCTACGGGATAGGCTGAGTGGTGCCTGCTTGGAAGTTTCATGCACTATCGCGAAAAGTGATTATGGCAAGTGAAAGGTCACTAGCGTGACTGGTTGCCACTTTTGAATTGGAACTTCTCGATCAGATTTTCCCTAACGATATCCTGCTCTTCTAACACGAATGTACAGCACACTATCCATTTCCTCTAGAACTTCGTCGTCTACACCTACCCTTCACATCTGTTGCGCCTCGAGGCCGCCTCCTATCAGTCGAAACCCTGTTACTCGAAGCTCGGCGAGAAAATATTACAAGCATTACTCGATTGTGCTCAGAGCTCGCGCTATCAAAGTCAGGGCGCTGACGATGCCTAAAGAGTTTCAATCTAACAGACAGAAGAAACATGCAAAGCAGAAATCCGTTGAAGACATCAGAGCTAAGCGCAAGGACGTATTAGAGCACATTTATGCTTTATTCGCTGAAGGCGCAGCATGGAAGCAGACTGATCCCAAGGCTTTGACACTTGACGCAGCCGTCAAGGTTGATTCGAAACAACTACTTCTGAAGGACTTTTCATCTCTGATGCGAGTCAACAGCATCTAGTCACCTCACTCCAGAAGCACGATGTAGAGGTGGTTGAAGAGGACGATGACAAAGTGGTATTTTGTGGAAGAGTCAGATCGTCGACAGATCGAACACTAAGCAGTCCTGATGGTCAATTTCTGGGACAGAGCTTGTCCAGCCCAGGAGGTGTTGTCCCTGGTCAGATTGTCTATGACGCTGCGGACAAGCCAACGCCGTCTCAGCAGGTTGTTGATGAGTCAACTGCAGAGCCTTCCCCACGACATGTTGGTTGGACAGGAGATCCGAGATTTGCTACATACATGGCCAACATACAGAAATGGGCCAATTTGTGCTTCAACTGCTATATACCATTCCCACCAGGACCTGGACCATACAGGAAGACATGCCACACTTTATTGGTACCTACAACACCTGATTATTATTGCATGCTCGAAGAATACTATAGAAAAGATTTCCTTCGTGTCTATATGGAACGCATCGGTGGTGTCTATGTCTGGAACGGAGGATCTGCATAATCATGGTCGATCTCTGTGTTGAGCAGGATGTCTTGGAGAAAGCGGGTGGACCGTTCACGCAGATTGTCCTCAATGAAGCGAATATTGCGAATTATATGAGAATCAAGGCTCAAAGTGGTATTTTTGTGATTGTTGGTGATCAGATCTGAATGCTAAGCTATAGATTAGACTAGCACACCAACGGCGAATGATCATTGTTGCACGACATCGTCATGGTCAGTCGTTGTAATGATGTCCTTCCATTCTTCCAACAGCGCGAGCGTTTCCTCACACTTCGCCTTGATTGCAGCATAAGCATCCTTCCCTAACGCCAATCGCTCTGGCACGTCTCTACCACTTCGGCCACTCAACACATCGACGATTACCTTTGCACCCTTCTGAATATCACCTGGCTGCTTTCCATCATACTGATCCATCAAAGCAGCATATTTGCTCGCCGCAGTACCCTCATATTCTGGAATTCTGCGTTGATCGACTTTTCTGTTGCCTGGATTGAGGAAGTTCGACCTGAAGTAGCCGGGCTCGATAACGCATACCTTGATGCCAAAATCAGAAAGCTCGCCCGTCATAGTCTCACTGAAGCCGGTAACGGCCCATTTTGAAGACGTGTAGAGCCCTACACCAGGTGCACCTCGCCAAGCACCAATAGAAGAGAAGTTCGCAATGACAGCTGATCCTTGGGAGCGAAGGTATGGTAGAAACGCCCTCGTAACGTTGAGGAGGCCAAAGACGTTTGTATCGAATTGAGCCTGCGTTTCTTCTGGTGTCAGCTCCTCGATTGTACCTTGAGTCGCAAAGCCGGCGTTGTTGACCAGAATGTCGATGCGATTATATAGCGAATATGCTTGCTTCGCAATAGCTCTAAGATCCGACAGTGAAGAAGTGACATCAAGTTGGAGTACGTCAGCACCAGCCTTTTTGAGGTTATCCAGCTTTGCAGTATTGCGAGCAGTAGCAATGACTTTGTCACCTTCCGATATGGCATAGTTAGTAATTGCCGATCCGAAACCAGTCGAGCAGCCGGTAATGAGCCAAACTTTGCTGGACATCGAAGGCATATCGAGCATGAATTGCAAGCGTCTTTATTGGTCGAATGGGACTTGCTGGTGAAAAGTCTATTGGTATTGCCAATGATGTGTAAGACATTCTGCTGCAGCAGGTTGGCGCTCTGATATATCCAGTCCGTTGACGTTCGTCATCGCGATATCGTTGTCATGTTACATCTCCTTTTGAGCCAGCCAGCTTGGGGCTGCATCAACAACGAGCTAGCGACGCGAAAGGGCGAAACAATATGGACGAGTCTTGGCCCGGCGGAAATAAGAACGCAAATTGCTGCCAAGACCGGTTTTCATTCGTTCATACAGCTGTTACAAGACCCATGCGGCCGCTTCGGCCTTGGTGCATCCGATCACTAGCAGCTAGGCTTGTCTCGCTCTGGAATCTAATACGTGTAGTACCAGTCAACCATTCCCTCATTGCTGCGCTTGCCCGAACGTACCGCACTATTGCATCGATAGAAATGGAAAGACATAATGCAAATCAGCACGACGCTCACCACGGAAATAGCTAAGGTGGTCCAAACACCGGTCTGCATCTCGTTAGTCACTGACAGCTTATATGTTCGGCGACACTTACTTGATATTTGGGACTTTCGCTCGACTTGAAGGCGACTCCAGAAATGATGCCGCCCAAGCCACCTCCCATCATGCATGTAGCAGTTGCAACGGCGCGTTTCGAGCGCTTCGTAATGTTGTTTGCTTGATAGGTCAAGACACCAGGAACGCAAAACTGCAAGAAAGCAATTCCCAGAAAAGCACCAAAGTATCTTGCACCATTGCTTTTAGCAAAGACAGTAATCAACATGCCAGCAGCAGTGAGAAGCTGATGTACAGCAATGATTGGACCACGAATGTGGTAGCGGTCTCCGATCCAGCCTGAACAAAATGCTACGACTGCAGCCAGGACATAGGGTGGTGCACTGAGCAGCTGGCTTTGTGTCGTCGAATATCCCATACCTTTCTTGAGAATTATTGGCAGAAAGTAGGAGTACGCGTAGCCAGGCAAGGTGGATGCCATCAAGTTGAAAGCCCAGAAATAAAGCTTCCAGTCGCACAGATGGTGTAAGATGACCTTGGAATTGATCTCGTCTGCATCGGCGTCGCCGCGGTCTGCATTGATTCGGTCGATTACAAAAGCCTTTTCGGTGGGGTTCAGGAACTTGTCGGCTTTGGTTGGGAAGTCGATGATGATGAACCAGCCAGCAGCGCAGACGGCTATAGTGACAATACCTTCAATGATGAAGATCCAGGACCAGCCGTTGAGACCTGCAGTTCCCTTCAGCAGCGTGAGGACGTAGGCGAAGATGGAGGAGAATCCGGTCGTCAAGCATGACATGATCCAGAAAGCTGACAATCGTTTGCCAACTTCGTACCTCTTGTACCAACACGTAATTAGATAGGTGCACCCGGGCAGGAAGCTACCCACGCGTCAGTCTGTATCGTGTATGCTCGAATGGGACATACCCTGCTTCTGTAATGCCTAACAGTGCTCTACAAAGAGCCATTGTGCCCCATGACTTCGTAAAGCCCATACCAATCAAGATTGCCCCAAACGAGACGCCCAAGAAGGTCAGCCAATTCGCAGCCCCTGCTCGTGGAAGGACCAGGTTGCTTGGGATCTCGAATAGCATATAGGCAACGAAGAAAATCATCACCAGGATTGTGTAGCGGTTGCCAATGGTGAGCCCAAGATCTTCAGCCATACCTGCCACCAAAGCAAGACCAAGATTTGTGCGGTCGACCAGTGATATCGAGTACATTATGCCCAGGATTGGCAGAAGACGATAGTCAATTCGGCGGCTGTGCAAGGTCAACAGCTGAGGATTTGCAATTGATGTTGATCTTACATGATCTTCTTTTGCTCCGCCGGCGACAGACCATGTGTATCTTCAGCATGTTCATGAGATAGTTTGTCTGATGGCGACTCAGCGCAGACTACCTGGACGGTAGATTGTTGTTCGAGCTTCTCCATGGTAGCAGGCTCGTGTAATGTGAGAACAAAGAATGAGTAGTTGTGCAGGATACCCCGTGGGGAAACATAAGCCAACTATATAGTACTCTTGCGGGATGGATGCTTTCGGGCCACAAAGCGAATGCTTCAATAATCCTGCAGCTTGCTGGCTCCATTCTTGGCTTGCGATTTCGATTTCGAGTCAAGCTCGAGTAAAGTACAGGATAGCTGACCTATCATGATGGTACCATGTACATAGCCAAGATTGCCAAGCAAGCTATTCTTTCGTTGCCGAATTTTGCCATCTTGGCTGTGGAGAGCATTGCTGTGAAAGCCTAATATTTCGCGGTTGATCGCTCATGTCCAATCATAGTAATTATGCAGCATGTCAGACAGTCTTTCGATACCGGCAAAAGGTCCATCAAGCATGAAGTCGTCAAAGGAGAAATCCATAGTATTAGACGTGGGCGGACCTGCCACGTCTGACGCTGAGAGGCTTTCCGGCATCACAGACAGTGCATCGTTGGAGAAAGCCCGATCGACAGGACCGTACTGCTGTGATCGAGATCCTTTGTTCCCAACATCTGGCATCTCATTACTTGGAGGGTCTTCTGTGTACGTGTCAAGATCAGTCTTTGTGGGCAAACGACCATGACGCAGAAGATAGTCTAGCGTCGAGACCATCTGCATATATTTGTGCGGAGCTGATACCACCAGATCCAGGCCACTGTTGCTTAGATTGTGCTCGTATATTAGTTCAGAACTGACATTGGAAGGCGATCTTGCATGGTCCATGGTCATGTCATCCACCAGCTTTGACATGTTGCCTAAAGCAGTGTCTGCACCTTCATATTTGAGCTGATGCACTCTGAGAAAGTCTTGGTAGATGTTGCTAGGTGCATTTGGCGTGGAGATTGCACTATCATTACCAGCGTTCCCAAGTTTTTGACAGATCGATGGTAAAGCGATGTAGACAACCATGGCGATGGGAGAATAATCGACCATGCCTGCCTTGATTATAGCCATTAAACTTAGTGAGATACCTCTAAAGCTCGTCTGTAGCTCTTTCTTTGCTTGCAGTCGTTCGAAATTGTGCTCGATCGCTTCATCAAGCGTCAGGGTGATGCGATGGTTGCAAAGCGCAACTTTGGCTGTTTCGTAGTAGACATCGAGAAGAGATCGGAACAGAACCACCGGGCCTGTCTTTGGCTTACTTGTGTTGTGTCGTGCCGTTGCTGTATCGTGCCATCGGTCCAGGTTATCCGTGGCTGCATATACTTGTTTGAGGATATCCATTCTGTCACATGTTGCGTGCGACTTGTCAAGTGGATACAACAACTGTAAGAGATCCATAAGCACAGCACAGAACTGGCACAATGAAACGACGGATCGTATAAGCTGTTTCTTGGCTTCTGAAGAGTGCACATGCGATCGTGAGACCTCAGCATTCAGGTCCTCCTCAGTAAGTGGCGGCCAAGTGTGTTCGAACGTGTTCGATACAATTGACGCTGGGCGCCGTAAACCAAGCGATAGCGATCGGTCACGGATGATGCAACACCACCAAAGGCGTTTTAGCTGGTTTCGACGCTGAAGATCGGTACACCTTTCGTAGCAATCTGCTCCTTCCACTTTCGCATGGTGCATAGCGATGCTTAGCCAGTAGTTGTTGACCGTTGGTTCGTTCCTCAGAACATGAAAAGTCATTAAAAGACATCCTCTGGCTCGGGTCAAATTGTTCGGAATTGCCTCAAAGTCATGCAGTGTTTTTGCACGAACATAATAGGTGGCTCGTGCTGCACGCACACTCTCAAAACCGAGATCATGTATAGTTGAGGTGGCCACAAAGCCGCAGCCCACAAGTAACATGCATTGTAGCAAGAATATCGGAATGCGTGCGTGCGTTGTTTGAACTTTTTCAGAATATATCTCCCAGAACCAGCCTTCATCGATAAGCGGTAAATGGGGATGTACGTAAAGGAAGTATGCTTCTACCACTGCATCAAGGGTGCTGCGATCAGGCAACTTGAGACAACCACGGTATCGAAGGAAGTTCTCGTCCTCAAAAGAGAGCTCTGGCAGAGGTTCGACGAAGGTATAGTCTGGATTGTTCGTATTAGGTCGTGATATATCGATAGTCTGCGTCCGAATGTGAGTACTAGTCTCATCGGGAGTTGGCAGGGTTGTTTTCGGTGTGGCCACGTTCTCAACGTGTTCGAAAGCATCAGAAAGACGACTGCATTCAAGTCAATAATCAGGGCGTTGACTTAGATGTATTGCCTTACTGCTTTCGCGACCTCCTCGGGATCGTGCATGGCTGTGAGTCAGTCCGACAGTTTGTGCATGGTATACCATGAACACCTACATCACAGCGAACTTTGCGAATGCGGCAGCTTAAACATGCTGTTGATGCTCGCTTTCGCTTAGATATGTGGTTTGAGGTTTCAATCCTCGAGTTATTGGATTGATCGAGTCTCGTGACGGAGGACATTGACATGCAAGTGCGCCACTGCGCTATTTGCGGCTCTAATATACACAAACATGATTGTTGTGTAACTGCTTTGACAGACCTCAAAGCTCAGACAAGCTGGATCTCGTGTGCGGAAGGACATGGTGGAGCTTGAGCAGTCCGGGGGTCCAGCATTAGTTGGGGTTTAACCCAGCAGACCCTTTCTCGCAAGGGCTTTGGAGCCTACGAGTAATCTACAGTGCTTCTGCTTATGCCTCGCAAATACTGTTCCTCCCAGTTTGAGAGCAGTCTTCGCATAACTAGCAGATATGAGTTGTCTCTCTGAGCTTCTACTGCCGTACAAGGAGCAATCAGCCCCATCATGACTCGTCGAACCACCGCGTCTTGCCTGCAAGCACAATACCCGTCATAAGGACCAGACTGTTCCAAACAATAGCGACTGTGAAACCGAAAAATGCCGAGGATATCTAGCTTCGGTATCTTCTCATGCCAGAGCGGGTGCAATCGTATCGACTTGCAAATTCATGGGCCAGATCGTATGACCCGACCGACCTACGCGGGAACGCGCAAATGATCAAGAACCTGTCTAGCATCTGTGCTCAAGACAAATATAAGCAAACCAAATGGAGAACACAAGTAAATCCAGCTACACCGACATCGTGTTCGAAATCAAGAACAAGATTGGCATCATCAAAGTGAATCGCTAGCCGACTGAGCAAGGATCTAGCTAACCTACGCAGCTCAATCGACCGAAAGCACTGAATAGTTTTGGAGGACGGCTCCTGCTCGACCTTGTGTCAGCACTCCGCGAGCTCAACGAGCACCCCAATACCGTCTTCACAGTCCTCACTGGCGAAGGACGATTGTTTTCAGCAGGTGCGGACGTGAAAGCTGCAGTCAACCAGAAAGAAGTACAATATGCATCTTCTGCAGAGAAGAAGATTGCCTACATGGAATCGCAGGCTAAGGTCATAGAATTACTGCGGTCTATGATCGACCACAAGAAAGTGCTAGTCTTGGCATTGAATGGACCTGCCGTTGGTGGAGGCGCAACCTGGTTTCCAGGGTCAGCTGATATCGTGTTGGCTGCTGATGATGTGTATCTACAGGCACCGTTTAGTGCTTTGGGGCTGGTGCCAGAGTACGGTTCAGCAACACAATTTTTTCAATTGATGGGGCCTCGACGAGCAAATGATTTCCTGATGTTTGGCAGCAAGATGATGGTCAAAGAACTGAAAGATCTTGGTGTGGTCAATCGTGTTTTTGCGAAGGAAAATTTCCATGCACAAGCCGTCAGCTTTCTGGAAGAGCAGCTCAATACCAACGATGGAGAGAGCATGATGGAGGCGAAAAGACTGCAGAATGAGCCGCTGCGTAAAGAACGACTGCTCGCACTGTATGATTCCTTCGATGCTTTGGCTGAACGCATCACCACTGATGCACATAAGAAGCGATTCGAGCAGCAGGATCAGGCCTTGAGTGGTGAGTCAGGAACTCGGAAATTTGGCACAACCCAAACTAACCATATCTATAGCCAGCAAGACTCGTTCGAAGCTCTGAATGTTCTCCCATATCGGCCTGTCCAGCTAAGAGTGCATGCGTGTCACTTGCTTGAGACTATGACTCAAACCATTCACCGTAAGATGGCGTCATGCAGCTTCCCAGCAAATTCCTACGAACGGCTGATGAAAGGTGTCTACACTGGCCAGTTCGGCATATGTCAATACCACCTGTGCCTACGTGATTAGAGTCGATCTTCAGCTTCGAGTGTCTGTAAATCTGGAGGCATGGCTCGATCGTTTATTGCAAAGCATACGTGCCAGGAATCTGCTTGTACTAATAGGTGAATCAGGGGGCCAACTGGCACGATTCGCAATCAGAGCATCTGCGAATGGTTGTGCATCCTCGGGCGACTTCGCCACCATAGAATCTGAAGCGAGCGCCTGCGGCGCATCAACCAAGAGGTCCCAGCCAATTGCCACCCACAAATGCAGTGCAAGCCGTGCCGAGTCCAAAAAACAGGCGACAAATATGAAGTGCTTGAAATGGGCTTGTTGAGCCTCGGTCGCAGTATTCAGGAATACGTTGGCGGCGGATGTGGTTGAATGCCCGGCGACCGAGTGTGCAAGCGGGATAAAATCATGACCAGCGTCGACTTCCGACCTCATTTGCATCAAACGTTGTCCTGCAACACTGGTGGAGGAGTTGACTCGGTGTTCGTCCTCAGCTCAACCGGCACTATTGTGTGTGTCATTACTTCTCAAGTATGAGTCTTACAAGACAAAGATGATATTGGCTATATCAGCTGCCAAGAAGAAGAGGATTGGGGGCATGTTGTTGAAACAGAAGGCTGTTTGTTTGCAATGACGAGATTCCAAATGTGTGAAGTACCTTTCTAGAAAAGCAGGCAGCACCTTGATCATTCGCTTTCATGTAGCTCAAGTGCAGTAAGCCCCAGGCCCTTATTGGCATGGATGTTCCATATAGCTGTTTTATCTGATTCGGTCTGATGATTCATGCTGTACTCGTGTTCGAGACCGAGAGTCTTATTACTGGGAAGGTCAGGTAGAAATGCACACGTGCTTTTCACGTTGAGTTTCTTAGCTATCCTCGCTGATTGAATTTGGCCGCGATTGGACGAGAATCCCTGAACGTATCCCCAAGAGTCTAACGTGTGGAGATCGACTCTGACTATACAGCAAAGCGGCGCAAATCCAAGAAGTTCCCGAATCACAACCATGGGTTTGTTCTTATGCGACCATCAAGCACTTTCAATCTGTAGCATGGGTAGGAGTGAATGGCCATTGCGCAGGTGAGCAGTCAAACTCTTGATTACGAGTCACAGGAATGATCATATTTATTCCAGTTGATCATCAATGCCAGATTGTAGTAGCCTCTGTTGACGTGCTTTATACACCAGACTGTTTCCCAAACAAGCAGACCTTTTCCAGTGTCGAACATGCACATTTGCTCGTACATTATTTGGGAACACGACTCATGCTACTCCTTGCTCATCACCAGTGAAGTTCATTGGAAGTCAGTGTTACTCGGCCAAGATTCGGCGCAGTTGCCCTTCTTGTAACGTAAGATAGCTGTGCTAAAGCCTATCGAGACATTGATTCCTTGAATTTCAAGTTTCGTTGCATCGATTGAACCCCTGTTCATTTTGATGTGGTACACTAGCCCAATTTTGAAGGCACAGAAGTGGTAGTCTTTGTGCTACTAATGTCCATACATTTCTGTTCGTCATCCACCTTTCATGCGTTCAGCTTCCTTACACAATCGCGTATTATCGTTGTCGCAATGACACTTCAACATTCTTCAATTCTCCCACCAATGCTGGTCCATATGAATCGGAAAAATTGTTGCTAACAGACCTGCGAAATGAGTGCAAAGGAAAATATTTGAACAATACCCATTCGTGACAATCTGCAAGCATGGACGTGCAGGCATATCGCAAGTGCTACTTTCGAACTCTCCGAACTTTCCGAACATGATGCCATTGCTTAAGAAGCATTGAGTTTCTCTGTCTGTTGATACAACTTAATGGTACTAGCCTTCGACGCCTTATTACGGTGCAGGTTATGGTTATTCTGCGTTGTCGGTTCCTTTTGGTCATCCTGATCGATTATCTCAGAAACTTCTCGAGAAGTTGAAAATTGTAATAGGATGGCATGGGGATATGGTACACGACGCCTCTGTCTGGTGGACAATGCCAGATAGGACAAGAAGCAGGTGACTACGGTCTGGACTTGTCTAATGAGTATTCGTCTGACGCAAGAGACGACCAAGTATTACACGGAAGCCTACGATGCGATTTTGTTGCCAGGTATGAAAAGCACGTTATGAGCTCTTGTGCCGAGTGATCGGAGCTAACCTGTTAAAAACTTTCGCTGGTGTGTATATGTATCACCTAGTGAGCAGTGAAGCGTGAAGATATACCTGCTCAGTTGGACATCATCCTGAGCTTTTTGATTGATTCTTGTACTTTCTTATGGACTTCGCGCTGACTTTCTAGTACCACGACCGCCTTCAGGCGCGTGAAGTGGCTGATCCCACACGCGTTTCGAACATCCTACTCCTCAACGTTGGCAATTCTTCCTACGATCCAGCAATGACGACTCGCAAAAGATGAAGAGTTTTCACGGCAATGCCAGAAATGGCTGATGTGTATAGATGAGAGCAAGACAGCAAGCCTGCTAGAACCAAGCTTGGGGTATAGAAGTCGAAGAAACAAGTGTGATGAGACAAAACGACTTGTCAAAAGCTGTGGCACAAGACTGTTCAAATCCGCAGCGAATGCCTGTAGGTGTATCAACACCGGCCACGACTTTCCTGGTTATGGTTGATTACCACTACTTGCATGAAGTCATGCATGTCCATCGCTTCTTACACCTCTAGTTCCGAAGCTGAAAGCGTAATCTATTATGCGCAGCGAACTGCACCCATGCTGAGTACATACAGGAGGACGAACACTTTGTGCACGTCGATCGTGCTGCATGTCAGCCATAGCTATCCTGAATTCACTTAGTGCTTGCCGGTTCTACTCCTGATCAAGACTTGGTGAGCTCGGTCCGAGGATTCATTCTAGGCACTTACCGCAATGTTATCAGCACTACAATACTCCAACCCAGTGTCTGACACGCTCTTACGCTCAGATGTGCAACGTCCTGGTGCTTTCCACTTTTGCTTGCGTCTTTGAAGCCCTTGCAATACATGGACGACGAGCAGGTCTGCATTTGGAAGCTGCCTGTACGCTGATGAGCACCAGAAAGGATGATTAAATAGTCCAAGCTATTATCGAAGCTGAGCAGAACCTGCATTTCGAATAATTGTGTATGGCAGAGCAGATTGTCGCTTCCATGCCTGCTCTATTTTCACCAACTTCGAAGACACTGAACGCCCACTAAGAAAGCCAGTTGATGATCTCGTAAGTACAAAGCTGATATTGAATACCACTGACGACGATGTATGCATTAAACTCGATGACTGGCGTGTGCCGGTTGGCAAAGTCGAGGACCAATTCAAACGGACGCAATCACTCTGCTTGAAGTAAATAGTTCTAGTTCTGCTGAACATGATCATGCTGCTGCTCAGCGTGATATCAACCCTTGACGGCTGGACCACTTTTGCCAGTTAAAAAAGGGCTGCACGCTAACCGACACCTATGAAGACGGTGATATGGTCATACCCGGCCACTGAGACGGATCCTTTGAGCAGTAGTACGCTGGACCGAAGCGCAATCGCTATCCAGGAGGTGTGCTCAGGCTTTGCAAAGACAGCTGTCAAGTTCTGCGCCCCTTAATGGACACCTATCATGTTAAAATTGAGTGAGCACTAACGCTGTCGAAGTCAGAGGTGTAGTAAGCACCAGGGTCGTTGTACTACAACATTTCCGGCACTTTTCACCAAATATACCAGCTCACCTTTCAAAGACTAACTGACAATCCGAGTTTGCTACCACAACCTCATGAGTTACAAGGTGCAGCACAACACACTGTCAGTGGAATCTTGAGGCTCGGACAGTATTCGGGTCGCCTGCTTGTAGACCAAATTACTGGGAGACCGCATACAGGAGACACACAATCGTTGCACTTTCTGAGCACTTGTGCTGATTGGACAACAGGCCGAAAGCAGCTCACTCCATTGCAGCGCTGTCACGTGGTTGCTAATGTTGTGCTCCATGGCAAGACCTGCTTTCGGCGGTAGTCACCTCGTAAACTGCTTTCACGAACGATCGTTGTGGACAAGGGTTTGGTAAACTTCGAGGGTCGAGTCAGACCAGCAGAGCAAGCACACGCCCCCTTGCATGCCATTGTGCTGTTCACGAACGGTTTTTTCACGGCTGGCGAATATGTTGCTAGGATCGGCACTTCGCTTCCACATATTCGGAACCGACAGTGCCCCGACTCTTGACCACGTTTGGACAGCTGGAGTAGTGCGACTCCATCTGATAAGCAGTTCATGCATCGCTTACAGCTCCGACGACAGGGGTTAGATGCAGGAAGTGGCGTGATTATCACGACCTTCTCAAGCCGCAGCCACGACAGGTCCTCGGCATGGCC
This sequence comes from Pasadenomyces melaninifex, assembly GCA_022813495.1. NCBI lineage: Eukaryota > Fungi > Ascomycota > Dothideomycetes > Pasadenomyces > Pasadenomyces melaninifex. The sequence goes on from JAKLMI010000001.1 coordinate 952,313, forward strand.
AGTTTTGTCTGACAGCGCTGATAAACCTTTGTCTTCTGATTTTCAGTTGACTTAACTACTGGATGGTTGCCGAACGCTATCGAAACTTCAACCTTCGGGGATAGTCTTAGCTTTCCCGTCACTTCTCCGTTTTCGAGGCTAAGTTGATCCGCTTCTGCTGGTCGATGCCAAGATTTCGGCCAACCACAAACGAACGTCTCGAAGTTCATCTGCCCCTGTTCCTTTCGAAACTATGTGGCTTAATATGAATCCAATTGCGGAAGTATGCCTCGCTGTACATGTCTAGCGTGGACAGGAAGGCATTAGGTGAGAGCTAGATCCTACGTGTTCGACATCAGGGCACGACAATCTCACGATGCGTCTTACACGATTGTCAACATGATTGCCTGCAGCAAGGAACAGGTGCCGCCCATGGGCGATTCAGATGCTGGATTTCGGACACGTTTAGCTGCAAAGAAGCTTGTTGCGCAGCGGTAGCGCCCTTGTGGCAACGAGCCTGACCGTTTGTGGAGCCCTGGACATAAGCACAGACAAGGTGTCTAGCCCGATGTGTGCCAGAGATCGGCAATCTACACGAAGTCACGGTAAGCCCTACGCCACATGGTCATGCCTGAAGCCGACGTTGTTGACTTATCAGGTTGAAAATCGCATGGCAGAGATCGATTGAAATCCTGCTTCATTAGAGCATTGATGTGAGCTAAAGCAATTCTTGCGTTCTCCTATTTGCTTTTCCTTTACACCCTCTTGACAGTCAAGCCTTAGCAATGAATAACAACCGCAGCGCCAGCCAGCCATCCGTCATTGATCCGACACTTCTCAGCCTCTGCTCGAAAGCCGTCCATCTGACCAACAATGTCGACATACACCTCAGCGATGCATCCGACTCACTCTATGCTCAGCATCCGAGTCTTCGATCTTTCACAACAAAATTCAATCGACTCCGCGATATGCTCTGGCAGATCCGGACTGAATTATCTGACTTAGCGAAAGAAGATGTCTTCCTTCCATATAAGCCTTCGCAGGTTTTGTCGGGTAGATTGCAGGTCACAGTCCACGACCTTGTGTCTTGTGAATTGATTGTGGTAAAACTCATTACCAAATCGAGAAAGACAGGTTTTGGCAAGTTCATGCAAGGCTTCAGACCGTCGATGGATACCGAAATCATGACGTTAGGCGATGTAGTTGGTCGTCATAGGGAAGGATTACGAGAAGCATGGGAATCTGTTAATAAGGCTGTTGAGCCGTTGAGCGGGAATATTCTTACTCCTGCGAGTTCAAAAAAAGCTATGTGGGAATCAAAATTGTCGTTGGGTGATCTGTCTGCACATCCTGGAGTTCGTATTACTGGAAAACGCGAGCCAGACACTTTCCGCTTTGACCTAGCAGATCGTACATATCCAAGAAGAGAAGATTCAATAAGAGGTCCTGTCAAAGCACCTGGGCTTCAACTAGACGAATCATATACACCAAGATCTGGATGTGTACTGCCAGTTGATGAGTCCATGCACAGCTCACCGCCTTCGTCCGACAGGAACAAGTCCATTACTTCGGCCACAGAAACACTTATGACCGAGATCGAATCGTGGCCAACAAACGGTGTGACAACGATGAAAAGTGCGCTTGGTACAGCATTGCAACGGCGTGATCCCGAAGGACTGCATCGACTCTTGAGGTCACACGAAGGCACAATACCACCCAGTCTACTGACACAGGCTGTCGGAAGCAATGATATTCCTAGTATGAGGTTGCTTTTGACGTATGGTGTGCCCATAGATGGTGTGGACAATGATGGCAATACGGCTCTGCTGCTTGCAGTGGCTACATGGTCGATCGATGCTGCAAGGATATTGTTGCAGCATGGAGCTGATCCGGAATTTTGTCCTCGAAATGCTGAAATCTCGCCATTTGTTCTGGCAATGCGACAGAACCAAGTCGAGCTTCTTCGTCTGATGCTTGACCATGGAGCAAATGCCAACGCAGCACTCCCAAATGGTGATTTTCCACTAAATTTATGCATTTGCCACGGTGTGAAGCCTGAGGTAGCAGCGTTGTTACTTGATGCTGGTGCAAATCCAAATACAAAGACAAAAGATGGGAAGACGCCACTTGTGGAGGCTTTAACCATCAAAAAGCTAGAATTTGTGACTTTGCTGCTCGACCGTGGTGCCAATCCGAACCTCGCTGGCCCCAAGCATCCTTTGTGGCCTGCGACTTATCTTCCTCCAGCCCTGAAGTTGTTGATCGAAAAAGGAGCAAAGACGAAGATGGCATCAGGCAATATTGAGCTTGCAGCAAGTCTCAACTGTATCGAATCTGTAAAGATACTGCTTGATGCTGGTGTGAGTCCAAATGAGAAGAAGGATGGTGTCTATACTCCATTATGTTCGGCGATCCGTGATGATCGTGCTGATATTGTGGCACTTCTTCTGAAGCACAAAGCGGATCCAAATCTCCAAGCATCAGAGTATCCTGCATGGAAGTGTATCAGTCACGATCGTCTCCATTTTCTGCCATTGTTGGTGGCTGCTGGTGCGGATCTCCACGTTCCGCCAGGAATCGCTGAGTTGGCTGTAGCACATAACAATAAGGAAGCGTTAATGTATTTGCTTCTCAATCGAGTTGATGTGAACAAGCCGAACGAAGACGGAAAGACGGCATTGACGACTGCTATCCGAAGTGGACGGCGAGATCTGATTGACGTGCTATTGAGTCATGGTGCAAGGGTCACGGCTCGTGGCGAAGATTGGCCTCTTTGCATGGCTCTACAAGATCCAGATCTGCTGAAGCATCTCCTGCAGCATGTCGACAGTATGAGAAGTGTCACAAAAGGTATCATTGAGCTTGCAGTAAAAGCAAATCAGCTTGAGAGTATCAAGATTTTTGTGGAGGCTGGTGTCAGTGTGGAAGATAGGACTGGTGGAGTGTTTTCGCCATTGACATCGGCACTTCGAGAAAATCATAAGGACATTGTACGATATCTTGTTGACGAAGCAGGAGCTGACGTTAATGCTCCAGGTGAGCACCTACCACTGATCAAAGCAATCAGACGGCGCACAGATTTGAGTGATAATGAGATGATCGAGTTTCTGCTTGAAAGAGGTGCTGATATCAATCTGCTTTATCGTGGGTGGAATGCAATTATGCAGGCGATCGAAATGGGTGACAACAAGTTGTTGCACATTTTGATCGAGAAGGGTAATGGCATTGATCTACAAGCTGTCGATTCGAGCTCTGGACAGACTGTGTATGAGATGATTCAAGACCGTGGTTGGACTGAGGGTATCGAGCTTCTCATGAAGCACCGACATCAGATCAGGATGCTGACGGACGGGTCGAGCACGAAAAATTGAGGATTGCAGGAGCTTGATGTGTTATTGGAGTTGTATTTCTGAGATTATGGACTAGAGGTTCACTGTGGTACCGTGGGATTGTGCACATGAAAATGCGAATGATAGAAGGCCTCCCCTAGGTGTTTCTTTCAGGCGCTTGGTAGCTGCGAGACGTTCGAATAGGTACGCCTGAACAAATCTTAGGGCCCTGTTTGTCAAGCAGACATACTGGTGGCGTGCATAGCAGATGCATTTGAGGAATGGCCAGTGATATAATACGCAAGGACACGACAACCAGGTCAAGTACAATAGGGGCAAAATACATATAACGCATATCTTCGCTAATCAGTCCGTATCTTCTATAGGGCGTGGCAACGTGATCGGTCAATAATGCGATCTCGAAAGCTCGTCTGAACATACATGCAGTTCCAGAATGGAGTTGGTTCGATTTTACAAGCAGTAGTGATCTTGGTAGAGAATAGTAAGAAGAACTTTCGCAGCGTAAGCCCTGATTTCAATGAAACATCGAATCCCTACAGCCTGCCATCGAGGCGGACCCTCATAAGGTCAAGAGCGATCTTCAGACCCAAAGACCTGCCATCACTGAGCGGAGTGGGCTCGAATTTTCTCAGGCGTAGTAGATAGTCCAGTTTCATACGGTAAACAACTTGATGGCATAGGAGATGGTGTCTCAACTGTCTCGAGCACCTGTGTTGTTAGACTATCTTCGCGACCTGACGCTAAAGTGGTCTACACCTTTGCAGCTGTCGCAATCAAGGACGGTGAGGTCAACTCCTCTGGAAATTGTGGTAACATGAAGTTACTCGCAGCTCTTGGCAGTCGCACTAAATGCTATTGAGACTACTGGGCGCATACACAACACGAATACTGATAAGATTACTTACGCTACATTACTGGTGATTGCGAGCGACGCTGCAGCAAACCGCAAACTTAGTATCGATGGCGTGTCAGGTAATACAGCTCGCGTTCAGCTGGACTTCATTGGCCCTGCAGGAGCGAGGACTGGAAGACTTCTACCTACTGGAAACGCTGGCGATCAGATGGACGATCTTTCTGTAATCTGCGTTGACGTTGGAAACCCCAATTTCTTTGTTCGAGCGGATGCCCTCGAGATCGGCATCACTCTCAGATTTGCGGAGAAGACTCGACTTAATGTGCCGTTAAGCTGCACTAAAGAAGGGTGTTGCTTCGGTTGTGGACAAAGTCCCTAGCAGTATACCCAAAATTTGCATGGTATCCCAATGCTGGGCAGCATATCGCTATCGCCTTGAGAGTCCAAGCTACTTCGTTCGGACAACCGCATGGGCAGTTCTCATTGCTGTGGCTAGTCTTCTGGGTGGTTTGCTTCAAGGTTGACTGGATACCCCTGTATTGTCAGGATCGGCATTGTGTCATGCCTAGCTCGTACCTAGAAATAGACTTCGATATCGCGAGTTTTAGGAAGTAGCCGCTAACTGCGAAAAAACATCTATTTGCCAATAGCCTCATACATATGTCCCTAGGATTGAGATTAACTGTCGAATGTATACAGAAGTGTCGTCTTGGTGATGTTGATATTATGGGGCCATGGCATATCCAGTCAACGTCTTATACAGTCGTGCAACTATACCATTTACAGTTTCGGAAATATCGTCAAATCGGGCGTGCTATAAGATGCTCGACTCAGAACTATCTTTTTGAGCAATCTTGCGAGGGTGATATATCGGGAATTTCGCGTTGTAGTAATTGGTGTGGAATCGACAATATTTTGACGTATGCATGAACTAAGAGAGATGAAATGCATGGGCCATGTATCTAGTCAGGTATAAGAACCCGAAGAGCCTTGCACCTCCTGCATCTCATGTTCTAGGATCACGCTCTTCTTTCCATCCTTGTCGTTCATTCAAATCCAGGATGCGTTCAAAAACATGGCTGGGTTTGGCTCTCGCAGCAACTGTTCAAGGTCGAAGACCGGTGACTTCGTGCGAAAGCTACAGCCATACTACTACGTCGACTTTCTACGAGTATGCAACGATGTATGACTGGGGCGCTGCAAGAGGAAATAGAGGAAGCAGTTCAACCGCTTTGACAAGCGCGACCCTTCCACCTGCATCCTCGAGTACCACGACCGGCGGCACCGGAGCAAGCACATCTGTGTTGATACCAGACGATAGCGGCACTGATATTGTAACACCTTCAGCCACTACAAGCTCGAGCCTAACCACAACAACATCATCAACCTTGAGCTCGACTATACTTCCAACGACCATCGTCACATCCACAGACCCAGATGTTACAAACAACGACTTCTTGATTCTCTTCAATACTCCATCTGCAAGAAGACGGATGCGCAAGCGTGACATTGCGTATATCGCGTTCGACAACGACGAACTGAGCATACTTGTTACCGATCAGGCTCAAGCAGCGACATTCACCTTGATGAACAGCAGTTTAATGAGTGGCGGCTTATTCGTTGGCTACAATGATGCTGCTGAGCCACCACGTGTCTCGCTCGAAGCTACAATTCCAGATACGCCCATCACGATAATCATGAACTCGGATGGAACCCTATATTTCTCAGGTATTTATGGCTTCTGTCTACAACGCTCTGGCTCGCTGGTGGTGATCGCAGATGGCGAAGAGAGTCCACCGGAGTGCCAGGTACTTAGACCCGAACTGATTCCTGCTCCTAACGTGTCATCTACACCCACCTCGTCTAGCCCTTCTCAGACAGCATCAACCGCGACATCCTCGGTGTCCAGCACAATGATGACGACTGTCGCTGATTCCACGACCACAAGCTCAGCCTCTTTCGACAGCACTGTGTACAGCGCCAGTACAACGTCTGCATCGAGTCAATCCTCCTCTAATACGTCCGGCTCTGTCAGTGCTACTGACTCGAGTATGAGTACCTCGACAACAACCGATATGATGTCAACAAGCACCACTGACACAAGCACATCGACCACTTCCTCCACGTCCACAAGCACCACTAGCACAAGCACATCGACCACTTCCTCCACGTCCACAAGCACGACCACGGTCTCCACTACCGCCACCACCTCAGCTGGCTCGCCAATCGTGACTGATCAAGCATACATTGACACTGTCCTTCGTCATCACAATGCTCATCGTGCAAATCACACTGTTGGCAACATCGTCTGGAATCAGAATCTTGCTGCAACGGCGAAGAAGATCGCAGACACTTGTGTGTATCAGCATGACACGTATGTTCTCAGGCTATCCTTTTGAGTTAATACTAACCACTCGACAGTACTACCGATTGTCCTCCAGATGCTAACGGGAACCAAAATGTCTGTTATGGACAGAACATTGGAGCTGGATATCTCTCCACTCAGATGGGTTCTCTCATCTCTGAAGGGTTCTATAATGGTGAGGTCAATCAGTACACTTACTATGGCGGCGAGCCAGATACCTCGACCCTGAATGGGTGGGGGCATTTCAGCCAGATTGTGTGGAAAGACCAGGATAGTGTCGGTTGCTATACCACTGATTGTACCAACCAGCCGGGTGGTTTGGGCAATGTTGCTTCAAACTCTGGTATCCAGCCGTTCTTCACAGTTTGCAATTACAATCCTCCAGGTAAGTCCTAGGTCCATGTCTGATATAAGTGTTTTCTGACCAGACGCAGGCAATTTCATTGGGGAATTTGGCGACAACGTACTGGCTTCATTGAATCAACCAAGCATTTATGCTGGCTACCAGTGTCCATCAGCTAGCAATTGTGTGAACGGAAGTACATGAGGATGAACTTTGGTTGTCGCCGTTTGTCATCTTCGCAAGGTTGATTACTGTATCCTTGTCAGATGTATTTGGAAATTCGCATACATCGTTTGGAAGCGTGACTGTTTCATCCATTTGGTGGGAGAGATGCGCTACAACGCTTTCCCATTATTTTTTGATTCGACTAATATAATTATTTGACACCGTTTCTGTTAACGATGGCATACCAGTAGCAAGCAGTAGAGCAATTACTCACGTGCCCAACTGAACTTCTCTGACACTGAGTTATAGGGCGCAATGCAAGATGGCGGCGCTGGCCTGTCTGTGGTGATACCCAATATGCACGTCTCAATGGTGTTACGCTTGGGCTAAAGCAGGTCATGATGGATCTGTGCTTGCCTTTTCGATATTGTTCTGTAGGTACCCTAGCCTCCTCTACTTTACCTGAAGCATGATGCAAATCGTTCACATTGCGAATGTGTTATGAACTGCCCGACAAGTCTCACAGCCCACGGTGGGTTCTTGTGTATCTAAAGGGGTAAGAGAATAACAATTGAGAGTCTTAGCGCGAAAGGTATATAGCAATGCGTTATACAGGTTAACTATAAGGTCATAACAGATGGTATAGAAACCATCTCTATATACGTTAAGCTATTATATTATAATCAGTAGTGCTCACCTCTGATCAGCGTAACTAGTACTAAGAAGTAAGATTAGGACTGATTACTTCTAATTATACTGATTACTCTAAGTTACGTAACTTTAGTGTCTTCGTTCCTAAAGACTGCCGCTAAACCTTCCTTAATACTTATACGATCTGTCTACGGCCGGGTTATAGCTATATTCGTAATAGAATAATACGACTTATCGAGCTATACTATAGTTCTAGCGCTTTTATAAACTAGCTAGAGCTCGTAAGTATATCTCCTTTATATTATATAGCTTACCTTCGTTATAATATAGACTACCGAGGTTATTAATAGTATATAGAGTCTAGATATAGTTAAATCGAATACTTTCTCCTTTCTAGCTAGCGCTCGTACGTATATCTACTTAGCTACTTTAAGCTCGACTTACCGTATTAATAGTCCCGTAATCTACTCGGTTTTATTATACCTATATAAAGAGGCTTACGTAGAATCTACCTCTTATATAGAATAGAAGAGCGTTAGTTAAGTACTATAAGAACTAATACACGTGTATTATATCTATTATAATATTACGATCTAATACTAAAGTAACTAAGTAACGGCTAGGAAGTAATACTTAAAGATAGAATAATAACACTACCCTATAGTATCGAACGTTTTAGTTACCCAGACCGTATATAAATAATTTAAATTTATACTATAACTCCTTAGCTGAGCGATTGAAATATGTGCATTAATCCTCACGTCCACGAAAGTAGGAAATAAGGTAGCCGGCTAGGCCCATAAGATCAAGTGCGTGACCGGCTACCTGACTTCTTATATTCATGGGAACGAAGTGCACTGACATGTGCACTTTCTGAACGGCGTCACTAAGCTGCAGATGCCTGAGACGTTCTGTTGGTGCCTGGAAGTGGAACTCTTCAGATCACGTGCGTGTCACTAACGCGCAGCAGGTTAGCTGAGGCTCCACCTCAATCTTAAAGAATACCGCGGAAAGTATCGCTAAATCGAAGCTTGGTACGAATTGGGTTTCGAGATTTTGTAACCGGAACCAAGAACGAATTAAGAGCATCAATCTTCGAAACACAAACCACAGTAAGAAGATAGCAGATAACTCAGAGTACTTCAACACTTCTATGACACCGTAAGTCTTTCCGTTGTCCTCGTTAGATGTAACTACAACCAGAGACGCTGCTCGTAAGTCTCGCGTCTTCGGTGAGACGACCACCGATGCCCAAGGTCAACAACTCAAGAGTGGTGATGCAGGTTCTTCGAAGTCTGCTTCAGTGAGGATGTGTTCCAGCTCCTCCGCCTAAAGGGTGATCTTTCCGTCTTCGGTAGAAGAGAAGATAGGCATTCTTTGTCACCACAGATTGTAGGTCTTTCACCTGTGAGACATGCGAGTTTATATAGTCGTACCAATGATCAGTCATTGAATTCTTTGCTAGAGCCGTGTAACGGCCACCACCAAGACCACCGTAGTGGTTGCTGACAGCGATCAAGTCATAGGTGAGACTCTCCCCGTCGATTTGGTCTCGGACCATGTCCGACATATCAAGGCCTTCGACGGGATAGTTCACCTTTAGTGCGGGCTTGTCTCGGAAACGTCGATTTAGGCTGAAGCGCTCCAGACGTATCATAAGCACATCGGGCATTTTCCAGAGTTCGATTTGTTCGTCCGCTTGACGATGTTCTTTGCAACGAGGGCAGTACCAACCATTTGGTGATGATCGTGTTCTTGCCTTGCTGAACTCATTCAGACAGTCCTCGAGGGTGACGCCATTCTTCCTCCGCGCAAGTCTTAATGCACGTTCAGCTGCTATTTCTTCATCTGGGTAAAGTTCAGGATCTCTATGTGTGAGAATGCCTTTCAAACCACTCTCGACGGCCTCATCTCCCTCAAATAAGCCCTCATAGACATCTTCGTCCCAGTCAAGGATAATCGCGTCGCCGGGCACAATAAGCTCGCTCGTGTTGACGACGGTGACTTCACGCTGTGGGGCCACAGGTAGCGTAAGCTCTCCAGCTTTCTCTCTGACGGACTCGAAATCGGTGGTCTCACTAAATTGGTTCCCTATAGGTATATTATCGTCCGTATGTGCGACTTTGATCTCAAACGCTCGTAGCAACTGCTCGCTCACGGGCTCTAGTTGCTGCAATTTTTTCATGACGACATTTCGAGGATCCGAGGGCACTTCTTCCGAGGTGTGGCTTGCATCAAGCATGGAAACGTTAACCATACCGTCTTCATCCTGCGCCGAGGTGGCGCTAGCGCTGAGCGATTCCGAATCATTTGAGCCTTCAGATATCACTGACATGTCTGAGTCTTCTGGTGTTGCATCGACAGCCTCTGCATCGCCGAGAATGTCCCTAGTGGTCATGCCCACAACCTGTGACAAGACTTTCTTGAAGAGAGCGCCATACGAAGCTCGATCATCTCTCGACAGCACAACGTAGCTCGGGTGACCGAAAAATGTTCGAATGACACGATTGTTGCCATTGGGTCTCGCCATACGGTGGTAGATGGGTGTAAGCAAACGATCAGCAGCTGGGGTGTCTGCATCGACCTTCGGATCATTGTCTTCGCTTATGAACAGTCTGAACTTCTTCTTTTTGTCTGGGTTGTAGTTCGTGGGAACTTCTGCTAACTCATACATGCAAATGATGTCATTAGCACTAATGTTGACCTGTGCAATTATTACCGTATTGTCGAAGATCTTGAAGAAGTTGTTCCTGTAAGACTCTGCACAGATCATTTTCTCTGTGTCGCAAGAGACTCGCTGGCCTATGAACTTCTTCATGTCCAAGATACTGGACTCCCTGTCAATGTCGACATCAACTCTCACCGGCCTCCCATAAAGTGGGAAATAGATGATCTCTTTTGACCAATTATTATCGATTGAAATCGGCAAAGTCAAGGTTTTGAACGGATCGAAGACAATGTCAACCTTGCTGCAGACTGGGCATGTCAGGGTCGACTTGCTCATGCCAGCGAAGAGGTCTACAACAACAGAGTCGTTTCTTGCTTTGTAATCATTCCAGTTGCGGTCGGCGAACTCCTTCAAGAGCTTTTCGTTACCCACTATCTCGTCTGTAGAGTCGGGCTTTTCGATGTATGGTTGCCTGTGGATTCTGTTTAGGTCCTCAGATAGACTATCTAGTAAGAAATCCAAAAACTCGGGTGCACTTTGCTGACCGTATCCCGCGTAGCAAGGTGCGTATTTACCAATGACCCGCTTGAAGGGAGCAGGGGAGTAAGTACCACTGGAAGAATAGACTCCATGGATAAAATTGGCATACCCCTTTGCGACCTCACCACTAAAACCCAATGGATTGTGCCAATTGACCTCTTTCTGCCAATGGTTGCATCTAAAATACTCGGTTAGCTCGTCAACACTTCGTATGCACTGCAGGACCGAGTTCATCCAGCCGGTATTTCCGAGATTCTGAAGCCCAACTATGCAATTAGGTTGATTGAGCATATTCAGCCGATTTTGAGACTGCGTCACGTTCTGATTCTGCGCCTGGATTTGGGTGCTGGCAGGGACGAACAGTTGGCCCTCACGCCTGTTTTGGGTTCCCGCTTCCAGCAGCATCTGCACCACTTTCTCGTCACCACGAACTGATGCTGCCTGAAGTGCATTGCCATAATCCCCCCCTTGAGCGTTGACATCGGCTCCCGCTTCCAGCAGCATCTGCACCACTTTCTCGTCACCACGAACTGATGCTGCCTGAAGTGCATTGCCATACACCCCCCCTTGAGCGTTGACATCGGTTCCCGCTTCCAGCAGTATTTGCACCACCTTCTCGTGACCTCCCAACGATGCCGCCTGTAGTGCAGTAGCGTAGAATCTTTCCCCTTTTTGAGCATTCACATCTGCGCCCTCCTCGAGCAGCATCTGCACCACCTTCTCGTGACCTCCCAACGATGCCGCCTGTAGTGCAGTAGCGTAGAATCTTTCCCCTTTTTGAGCATTCACATCTGCGCCC